>OY744527.1:36956409-37003909 GCA_963556195.1 Sepiola atlantica | reverse complement strand
AGCCATTACTTCTACTTTTAGGCCTAGTTTTTTCATTTCCATATGTATAATTTTCTTGGAGTTTTCTCCCTTGACTTTGTTGGAGTCTCTTATTATCGCTAATCCATCAACACTATAAAGGCCGATATCCGTATTATCGAATATATGTGTGAGTGTATATAAAATGAATAACCCCACAAGATCAGCTGCCTCCGCAGAGTCAAGGGCACCCATGGCCAAATCAAAGGAGTTTGTTATATTCGTTTTAATCCATTGGTCCTCGTTGTTGATTTAAACTGAAAAATAAAATAAATAAATAAAAAACTGAACAAGTTAAAATTTAAAACCTAAAATAGAAATACAAGAAACTACGTGTTAAAATAAATTCGCCTACTGTATTGACAAAACAAAGGAAACAGGATATAGGAAACTCCATTGTTAACAAACAATAGGATTGACATAGGAGCGTCCCCAACAAAGCCTTTGTTCGCGGGAAGCCCAACGATTGGCTGAGGGAACAACAAAGAATCTGATTGGTTAACTAGCAAGCCATGTATATAAAAACACCTGACAAAAATAACTCCATGCATTTAGCCTGACGATTTCCCCCGGGGATGAAACACGGGAGCCTCTGTGTAGCTTGATTGCCATATATATTTTCATTGCTTACTACCTAGCTCTACTTACGTATCGAGCACTGTTGAAGTAAATACTGAAAA
Source organism: Sepiola atlantica (assembly GCA_963556195.1). Lineage (NCBI taxonomy): Eukaryota > Metazoa > Mollusca > Cephalopoda > Sepiida > Sepiolidae > Sepiola > Sepiola atlantica. Next base: position 37,003,211 of record OY744527.1, on the reverse strand, counting down.
CTGATACATAAAAAATTATATCCCCTTATAATATGTTATGTGGATACATGAAGTACTAATATATATATATATATATATATATATATATATATATATATATATATATATATATATATATATATATATATATATATATATATGTGTGTGTGTGTGTGTGTGTGTGTGTGTGTGTGTGTATAGAATGTACTTTGAAAATATCCCAAAGCGACAAGATTGACATCTGTTTAAATAAAACATTCTTATATATGTTCCAGTTGGGTGGGCGAATATATCTTTTACTCACTCAATCATATTCCATTGGAGATGTTCCGCTAGTCAGCAATCTCAAAATTACTGGATGTTGACCTGAAAATGTATTCATATATGTGTGTGTAAATATATTGAGAAATATACCTTGAAGATGTGTGATAAGTGGTTTAACTTATATATATATATATATATATATATATATATATATATATATATATATATATATATATATATATATATATATATATATAATTATCAGTGTGACCGGCTGGAAGGGCGAAATCTACGATATGGCAGGTTGTTTTTTTCTGTTGGTCATCATTGTGTCAGATCGGTGCTTGTATAATAAAAAGCCGAAAAAAGTTTATTTTTTTCTTTTAGTGTTTGAGAGGGTAATAAGGGGCAGGTAACTCTTACCACGAATTTTAAGCAAGATTTTCCAGTAAACAAAACAGATGGTTTTAATTGGCGTTGCACATGTGGCTACTGTGCAAGGAGAACGTCGATTTGACATAAAAGTGTTAGGGTTTAGGGTTAAGGTTAGGGTTTAGGGTTAGGGTTAGGGTTAGAAAAATATTGTTCAAAAGCTAGAGCTGTTGTGAAGAGTTACATGCCTCTTATTTACCTCTCCAACACTAAAAGAAAAAAACAAACTTTTTTCGGCTTTTTATTATACAAGCACCGTCTGGTCTTCTGGCTTGAGTTGTCAGTTTGTCAGTTTGTATTTTGATGTCCCAGATAACTTTATGATTTACATGTTCACTTCTGACTATTGTTAGTATGTGTATCATTGATATGCATGCCCAATGTGCAAACACTTGCATCTGGGAACACTGGATGCGGTCGCCACATAGCCGTGTGTGTTTGGTGTTAGTTTTACCACATTAACACATCATGTGATTTACAGTTTATTCTTTTTTGTTAAGAGATTCTACGTTTTTTTGTGTACCTGTGTTCGTCTATAATGTTTTTTTTAAGTTAGTTCTGATCGTGTTGTTTTATGCGTCAGTGAATAGCAATTCTATTTCGATCATCAAATATCTTCTTAGCAATGCCCTAGTGTTTCGTCCGCCTCTATTCTCTTCGGTCATATTTATTGTCCATGTAGCTGCTTCTCTTCCTATTTTGCATTGTGTTATAAGTTGATGTTTATCTGCCCTATTGCGAACATATATGGATTATTCCAGACATAATGAAACGAGTTACGACTTAGTACCGTGGCAGTCATTGGTGGTTTTCATAGGCATGGAATCGGACGCATATTTTCTGTAACATAATACAGGGTGTTTCAAACGTCTTGGGAACATAACGATTTTTAATAACTCAAAAACTATTTGGAGTTGAAAAATGAAATTGGTACCGTTGGAAAGGTTAAAGTTTCAAGTTTTGTGAGAAATCTTCAAAGTTACTCAATATGAGCACCATTCGTCACACGGCAGACATCTAGTCGATAGTCCATGTCCTGCCAAACGCGTTCCAGCATCTTGACGTCAATGGTTCCCACAACTGCCGTTACTCGAGCCTTTAGTTCGTCAATATCTCTTGGAAGGGGCGGCACATAGACTTGTTGCTTGACAAAGCCCCGAAGGAAAAAGTCACACGGGGTAAGATCTGGAGACCTAGGAGGCCAGGGCATGAGAACGTCATCACCTCGCCCAGATCTCCCAATCCATCTACCAGGCAGCCTTGTGTTAAGAAACTGCCTTACTCTAAGACTCCAGTGTGGTGGTGCACCATCTTGTTGAAAAATGAAGTCATCAGATTCTGCTTGTTCCAACTGAGCCATTAACCAGTCTTCCAGCATGTTGAGATATGATTCACCAGTGATAGTTGCCTCTTCAAAGAAGAACGGTCCATAGACACCTTTCTTGGAAATTGCACAAAACACGTTCACTTTTGGTGAATCTCGCTCGTGCTCAAGAAGTTCATGAGGATTTTCAGTACCCCATATGCGAGTGTTATGCTTGTTAACTTTGCCATTCAGATGGTAGGTCGCCTCATCGCTAAAAACAAGCCGGTCATCAAAGCCGTTATCTTCCAACTTCTCTTGCATTGCAATGCAAAAGTCACGGCGAAGTGGCTTATCAGTGTCCTTCAACTTTTGGACCAACTTGAGCTTGTAAGGTACCATTTGCAGTCGTTTCCTTAAGACACGCCAGACAGTTGCTGGAGCAAGCTGAAGTTCCCTGCTGGCTCTTCTCACTGATTTACGGGGGCTCCGCTGAAAGGCTGTCCGAACTTGCTCAACTGCATCTTCTGAAGTTGAAGGGCCACCTGTTCGCTTACTTGGGCACAAACACCCATCTTTCACAAATTTAGCATGCCATCTGACAATGGATTTCCTTTCAGGGGCTTCTTTTTTAAATTTCCTGCGAAATGCACGCTGAACACATGTCCACGATTCAGTCTTTGCAAATTAGAGGACGCAAAATGCCTTGTCTTGTTTAGAGAACGCCATTACTGCACCTGGAAAGATAACACGAAACTCATTAGTATGACCAAAAACTTGATTAAGCAAGCGTTAAAATGGCACCAGTTTCATTTTTCTACCTGGAATAGTTCATGAGATACACGCATTTGTAATGTTCCCAAGACTTTTGAAACACCCTGTATTACTGTACTTTTGTAAATATACTTTTGTACATATGCCACCATGTTGTCTTTATTATTATAGGTTTCTAAAGATAACAACGCTGGCGATGAGGATTCGCAACCTATATCCCACAACACTGGAGAAAAGGTACTCGGACTTATTCGGACCAACATTTTTTTTCGAACGTATGTCGCACATATCTTGCGACAACGAATCTCGATTTATTCGTAAAAAAAACGCGGACGTATGTTGCACGCAACACTGGTAACGAAAACTCGGATCTATGCGTAGAATTGAAATATTTGAATTTGGAAAAAAGAAATACTTTGGTAGTATGTTCTAGATATTTGTTGACAATTGAGAGAGAAGTTGAAATCAAACTGAATTTCAACAAGGGTAAGTGTATAAATTCTGCAGAAGAATAATTGTCGTTTTTCAAATATATGTTTCGAAATCCAAGTCATGCAATCGCGAAGGGAAAAGCGAAAAATAACTAAACATTGGGTTAGGCTTAGGATTAGGATTAGGATTAGGGTTTGGGTTAGATCAATATTTTTAGTCAATCAGAATCACATAAATAAGTTTTGCACGGGCTTATATTTTCTTTCAAGAGCTTACGAACTTATCTTAAAGTAAAAGAAACTACGGTCGTGCGAATAGGCGCCAACTGTCAGCTCGACGGTTGAGTTTCAAATTCAAGCACTAGCTGGTCTTGCTACACTGAAGAGCTGTGATACAGCGAAACAGTCTCTATGTGAATGACTATATACAGCTACTTTTCATAGGATATTACAGCCAACTGCATTTAGCTTTAAGGCATAGCTACTTCGAGCTTCCGTTTACATTGAGATATCACTTACATTCAGTCAGTGTCGTGTGAAAGCGTAGGGGTAGAGGCGCCGACTGTCAGCTTTACGGTTGAGTTTCAATCCCGGCCTGAAGCATTATCTGGTCTAGCCGCATTGAAGAGACAATGAAGAATGACGGAATTTGAAAATGCATCATCAAGATCAGCTTATGCAACTGCAGAAAGACCAAGCATCATAACAAGCATCAACACATGAAAAACATCAAATTGCAAGATTAAAAAATTGAGGAAATGTTTCTGCATGCCCAACAGTAACAGAAAAAAATATTCTAATTAACGAATCGTGTCCAAATTCTAACGATAAAAAGTACGTTTTCACAAAACACTATTGGTAATGTTTACTACGATGCTGATAACGACGTTTCGCTTGCTCTGTATTTGAGACGGTGGCATTTATAATACGGACTGTGCGAATTCGACCGATTTTATCAAAATTCGTTTGCTTTTAAGGAAAGTGGGTACGGTTGACCATACAGCATTCTTGAACTATAACTTTACACCAAAAACAGCGACGTTACATTTCGTGAAGCGATACAATTATTGACTAAATTGTTCAGCTCTAAAACGTCGCTTGTTTATAAAAGGTTCAAATGCATGAACTGTATAAGGAATAACGACGAAGACTACATGACTTTTGCTAGCGTAGTTAACAAGCACTGCGATGATTTTACGTTGTCAGAGTTAAGTGCTTACAATTTAAGATATATATATATTTGCGCTAGGTTTAGCAGCGAATACAGATGACGAAATCTGTAGAAAGTGTTCTTAATAAGCTGGAAAATGAACCAGATTTCACACTCCAGCATATCGCAGAGGATTACCGACGGGTTATTAACGTGTGTCAATATTCAAAAGATTCAGTTTGACTATGGTAAGTATAGTAATCTGCCCCCTACACCGGGTTACGGTTGCGGACAGATACACATGTACAAATATTGTCCACATAAAACTGAATAGTGTATTAAGTGCGATCGCTTGGGACAAAAAAGTACGCAAGTATGCAGACTAGAATATAAAATAACACATTTTTTTATTAGAATCGCAATACGTGACGATGTATAACATATTAAGATTTTTGTTCAAGTATATATATATGTATATATATATATATATATATATATATATATATATATATATATATATATATATATATAATAAAAGTATTAAAATGTATGTTCACTCAGGCTCCGATTTTTCATTTTAAATTCTCAGACATAGAAGAAAACTGGAGAGCCGACTTCATTTAGAACTGAAAAAGTAGCCAAAAGCAGCACTGGAGAACAAATCAAATTCGAGGGCGAACTACTGACTACAGTTACACTACAAAGAAAAACCTTAAAGTTGAACATTTCTGTGATGAATAATCAAACAATCTGTCATGCACAGATTGAATGGAAAAGTTCCCACTGTGGGATTTACCTATGAATTATTTCAAACAGATATATACACACTTTAAATGCTGCAGCACACAAGTTAAAGAAAGAATTGAAAGTTGTTGAAAAGTTGGGGGTTTTTCTAGTAAGCTGGGTAGATGCAAAAAAATAAACTGCAAACTTAATAGACAACATATCTTCAAAAAGATGCGAAATCTTCCATTCACGTCAGTAGATTAAACCGACACGGAACTAGATAGATTCGAGAAAATGTGAGAGCTATCAAAGGTTTAATACAGCGAATTGATTTCGCCTACAGTTTACGTGAAGAAAAAAGTAAACAAGTTCCTGTGTGCGCAGATTTTTCCACGAGGCATGAAAGATTATCATTATCCCCTGCTTACTCCAGACACACTATTTTCGAAGTTTAACAGTGGAAATGTTTCTCCTAAAGTTGACCTAAGCGACGAATATTGGCAGATACTAGTGGACGAGGAATGCTAAATTTACTGTGTATAAATATACATAAAAAGTTATACAGATTTAAAAGACTAATGTTCGGTGTAGGGGTTGCACCAGCTATATTTAATCAAGTAATGGACGCGGTCTAAGGTTTACGACGGCCTATCTCGATGATATTTGTAAGAAGTAGTAAAACAACGAAGGAACATTAAACGAACGTACATAAGGTTTTAAAAATAATTGAAGTCTACGGTGTCAAATTAAAGGAAGAGAAATGCCGATTTTTGATAGAACAAAGTAAATACCTGGGACAAATAATAGACAACAATGAGAGATGACCCGACCCAGAGCAAGCACGTGCAATACAACATATGCAAACCCCAGAAAACATATCGTCAGTGCAAAGTTTCCTTTTGGTTAGCAAATGTATCCCAAGTATGCCAAACCTACGAGCGCCTCTAAATGAACTATTGAAATAAGAAAAAGCCTGGATGTAGATGGTTGAGTGCCAGGAGGAATTTGAGAAAATAAAACACATTCCAATTATTATTATAATTGTGATTGTTATTATTATTAGTGTTATTGTTATTATTATTATTATTATTATTATTATTATTATTATTATTATTATTATTATTATTATTGTTGTTGTTTTTATTGTTATCATTATTATTATTATTATTATTATTATTATTATTATTGTGATTATTATTACTATTATTGTGATTGTTATTACTATTATTATTGTGATTGTTATTATTATTATTGTGATTATTATTATTATTATTATTATTATTATTATTATTATTATTATTGTTATTATTATAATTATTATCATTGTTATTATTGTGATTGTTATTATTATTATTATTATTGTTGTTGTTTTTATTGTTATCATTATTATTATTATTATTATTATTGTGATTATTATTACTATTATTGTGATTGTTATTACTATTATTATTGTGATTGTTATTATTATTGTGATTATTATAATTATTATCATTGTTATTATTGTGATTGTTATTATTATTATTATTATTATTATTATTATTATTATTATTATTATTATTATTATTATTATTATTATTGTGATAATTATTATTATTATTTGTTTGTTTATTATGTCTCTTTAGGCATCTTCCCATTACGTATTTTTATAATTAAACTGTTGAAAAAAATTAACCTTTTAGTACATTATCGATATACAGATCAAATTCTGCTAAATATTTCATTTGACAACTCCCAAAAGTGCCCCTTACATTCATCCTTATTACTACTTTCTCTTAATTCATCCAACCTCATCTTAAATTGATTTACGCTATTGTTGTTCTTAATCCGATCTGGCAACTTATTCCAAAAACATATTACTCTGAGAAAAAAAAACTTAAATGGTTAACAGATCTAGTTTTTGTAAAACTGCCTTGACAATAACCCCCCCCCCTAGATGTATGAGAAATATTTTTTAAAATGCCCACCATAGTTAAAAATGCCATTAATTTTCTTGAAAGTCTCAACCTTATAACCTCTCATTCTTCTTTCCAGCATGTCTGAATTACTTTTAACAAATTATGATCTACAGCGTGAACTCGTAATAACTACCGATGCTAAATTCTACGGCATTTGAGCTTGTATTTTACACGAAATGGACGACGGTTCGCTGAACTCTGTCACGCATGCGTCTCGTTTACTTCTACCGGATGATTTTCTAAGGAACATTAAAAATACATGATAGAAAAGAACCAACAATTTTCAATAGTATATTCCATCTGCGATGATGCAGTGATGTGCAATGCTCGGGTGGTCATTCCGGCAGCGTTGTAATAATGTATTCTAAGAGTTGCATGTCCGTTAGCTAGGCATTTCCAGAATGAAAAGTCTTATGCGAAGTTACATCTAATGGACAAGCATTGACTGAAATACTGAGAATACAGTTAAATCATGTAAAGTGGCGCGTTAGCAGCAAAGACGCCTCCCATAAAATACAAATCCTGTTCGAAAACTCACCGACCGTGCTCTAGAATCTATAGTGATTTTGCTGGACATTTCTATTATATTCTTTTCTTTTTACATTTTCTATTATATGGTAGTAGTTGATAGTTTCACTAGAAGGCAAGAGATACTAAGGTGTAAAAACAACGATAGAAGCAACAATTAGTTTTTGCATGAATAGTTCCCACGTTTCGAAGTTGTGGAGTGTTTACTATCGGATAATGGTACTTAATTCACGTCCAATAAATTCAAAATGTTTTGTCAGTCGTTTGTAATGGAACACATCCCTGTATGGCCGTATCATTCGAAAAGTAATGGTAAGGTTAAACGATTTGTTGATACTTTTAAAAGAATGCTAATAAACGAGGGGTACTCCTACAGAGAAGGCCGTTCAAGATCCTTTACACCTGGACCGGTTGATCCCGAATAATAAGGTTCCAACTTGCATGTCACTAACGGAAGCTATGTTCGCAAGAACTCTCAAAACGATTTTCGACAGACTGTTACCGACTCATAAGAAACCGGAACGTAAAATAAATATCACAAAAAGACTTGTCAACTTCGGAGGAAAGTTTTTTCCGGATGTTCAGGAACAACAAATTATTTTTGGAAATCGGGTTGTGAATAAGTTAATTTGGAATTCGCTAAACATGACGAAGGGGCCAAATATCCACATAAGAGATTGTAATCAAATGGTGATTAGATATTCGGATGCTCTAGAAGACAATACTACAGAAGAAGAATTAATAGACGTTTTGTTTGACACGTTAGAACTAATTCCGCAATTTTAAATCTTATTTTTAAAGTGTTATTACCCTTTTTGGACTTTATTAAATTGGTTCATTTTTCTCTAACACATAATTTAGACGATACTAATGTACCTTTCAAAGCAAATAACGTATCCGATCGCGATTTATGCGAGACCCGCGAATTTCTCTACTAAGTGACAACAAACTCAAGATAACCGGGAAAGTAACGCTTTCTTCGCTGGAAACCACTGGTACTGATGTTGTACTTATTTTCTGTTTATATACATATATATATATATATATATATATATATATATATATATATATATATATATATATATATTGGATTAGCATTAACACTCATCAGTATGTATGATGAAATTGTTCCACCAATCCAGGATCCGAATTTTATGAGTCAAAGCTTCCTACCGCTAGGCCGACGTGACAATCCCACTCGATATGCGACAGAAATAGTTTTTTTTACAAACAAAAATAATAGAAAACGGACTGTGTTCGATCAACCTGAGAAGGGAAGGGTCGCAATCTGGCTAGATTTGAACCACAATTAATCTCTCTCAAATTGCTCCTCATACGAAGCATTTTAAGAATTACTGTAAATAAATAAATATTTTGTATTAACCATAGACATGTCGTGCTCCTATTAAGGTTTATCCGTACTGATAATATAACTGTCCGCCGGCCAAAAGATTCGAACCCCGGATCCAAATAGATAATATATGAAGTCAAAAATGTGAATTCACGGGTATATCAGTTTTAGCGTAAAATTGTAACGGGTTAAGATCTTTTAATTATGTATCATTGTTATAACTATCTATAATGTTAGATGTCAATCGTTTACTGTCTTGTTTCGGTCATGTTCCTATTCTTGGCTTTTATTCTATTTTCAAACCACACTTAAGAGTTTTGATACAGCAAAACCGTATCATATGGATGTCTCTCTCTGTCTGTCTGTCTGTCTGTCTGTCTCTCTCTCTCTATGTCTCTCTCTCTCTCTCTATGTACATATATATATATATATATGTTTATATATATATATATTATATATATATATATATATATATATATATATATATATATATATATATATATATATATATATATTTGATGTAGTAACATCCAAAGTTTGACTGGCTGTGTCAGTTGAAGTGAGCCCTCTTCATCTGACACGGCCAGTCCAACTTTTGTTTTCTTTTTGAAAAAAAGAGGTTGTTACTCTCGAAATGATTAAATACTCTATCATTCCGGACATTTAAATATTATAGTAAGCCCACCAATTTTACAAGTTACTCTGTTTATATTTAAATTTTGGAATATAAATGAATTGATCTGAGATTTACCGTCTCTTGTCATTTATTTTTGTTCATTCTTATTCCAATTTCCGTGTTTTAAACATTGCACTGCTTCTGCCTCGGATTCCTACCTTCATATTTTCTTGTTTACTAGCAATGTTACAAGCAAACTAGCATTTCCTTTATATATATATATATATATATATATATATATAATATCAATATCAATTGAGAAAATAACAAGCAAAATGTATTTGGAGATTAATTTATCTCCAAATACATTTTGCTTGTTATTTTCTCAATTGATATCTATATTATATATATTTTTTTTTCTTGAACGTTTTTCTTATAGTTTTCGGACGATAACACACTCATCTTCAGTAAAAAAAGGGTCTTAGTTAAATAAAAGGTATTACCTTTATTTTCCGTCGTTGTAGTTATATACTTTTCTCTGAGGGTGGATGTGTCATTGTCTGAAATTAATAAGAAAATAAAAGTCATTAAAAAACTTAAATGTTTTTTAATAAAACTATTCGCACCTTAAAACGTGGTCTTCAAAGGCATATCCTTTGTCTGTTTGTTCAAAGTTTTTTAAAGCTGCTTCAAAGTTTCTTAAAGCTGCTTCTCAGAACTTTTATTAACTTTTATTATCATATAAGCGACTACGCGCTTTCAAAATGTTCACATATTAAAAAAGAGACGTTGGCAATCATAGACCGCAACTTCATCAACATAATAGTATAGAACTACTGCCACGGACAATAAAGGTATAAACTTTGATTTGATTCGGACAGGTGTTCTCTGAATATGGATGTGTTATCGTCCGAAATTAATTTAAAAAAAAACAAAAGTAAAAAAATATGTAAATGATTTTTCAATTAAAAATATTTGCACCATTAAACCGTAGTCTCCAAATACATTTTGTTGTTTCTTCTTAAAGATACTTCTCAGAACTTTTGTCAAATTTTATTATATATATATATATATATATATATATATATATATATATATATATATATATACATATATATATATATATATAAAATATGACACTAAATGTATACTTCAAGAGGATATAACCTATAGTGAAATAGTTTAAGCTCAATATACGAGATAGAGCAATTATAAAGATAAATGAAAGAAGAGAGTTAAATATGTACGAATGACAAATTTATTTCAACTAGGATTGTTCAATGCTAGGTGTACTCTGTAAAAAAATGTTTATTTCTTTCCTTAAGCCAGGCTTTTCGAAGATTAAAATCTTATCATCAGAGGAATTACATAGATGGATAAGTTGGCAGTGGAAAGCCAAAATTTAAAATTTGAAAAATATAAAGTAACGGAGAGTAAGAGTGTGCGTGTACAAACATATGGAGTCTGTCCAGTTGGTTGATGTCCGTAGACAGGGTTTCCAGTGAAAAAAGATTTAAAGATAGGAAAAAAGAGTTTTGTGAAAGGAAGCGTTGAAAATATACAAAAATTAAGTAAATCCAATAGAAAGTGCAATCGTAGATGGAACGCACGTATTCGGATGTACTTTTGAGAATTAGGGCTATTTTAAAATACTTCCGTGGACCGAGAATGAAAGTAGAAAACACCTCCACCATAAAAGAAGGTGGTTATGCCTGGTCAGATCTTATAAAAACAACATAACATTATTGACACGTGCAGTATGGATACATTGTTAAATACAGGTAGATGTCTACGCTAAGAAGAGTCAGCAAGAGTATCATCTCCACTCGATGTAATGTGATGAAGAGGAATTGCTCATGGATTCTTCTTATTTTGAATGATGTTGTAAGCAACTTATACTTTATTTAATAAATCACCTAATTCATCATTGTTTATTATTCTCTTTACATTGCTAATTTCACTCTACATTTTATTCTTCAAATCCAAATTACAGCTTTAATATTTTAAGAGTCAATTTCACGTTTCCTGTACTTTTCCAGGTTTATATTTAAGAATATTTATACACACGCGTCCGCATTTTTCAGTCTAGTCCACTTTTTAAGGCATCGCAGTTTGAGAATGTACATTGTACTTTTTAATTATACCTTAAAACCGTACCAAATAACAAGACCAGCTACACCTTGAGTCCATTTAACTTTTAGTTTGTGCAAATATTAGTAACAATTTCTAATTGAGTTGCACTAATATTCATCATGGAATCACAATAAAAAAAACATATCTGATTAACTAGTGAATTAGCCTGACATTTATTACAAATCCGCTAAAAAAAACAAGTAATTTAAACTTATGTATGTTATTTACATGAAAGGAATAATAACAAATTCTAACAAACTTAATTATCATAATTTAGAAAAAAATTAGTATATTTAGTATGATTATTTAAAACATTTGCCTTTTTGGACAGCTATTACAGGATTCAGTACTGCCCATAGAGACAAAGTCACAAAAATATACTATAATACATATTAATTTCATTTGAAACATGAAGTTAACAACAATAATTCTTCACTTTTATATTTTTAAACAAAACAATGTTAATAGAATATAATAAAAGGAAGCATTTTCATTTTCTGAACAGCCCGACTAGATGATTAAGTATAGTCAATAAAGACAAAACACACAAACAAAATTAAATTTTACAAATGTAGTTATCATAAATTTCTTAATAAAGCTGGCAATTAAAATAAGTTCACTTTTTTAGTTAATAAAAAAATAAAAGTACACTCCTACTACATGATTAAGTACTGCTGATAGAAACTAAACCAACATTAGTTATACTTTAGAAATTAAGTTTAAAAATGAAATAATTTCAAAATAATAAATAGAAAAAATACCTTCACTTACATAATAAAAAAGGGTACACTATTGTTCAAAAGGACATCAGTCTTCATCTGGACGACCCTACTACACTATCCACTACTGTCTATAGAGACAAAGTAACACATGATAATATTCTGTTAATTAATTCAGAGGTTTACTTTAATACATGAAGTTATGAAAAATAATTCAACTAGCAAAATAAATAGTTGAGTTACTTAGAAATTATACTCTCCCTACTCCCTAGACATTCTTATTCTTTAAATCACCGTTTTGTTATTCTTTTAAATACATTTGTTTTCTCTCTTATTTTGAATCATTATTAATAAGATAGGAATTATTAGAAATGATAATATTCTCCTATTATAAAATTATAGTTTTTAAATAATAACATACAACTGTTCTTATTCATTATATTCAATAATTTCAGTTGTTTTCTTTTCTTAAATAATAATTCCATATTCAAATTACAATTGAATGATTTTCTAAATTTCAGAATTTCAATTATCAGAATAAAGTAAAATAAGATAAACATACGTTGTATTTTTTAAATTATAATATTAATAAATTCATGAATCTTTGATTTTCAGAAAAAAGTTTAAGAATAATAAGAATACATTGCAATTTCTCTTTTTCAAATAAGTTAAAAATATTTTAATTATTTCAGAATGAATTCAAATATCATAATTCAATTATTATTAAGTTCAGTATAATTTCTTTTTTAAGAACTGTAATTTTATTAATAAAGTAAAATAAGATTAAAAAAAGGTTTAACTCAAATATTAATAAATTCAAAACAACTTTGATTTTCAGAAAAAGTTCAGAATAAGTTTTAGAATAATAAGAATAAACTTGAATTTCTGTGTTTTAAGTAAAATTCAAAATAAGTTAAATATTTCAAAATCAATCATCAATTTCAAAATAAAATTACATTTTCAGAATTTCAAATAAGTCCAAAAAATTATTAAAAATGAAGAATAAATTTTATCTTTCGAAAATCATTCCTAAAATTTAAGAACAAATTTTCCTATTTTAATTTCACTAAAATTACTTCAGCATTAATGACTTCAGAATAAACACTATTTTCAGAATAAGGTTTTGAATATCTTTTACATTTCAACTTATATGTATCCATGAATAATACAACCACACTGGGTAATTTGGTAGGAAATGTATTGTGTATTTTCTTAATGATGATGTCAATAATTAATTCCAATTTTCACTGCCATCTTTCTATAATGAACTGCGATAGATTATGCTCGTTCATGACGATTGGCAGCTTTTTGATGTAAAATTAGTTCCATATATTTGTTGCTTCTTTTAACTAAAGTTCATAATATCACAATTAATGTGTTGTTCTCTTTCATTATTAAGCAAACACATATAAATTGATATGACTAGATATTTAAAATCATTAGTGAATGCAATTCTTGACTGATGCTCAGTATTTTCTGAACAAGTATTATAGTATTTAATTAAAGTAGTTTTGTTAAAAATAATAGGAATTAATATCAAATCTTCTTTTATTTTAAATGGAAGTTAAGATTCTATACAACATCCCTGTGGTAAATTACAATTGCAAGCATTATAAGTTAATACATGATAACCTGTTTGATGCTATCTGATGCATCTAGTATGATCGGTTTGAATGAATAGAAGTTTAACTCTGAATACAAAGTCTACATGAAATGAGAGTTCTTTCAAATATTAATGAGCACGTTGCTGATTTCCATCATCAAATCCTCATTCTCAGGGTAGACACATTATTATGATTATAAAATATGATATTAATCTTTATTATTGCACAACTGAATTTGCAAAAGCTGCATTCCTTTGAGTAATCAAAGGATGCACAGGAGCTAAAGTTTTTACTTATCCTTGGCAAGTTGGGTTGTATTTTCTTCCGAATACAGTATTTTAGTTATTTTTTGGAGGTATTCTAGAGGCATTTGCCATACAATGAGGCTTTTTTCCTGCAAGGTGGCAAATGAGGAAACTCTGCTTTACCAGTATTAGCCCGTAGTTCGCTCTACCTTTCTCATGCAGATTTATCAACCATGATCAATGATCTAGAATCAAAGTCACAAAGGTACACATTGCAAAGTGTCATTGCTCTTGAAAGAGCCACATAATCTTGGCCATCAGAAAATATCTGATTGTGTAAATGTGCAATTATTCCATCCACAGAAATTCCTTAGATGTGTGAATTGACATAGAGTAAGACAGTGACAATATAATTGTTTTCTAGTGTAACGAAAACAGGGGGAATTTCATAGTCTGCTTTAACTGTTCCAATTGAAATTGGTTTGTCTTTATTGGCATCAAAAGACAGAAAAATTGAGTCAACATTGTTCCATTTCCATTCATTTCAACAAAGCTTCAATAACACATTGCATAATCCTTCATCCACATCAATGGATATTTTCAGCATCACTCTTGCACTTATTCCAACTTTTAGCAATGGTTCAAGTCCAGCAGTCTTAGATGTTTTAGTGTTTGTGTAATTGTAACGCTTTTCCTTTTTCTTCTATTTACTTATTTCATACAAGAATATTTTTAAGCAATTTCCACTGTATTTATTCTTCATTTTTTTCATTTCATTATTCAACTCATCAACAGCTTCATTTAAACGCAAAATGCAAACACAATAAAATGCAGGTGTAGCACACATTTCAGGCAATTTTTCAGCAACATCTTCAACAGTTACATTTCTATCTAGAAATAGGTATGTTTTTGGAAGAATGTTGATATCAGAGTCTGATGGTGAACCAATCCTAATTCTTCCCAAGATATCAACATAGTTGTGTTTTTTCTATTTGGTCTCATATTAATGATTTCTTATCATATTTAAAGTATTTCAACAATGATGGCCTACTAATGCTAATTTCTTTTCTTTTGTTGGGATTAAATATCCCTGGAAGAAAGTTCAATTCTCGCACGTGAGAATGCAATAACACTCATGTAGATAAGTGCATAATAGAAACAGGGCAACAGCTTCTGTGAGCAGGAACACAACAACACTTGTATATACGTTTAAAACAGTTTTACTGGTGAGAAAACACGAGGGCAAATATATACAACAAATGGTGAGTTCACAGTTCAGAAAGGAGGAAGTTAATTTAGGTTTTCGAAAACGTGCTTCGCGAACTTATCTTGTGGGAGTTCTGGTAACAAGTTGCACGTGCGCCCGCCTACAATACTGGCTCTTCTCGAGATGTAGTCACTTCAGTCTAAGATGGTTGGTAACATGAAGGAGTGGGGGCTCTATGCGACTGCCGTTGTGGGTTTTGTCTCAGTAGCATCCAGCCGCGGTCCTACCAGGTTCAAAGGGTGGGTCGGAAAAGAGGCTGAAACACAGCGTGCAAGCGTTTTTATGGGCTGACTCACGTGACCCCTAAGGGAGTAGGGGTTGACATGCCTGGCAGCCAATCCGTGAGACCCTTAAGGGACAAGGCTGCAACCAGTCAGTGAGGGTAACGTTAATAAATTCCAATACATTTAGCATCATATGATGATACCTCAGTCACACACTGTGTTTTCATTGACATGTGCAAATTACATAAAATCACCAAACAATAGAGCATTCATTTCACCAAGCCTTTAGTGAATGAATTTCAGCATTAAATCACTAGCTAATTTCATCAATTATGAGCAATTTATATATGGCGTGAAATTTTCAATACCACTTTTAGCAATTTATTATAAGTTGGGAACTTTGAATGCTTAACTCCAATCATTAGAGTTCTATGTAGAGTACTTTATTTTTATGTGAAAATAACTCATGCATATTAGTCCACATATAATGCCAGAAAAACAATTAGATTGACTAGTAATAAGCGTTATTCTGTCAGACAAGGTGTTAATAAAAAAACATTTTGCTTGTTTCCCCCACTAGAAATAAATTCGAGAAGCTCTGAGCATCCATTTGCATGTGGGTAGACGCTTATCTTTATTCCAATGAAGCTCTTGTTTTCTGATAATTGAAGTCACTTCATTGGAAATTCGTTTTTAATCTTTAATCAGTTGAGCTTTTTCTCAGGCACTGATTCATCAGTCACATTTTTTGCCACTTGATTTTAAATAAAACCACCAACAGTTTCATTTTCATCATTTGATTCATCGATTACTTTTCATTGATTTTTCTTTCAATTTCCAATTGTTTTCCCAATCTTATAGAATCAGTAATTATTTTTGTAATATTTACATATTAAGCCAGTACTGGCAATTCTGAATAACAAGTTTGAAATGCTTCTTCATGAGAAATAAAATAACATCGAGGTCCTTCTTTCCCCAAGGATGTGGTAGTAATAGCGCTCTTTGTTATCTTTATTCAGCCGCACATTTGGAATCTTAAAAACCTTTTCTTTGACTTTTTAAAAATTGCCTTTACTGTTTGTCATGACCGTTCTTTTTTCTCCTTATTTCTCCTTAGGTAAATATGACACCTTTTTCATAATTACATCATATAAAAGAGCTTCTTCTAACAACGATGGTCTATCAGAATAATTATTTTCCACTATATTTTCATTAATTATGTTGTTGGAATCTTGTGGCATTTCTTGCAAGTTTTGTTTGCATCTGATCCTATGGCCGTTTGTGCTAGGAATATTAGCACCAATCATAATTTTACCGAATACAGACTGTACAGACTGTACAGACTTACTATGAAACAAGCTTCTCATTCCTTAGGTGTGCGTCCTTCAACAATACCATATTGTGCAGCTGCTTTACAAGCTCCATACCCTGCGTAATAGGGGTACAATAGCCCTCTACATGAGAATAATAGGAAAGCACATGAAATCTAATTTGGGATTGTTGTATTTCATTAAATCTCCTTCAGATTTATTAATCTAAAAATGTCAGTGTGTTTTCATTTTGGTAAAGTTGGGTACATATTTTAGAGTGTGATGCTCATAGAATGTTTCATCATGTCTCTTTGTCAAATGTGTCAACAAATGATCAGAATTGCTTGTGCATTTCTATCCAGTACACAAAAGAATGTCATTGAGATCATACGTTTCATCAATTTCAACATCATAAATTATGAACATAATTCCCGACACTGGCATGTCAATGCTATCGATCAATCGCTGTTAGGTTGTAAGAAAATGTGATACTTCCCTCAGATCATATTTGGAAAGATGAAGTGGAAAAAAAGAAATAAATATTTTATTTATTTATTTTTTCCAATTTTGTTCTATTGTTCTACTTTATCCTTTCCAAATACGATCTGAGGGAAGAATAAGAGTTTCTTTATGCCTGATGATATCTTAATTTCTTACATGAACATGGCAGTGTCGCGAGTTATTTCCATATCTGTATGTCTGACCAGTTGCAATTCTTTGGATGTTTTTTTATTGATGTTTACTTCATCTGGATTACAATATATATATATATATATATATATATATATATATATATATATATATATATATATGTGTGTGGGTGTGTCTCTGTGTGTATAAATGAATAGATGTAAAAAATATTGTCTATCTACCTAGCAATAGTAACATAAAAAAGGGTGATGTTTATTCAATTGTTTGATACAACATAAATGCTTGATATATCGTATGCATATTATTCTGAAAGGTGCACAAACAGCTTTAGGTATTTCTAATTTGTATATACATATATATATATATATATATATATATATATATATTTAACAGTTTCTAATATATTAATATTATGTAATATGAATGTGTAATTTGCATTGTCATATTCTCTAATATATACGCAATAGTTTCATCGATAGTCATACGTCTGATGTATCCGGATGCTAAGAACTGATAATATACTTTGATCACAACACGAAAGCCATAATAGAAAGGCATTTTTAAATAAATGTAAAAAAAACTGATTAAATCTATCATTGTATTATCTTTTAATGGGGGAGGGTAGTGTAGTGTTGACTTTGTTGTCTTAATAATGTCCTCCCAATAATTATCTTCTCCTTTTAAGTTGGTTGAGTTGTATTACATACTGATTTCAGTGAGGGAGTAATGTAGTATCTGTTAGAGACCGTCTTTTTCTTTTGAAAAGGGTGTAGTTTAACACATTTTCTGTTGCCATGATACAATATCTGCATGCATAGCGTTTCTTCCTGCGCAGTGTCGTATCTGTTCTGTTGTCACCATCACACCATGCATTAACCCCTCCTTTTTGGGGAGTGGGTTGAGCGATAGTGTGATTCGTCATGATACCATCCCCATAGTCCGTACCTCATCCGTTGGAGGTCAGTGTCGTATAAGTTCGGTCACCATAATACCATCCTTTAATGTTCGAAAAAATATGCGACAGGAAAAAGCATATGTTTGCTAGTTTATGAATATATATATATATATATATATATATATATATATATATATATATATATATATATGTTTGAAAAACTATAACAATGGTGGTGTATAATAAATACAATTTATTTTAATCTTAGCTTTTGAGAATATACTTCTCATTTTCAAAGAGTGTTTTTCTTTTCTTCTTTTTTTTTATCGTCCGATGGAAATTGACTTTTTGGTCAGAAAATCACGTTATGTCTGTAGGCGAGATGACCCCGGTTTAAATAAGAAACGGTATTTAGACATATTTTTTAAACCATTGTTTCGTAATAGTATAATATTTTTTTTTGAAAAAACCATAACAATGGTGGTGTAAAAAAAATAAAATTTATTTTAATCTTAGCTTTCGAGAGCATCATAAATGTACAGTACAATATTACAACTAACTATACTTTAGAATAATTTATTATTTATATATATATATATATATATATATATATATATTTATATAAATATATATATATGTACATGTATGAGCTTTAATTGATATAAACTATATATATATATGTATATATAAATATATATATATATATATATATATATATATATATATATATATCACTAACAGAAGTTAATCTGAATATGTTGCTGTTTAACCAATAGTTGGAGGGGATTATGGGTTTGGGCCATTTACACACGATGTTAGTACATTAATTGGCACAATAGCTGATTACATTTCACCGATCACACATCCATCTCATTTTTAGGAACATGTTTTCAATCGACAAACGCTCATTCTTAAAATCATAATGTGTGTCATTTGCCTAATTACCACAGTTTCCAATACTATTATCGTGTTTGTAAATGCAATAAATCCTATATCATTTAAATCAGCCAGCAAATTTTCGTAGAAGCTAAGTGTGGGTATATATGCTAATCAACAGTTATAAGACAATCAATATTGATAAAAAGCAATGTAGATAATACAATATAACCAATGTTGATCAGATAAGCAATGCTGATAAGTTAAACTACGGAATGTTGATGCGATAATATGTTATATTTATCAGATAAACAATGTTTACAAGATATGCAACACTGATAAAATAATGTTCATGAAGTAAGCAATATTGATTAGATAATATACGGAATATTGATGACATAAGTAAGTTGACAAGAAAATATAAGCAATGTAGATAAGATAAACAATGTTAATAAACTAACATAAGCAATGTTGTTAATATAAGTAATTTTGATGAGATAAAATACGGAATAGTGATAGGAACGCAATATTGATAGGATAAGCAGTGGCGATAAGATTATATAACCAGAATGTATAGTGTAAGCAATGTAGATAAGATAAACACTGCTGGGAAGTTAAGATAAGCAATTTTGCTTAGATAAGATGAGAAAAATGTATAAGATAAACAATGTTGAAAAGATAAAGAACACTAATACGATAATGTTCATGAGATAAGCATCTTTATTTATTCATTTATTTATCATATATTTTGATGAGATAATATCAACAATATTGATTAAAATATAGTTGTTTATAAGATAATGTCACCAATGGTAATGCTTTTAGAAATGTTGGTAATATAATCAATGTTGATAATATGATATAAGCAATGAAAAACAATGTTTATATAAAACTATTAATATGATGAGCAATGTACATGCCAATGTAGATATGATAAGCTATCTGTATATTACATGGATATACATGTTGATACGATAGTATAGGCAAGTGTTTCATGATGCTATGTGCAATGTAGATGAAATAATATAAAGAATGTTGATTGAAAAGCCAATGTGGATAGTATATGATTAGCAATTCTGATGAGAGATACAATGTTTATGATATAAAATAAGGTCCGTTGGTAAAATAAGCAATGTTTTATATGATGGGGAATGTGTATAAAATAAGCTATGTTGATAAGATAAGATATAATAAACAATATTGATAGGATAATCCATCAAGTTCTATTCCTGAATAACTAAATCTGTTTTAAACATCTCGTAAACCGATATATGGGGATACTTCAGTGATCGTCTCATATGTAAGATGGGTTGTATTGACCTCAACTTACTCTTCCTCCCAGATGTATATTTGTTAGATCTATCTCAAAGACTAGTTCAATCAAACTCATCCTCATATGATTCATAAACTGAAGATGGCGATCACAACAAAAAAGCAGAGCAATGTCAAGAGATGAGTGAGTCAGAGGTATTGACAATTTTGAAAGTGTTGTCTATGTGTGTTTATCATTGAACGTGGTTAAAAACAAGATTCCTCGACATTCCTAACTGAAATCTGGTGGACAGATCAGGTATATGTAAATTTCATTAGTACCAAATGTGGTTGGATTGCAGAAAGGATTGTGAATTTTATTAACGATTCCATGGCTAAATCTTTTATGGATTAACCTGTATATCATGTTTTTGTAGATTAATTTGATTTGTAGACGTGCATTTTGTAACTACTTTTTAGACAATATATTCTATTAAACTTGATTTCTACTACAGTTCGAAGGTATCTCGACAGAAAAACTACCTTGAGATAACCTAAGCTTCCATAAAGATCCAATGGCGGGACGTCACTACTGGAAGTTGTTAAGGATATGTCATGATAATCTACCCTATTCCGTTGCTGTATGGACCGTTCCTGACTCAATCATCAATGACAAGTTAAGAAGCAGCATCTGTGAACCCATTTCTTCTGTATTTTCTACTAATAAAATGTATTGTTAATTACCTGCTGTTCTTGTTATTTTCTCGGCCTTTAAAAGGCACAACAAATTCATTGATCTAAACTCAGAGGTCGATCTAAACACAGCATATTATTAAGTCATTTTATTTGTTTGCCACAAACCCAAGCACAACCATGTTTTGTCTAATAAGAATAATCGACCTTTTGTTTACTTATTCCCACCGACGGCGAGGATTCTGTTCGTCTCAACATTTACTGCGATAAGGAAATGGAAGCTGTTTAAACTTTACCTGGCTACTATAGATGATCGAGTCGTAGCAAACGACGTCAACATCCGAAAAGTTGAGGTCGCTTTCCATTTGCCTTCGCACTCTCTTACCGTTTAGTGAATCTTGCCTGACTGCGACTTGCCTCAATGGTCGGTAAGTGCACTCCTTTTCCAGCCTATATGAAGGGGGTGGCTGCAATAACATAACAAGTCAGAACTCACTGATTTAGTTTTTTGAAATATTAATAAACATGTGAACCTTAAAAAGTGTAGTTGTTCGTTGATAAGCTTTTGCACTAGGTCAACACGCGTGCAGTCGTAATTCAAGATGTTTACCCGTGAGATATAAAACCGTATGGACGACCAACTACATATTCGATATATGTCATCATGTTATGATTTTATTTACTAAAAGCAAAAGACTTTAATATTTATTAAAAATATCTACTTCTACACTAGGCATATTATAAATTTATGATTTCTTTTGACAAAGAAAAACTGATTTCTACTAGACACATATAGTGTCATGATTTTTGTTGGTTATAACGTAACGCTTTATCAATTGACGAGGTATATAAATTCATGATTTCTATACATCTGTAGTGTATTTGGCAAAATGTTATTTTTTATGTTTTTATTAATTTTACGGACAGTATGTTTAAGTGTTAATGTTTACTCTTCTATAAATTTTGTTTACAAGTAAAAAGCAATAAATTGAACGAGTTATAGCGATTCAAATGGGGGGGGCCCATTATTTCTGGGGCACCCTCTGTAGTGTCATCACGTTTCTTTCCAATACGTAACGATTGTCTGTTATTCATGATTTCTATAAATCGCTAGTTTATTTTGTAAAATTTAAGGAGTGTCGTATTAACAAGATCAACTAAGCCAGCAGTATATTCGGTTAACCCAATGTTACACTTTAAAGATGTACGACATAAACATATAGATATAAAATAGGGCAAACAAGATATGAATTATGATCCAAGTTCTTTGGCGAGATATGATTCACGCATCAGTGACCAGTTATTTGCTAACGCTAGTATCAAAGTGAAAAAAACACTATATCTGCGAACGTGTCTGTTGTGTCGTAGCTGTCATTTGACAAGTGTAAAAAAAGCTGACAATGTAGGGTAATAGTTATGACAGCGCCGATTTCGTAAGATGACGGTGGCGGGAAGGGAAGGGAAAAGAACAAAAGACCCTTAAAATGGGGTAAAACACAAATATAAGAACGTAAATCAGGTGTTGACACACATTAGGCTGACATAAAAGAATCATTATGAGCATTAGAACGGGTAGTATTATGATTTATTATAAAAATTATCCGCTGAATAGAAAGGCGCACGTGTTCGAGTTGGGGGAAATTAGACACAAATCACAATGAAAAAGATTCCTTAAAAAATACTATATGGACTAGCCCAACAAGCAACCGTTATTTATCGTGTGGTATATATATATATATATATATATATATATATATATATATATATATATATATAGATATATATATATATATATTAATATTTATATATATATATTAATAATAGAGATTTGGTATTACTTTTATTAATTGAACTATGTTACAATATTTCAATTCTTAATCAAAATTACTCTACTATTTAAAACTAGTGTACTCTTTTTTACTGCTCAAATAAGGGCAGATAGTGAAGGACTTATTATGTTGTTACATGGCAATCCTCCTATGGATTATTTATCTTTCTTGGTGGCGCTGTGTAGTATGTTTTCTCTTGTCATGAGACACTCCTCCCAGGAATTGCCTTTTATTTTTATCTTTGGTTATAGTGTAGTTTTCATCCAAGGGATTTATTTTTTTCTTCTTGGCGGAGTAGTGTAGTATATATCTGTTCCTAATAATATAGTTATTCCATTCATTACATTCCTCCCAGGCTAGCAAACATATGCGACCGGGAATGAGGATATATTTGATAATATATATAATATAGTGATCGACAGGCAGCTGTTTCGTTGTACACGACTCATCAGTGTGGTCAGACGTGTGGGATTCGAAACCAGGATATCAGCGGTTGGCGTCCGGTACTCAACCGACGCAGATACCGAATCTGTTACAAGAAAAGGAAAGTATTATATCGTATTAAATAAAGCAATAATAAAAGATCGTAAAGTGTACCCTTCTTAACATTTCACTGCGATTTCACTACTGGCCGAATATCCGGAAATGTTTGCGAACAAATCTGATTATCGGAACACATGCTCGCAGATCTGAACCCTATGAAATTTTTTAAACTCAGTTTTTAAATATTTACAAAGTCTAACATAAATGAATAAATTATGAAAATGTAAACGTTTTTACTATTTAAAAAGTAAAGGAGAGTATTCTGGCAGAAACGTACTTACGTAGGAGCGAAGAATTTTTTTGAGGGGAGGGTATTTTTTCTAATACTTTTATAAAGACAGTATTTATGTAAATTATTAAACGAATGTTTTGTGCAGAAGCTATTGCCTGTTTCGTCTTGTCAGCACTTTCCTACGTATTGAACGCGCCTCTCCTGACAAGCAACAAACTCATCTTTCCGAAATATGGGTACTACTGAATCTTGCCTGAGTCCGACTTGCCTCAATGGTCGGTAAGTACACTGCTTTTCCAGCCTATATGAAGGAGGTGGCTGACTTTACATTACAAGTCAGTACTCACTGACTTAGTTTTTTAAAATATTAATAAACATGTGAACCTTAAAAAAGTGTAGTTGTTCGTTTATAAGCAACAAACTCATCTTTCCGAAATATGGGGTACTACCTGGGAAGATTACCTCATGTTGCTGTTGCAGCTGTGATGAATACTTAATAACAAAACAGAGCTGGGTTTTTATATCCTCTGTCTCTTTCAGAGATGAGAAAGAAAGCATTTTCAATTTCAGTTTTGTAAATGAACCGAAATGCTTAAAAGTGGACATAATTTTATGCGTAAAATAAATTTACTAAATAATTATTTTTTCAATTAGATTTTTATTTAAAGGCCTAGTCGAAAGTATAAACATGCAATATCAGTTATTATTAGAGTTGCAGCAGCAGTTAGCGTAACAATATCGAGCAGATGGATTACTGGTGTATGTTGCATGCATTGCAGAGATGTGCACTGTACGGCGCATGCAGCAGTGTGTTTAATCGAGCTGACGATACAACGGAATTGAAGATTCTAAGGAAATTACTGTGTGTGTTTTAACGAAGCGTAATACATTGTTGTTGTTGTTTTAATCGACCGTTTTAGGGAGAGCATAGCAAATACTATCGATTAGATATATGTTAATACATCATATAGAAGACTAATTTATTGTGCCTTAAATGATAATGCCTGCCTATGAAGGATCACATACGTTATATAATATCAGGGGTGGGACGTAATGGGTAAAAATTTCAGATTCATGCGAGTAGTATTTTTTGTGTTCATTTATACATAAATAACACTAAAAAATCAAACATTTTGACAATTATGCAAAATTCAGAGAGTGCAGGCCACTAGTTTTTGGCTATTTTACATTCATGAAAACCATTTCACAGCCTGAAAATGGTACTATATCAGATTTAACCATCTATATCCATTCATAGCTTTTGAGGATGTTTTAGGACCTGCAATGTCGCATGAAACCACTTTTTACCAAAAAATGATGGATTTTGAGTCCTGTGGAGCTCTAACGGCTATTTTTGGTCTGCACCTTCTGAATTTTGCAAAATTTTCCAAATCTTTGATTGTTAAGTGTTATTTATGTATAAATAAACACAAAAAAATACTACTCGCATGAATCCGAAATGGTCACCCATTACGTCCCACCCCTAATAATATAAAGAGAAACTATTCAAAACGCATTTGTGTCACGGTGTGTGAATTTTAGGAAGATTACAACTGAATTTGATTGACCAGATGAAGAAAATGTTCACCTTATCTTAACTTGTTTTACCTATATTCAAGTATGCCAAAGGTAAATATATATTTAATGGATCAACTACGTCTGACATTGTTATTGGTAAGAAAAAATAATTAGGTAGATTACTGTAACCGTTGTTGGTCGGAAATCAAATTCCTTTCTACAGAATGTATACGTTGTGTTCCCTGAAATAGTCTTCCACGTTAACGTGGTTGGCAGTTAAAGCACACCTGAGCGTAGGGATTATAAAATCAATCCGACTTTTTTATGGCTGACTATCCAGATATAAATAAAGGGTTAAATGAAAAAATCGATTACCGTAAACAAATTAACGCATAGTTTCTGATGATACAAATAATTAACTGACGGAAATGAAGATTTAAAGAGTGTATACACAGCGTTAGAGAAACAGCTATACAAGTCAACGAAATATGGACAAATAATATCAGTGTATCTTACAAGGGAGTTTTAAGGCTTTATACAGTGGAACTCTTTTAATTTAGATGTGTTTGCTCTATAAATTTGAGAACTATGTTCCAATTACAGGAAGAAACATGTGCTTACAAAACAAAAATGAGTGCGAAAATGTATGTTTTATATTAATTATTATACATCATATACAATAAATATACGTTGAATAGTTTAAATAAGTACATCATTACAATACATGCGAAAGTTATTATTCATCTAACATTTCTATATCACCATCAAAACGGGTTACTATAATTTGAATCAATAATACAACATAATATTTTGAATAAGTATATATATACATATATATATATATATATATATATATATATATATATATAATACTATTTGAATGCCTAAATTGCAGAAGTATTTTAAAACAGTTCATTATAAATTAAAGTTTATTATCATTTATTTGTAATCCCATTGTCCTATTATGATCTCTCTCTCCCCCCCCCCTCTCTCTCTCTCTCTCTCTCTCTATATATATATATATATATATATATATATATATATATATATATATATATATATATACATGTGTGTGTGTATGCGTGTGTGCTTGTATGGTTGGTTGTTCATAGATGGTGATTTACAGAATCTACGGTGTTTTAAGACAGTACTCAATAACGAGGAGTGCTGTATTCTAGTAAATACTTATTTTTGCAAAGGATTTGGATATATATATATATATATATATATATATATATATATATATATATATATATATATATATATATATATATATGTATAGTTTTGCCGATATTAACAGGAAAAAATAAAAAGATTTAATGTAAAAATAAATTAAGACACAATTTGAACGAACTTCGCTCCATAGAAATGAAGATATGCCGACGAGACATAAGTAAGAACAGTTCATTAAAATGGATTTTGATTCCGTGGATAAAAAAAATTCATTTTTGTTCTTTTCCGTCAATTAATGGGACTTATTTTATTAAATTGTAATGTCGTTGCCATCCGCACACCATCATTCAGGCGAATTAGTTCACGGTCTGCTTTGAAAGATAAACATATTAGTATGAAAATTACCAAAATGAATTCATGTATTTATATGAATAAATGCGAATATGTTTGTTTCCTGCTTACAGGAAACGTATGAATGCAATGATTATTATTTTAGAATTTTCTTTCAAGTAGCGAACTTTGTGAAACGATAGTCGGCTTAATATACATACTTAGTGACAATATAGAATCTTATCGCATGAAGAGTTTCATATTGTGTCCACTGAAAGGCAGACGCGAAAAACAAATACAATCAATCCAAAAGAGCAAAGCTTATGAACTTGAAAATCTAAAATGGTGAGACAGTAAAAATGATGTATCGGTCAAAATTATGAGTAAAAGAAAATTATGAGCCATAAAAATTATGAAATAGGCAAATCAAAGTGTTCCAAATTGTGAGCCATTCAAATTTATGCCAGACAAAATTATGAGTCGGTCAACATTATAAGTGAGTCAAAACTGTGAGTTTTAGAAACTTATTTGCCATACTAAATTATGAATTAAGAAAATTTATTCGTAGAATTTGGTATATTCGGACTACTGTTCTCATCTTAGGTGTTTGTATCACAACGTTTCTACTGATGTAATCTCCGACCTTCTTCAGGTGTACTTTGTCCAACTCGGGAATCTTTCTGTCGAACTCGGGAATCTGGACGGAATTTCGAACGGGACCCTTTATTAAATCCACGGGGTTAGCATGCTCTTGTTCCATCTGCAATGACTAAGAAGAAGTCTTCAGTAATTCGCAATTCTTCGTATAACCCGCACTGAGGATTGAACTTTCAACCTTCGGATGACTGTCACTTAGAAGTGAATCACACTTAGTACTATATTCACTGCGTTACGACAAAATTATGAGTCGGTTAACATTATAAGCGAATCAAAACTATGAGTTATAGAAACTTATTTGCCATACAAAATTATGAACCAGAAAATGTATGCGTTATACAAAGTTATTAGACAGTCAAAACTATGTGATAATCAATGATATGTGTCAGTCAAAATTATGAGTCATACAAAATTATGAGCCGGACAATTGTATGTATTGTTAAATAAAATGAATCAGTCAAAATTATGAACCATACTAAATGATGAGCTACTCCAAATTATTGGCTCGTCAAAATCATGAGTCAGACACAATTATGAGCCAAACAAAATAATCAGCTGGTCATCGTTATAAATTGCGCAAAATTATCAACCATGAATTATTTATTAGACAACTTTATGAGCAACAAATGATTCTGAAGAAATTCAAAATTATGACCCAGACTAAATTATGAGAAATTCCGATTCCAAGGAATCAAAATAAAATTGTATTTCTATTGCAATAGTGCTGATGTATTTCCATTCCATAAAACAATACTCACTAACTCAAGATTGTTTAATGGTTGCTATTATTCAAGATTTCCATTCCATAAAACAATACTCACTAACTCAAGATTGTTTAATGGTTGCTATTAGTTTTGTTAATCGTTCGTGTCGAGATCGATTTCTAAGGGCGGCTCCAGACAAAGCCAACTCTGTGAAAATGGCTGCCTATTTCGATAGGCTCGTTTTGCGGACGTTTGTCCTAATTCTTATCGTTAACTTGTGATGCTTATCAGTCGGTTTTTAAATGTCTCGTGTCACACACATTCTTAGAATTTCTTTTAGCCTTGTTCAGTCTTTTTGTTTTATTTTCTTTATATTTTTATCCCCTTGTTTTTACAGTTTTTTTGTCCATTTATTCTGTCGTGCGTCTCCATGAAATTCCTGTCTGCCTTTTTTTCTTTCTATTGTAACTTAAACACCATTTTATTTCTTATTGCCTTTCTTGTTTTCATTTTTTGCTTGTTGTATCCGCCCTTGTCTTGTTTTGTTTTGTTTTTTTGTTTTGTCTTCTTATTTGTCTCACGCGCCTAAGTTTCCCTTCATTTTTAGAATTGTTCTCAATTACCACAAGACAACATAATGTATTCGCTTATTCATTTCATATATATATATATATATATATATATATATATATATATACATATATATATAAGAAAATTTCGTGTACAACAGAATCGTATGATTAATTTTAGAGGAAGCATTATTATAATCAATGAAACAGACGAGTGGAAAGAAACAAAAAAAAAGGAAAATTGTTAAATTTACCTTAAGAATTCTGTAGTTTATAAATTCATGTGTCAGTGTGGAGCTGACTACGTTGGCAAGACATCCCAAAGATTAGAATTTAGAATATCCCGACATATACCACGTGATATTCGCCTACACAAGGTTTCAAGATCATCCGGGAACTTCCAGGCACAAGAATCAGTCATCGGTAATCACCTCGTTAGTACAAATAGCTGTTCTGACAAGGATTCCGATGGGGGGTTTTCTGTTTTACACAGTGCCAGGTCGAACTACCATCTCAATATTATTGAGGCGTTAGTTATACAAAAATTCTCGACCTAGCCTGTGTAGACAAAATATTTTGAAGCATCAGTTGGAGATCTTTAATGATTCAAAGCCACCATAACGTTGAGAGATTTACCTTTTCTTTTTCTTTTTTTCCCCTCTCAATCGTTTCCTCCAACTGAAATAATTTTTTCCCCTCATATCTCATTCGACTTTTAGTGTTTAATTTACCATTCTGACGTTTCAGAGGGTCAGACGATAAGGCCTTAAGGTAATTTGAACAATTTTCCTTTTTTTTTCTTTCCACTCGTCTGTTTAATTGATTATAATATATATATATATATATATATATATATATATATATATATATATATATATATATATATATATATATATATATATGCAAAGATAAATGAAGGAAGACAGATAAAGATGCACGGATGACTAATCTATTTCAAGTTCGATTGTTCAATTCAAGGTGTACTCGATGAAAAAACATGTGTATTTTTCTTTCCTGAAGCCAGGCTTTTCAAAGATTAAAATCTTACCATCAAAGGAATTACATAGCTGAATATGTTAGCAGGAGAATAGTTAAAATTAAAAATTTGAAAAATTTAAGAAACAATATAAAGTGATGGAAAGTAAGAGTGTACGTGTAAAAAGGTTATCAACATATGGAGTCGGTCCAGTTAATGAATGTCCCCTGATAAAATCTCCGGTGAAAACATATTTAAAGATGGTTAAAGGGAGTTTGTGGAAACAGTGTTAAAGATGTTCTAAATGAAGTGAATCTAATAGAAATATCTTTAGTCCAACCGTAGATGGGAAGCACTTATTCGGATGTAATTTTAAAAATTAGGGTCATTTTAAAATACTTATGTTGACCGAGAATTAAAATAATTTATTTAGGAGTTGAGTTTAAAATGTGTATATTATAAGCAGGGAGTAAGGAATTTTAGTAGTAAATCCGATCGAATCTAAGAAATGAGAGGGAGATTTCTGGTCGGAGACGAAGCCAGTATAAAGTGGGGAAAGGAGTGAGATATAAGGGGAATAGATGAGGAGGTTTAGTTTAGTGGATAGAATTATGGCGGATTCTGAGAGTAAAGTAGGGGAAGGGTTAGTTTAGTTACAGCTCATCGGTAGTAAGCAACAATATAATGTCAGGCCTGGGCCTGGGCTGGCTTCACTTAGGAGTTGGGGTGGTGTTTCAATAAGCTAAAACAGTAGCGTACTGGTCAGTAAGTAAAGAGTTCGTGAGGGAGGGTTATGAACCTGTATTTAACGGATTTTTATACAGAATTATACGTATATAATTCACAAAGTTTAAAAGGGTTCAAATTGGGAAATTAGGGCTCAGACGATTGTAAATCTGTAATTTACGTGTTTAAGATGTAAATCTGGAATTTACGTGTTTAAGATGTAATAATCTGGGCAATTGTGGTATTTCAGAATTTAATGTTTAAATACCTTATATATTTCATTAGATGCATTGCACAATAAGAGGCTTTAATATATAACTGAAGTCAAGTGCACACGAGAGGAAACGCTATGTTATTGAGATAATTATTTGTGAGTTTGGGAAAGTTAAGAGTTAAACACATTCACAAATTATAATATTAAAGAATTAGAGAGCGGGTTGTTCGCTAGGAAGACTGTATCAGAAGGAATAATGAAATTTATGTATTTAAATTTTAGCTTGTACATACAATTTGAGATAAGTTCGTTCTTAGAGTGAATAATATTTTTGCTTTTAGCTGATGTAGCTATCATAATTTTTTCTAACGTACATAGTTGACAGAAAGGGGATCCTGGAGTGTAGGATATAGACCTTTTTTTAATATTGACCAATGCCGGAAGTACGGAGTGTTTTTACTGATAAAGTTTTTATTAAAGTAAGTGTCTATTCTGTATGTAGTTGTTATTATAGTACTTGTGTTATTTACAGTATCTGGAGTAATCTGGGTTTGTATGTGTATTATTGGACCAAAGTTAGGTTAGAATTTTAAAGTGAAGAAGATAGGAGAATTCTAGGTATAAAATCAAGGTTATTGTTAATTAGCGGGCGGTTGTTGATTAGTGCAAGGGGTATTATTTAGGGTGACGTTTAGTACAGGGATGAGAGGAGAGTTAGCATGCTGGTGTCAGTTTAGTGGAATTGTTTAAAAGTATATATATATACATACATATATATATATATGCATATATATACATATATACATACATATATATACATGTATATATATATATCTATATATATATATATATATATATATATATATTTTGATTTTATTCCATTAGTTGCGACAAAACAGGTTTTGTTTCATTGGTGCGAATAGCTACCAACTCATCGGGCCGGCGAAAGGAATTCCTTTCGCTTGCCCGATGAGTTGGTAGCTATTCGCACCAATGAAACAAAACCTGTTTTGTCGCAACTAATGGAATAAAATCAAAAAATATATATTTTGCTCTGAATTTTCATTGAGCACTCTCATAAACCCGGTTTCAACTTCCTTCGGATTCATACCCCCTGGATATTTGTAACAAGTTAATTATATATATATATATATATATATATATATATATATATATATATATATATATATATATATATATATATATATATATATATATATATATATACTAGCTGATGTACCTGTTTACATCGGGTGTCTCTCCAACCTTTTTGTCAAGGAATTCTTTAAAAGTATATATATATATATACATATATATATATATATATATATATATATATATATATATATATATATATATATATATATATATATATACGTGCTAACTTTAAATCTATAGGAAATAAATTATTGGCCACGAATTCACGAAATTCAATTATATCAGAAATCTTTTATAAAATGTATCGGTCACCTAAAAAGTATATTCATTGAATAAAATATAAATAAAATATAGTAATATGAAAATAATAGATAAAATTAGAACTAGAATGATTTATTAATTGCAAACATAATATAAATAGCCTAATTTAAACGCTGTAACATGAAACTGTTTTGGAAACAATTAACACATATTCTTATAGAATAACCCGAGGACTAACCACATACATTTGTAAAATAGTTTGAATATACAATATAAGTTACGTAACAATTGATTTAAAGCATAAAGATGATATGGTATTCGGAACGCTGACGTTTTCTTTTGATGTAGGTGATGTGTGCTAAACACTGCCGTAGCCATGATTACATTTCTGTGTTGTTTTTAAATGGCCGAAACATTTATAATGAAAAATAATTAATAAACCTTATGAGAACAGTAATATTACATTGCATCAAAATGATGGGTGGAAACTACTATGGAAATTGCAAATAATTGACTGGCTTACAAAATAGATAAATTTTCCAACTGAGGGCTTGGGACTTAAGATATTCTAAAACATATGTTGGTGTTAGGTTTATAGTCTTTAAAGATTATATATATATATATATATATATATATATATATATATATATATATATATAATTTGTTTATCAAGTTACAATATATGTATGATATAAATTTAAAACCAATATTATTTCCAAAAGCACTCAATATGTGAGTAGAGATTTATGAATAAAATTATAAATAAAATTATATAAACATTAGAAT
Source organism: Sepiola atlantica (assembly GCA_963556195.1). Taxonomy (NCBI): domain Eukaryota; kingdom Metazoa; phylum Mollusca; class Cephalopoda; order Sepiida; family Sepiolidae; genus Sepiola; species Sepiola atlantica. Next base: position 36,970,158 of record OY744527.1, on the reverse strand, counting down.
CAGTATGTAATATTCTTATGTTTATATATATATATATATATATATATATATATATATATATATATATATATATATATACAAGTATCATTAAAAATAACGGACATCTTGTGTCTGGATATTTTTTCTATGATCCTTTCCGTTTTTCTGATTAGGTTCTTAGTTTCAGACGGAAACTGGCTGATAAAATTGCCAAAGCTTCCCAAAGCGCTTTCGGACCCGTCCAGGTCCATCGTCAGTGGAGTAATGTTAACCAGGCATAGACCTAGGAGTGAATATATATTTATTTAGGCGAGAAAAATAAAGGACTGTGTTTAATTTAAATTTATATTCATAGGCATTTGAGTATATTAGTACTAATAATATAATTCATCTTGTTAATAGCTGTTTTTTCTGTTTTAATGTATAGGGCTTCGAGTATGTGGAGTTTAAGTGTATTAGTATTTTGTGCGATAATTTTTGTGTTATCTACTAGAAGTTTACGGATATGGGAACGGGGGCAGGAATGCTTTTTATAGAGGTGCTGGGTTATGGCGGTGTCGTTAGATAAATTCATAGTTAATCTTCTGGATAGCGTCGTAACAGTCGACCCAATGTATACATTTTCATGATTGTCGGAGATACATTCTCCCAAAGGGCATTTAAACTTGTATACGAGGCCGGTCCTATCAAGAACTCTAATGATACTTGTATAAAAGAAAAGATGCTGCCAAGATACACACACACACACACATATATATATATATATATATATATATATATATATATATATATATATATATAGAGAGAGAGAGAGAGAGAGAGAGAGAGAGAGAGAGAGAGAGAGAGAAATTGAAAAATGAAAACCAAAAATGTTATTTATGTATTCATCAACATTTCATCTTTATAATAAGACTTCAACAATATGAGGAAAACATCACACAAGTAAAACAATCTTTGGCAGGCAGCGCAGAACCTGCGGCCGCACTGAGCAAAACAATCAGAATATGAGATACAAATAGATGGTGGCAATGGTAAGTAACGGTATGAGTATAACATCAATAGGAATCAAGATGGTTGTTACAATAAATGCGGAAGGTGGTGGAGGCGAACGTCGTCGCGATTAGACTTAATTTGCATAATGAAGGGGTTATGAGATACAAGATATACTTGTTGATTTTTTTTATTTAGACTTGGAGAGAGAACGGCGGGAAGGCAAATATTGTCTAGGTTGTGTGATAGTAAGGTGTGGGAGGGAATGGAGTGAGCGTTGGGCGGGGATAAAGAGAGTGGTCAAGAAAATCAGGTCATGCTTAAAAACCAAAAAAGGGGCAAAATAAATATTATTTCTGTTTTGAACACCCTTTTTATTTATATATTTACATATGTGTATGTGAATGTATTTATTAACTTCTTATTTATTTAATAATTTATTTATTATCATTAATTATTAAGTTATCATTAAATTACTCACGAGCACATAAGCAGATGAACACGCAATATATATATATATATATATATATATATATATATATATATATATATATATATATATACATTCATCCATACACACGTATAAAAAAACATAATTACTTAAAATTAATGTTGTAGAAATACAAACGTGAAATGTTAAGAGAGAAGGACGGAAAGGATGTATTTAATTATATTCATCAGAAGTATTTGAGTGATAGTGTATGCATTATATTTACTTATCCGTTCATATATGTGAGTGAACATATATATATGCACGTCGCATATCGAACAAATAACAGCATACATATAAGAAAATGAGTTATTGTATGTATTTGATTTTATATTGACATTATGCAAAATGTATGTTGATAATGTGGTCTAGGTAGCTAGCCTGAATCTGATTTTTATTTTTGTTGGGATAAAATTAGTTTGATGATTAAAGGAGATAAATTACTAAAACCATTACGTTGTTTGATAGTGTTAGAGGTTTTGATGAGTGATGCTTTAAGAAGTCTTCGTCGATATTTATTTGAACCTAATTTAATCATTGTAGCCTGTTTGAATTTAAACGAGGTATCGTGTTGTACTGTGTGTTGTAAAAGTGCGTTTAGGGAGTTGCTCTTTCTTTGTGCCACCAAGCCTCTTCTTCAGTTCCCGTTAAGTATCCATTATTGCCATTAAATATAAGTAAGTGAGACTCAACAGGAACTAAAGAAGACACTCATTCATATATACATATATGAAGGCTGTAATTCATGCAAAAGATTACACCATTCATATAAGTCTTTGACAGACACCGGATAAGTCGCAGCTTAGTACGCGATAAGTGAAACTGAATAAGAAGAGTTAACACAAATGACCCCTTTTTCTGCCGCAGTTCTACCTTTCACGCGTGATATCACTTTTTTACTGATCGAACATTTCAGAGTTACACAAGCAATGCCCTCATTAAATGAAAAGTGTTATGTCCGTCCAGTGTTCATATGTTACTATCCGTCTTGTAAAATACAAATTGTAGAAACAGTGTCAGGTAGTAGTTAGGGTATTCCATTAACATACTTGAATTAATGTAGTTGGAACCAAACATGAGAAAATGCAATATGTCTATGAGCTTTTTAATGGAGTATTTACGATGAATATATATATACTGACAACAATACTGGCGAAAAAAACTAATTTAGATTATTGACAGTTCTATTGCAATGCATTTCATCGTCGATGTATCTTGCTATTTTTCGCGCACGGAACATATCAGTTTACATGAAAGAATCCAGTGTTGAAGGTATCAGATCAGCACTTTCCAAAACACGAGCTAGAAGAGGATATTCATCACAATCGTACACTTTATTTCTGATGACCTCTATCATAATCGAAAGAAAAATAACGAAATAATCTTTAAATAGATATGTCGCCAAGATCAAGTCCAAATGGCAGGAAAAACAAGTGTCTCTCTCAATTGTATAAAAAAAAGTCTCTCTCAACTGTATAAAAAAACGTCCTTCAAATCCACATGAAAGAAAATCCAGCACTCTTCTTTTTCTTTTGCTCGCTTTCCAATACGCGTTCAGAACGATATCCACGAAAAAACTAACTCACTCTTCATTTTCGCTCTCTTATTGAAACGAAAATCCGACACATACAAACAATCTAATTTGCATAAACACAGCTGCCCGGATTTTTAAATAAAATCTTATTTCACTTTCTGACTTCTTTTCTCCTCCCACTCCTCTTTCTTTTTTGTTTCGGCAGCGAGTGTTTTCGGGTTCGCCCCACACCCACAGCATACCAGACGCTGTCTCTTTGAACGGCGCCGACAAGTGTCTGCATCTACGTCAATCGGCCGCTCTCCGTTACAAAACAGCTTTTTAAACTATGCGCACCTGTGCTAATGCAGGGCATTGTATACCATGATTCCTAAAGTCGTGTCTCAACAGAATTCTTAAATATCACTATGTTCTAAACGGCGTTTCTGATATGTAAGTGTTACTCTGTTGGCAAATCAGGACTCAAATTTTGTCATCAGGTACTTTGCACTGTATTTATACTTCCCTCCCATTTTCCCATTCATACACTCGAGGACCTCATTCAGCGAATACTGACACTTCTCATTGTTGTCCATATCTTTGCACAGAGTATTAAATACATGGGTCGTCCGCGCCAAAATAAAGTAGCTGTATTTTAGAAATAATTGTCCGTTGAGAATTATAATATCGTGCTTTAGTAGTTACTCAATCGTAGGCATGCTTCATCCGAAAAAATACTATTTTCTTCCCAACGAATCATCACGTTCTTTGCCGGAAACTTTAAGCGATAAATGAAATCTAGGGTCCACACTTAATGGATGTCTTTTCGCCATTCAATTGGTAGTTTTAGTTATATTTAGCATTCTCACCAGACAATAGCACGGTCTATCTTGAAATTCAACAAAACTTCATCAGCTCTTTGTTATAGTCGTTTGGTTGAAGTTCCATCCAGTCTGAATTCTCATTCAGGCATTTTACCTTTTGAGTGGAACTTGGGCGCGTGTCATCTTTTCTCAATTCAGCAATGAACAACATCTAGAATGGACAACAATTGAAACGTACTTGCTCTTCTATCGCATCGTTCCCTTCTGACTTTTTCTATTGATCTCTGGAGTTTACTTGCTTAGGCTATAAGACACCGATCTGTAATTATTTTTCACCAGATAAACAACAAAAATCCATCATGGAAAATAGAAATATATTCTAGATAAACAAAGTGAAAACATTAGTGAACAGATGTAAGATCTCTATTCGAACCGCTATCAACAGTCTTGAGGTGATATCATCAATATCTGATAAAGAAATACTTTGCGCAAAGAACTGTTCTACAAACGTCAGTCTTTGCCATCAGGAGCATCCGCTTGCGTAAAGCTCCACAATGACTGTAAATACTCTTCTTGATATTCATATGTTGATTCAGGGGCGTTGAAAAACCTTGATGAAAGCAAGGTCATTGGTCCTGGAAGCATACTACTTGGTGTACTTGAATAAACAAAATAATACAATCGTTGCTTAAAGGAGAAGCACTTTCCATCTGTTTAGAAAACTCCTTAGATCCGTGTTGTATCTCTAATACTGGTGACCAGTCATTTGCATCTCAGAACAGACTAATAAGGGGTCATATACATCATGAGAAAGCTTCTTTAATCTTGAGTGAATCCGGCAATTTTAAATTACCCGAGTAAAAGTAAATACTTAGTGATAAGCAATACGTGTGGAGTACTGATGTACAAACTATAATGGCACATAGGATCAGTTTATCTCTTGACAGAAGTATTGTTTCTAGAGCAATATCAAAGAGTTGCTTCACAAACGTGCCAGCTATATAATTCAAACATAGCATCTTTAGTTTCGGATCGGTTTATAAAATAGTTCTTGATGGGCAGAAATCGGAAGCACATAAAATCAACAACGGGTTGCCTGAACGATCTATTCTGGGGCAAACACTATTTCTGGTCTTAAGTAATGATCTGCAAAATCATATCCTGTGATCATTCGTTGACCTCTACACTGGTGTATATGGCTTCACAACATCAATAACTAGTGATCAAGCTCGCACTGATTACCTCTCTTCGGACATTGATTATTGGGGCGCAGTGGGGGTAATGCCATGCTACAATTAACATATCTAGACTCAAGCTTTCCTTCTTTCACTAATAACGTATGGATCCCTGTTTACCCCAATCGCTAAATAATTCTGTTAAGCTCTTATGACTGGCTTTAACCGCATACCTAAAATTAAAGTTACATGTACAGGCTGTTACTAAGGAAGCTGGTAAAAATGGTTGATTTTTCTTCCGCTCCAGAAAATACCTGACTCCAAATGCAATCTTTAACATATATAAGAGTAAGTTACGTCCAAAAATGGAATCTTTGTGTCACATCTGTGTACTCTACTCTGCCTTCAAAGAGTATAACATTGATATTGGCACCTAGTTAGGCTTGTCTCTACCTTTTTCCTACAACCACCTTTCCACAGAATAGACATTGCTAGTTTCTATATGCTCTGTCGGTATTTACATACAAGGTACTCGGTTTAGCTCAAGTATTTAGTTCCTCCTTATTAGACATTCCCAGCATGAACTCGTTCTTTTACTAAAAATGAAAAATATTTACTTTCTTCCGTCTATGTGGTTAGAGTCAGCTAGAATTTCCATTGACAGAGCTACTTAGCAAAGGAGTATCGTCTATGGAACACATTGCCGCAAGATATATGCCCTCCTAATTACTACGTGGTCGCTTTTAAATCCAATATCAACAAATTCTTGTCACAGATCGCAAATATCTCAAATAAAAGGCTTAATCCTGATGGGCCTTACAAAGGAATTTTGTTACTCGAATGTTTATGGCTCCAAATCAATGCAAATCTGAAATATTTGAATTTTCAAATAAGAGATTCCAAAGAAACTTATTTTTTGCGAATATTTATTAATTGATGTCTAATACCTATCGTAAAAATTTCAATAAAAATGGAAGTATCTGAATTTTCACGAAGGGCGTCAACCAAATCTCATCGCTTTTGCAGTAAATGAAATACAGCCAATTTAAGACACCTTTTTGCCTAACAGATATGTTGCAACATTCATTATGATCAGTTAATTATTGTGTGTTGTTTTCTATGTGACGTTTCAATCTCTTAAACACAGTACTTCCCCATAAACAGGATCTCTTAAGAGGTACATATCCTCGTCAGAACGGCCGAAGTTGTAGGACAATAGTAGCCAGCAGATGTCTCGCCTCGCACTTGATTGTAAAAAGTTCTAATGAAGACCCTTCATACTCTGTTGTGCCTTGTATGTCTTTATGCAACTACTGGGCATGCTGAAGAGTATAAGTTTACATCGAATCTTCTGCAGCAAAGGGAAATCTCCCCTTTTGCTGACAAAGTCAAAAGTCTTTGCTAGATCGATTAATGCAATGTACAACGGTTTCTCTTTCATTTGAAGTTTTCCTGTAACTGTCGTAGGGGAAATATCATGTCGATGATAAATCTTCCAGCTGTATACCCACATTATGCCTCGGGGTATACGAACTCTGCATGTAACTCCAGTCTGTTGAAGACACCGTGTGTTAAACACTTCCATAACAACATTGAGGAGGGATATTCTATTATAGTTATTGAATTCGCTGAGTCACACTCTTTTTGCATAGAGTTATGATGTAAGCGTCGCGCATCTAATAGCAAATTGCTTGTTTTCTTTACATCCTTACTGCAGCAGATTGTCAAGGAGAGAGCCTTCTTATTTTCTACACGTATGATTTCAGATGAGATGTCATATTTTCCCGGAGTTTTGTCAGAGGCAAGGGCATCGACGTCCTTGTTCAGTTTAACTACGCAAGGGAGACATGTATCTCCTTTTTGACTGTCTAATGACAGTCTGATGGTGTTCTCGACGGCTGTATCCGCAATAACGTTCTCTCCCGAATAGAGCTCTTCGTAATGTTGTTTAGCCCATCTCTCCAGGTATTGTATTGTCGCCCTGTTGGTGTTACTGCGATGAATACTTGTATTCTTGATCAGACTTTACTTTACATGGGGTAGTCAGTGCCACAGTCAGCACTGTGATACCTACGTGTTGAGATAACGCAATTCAGCGAGATCTTTGTATGATCACGATATTAAACTGGTGTCAGTACTAAGGTGTTGAGTGCCGTCAGGATACTCGACGATGAGGCTTGGTGGTGAATAACGTGTTATTCAGAGGCTGTGGTGATAGCATAACAAGAGCAGTTTTATCCGTTATCGGCAAGCTTGTAAACACCAAAAAAACGACGCAGTTATGCTAACAGACCTAGTGCAAACATACTCGTGCATTGAAGTTCTCCAGCAGATAGAGTTTTGTTCCAAGACAGGGATATCTCTGGATGGCGGTTCTCGTATGGTCAGTAAAACAAAACTTCACTGCGAATCGAACACCATGGAGTTTTGGTTCCCCATGTTTTTATTTCCTTACAGAGAAATACGTATGTCTGTTCTCTGAGGTTGCCATGTGATTCCAGTTAAGTGGCATGCAGTGCCACAACGTCGATGTTTAGCGATTTTGGACGTTTTTTATTGAGGCATTGACCAGATAATAATGAGAACATTGTTCTAACATTGCAGCTTACCAATCGCAACATTTGTGTTCCATGTATATACACTATATTATAAGATAGGTTATTACATATATACTTTTGTTTCAGTATTTATTTCATAGCATTGAAAGCATAAGTAGAACTTAGCAGAAGTTTTATATTCTACCATTCCTATCAAAGCCGTAATTAAATAATTTATCATATCCCCCTTTCTGTTTTCACTTTCTCTCAATCTACTCATATATATTTGTATAATTAAACAACATTATTTCCGATATACACGTTTGATTGAACAGGACTGCTAGCTTCTGTTTATTCATATTCTGATCCATGTTTTCCAATCGTCGAACCACCGATTTGGTGTTGTGATCCATGGTGTGTAAGAAATCCCCATATTTTTGGCGAACGTTTTCGACCGAAATCGGTCGTCTTCAGGCGGATGAATGAGTAAGCAAGATAAAACTGGTGAATCCACTAAGAGGACGTTCTTTTAAACATTTCAGCAACACTTCAACATACTTTAGCCCCCCTCATAACGAGAATGGTTGACGCTATATTTATTAATGCGAACCGACAACACTTCCATCAGGGGGAGGCGAATACTACAACATGAAACCGCAAGAATGGACGTGTTACCAGTTAAAATACTCCTACAATCGTTTTTGGGGGTGCTATGTTTCACGAGGTGTTGATGAATAGAGCTCTTAGGGGAGGTAAGGTGGCAAGTTAGTCGGCGTGATATACAAGTTCATGGTCATGCCAATATGCGTATTGTGTGCAGAGATACATCCTCTGATAAGGCACTTAAACACGTATATGGCATTACTGTTTTTAAGTAAGCCATTGTCAGTCGGATTATTTTTCATTAATAAGTTGAGCGTGTTAGACTTTTTGTAATAAATACTAAATCTAATTTTAAATGCGTTTATCTACGGGGGATATATGTTTGTGTATGATATTTTTTATTATTCTTTCATCGACTTTATAGCACACATTATACGTTCAACCTAGTAAAAGGTGAGATAAACTCAAGCAAGTTGAAGATTGATGGAATTCGCATAGGAGATTCGGAGCCGAAGATATCGACTGCAATCAGAGACTACAGTTGAACAGTACCACAATATCTTGGAATGACTTTCAGATCTTAGCGCACAGCACCATCTTGCACACAAGCGAATTATTTTTTAAAAAAACTTTAAACATCTTATAATGGAAACATTTATTTCCCAGATACAAGAAAAACACTATAGTAATCTATCCGCATTTCAATTAAGTATAAAGCAAAAGTAATTATTAAACCTAGGCCATAAGTGCCACCTTCAAAAAATATTTAACCCCATACATAAACATTTTAAATTGAGCTCTTATTTCTAAACATTACTAAAGTCGAAGATACTAAAATCCAAATACACCCCGACACCTGTGACCTCCTTGAGGCAGACTCCATTATATATGAAAGCACTTCCAACACCAAAATTACTTACCACTGAACTTAGCACAGCTGCTAACAAATTAATAAAAATCACCCCTACATCATTATTAAACGCGCAGATACGTCCAACACATTTGTTATAATCCCTAAAGAACAATACTACTCTAAATTACAAGACATTTTATCGGACACATCGAAATTTTTAAAAAGTACAACGTAATCCTACGGAACAACCTAACATGCGCATCAATAAATTAATTACAGCAAACAATATAGATTCTTTTGAACTAAATGAAATCATAGGCGAATATAACCCTGGTTATATATATGGAAATGTTAAAAGCCATAAAATTAATTACCCTTTCCGACTCATTATATCCAAAATCCCAACATCTATACGTAAACTAGCCACAACCATTGATAAAGTAATTACACTGTATCTGCCCCCCCCCCCAGCTATAGAGTTTAATCATCAGATCAATTAATATATATTATCCACTCGGTAAAACATAATAATAAAATATTCCTGCAATTAAAATACACACTAATATACTACGCACACTATTAATTCGTGACCACTGATGTACCTTTCTACGGTACTAATGGTAGCTTATACACCCAAGTGGACGGCGTCTCAATTCGATCAGCCCTGGGACCATTGTTTGCCTAATGCTATATGTCCAACCTAGAAATTAAAACTTTCAATATTATTACTAAACCCTCTATATATGTCCGATAATTCGATGACATTCTCCTACTAACAGAAAACCTATCTAATTTAACTCTAATTAAAAGTATCCTTGAGAAAAAACTCGACATTAAAATGTACACAATAATTTAATATCAATAATAAAATTTCCTTCCTAGATATAGAAATAGAAACTTCTACAGATATGTTTATTACCTACCCATATAAAAAACCCACTACTAAAGATACTAACCTTCTTAATTTTAATAGTGAATGACAGAAAGATATAAAACATTATTTATCGCGCCAAAAGAAATTCCTCTAGTAATAAAATATTCTATAAAGCACTGCCTGATATTTAACAGACACTAATTAACAATAACTTTCCTAACTACGTAGTTGATCAACAAATAAACTAAGCCCTAACTGCTAAAAATATAAACTCCAACAACAACAATATTAATAATAATAATAATATTAACTTATTCTATTGTAACCAAATACACCCCAACTATAAAGTCGATGGAAAAATAATGAAAACATATCATACACAAACATATGTCCCCCGTAGATAACAACTTTAGAATTAGATTAATTATTTATTACAAGAAGTCTAAAACCATCAACTTATTAATAAAAAATAACCCGGCTGACAATAACTTACTTAAAACTAGTAATGCCATGTACGTGTTTAAGTGCCTTATCAAAGAATGTATCTTTGCAAACAATGCGTATATTGGTATGATCATGGACTGGTATATCACGCCGATAAACTTGCCATCACACTTCCCCTAAGAGCTCCATTCACCAACACTTCGTGAAACATAACATCTCTCAAAACGATTTAAGGATAGTTTAACTAGTAACACGTCCATTCTTGCGGTTTCATATTGTAGTATTCGCCTCCCCATAATAGAAGCGTTGTTCAATCGCATAAATGAACCTAGAATAAACAACTCTCGTTATAAGTGTTGCTGACATGTTAAAAAGAACGTCTTCTTAGTGGATTAACTCGTGTTATCGTGGTTACTCATTCATCCGCCTGAAGACGACCGATGTCGGTCGAAAACTTTCGGCCAAAATTAGGGGATTTCTTACACACCATGGATATCAACACTAAATCGGTCGTTCGACGACTGGAATGACATGGCATCCTCAGAGAACAGAAAAGCGCGTTTTTCTGTGAGGAAAAAGAACATGGGGAACCAAAACTCCATGTTGTTCGATTCGCAGTGAAGTTTAGTTTTACTGACCATATGAGAACCGCCAACCAGTGGAACAGCACGAATTATGTATCTCTGGTTGGCAGAATATTCGGGTGCAGAGAACATCGTGAACGTGTACGCGCCCCCACTCTGCTCTTTAACCGAAATCAAATATCAGTTCTATGAATATATTGACACAACCACTAGATATATCACTGTATTGGAACACAACTCTATCTGCTCGAGAACTCCAATGCCCGAGTATGTTGGCACTAGGACTCTCAGCATAACTGCGTCGACCTTTTTGGTGTTGGCAAGCTAAACGATAACGGACAGAAACCCTCTTGTTATGCTATTACCACAGCCTTTTAATAACACATTATTCGCCACCAAGCCTCATCGTCGAGTATCCTGACAGCACTCAAAATCTGATTACTATCACCAGATAAATACAGTCATCATACAGAGACATCGCTGAATTGCGTTATCTCAACCCGTAGTTATCACCGTGCTGACCGTGACACTGACTACCCCATGTAAAGTAAAGTCTGATCTAAGCATAAAGGTCTTAATCGCATTGACACCAAAAGGTCGACAATACAATACCTGAAGAGATGGGCTACACACTACCAATAACTCTATTCGGGAGAGAACGTTATCGCGGATACGGCCGTCGAAACATATATGTCTCCCTTGCGTAGTTGAACTGAACAACGATGTCGAACCACTAGTCTCTGGCAAAGCTCCGGGAAAAGATGGTATCTCACCTGAAATCATACGTTTGGAAAATAAGAAGGCTCTCCCCTTGACCATTTGCTGCAGTCATGATGTTAAGAAAAAAAGCAATCTCCATTAGATGCGCGACGCTAACATGATAACTCTATGCAAAAACAAGTGTGACTCAGCGACTGCAACAACTATAATAGAATATCCCTCCCCAATGTTTTTATGGAAGCCCTTAACTCACGGTGTCCTCAACAGACTTGAGTTTCTTGCAGAACTTGTATACCTCGATGCACAGTCTCGGTTTACAGCTGGAAGATTTATCATCGCCATATTTTCCCTCCGACAGTTACAGGAAAACTTCAAATAAAAGAGAAACCGTTGTACATTGCATTAATCGATCTAGCAAAGGCTTTTGACTTTGTCAGCAAAAGGGGCTATTTCACTCTGCTGCAGAAGATTCGTTGTAAACTTATACTCTTGAGACTGCCCAGTAGTTGCATGAAGACATACAAGGCACAACAGAGTATGAAGGGTCTTCATTAGAACCTTTTACAATCAAGTGCGAGGCGAGACATCTGCTCGCTACTATTGTCCTACAACATCGGCCGTTCTGACGAGGAAATGTACCTCTTAAGAGATCCACGTTACATGGAAAATATATAAAATAATGAATGCTAAAATACAAGTTTACAATATATATATAGTTTTCTTTCTTTGCTATCTTTCGGGTTAATTTCTCGACGCAACGAGCGATTCGTCGGTTTTCCGGTGTCAATTGGTGGTTTATGGCGCCTAACGTTGTATCTTGGGCCATTTCTCGAGCGTTTCTCGTCTCGCGACAATTGACACCGGAAAACCGACGAATTGCTCGCCGCGTCGAGAAATTAAGCAGAAAGGTAGCAAAGAAAGAAAACTCCCTGGTCTTCAACCATGACATGTATAAAAAATGACTTGTTGCCGAAATATACATTATATAGATATATATATATATATATATATATATATATATATATATATATATATATATATATATATATATATATATATATTAAAACTGCATTCGAAACTACAGTAAATCGAAATAAAATAATATGATGTTATGAGCATAAGGAAAATATACATAATATTGATTCTCATCTAATGCTGACCAAGTATTTTCTTTAAGTTAATGTGCATTTGATACATACAGTTTTTATTAGAGAAACCCTTGAGTGATAACTGTGACGAGTGTTAAACAATAATGTACGTATTCACTTGCTTTTAATGAGCGTGTATCTGCGTTTGATAGTGTGATTTAATTAATCATCACTGTGTGCGCGTGAGTTTCGAACTGTAATTAGCTTTTCGTACGCCAGCTTGAGGGAGAGGGAAGCTGAGCGTAATGTAGATGTCAGAACTGTCCTGTGTTGTATCTTAAGTGGATGACGGAGAAAAAATCTTACTTCGTATGCGCTCAAAGTAGATTACAGACGGCAATCCCGACAACTTCGCAGACAAAGTATATTCAGCTGTATTTTTATAATTTATGTCAGAGGTATGCGCAAAGCGATATGCGCTCAAAAGATTTGGAGCACTTATATTTTGGGCCCAAAAGGTAAACTTCCGCCGCCATATCACCACACATTAGCGGAATTCTCTTCGTTGATGGTGTAGCACTGACAGCACACTCTGAAAAGCATTGCAGCGGCTCATCAGCTTCTTCGCGAACGCATGAAGAGTCTCGCATGACAATTAGCCTATTAAAAGAGAAACGTATTCGGTCAAGATTTAAGCAGTAGCCCGAACATCACCGTTGACTATTACACCCACGAGTGTTTCTCTACGACAGTAAATCATAGGCATCTATTTCCGCAAATAGAACAGGCTAAACACTCTCTACCTGCGCAACCTAAGTGGAATCATGGGAATCATCTGCCAGGACTGCGTCTCAAATAAGAACACCCTTAATGAGGTGGACATCCCAAGTTTGTTCGCTCTGCCCACTCAGCGTCGACTGCCGTGGCTTGACTAACCCGGACGAGTGGTGGATCGGAGGTTATACAAGTACATTTTATTCTGCGAGCTCGTCACAGAATCAAGGTAACAGGATCAAAACCTTTTGATATTTTGGTCAGAAGTAACACATGTTTCTGCATTACCAATTGTCCACGC
>OY744527.1:36821409-36951409 GCA_963556195.1 Sepiola atlantica | reverse complement strand
GCCGATGAAGGATCTCCCAAATGGTATTCAGACATAAGTTGGCTCTTATATTCAACAATACTTGCCTGCAAGAGAAGTTGCTGCCTATATATATATATATATATATATATATATATATATATATATATATATATATATATATATATATATATATATATATATATATATATATATATATGAAGAAATCCAACAACAGATATAAGCGTCAACTAATATCTTATAATTAGTGAAACATCCGGATAAAAAACTGAATAGAGCATTAATATTATAATATGAAATGAAGTAATAAAATACGGTGTCAATCAAATTTTATTAGCATTCAAAGTTCAAGCAAAGTATCTTAAAGTCCTTAGCTCATGAGTTTTTAAAGATAATTCTTCTCTTCAGAGGACCATTACCGCAGTTATACCACTACAGGTTATAACTTTGAAAACATATAAAAATATATACACAAATACATAAAACTACAAAACATCAAATATATCAATACAAAAACATACTTTTTTTTTAATCTATACAATCCATCCAGGTAATACAATTTGAAAAACATAATCAGGACAGACATCCAGAGGGTTGATGAAGATTAATCCAGGTTGTAAAAAGCAGCACCGATTATTGACACATTTCGCGACTGGATAACTTTGTCAGCTCCTTCAATTTCTCGTATTTGGACTGCTTTTTATAACCTGGATTAATCGTAGATACGTAGACGATATCTTCATTGCCACAGAAGCCTATGAAAATATAAGAAACACTCCTGCAAATTTTAAGCCTGGGCCAATAATCATGATGCAGATTGCTCGAAGGCAGAAATTAATTATTTACGGAGACGGTAATTTACATTACATTATTTACATTGAACTTGAAGACGACCATATCGTAGTCGGTAGAGGAGCAGGCTTGCGGTAAGATGTTCCACAGAAGGGCAGTTCTGTCCATGGAAGTTTCGTTTCGTCTTGTACACGCAGAGGGAGATAGGGAAATTATTGATACTGGTAGTAGCTAGGCGGGTTCTTATTATGAATATTTTACAAGGATGAGGGGCATAGATTTCAGCTTAATCGAGCACCTACCATGAAAAAAAGTAGAGAAATGAAAGACTAGCAACATCTCTTCTGTGAGAGATGAGTGACTGTTGGGAAGAGAAAAGGAAAACCCCACTAGATTTCGAAGTCGGTTTTGGACTATGAAAGGGTGCTTTAGGCGGCACCTTTCCCTATGGTGAATCAGTACTCCATGTTAGGACGTATTTGACTATTGTACAGATAGGGGATGGCGTCAGGCGTTATATAGCTTCTGGAGCGGTAGAATGATCCAACCATATATATTAATAGAGACAGAGAGAAAGAGAAAGAGAAAATGAGCAAGAGAGAGAGAGTGAAGGAGAACGAAATTATATATATATATATATATATATATATATATATATATATATATATATATTTATTTATATATATATATATATATATATATATATATAAAAGCTAAGAGAGAGAATGTGAGAGAAATAAATTGTATAACCTATTTATATTTTTTCATGTAAGAACAATTTGAAGTATTTAATAATGTTGAAGTGTAATGTTTAGCTGTGTCTGTGTAGTATTAATGGGTTGTAGAGCTGAATACCATCAATCTGCATCATTATGATTGCGCCGGGTTCAAAATTTCGGAAATATAAACGGCAGCTCACTGCTCCTTAAATAACTAGAAGCCCGTTAGATATGAGCTGGCAAATTGCAACGCTTGCAAGAAAGGATCATTGCAGGCGATCTAACTGTGTCGATACAAGGGGATTTATCAATAAAATACACAAAAGGTGCGGCAAGATCCTGTATGTGCAATGCTTACCTGTGCGAAAAGGATGTCGAAATTGTGTCTCGAAAGGAAACGTTGAACGAGAAGCTACGCTACCCTTTATACAATAGTCGCAAAAACCATCTATTAATCGCCAAAGACTAAGAGAATCGCCTTAGAAAAGCTAAGTTATTACTTAGCACTGAATCAATCCAGGGATATTATGTTTAATTATAGCACAACGAGTAGACCAACAGGTGGCGTGCCTAAAGTTCGCACTGAGGATCTCGTGTCATGATATTCAAGTTACGGTAATCATGATTCGAAATGAACGACTGTATTCAGAAGATATATCGTGTTGCTATTTTCAGATAGCTATATAGTTTAATTTAAATTATTTAGAGTTATGATCATGTAATTGATTTTAATAAAAATTGGAATAAGAATTCTAGAAATAAGATTTAGTATCATTATATTTTTATTTCAATCTTCGTAAACATGATGTATACCCGTTCGTCCGGGGAATTAATGTTATCCGTTTGAGACAGGTATACACACACAAACATATATATATATATATATATATATATATATATATATATATATATATATATATATAAGTATATATATATATACTTATATATACATATATGTATGCTTATATATATGTATATATACTATATATATACTTATATATACATATATATACTTATATATACAAATATATATACTTATATATACATACTTATATATATACTTATATATACTTATATATATATACATATATATACATATATATATATACATATAAATATATATATACTTATATATATATATATATATATATATATATATATACTTATATATATATACTTATATATATGCTTAAATAGCCATCAAAACCATAGATTTATTATTGTTTGTAATTTGAATAATACATATTGCTTTTCCTTTTGCAAGTAATATTTATTGTGTAAATTCGAGTATCAGTCGACCTCATGTATATCACCTTTGAGTAGTTGATATATTTCGTGTATGACTCCAACTTTGGCTTCTTATTCCATTATAATGGTATCTTCTAATCTATAATAATCGCGCTTTCAGTACCCACTTACCTACTTACATGCGTCTATATTGTCCACGTCACACCGTTCGATTCTAAAATTACAAACACTTTACTAATAAATACTTCAATATTTTGACACCTGTTCATATGTAAACCTAGAGCCAAATCGTATTTTTTTAAACTGATCTGACTATCTAAGCTAAATTTGAAAAACGTGATAACATATAGATATCACATTTTAATTAATTTAGCTTATGGGTTTCATGTGTCAATATTAGATACGTATATTGATATATTACATCTTTTACAGTTTTCGTCCTGACTTCAAATTAAATCACATCTTATTTATCAACAACAAAATAGTAAAGTGCAACAAACAAATGTACAAGAAAATTTAGATGTGTACATCTCTGTAACCTATGAAGGTTTATCGAAGACACCGGCACACTTGGATATGAAATACATCGTCATGGAGTAGAAACACAGGCAGAGTATACTACATATTTTCCTGAGTCCCATGGAGGTCACGACTTGACGTTGGCTTTAGAAACTCTTCGAAAGGTTGATGATGTTTTAAGCGACAATTGAGTCACTACACATCCGATGCTGCTAAAGTGAGAGGTAATTTGCCGACGAGTAAGCCGTAATTGTCTATAAAGAACATCGATGTTAAGGTCGTATTCAGAAGATGCCAGCTGAGCCAATTGAGAAACATCGCAGTTACTGATATTGTCAGTTCATTGTCGATCAAATACATCACTCCAAAGTGTAGAGGAGGGAGATGCCCCATTTGGTTGACCGTTGGATTTTTAGGTCATACTAGAAGCCAATAAACCCGGTTTAATAGATATTCATGTAGACGAGAGTTTTTCTGTGCATTTTGACCGGTAGGCGTCATGACTGTTGTTAGATAATTGAAGTGATTGACGTCTCCAATTCAAATTGACGTTAACAATACCTTTACAGACGTATCTTGGTTTTCGCTGCATGCCAACTTGCGAAGTGAACGGATGGATACGATTCACATTGATGACCACATTGAGATATCTGTAATATAAAAGACTAAGAACACAATATTGTCTCACACGTGATTAGTTATAAAAGCATTACGTATGTGCTGTATCAGCGTACTTTCTTTCAAATCGATGTGTAGTAGTGGAAACATGTGCAATGCTGCCTATTTTGTAGGATGCATAATGTAATAGACAACGGATTTGCAATGAGATTAATATCAGACTAGTGGAGGAACAATTACCAAGGTAACGGGCTAAAAGATTTAAAATAGTAATTCCTTCTGGGATACGAGGGTTAGGGTTAGGGTAAGGGTTAGGGTTAAAGTTAAGGTATGGGGTTATTCTAAGCCACTTCATTCTTAAGCAGTAAGTCTTTTTTTATGTCTAGAGATAAGCAGGTTAGTCTGTTAAAATTGTCTGGCTGTTCAGTTGACTCTACATTACCCCATTCTATATATATATATATATATATATTCGTACAAAGTGGGTGGGAGGTCAGTTTGTTTATGTGCGTCTTGGAGAAGGTGGGCCTTGAGCCTTTAGCTAATAGACTGTTTGTGTTTTGTTTGATTATGTATTTCCCTGTATTTGCAGGCTAGTCGTTCGGTAGAATAAAACAGTGCCACTGTAACTTCTCAAAATAAACCATTGGTTACTTGTTTATAGCTAAATGTGTTGTTTTGCTACGACAGAAAACGGAATGAAGCTCCGAATTAGGATTAGCAAAACAAACAGGAAACGACGGTTGTGCAGTGAACACAAACAGACACAGGATCAGAGTAGCGTTTGATACAATAAAAAATCGTTGCCGGAAAACCGTCTGAGTTTTAAATCATCAATAACGCTGTTCGACCTCTATAATCATAGACTACTGCGAAGTCAATGAAACATGAGACAGTGCGATATTGGTAGGACAATCAATATTCAGCAAATCAATTAAAGCCGCCCCATGAATTTTTAAAATCTTATTTCACCCCAAACAAGGAAAATTGCCACTGTAGACGTACGGGGCTACTGAGAAGTTTAGACGTCATCCTAAATAAGGAGTTGTGCAGTGAGATGCTTGTTGACATTAGTTTTAAATTTCTACATGTCAGTACAGTCATGGAAACAAGGCCGGCAGCTAGATGAAAGAAGATATTGGAATAGAATGCTGTCCGACATCTGGGGACTTTCACAGTAGATGGATGTGATGTAGCTCATTGTCGGGTTTGTCAAGTGTATTTACGTCGAGGAGTCACCAGAGCAGCAAGGTCATCCTGGTACATTCTATTGAAATACTTGGAAAACAAGCACAAGTATGCAATATTGCGGCGATGGGACAGGGGATGGAGCTTAGTGGATAGAGAGTGACCTTGTCTAAGTGGGAGAGACTATTATCTGGTGCACCAGCCCAGATGTGACACAATACTCCATGCATAGTCGAATGGTGGTTTTGTTGAGATATAGGATACTGTAAGGTGAGAGTATTTTACTAGAACGGTTGAGGGAACCCACTTTTTTGCAGACACCTTACAACGTACGCTATGTATTGTTGCAGTCCATGTTTCCTGTGAATGTTAGGTCGAGGTGTTTAAATGTTGGACTTTCATATAAGGTGTTATTTGCCATTGCAATCGATGGTTGAAGAAGTTCTTGTAGTTGTCGAAAGAAAGGAGCTTTGTCTCAGCAGTATTAAATGATACCGTCTATTTATGACCCCATTCTACTACAGACTGGATTCCACTTTCTGAGGATTCACCCATTACCTCGAATATGTGCGCGTCCGTTTTACCTACACAACAAAGAATCGCTCGTGCTGTACATAATAGACTCGAAAAATAAAGTTAGATGCAGTGATTAATTCTATGTAGCTTCATATAAGGCTAATCATTCGCTTGTTCTATCGATGAAACTCACAACGTCTCTAGCGTCTAGGGCATTTGGTTGAGTAAGAGAGAAGAGAGGGAAAGAGAGAGAGAGAGATAGTAAAATATCTCGCGATAACAGTTTTTTTGTTCAAGGCGGTGTCGCCTTGAGACGTGCAGCTTTCAATCGTAGTATAACTAAACGTGTTTCATTTGAAGTGAACATTTTAAAGTCAGTATCATGTTAAAACTTTTTCACTACAATTTACTATCATTCAGGATTAAATAGATTTAACAATATCAATCATGGTACAATTTCAGTAAATAGAATGAAAAGCAACTGTTTGACAGCTTTTGAGATAGTTTTAAAATATCTCCTATTGTCATGGTTATTGAAAAATGTCGTCACTGCTGTCTTAAATCTTTT
Source organism: Sepiola atlantica (assembly GCA_963556195.1). Classification (NCBI taxonomy): domain Eukaryota; kingdom Metazoa; phylum Mollusca; class Cephalopoda; order Sepiida; family Sepiolidae; genus Sepiola; species Sepiola atlantica. Next base: position 36,945,262 of record OY744527.1, on the reverse strand, counting down.
TTACTACTGAATATAATTTCACCAGCGTGGCATAAAGAAACCTTGAGATGTCAGATATACTAAAATCAATTATCATAAAGTTTATGCTTGAATAAAAGCTCACAGACATTCGTGTGGCGTATACTAATATCGCCATTTTTATTACTACTTTGCTAATTTGCTAATCCTCCTCTTACTACTACTACTATTACTACTACTACTACTACTAGTACTACTACTACTACTACTACTACTACTATTATTACAACTATTTATACTTTTGAGGGAGTAATGTAGTATCTACTCTGTTATCATGATCACATATTCTCAGAATATTAACTCCTCATTTTTTTAAACATAGTTCACCCAAAACAAGGCAGGCCCCCTAGTTGGTCTAATGAACTTACGTCGAGGGGGCACCAGAGTAGCCAATTCATCGGAGCACAATCCATTGAAGTATTTGTAAAACAAGCACAAGGATGCTACATTGCGGTGATGGGACGGGGACTGGAGCTTGGTTGATAGTGAGGGACCTATTAGGTAGGCGACTCTTTTTTGGACATTGTCAAGGAAGGAGAGACTAGTAGATGAGGCAGCAGCCCAGATGTGGCAACAATACTCCATGCATGTGCGTATGGTTGCTTTGTAGAGATACAGGATAATGTTAAGTGTGAGGAGTTTACTAGCAGTGTAGAGGGAGTCAACCTTCTTTGCGGAAGCCTTGGCAATGTCTTCAATGTATTTATTCCAATTCATGTTACCTGTGAAGGTTAGGTCGAGGACTTTGAATAATGAACTCTCAGGTAGGGAGTTATTTGCCATGCCAATCGGTGGTGGGAGCGGTTTATTGTAGTAATTGAAGGAAAGGAGCTTTGTCTTTGCGACATTAAAAGTTACCAACCATTTATGACACCAATCCACTACAGCATCGAGGTCATTTTCTTAGGATTCAGCCATTGCCTCGGATATGATCGCGTCTGTTTTGCCAACACGGCGAGAGTAAAGCGTGGTGTCGTCAGCAAATAAACCAATCTCAGACTATATGTCATCAGGGAGATCGTTTATATAGATCGGGAACAATAAAGGTCCAAGGATAGATCCCTGGGGTACACCAGCATGTATGTCATGTTGCTCAGATCGAACGCCCATCGAGGACAACCTAGATTTTTCCTTTGGTTAGAAAGGATCTAATAAAATGAAGTAATTGCCCAGTAATACCGTATGAGCGTATTCTTTATGCCATACCTTGTCAAAGGCCTTGGATATATCAAGCGCTACTGCCCTAGCTTTTCCTGCCTTGTCGAGTGTATGATACATGCGTTCAGAGATGACCGTTAGGATATCTGCAGTGGATCATGCTTGTCTAAATCGATACTGGCGGTCAGAAAGAAGTTTAGCATCAACTAAGTGCCGTACTTTTGCTAGATTGATTAAGGATTCAAAGATTTTAGCAAAGATCGGCAGTAGACTGATTGGGCGATAGTTCTGAGGATCGGTTCTATTCCCAGAATTCTTGTAGACTGGTACCACAGAGGCAATTTTCCAGCTATCGAGGAAGCAAGATTCAGCTTGGCATTTATTATAGAGTTTGGAGAGAACAGGGGCCAGTTCAGCAGAGCATTTCTTTATTACTATTACAGGTATAAGATCAGGCCCACAAGCTTTGGAGGTGTCAAGGTTTTTTATGATGCCTCTGACCTGGGATGGGGTGATGACCAGGTTATCAAGGGTGGCTTCGGTCCGCAAAGGGGATTTAGGGGAAGGGGGTGGTTATCTGAGTCCAAAGTAGAGTTAGAAGCGAAACGCTGGGTAAGTAGTTCAACCTTATCAGTGGCAGTGAAAACGACATCATTGTGGTTTGATAGTGGGGGAATTGTTGATTGACCATTGTTCACTACACTATTCTAGATTTTCCAGAAATCACGAGTACCTAGTTTCTGTAACTGAATGCATTTTTTTGTTAACTCATTATACCTTCTCTTTGCTTCGCCAATCACAGCCTTGCAATTATTTCTTGACTCTATAAATTTATGTATTTTAGTAACTGACTTATGGCGGCCGAATTTACGAAATGTGTGTTGCTTCTCGGCAATGGCAGCTGCACATTCCGAGGTGAACCATTGGGGAGAGTGAGGCTTGCTAAATAATTTTCGCATGGGGGCATATAATTCAATGCATGCTTTGACTTATTCAGTTAATTCATTTGCACACTGGTCGGCAGGGAGTGAGAAGGTTTTCCTCTATGGGGCGTTGCTGATGTGATCTCTGACTGACTAAAAATCAGCCTGCTCATAGTATCTCGTTGTTTTGAGCAACGGTTCATCAGCTTTTGGGCGACCTTTTAGGGTGATATGTATCATTAGTACAATGTGATCAGCATTCCCGAGTGGGCTATGAGCTTTCGTCACACAAGCCTCAAGCATTGAGGTCAGGAAAAGGTCTAGAAGTGAGGCTTGTTGGTCTACTCGATAGGGGATGCGGGTCGGATAATCGACAGTTCGAGAGAGGGAGTGAGCTAAGGAGAAATTATACGTAAAGTTGCCGGCTGCGTCAGTAAGGCTGGAGAATCCAACCAGTCGTGGTGGTGGGAATTAAAATCCACAAAAACATGTATTTGGGCATCTGAGTCAATTAAGAGTGGTCTATCTATGCTTTCAGAGACAGAGTTTAGCAGAGTACAGTTCTTGGTCGACGGGGAACGGTTAAAGAAATATAAGTAACTGGCGCTGTGATGTAAAGTCAATCTAAACCACATGTAGTCTTGGTCATTTGATTCTAAGTTATGTTCTCTAGTCAGGGGAGGGAGTTCCGAACATAAACTCCTCGGCCGTGCATATGTGTGTCAGAGTTTTTACGGTAGAGTGGGAGGTAGTCAGTCATGTCAAAGTGGTGAGAGGAGATTGAGGATTGAAGGTTAGTTTCACTTAGAGCTAGGCTATCCGGGGAGTTTGTCAGGAGAAAGGTGTCTACGTCGTTGATGTTGGTTCTATGTCCCCGGATATTTGTGAATGCGAGCCTCAAGGCGGAGGCGAAAGTGTTTGTTGTTGGATGTCTGGTTTAGGTTTGCTTTTATGTATTGTAATGACATGTTTGTTTATATTATAGAGTGGGTTGGCCAATGTGGGTATTTGTTTGGTGCCAATAAGCTCACACAACCAGTCAATTACTCGCGACCTGATCCATAGGGGTTGTGGCCTCGGGAAAGCCCACCGGAGATAATTGCAGGGTCCCTTTTCATGCGCGACATACCCACGGTTTTATTCAACTTAGCGCTACCCAAGAGTTTGGGCTCCTGTCCTGTCAGTCGGAAACAGCAGCCAGACAAGCTGCCTAACCTGTTCCCTCAACCTGTCGGAATAAGAGAGACTCACACTGGTCATGTAAGACTTAGTGACGAAAAGACTTTCCTCAAGTTGCCCAAATAGTGAAAAAGAGAACGGCGTTCATTGTCCTAGTGAGGAAACAAGGCTAGGCACTGAGTGTTTAGAGACGTCCCAGCGCTGGTACTTCTGCGCCTGGCTAATAAACAAAGAAGGAGTGCAACGGCCGGCGATAGGCAGAACCTATCTATTCCTTAAGCAATTGTAGGTTTGCAAACCGGATACTTTGTTCGAGATTCAAACTCTAGGAAGGCTGTCAATCAGGAGTAAGGAGGCCTCCCTCCCCAACGGTTTACTGCCACGGCGTAAGTAGTTAGTAGCAAGGTGTTATTGTCATAGATGTCCTTCTCTTAGATGGATAGCCTTATAAGGTCTTACAGGTCCAACCCTCCGAAAGGGGTAAAAATAGCCTGCACCCGTGTACTAGTCGGGTATTTCCTAGCCCCCGCAGGATAAAAAAGACTTGCACACACACACACACACACACACATATATATATATATATATATATATATATATATATATATATATATATATATAGAATAAGTTCATTGTACACTAAGAGGGAACAGCAATTTGAAGATAGGTTTCCCTTTCGTAAGTACACATACGAGAAATAAGTAAGAGAGGCAAAACTTCAGGCCAGCGTGGGATTTCATGAATTTAAATACCTGCCAAGATATTTGTAGGTAGTTGTGTTATATGTTCGGCCTTAACCATAACCTTCGCTCCAGAGATTACCTCTTCATTTACGGGGAGGGCATTGTAGTATATATTTGTCCGTTATATATACTTGCAACTAGAGGGAGTATATTTTTGCCAGTAATAAAAATAGAGAAAAAAAACGAAATAAAATAAAATAAAGAATAGAATGACAGTAGTTTAACACCACTTGTCATACAAAATTAAATAAATGCCAATTTGTTTTTTTTATTCGGAGAGATTTAGAGATAAACAGCATACCTGTGACAGGTAAATTAAATTTAGACCTCGTGTGGCGCCACGCTATGAAATATGACACAAAATAATAATAAAAGCTCTTAATCTCAGAATGTGAATTTTAGCTTCGGGATCGGCAGGTGCTCCACTGAGAGTTAACATGGCGAACCCAGTCGGCATTCTGAAAATGTTGGCCAATTTAATTTCAGGTTCGAGAAGATAATTAACAGAATACTCTTAAGTAAAACGATCAATACAACACACAAAAACAAACCAGAGAACAAAATGGCCCAAAAAGGAACATAGAATGCGCATACAACAATCAAAACACAAAGAGACTACGCTAATCGTATTAAAATATATTCGTAATGTCTAACAAATGCAATAGATAATGTTACAGTAATTAAGACACATTCTCCAGATTGGACATGGAAATAATGGAAATAAAAGGAAATATAGCTGATATAACAGGAAACCAGACCTCCTTCCCAGTGAGAACTAACAGGCAGAATTATGACACATAAATACTAAAACTGCAGAAACAAATGACTACGTGATCACATAACTCACTGATGGAGGAAACAGCGGGAAAAGAGGCCATTAAAGAAATTATGGACGAGGAAAACAACGTAAATATCATCCTCAAGAAACAAAGAATAGAAGAAAGTAAAATAATAAAAAAATGAAAAGGTGAACAGACTACTTCATGCATATGAACGTATTATATTGCAGAGCTAACCGACTTATTTTATGTAGAAACAAACTTAATAATTACAAAACTTAACATAAAAACATACACTTTTTAATAGAATTGACCAGCAAAAGCCGAATGGGAAACGAGAGTGGAAGCCCAAATCAACAAACTACAACGGAAGCTAACGGTGTGAATAAGGTCAAAGAAACAGAAAACAATGAGGAGGAATAATATGACTGATACAGAAGTAAATCTAAACATGAAGTATTAACAGAAAATATACTAACAAAGGAGGAATTAATCGAATTCATGAAAAAAACAATTAAACCATGGGGACTAAAATTGACAGCTGGATGACAACACCTAATAGATATAATAAGACAAAGATAGGTATTTTCAGGAAGGCTCCCTTCCACCACTACGTTTTACCAAAGCCTTATATCACTTAAAGTCATACTCAGGAGGTGCAATGCCGGGTACAAATCTAGAGACAAACCTACAATTAAACCACCTAATATATATTGGCAACTTGAAAAGTTTTGCAAAAAAATAAAAACAACAAATAATTATAGAATATAATAAATACAACCAGGATTTTCATCAATGACATGCTAATGAAATTCGGAATAGAAAAAGTGTGTGCTACTTAAAATTAAGAAAGAACAGCTGAAACAACAGAAGGCTTAGAAATGTCAGACTAAGAGGCGATTAAGGTTTCTTAAATATCTGAGATTTTTGGAAGCCAAATCGATATAAACGAACGTGAAGATTGAAAGAGAACACTTGAAAGAATAAGAACATTCCTTGAGATCAAATTAATAAAAGGAATACATACCTGAACAATATATTTTTTAAAAGACTCTGGATCATTCATAGGCTGACCAAAAGAAGAACTTAGGCACCTGAAAAAACGAACTAGGAAACTAATTGCCATGCACAATACACCCTAAAAATGAAACTGGAAGAATATATGTAAAAAGAATAGAAAAGGAATATGTATGATGAGCATAAAAGACTGTAGGGATTATACGATAAACAGAACTAGAAACATTTAAACCAAAATACACAAAAGTCGATTACGGCTGCATGAAGTGAAGAATACAAAGAGCAGCTCGACTGGAAACATAAAGGTGAGAAAAAGAAAGTCGGTAGAGACTCAGCTACATGACCTATTTATAAGACTGTCAAAATACCAAATGCACGAAAACATATAGACATAACTATGAAATAGAAACTTGGACAGAGAAATTAAATCGACACTGACAGCTGCACAACACAACACAATTAGTACGAACTATGTAAAAGTAACTTTGAAACAATTCTTGTCTTTCTTTTTCTCTACAGCTTAACTCTTTTTAAAAACGTTTATTCACCGCAAATAAGGTGTATTGCCACTGAGACGTTAGCTGCTACTTTGATTAGATGCCAGCTTTCTAGGAGAATTTTTGGTAGGAAGTTGTGAAGAAGATGTTTGTCAATTCATTACATTTTAATGTCTGCATGTTGGTGCAGACGATGAAAAAAAAGCAGCGAGGTAATTCAAAAGGCAACCGTTCCACGGAAATAAGCAATTATAATATACAGTTTTAAACAATCTGGGTGGCTATACAGTGAATTGGTTGGCTTTTACTGCTAGGATTTTAGTCGGTGGTATTTATATTAAAAGAATATCGTGACTGTAGTAATGACTCATTATCTCTGGGCCATCGTGGAAAGTTCACTCTTTATTAAGTTGACCATGTATGGGGAAAAGAGCGCCAAAACCTTTTTTTTTAAATAAATACAGAGGAACATTCATTGTTTGAAGTAAACCAATAGGTAGTGAGAGTGTAATGAATCTGATTGCTTAAAATAGTGAACACTTCTTAACTATAAAATGATCATAGAATGTAAAGCCATGCACATAATGATATTTTTCGTTCGATGTTACCTCTTATGAAAGGCAAGCACCAGGCAAAGATTAAGATAGATGAGACGGGAATCGAATGCCAGGTAAAACATAAGAAACCTTATAAGAGAACTAACAGTAATCAGTGGTATGAACTTTATTTGATTACTCCTGGAGAGGTATTTTACATTAATTTGTAGACATTTGATTTCAAGATGAACAAGTCTTAATCAGAAAGGAAGGTACGAAGTCATTATAAAGAATCTCTGTCCATGAAAACTCCGTCTCGCGCTAGGCACAGAGGGAGAAGTAAAGTATTTTTTCATTATGCTAAAAAACAATTTCTTGCTGTCAGTGTCTTACAACGTAGACCAAAAAGCTGGAGTTAATTCAAGTACCTTTCATTGAAATCACGATGGATTAAAGCGAGGCTACCAATGTATCTTGTAAGATAACGGAGTTGTAGGGGAGAGAAGCTATTTACGTCACTAGATTTCCAAGTCGGAGTTATACTCTGTAAAGGCAATAACTAGTGTTTTGTACGGCACCTCCCTAGATTTTGTAGCATTATTTCATCTTTAAATGTATGTGACTCTTGTATAGGTAGAGGGTTGCATCTGGAATCATGAACTTTCTGGGTTGACTGATCTAAATATTTTCTAAGTTGCCTTAGCAACACACTGGATATACGTGTTCCGATTTCCATCTGGAGTAAAATTGAGTCCTAACAGCTTATCCAAACACAGGGTTTCTTTTAAGGAGAGACGTAGATTTCGATTCGAGCAAAACGGGGATCTGAACGTTGGTAGTAAAAAGTAGAAAAGCTTAGTTTTAGAGGTGTTAATTATAACATGCCACTTTCGCCACTTCACCAGATGCTCTAGGTACGAAGAGAAGGAAACAGCGAGATCTTGATCTCTAGTGCTCTTCGAAGTGAAGCCATAGACTGTTTGTCGTCTGAGTATAGGTCAATGCATGATCTCAGGGTATGATTGTAGATTATTAATGAATAACATCTAGACTGCTTATCCCATGAATAGATCGTGAGGCACGCTAGCGTTGATCTTATTTGCTTTTGGACTTTTGCCCATAAACAATTACTTTTATAATTTAATATGCGAGGAAGGGTTCGAATGTTGCGAACACATTGTAAGATGTTCGATAGCTGCCAGGTTTGTGAAGCCATCCATTGTGTCATACTGTATAGAAGGTATTTGACATGTCTCAGGCTATTTCTCTAAAAAGACAGACTCTGTCAGGAGATTTTCTGATTCTATACGGTATTAAAGTTAACATATCAGCAGTCGATATAAATATTGCTTGTGTCTAAGCAGGTGATAATGTTTGAGGTGGCTGGCAATTGCTTGATTTAATACATTTTCAAGCAGATTACTCATAACGCTTTGGTGACTGATCAGTCCGTACTGGAATACAGAGTATTGGTCACAAATGTGTTTAAATACCGATCAAACCACTGAGGCTTTCCAAATAGATGAAAAATGGTTTCTTTTCATGCAAGGTTGTATTAATGTGTAAGAAAAAGAGCAACTTCCGGTACCAGCACAATAACTATTATTATATCAAGAACAATTGCTTTGCTTGCGTTGTGGTTTCTGATCTAGATGGCAACGTAAAGGACAACGCCAAAAACCGATATATAAAGTTATAAAGGAAATTTGCGAGTCGCGTTGATGCTGGTCACAAACAGTAGAGTTTATAGCAAAGTTCTTTACTAAAAAGTTATATTCATCTAATGTCGAGGAGATCATTCATCTCAGGACAAGTTATGATAGTTAGAATAGAGGTTTTACATTTGTTCAGAGACTGTTATTTTCCAGAACTTGCGAAAGCACATCCACTTCTCAATAATTTTTTTTAACAGCTTAAGCAGAGGAATATTTCGCATTTTCAATACCCTATTTGCAGCGGTTGTGGACAGGTTTAAAGTAACTCAGGGAACTGATGTTGTTGATTAAGATGGAAATAGTGATTTCTTTTGCATATGAAAACAAAACACCATGGAGTGAACGGTTTCTCTCGTTAATGAATCACAGGCGTTGCTGTATAACTTATTAATCATAATTATATTTTCATACAAAGCTCTACTCGTTGATTGTTGAACATTGTTGAAGTATATGTTTAAAATATATATGGGTAATATATTTTTTCATAATATAAGTATATACACAAAAAATAGAACGTTTAAATATATATATATATATATATATATATATTTATATCTACATATAGATATATATATATATATAAATATAGGTGTTTGAAACTATATGTATTTCCATATATGTTCTATTTGTATATATACAAACTAGAGCTAATATAAATAAAGAGAGTTTGCTACATTCCGACGCCCTAGATTTGATTCATCTTTCCAATCATTTAAAAAGAAACCTTGGTATAATTACGGATATGTTTCGTTCTACAAAAGAACAACCCAGATTCGTATGTTAATCTCGGATCTTTCTCCTATGGACTAATCAGAAAACCAGAAAGTTCTAAATAGCAAACAAGAATCCAAACAGCAAACGACAAACATCGAAGTCATCTTTATCTGTTGAAAGAAAACGGATTTATAATTGTATCAAAATATTGAATAAATGATTGGTAAGGGTAATAAAATCTTGGTCTTTGGAATGCTGCAACATCTTGTTATATATATATAAAGATATATAGATATATATATATATATATATATATATATATATATATATATATATTGTGTCTTGATCTATACACACATGTAATATGATCAGGTGATATATTGTGTATAGATATTTTCAGCATTTACTTCAATGGGGAGTAAAGTTCAGTAGTCGTAGTAGTAGGAGCATGAAAGATATATTTAGCAAGTAATATAACAGAGGGTCTAAATAGGGGTGTCAAACAAAGAGTACTATGTGTTTTGTTTGATAGGAGTTCGGCCATAGACAATTGTAAACAATACTCTGATAGTGAGTAATCCTAAAACGAATTCAATTGTTTAGTTATCTAGATATGAAATCACTTGTAAAAAGTAACTATCCGCACTTACCCTGATGATTTCAAACATGAATGAAATATGAGCGCGTTTATGTAGCTTTCCTTCTATAGACATCGTTTCGTACTATATATATATATATATATATATTTATATATATATATATATAGAGAGAGAGAGAGAGAGAGAGAGAGAGAATAAAATGCAGTAACACGAAATTACATAATCATCGATGCAATAATTAATTTCAATCTTGTGGTATTGTCAATCATCCAATCCAGATGATTACATTTTTGAAACTGAAAATTCACACTTGAAAAATCAAATATAATTAGAGAGAGAGGAAGTGACAACCTATTTAATACATATTTAGAGAGAGGGGAAACTTTAAAGCATATTAATCTATAATTATGTAGGGAGGCGGAATTACATAATTTATGACAGAGAGGGAAGAGGAGGCCGTATATATAAATAGAAATTGTAAAAGTAGGCATGGGGGGTATTCAATGTCTCTCAAGAAATCAAGTCGTGTCAAAAATCAGCAGTTCTCACCCTGCCCCTGCCATTTGGAAAATGACATCTACAGTCTGGCGACTAAAAGTATATTTGGGTTGGGATGGACCTAAGAAAAGATTTGAAAATAGACACTAGACATCCAAGGTCAGAGACCATATCACGCACATACACATACACAGGCATGCATATACACGTACACACCATATGTACATACATAATACACACGCATACATATATATATATATATATATGTATATACACGCGCACACACATACATATATGCACACATATACACACATATACATATACACATACATATACACACATATATACACATATACATATACATATATATATACATCTACAGATACGCACACGTATATATATATATGCAGTCGACATCCATCTACAAATAAAGCAATTTAATTCATGTGTTTTAACGTGTTATCACAAGAAAACACTCGTAAAACTAGATTATTTTAAGTAAATTATCTGATTATACGACCATAATAAACTGTACGAAATTAACTGGTAACATTGTCAACAATATTCCAAATCATCTATTAAGATTAATCATCAGATTATATGACAATAACAATACTAATACTAATACCAATCTTAATAGTACCATATGATATGATAGCCCACTCGATTACCTAAAATACGTCACAAGGCCATAACAACACAACAATAATAATACCACTATAAATAATAATCACAATAATATCCAAGAAAGCATCGACAATATTAATAGTACCTATAAAAGCTACAATACAATACATATACATATCCAATACATATACATATACGCATACACATACACACATTTATAAATATATATATATATATACATACATACATATACATACATGTACATACATACAAATAACCATATACACACACACACACACACACACACATATATATATATATATATATATATATATATATTATTGTGGATATGCATGTTTTTCGTCCGTTTGCGAGAGAAGTGACTTGGAAGCAGAGCGTGTCTCCCAAGAGTCTTCGGCGCAAAAGTGCATTAGATCCCATACAATTGCTCATTAAGTGTTGGGGAAAAATTAGATTCAACGGCACTCTCCATTTCCATTAGGCGTACTGAGGCGTTGAGCTGTCCAGACTTGCCACTCTCGGTGTCTTATGTCATATCTGTAATAAACAGACCCCCTTTATCTTTTCGGGTTGAGAATAGGGGATAATAGGATAATACTCCCGTCTCGCCAGGTTCTTTTTTGTGCTAGCACTAAAAATAAAACATCTGTTGATCGACTTTGCAGTTCTTAATAAGACTTTAGCGATTCGTGGTTGTCATTCGGGTGAATATGTCGTTTTGGAAACGTGGGTGGGTCCATTTTTATGTGCTGTTTGTCCTTTCAGTTGATTTTGAAAATAAAGTTAAACTCGAATAAGGTAATAATTTTTTTTGTTTTATTCATCTAAATTATCTAAATATATATATTTATTTAATATAGATTTAATTAATGTATGTATTTTGTCTGCGATATTTTTGAACGAATTTATTATTTATACAAAGATTATTAAACATTAATGCTACTTGGGAAGAAGTAACCTTTCACCAATGTGATGCCTCTTAGATATATATATATATATATATATATATATATATATATATATATATATATATATATATATATATATATATATATATATATATATACAAAATAGAGCAGATATAGGGTGGAAAACTTAGGTGAAAAATGATATACGTATGATTTTTGTGAGATTATTATAATTAGTATAAGACATCAATTAATAAATATTTTGAAAAATCAGTTTCTTTGGAGTATGTTAAAAGTTTCAAAGTGGCATAATATAGACACAACTTCCCATTTAAAAATTCAGATTTTTCCGATTTGCATTGACTTTCATCATTCAACATTATATACAAATGAAGCAATATTCATCATTCAACATTATATACAAATGAAGCAATATTCTCTAGATTTCAATTTAGCTTTAAGACGTTTTTATTTAAGCGTAACATTTGAGACATTTTCTAAAATCAAAATCATGGTTTAGCTGCAGTGTATGTTTACTTTAATATCTTTAAGGGGACGTAAAAGTGGGGCAATACTGTAGGGAACATGAACATGAAGAGGGCTTACTTGCGAAACGTCCTCGGGTTTGCTTGTCCTGTGCGCTGCGAGTGAAAGACAGAAAGAAGGAAAGAAATCCAACATGGCGTCCCTGAATGTTTATTACATACAGTTCACGCAAAATCTCGCAAAGTCTCGCTGCACGTATGGAAATTAGGTGTGACTGGATATTATAAAAAGCGAGTCTCGTACCGTCTCAGAGAAACGGAGTGTGCGAAGCGAGTGCACGTGTCGAGCAGTAAGAGCTGCTTTGGAGGTTAACAGTGACTTGCGACCTTCGTTATTATTTCAAGCTATCTCGGCGATGGACAAATTTGACTTGAGGTTAATACCCGAGTTCGACGGCTCCCCCTCCGGACCCTCTGTAGTCGAGTGGTGGGAGAAAGCCGAGCGCGTCTGCAGACTTTGCAATATAAAGGATCCTGCACTGGTCATCCCGCTGAGGCTGACCAAAGGAGCATATTCGGTGTATCAGCAGCTCGGAGACGAACCAGGCCTGGAGGAAATTAGGCAGGCGCTATACGCAGCCTTTGCTGTGGACCCTTTCGTCGCCTGGAGGCAGTTCACCGAACGGCGGCTTGGGCTAGATGAGACTGTGGACGTCTACCTGGCCGATTTGAGGAGGCTAGCCGCGCCGTTTGGTGGAACAAGCGAGCGAATACTGGGATGCGCTTTTCTGACTGGACTCCCAGACGGCGCCAGCAGACTGCTGCGAGCATCGTCCAGACTCAGTGAGATTGGGCTTGACGAGTTGTTGGCCAGAGCCCGAAACATTTTGAAAGAGGACACAGAGCCGGTTTCGGCAGCTGCGGAAGCGTCTTCACCACCAACAGAAGACGTGAGATGCTACAAATGTGGCGGGCCGAATCATTTTTCAAAAGACTGCCGTAGCCGAAGCGGTGCAAAGGACGCGCCCGATCGAGGAACGTTAAAACGCGTGCGTTGTTACCGGTGCAACAAGCTGGGTCACGTGGCAAGAGGTTGTCCGGGAAACGGGCAAGGGGAGTAAGCTATAGCGCCAGTCTTCTCCCCAGATCGTCGCCAAATAAGGCGCTACCCACAGTGAGCGTGCGCGTAAACGGGCGTGAGCGCTTCGCGCTCGTAGACACCGGGTGCACGCAGACCCTCGTGCGCAAAGCATGCTGTGACGCATGGGATAAGGAAAGGATCCCGGTATTGACGGTTGGCGGTGGCTCGATTGCCTCTTGTGGCGTTAGCATCATTCGCGCAGGTGTCGGCGATGGGCCTACAGTAACCGCACGAGCCTTGGTTATAAACGGCGACCTGCTCGGTTACGACCTACTCCTGGGAATGGACGTCATCAAGAAATTGGGAGGTGTACGCATTGATGGTGAGGGTAGGGCACATTTTGCAAAAGCGGGCCTTGCTCTGAGTGCAGCTATGAAGCTGGAACAGCCTGATTTTTGTGCGGAATTCGACCAGCGCACAAAATCCTGGACAGCCTCCTGGAAGTGGTCGGAGGAGCAGCCACCCGAGAAATTATGCAATAAGGTGCCAGAATACAAAATTCCCCCCGGAGCTCGTGCAGAATACGACAAGGAACTACAAACTTGGATTAGTAATGGATGGCTAGTTCCGTATTCAGAGATGGAATTGGGTCCTCCAAAGTGCCTGATCCCGTTAATGGCGGTTATCCAACAGAATAAGCAGAAGGTGAGGCCGGTGCTCGACTATCGAGAATTGAATGAGCACGTGGACCCTTTTACAGCTCGCGCGGACGTATGCACTGAAAAGTTGAGGGAATGGCGGCAAGTGGGATCTAATGTATCTGTACTGGATCTTCACAAAGCATACCTTCAAGTGCGTGTACACAAATCACTATGGCCCTATCAAACGGTGCTCATCAAGGGGAAAAGGTATTGCCTAACCCGCATGGGATTTGGACTTAATGTTGCGCCATCAATTATGCAAATGATTGTTGACACCATTCTGACTAAAGATGAGCGCATTCAGCGGGCAACGTCTGCATATATTGATGACGTGTACGTGGACGAGGAAATTGTATCTGCGGCGCGCGTGAGGGAGCATCTCTACAACTTTGGCCTTCTCAGCAAGGAACCGGAAAGGCTACGAGATGGCGCACGGGTACTTGGTTTGCAGGTCTGGGAGGAAGATGACGTTCTGTATTGGAAACGAGGAAATGAAACCCCGGACATGCCTTGTATTGTTACACGACGAAACGTGTTTTCCTTGTGCGGAAAGTTAGTTGGACACCTTCCTGTCGGCGGCTGGCTTCGTGTTGCGGTGGCATTTATTAAGCGAAGAGCCTCCGACGTCACCACTGGATGGGGTGACGAAACTCATGACGTCCCTCTCAATACAATGCTCAAAGAAGTCCTCACCAGGGTGCACAAGGAAGACCCAACGCGAGGCAGATGGTGCGTCGACAGCCAGAACCTTAGTGTGTGGGTTGATGCAAGCTCTCTCGCCATTGGTGTATCGGTGGTCCATGATGGATTGGTGGTGGAAGACGCTTGCTGGTTACGCCCAGAAAAGGACTCCCAGCACATAAACCTGGCAGAACTTGATGCGGTTATCAAGGGGATAAACTTGGCAATCCTTTGGAAGACGACAACCCTGCGACTATTCACGGATTCTGCTTGCGTCCATAAGTGGATTTCAGATACTCTCACCGGGAGGGCCAGAATACGAACCAAAGCCACGAGCGAGATGCTCATCCGACGGCGGCTCGACACGATCATGAAGCTGGTGAACGAATATGCGCTGTCAATAGAGGTGTTCCTGGTCAAATCCAGCCTGAACAAAGCAGATTGTTTGACGAGAGTACTTCAAAGATGGATTGATGCCATAAGAAAGACTATTGAACCCATGCAGCCCGCCTGCGCCGCTTCCATGAGCCCCGTTCGATCTAATACCATCAAAGAAGTCCACCAACAAACCGGGCACCCTGGGGTCAAGCGGACCCTATATTTCGCTAAGTTGGTTGAACCAGGAGTACAAAAGGCAGACGTCAGGAAAGTGGTCAAAGATTGTATAGCATGCCAATCCATCGATCCAGCACCCGTTCGCTGGGAGAAAGGAAAGCTGGTAGTGGAAAGCCATTGGAACCGGCTGGCGATGGATATTACTCACCACAACGGTGAGGATTTTTTGACTCTCATTGATTGCGGTCCATCCAGGTTTGCGATATGGCGCATGCTGCGCCGGCAGGATGCAGCCAGCATCATCCGTCAGTTAAACAATATTTTTCTTGAACGTGGCCCCCCAACGGAGATATTAACCGACAATGGCGCTGCATTCACTAGTGAGCAGTTCAGAAAGTTTGCTGATGGCTGGGGAGTACACCTGAGGTTTCGATGCGCCCACGTACCGAGTAGAAATGGGGTCATCGAGCGGAATCACAGAACCGTCAAAACCATTGCGGCCAGGACGGGCTGCACGGTATTTGAGGCAGTCTACCTGTATAACGTAACCCCAAAGGATAATGTTTCACCCTCTACAGCGCCGGCTGACACCTTGCACAGGTATCACGTCAGGGTGAAAGGCATAGAGACTAACCCGCTGCTCGAACTGGAAGTAACCAAAGAGAAACTGAAAAAAGGGGATGTCGTCTGGATTAAGAACCCGCGCGGCAAGTGTACGACGAAATACGGAGTTGGACGCGTCACCGAGGTAATCAGCCCACAGGCGGTGCGAGTCGACGGTATGCCCCGTCACATTAGGGACCTACGGTTAGCAACGCAATCATCACTGAACGACAAGAGCGAGTCGGAGTCAGAGAGCAGTGAGGCATCGCTCTGGCTTGCAGCAGCCCCATCGGACAGTGACTCGGATATCAGCAGTATCCCAGCGGACGCGATGTTTCTCGACCCTCAGACCGCGGACGAGAGCACAAGCGAAGATGAGGCTTGCGTTGTCCCCCTCCGAAGAAGCAACCGGCGAAGGCGATCTAGGCCTCCCTGCCATCTCTGTGATCATGAGATCAGGGGGGAGTGTAGGGAACATGAACATGAAGAGGGCTTACTTGCGAAACGTCCTCGGGTTTGCTTGTCCTGTGCGCTGCGAGTGAAAGACAGAAAGAAGGAAAGAAATCCAACATGGCGTCCCTGAATGTTTATTACATACAGTTCACGCAAAATCTCGCAAAGTCTCGCTGCACGTATGGAAATTAGGTGTGACTGGATATTATGAAAAGCGAGTCTCGTACCGTCTCAGAGAAACGGAGTGTGCGAAGCGAGTGCACGTGTCGAGCAGTAAGAGCTGCTTTGGAGGTTAACAGTGACTTGCGACCTTCGTTATTATTTCAAATACTATTCTGGTCTTGCATTTATTTTAACCGTCCTGATGCGAGTATTCGTTTAGTAACTTAAATTATAAACACAATATTAACTTTTTGAATTTAGACATAGGCTAATACTACCAGTAAAGTACGTATATATTATTGAATAAGGCCTTCTTTATGGCTATAAAATCCTATGACATAACTGCAATCAAGATAGATTTTTTTCTCGGGACAGAAAACCCATAGTACACTTTGACGGTAAATCTTGCGATGGGAAAGGGATGTCCCTTAACGATTTCAATGTTCAAATGGGATCAACCAACTTTGCGTAGGTTACGGACTTAGTAAGACTGTTTTTGCAGAATAGAATGTATCAGCGTTTTAAGGACGACTTGGAGTGTGAAGGTCGGATCTATAAGGATGATGGTTATTTACTCATTATATCAACCAAGAGAGAATACGAAAAACCTAAAAAAAACTGCACGATCGGTCTAAAAACATCACTTTTAAAATTATAAATGACTGTAATAAAAAGGTAGTATGTTTATTTACATTTAATTCTTAATTTATTTACTAGCACATATTAACATGCCCATAAACCTAACATCATTAGACTGTAAACATCCAAGATCACTAATTAACTCTATATACCAAAGTCGGTTAGAAGAATTTACAGTAGTTCATCTACTTACCATATCTTTTGTAAAAAAACTTACAATTCTAAAACGACACTTTACAAAAAATCGCAATAATTTCAGCCTAGAATCTGAAAGCAGTCGCCCTATCCCTGCGGCCACCGAAAACTGTCACGTGATGAAAGTAAATTAAGATCTATATGTACCTAGAAGCGGGCCCAGAAGGAAGACTAACCGAAGGCGTTCAACGAACGTATTTGGAACTTTACATGAGAGCTTCTGAGATCTTGAGAGCGTCTATAAATAATTTAAATAAACCGAAATATAATAATAATAAGAAGAAATAATTATCAATAATATACGATAAATAATAATAACAATAGATAATAAGAAAATAAATGAATCGATAAGTTACACATATAGATCATAATTAAATGGGTGTGAACAGTCGAAAACTAATGGGTAAATAAAATTAATAGGCCTATTATATAGGGGGAAGATAATTAATATTCTAATAAGAAAGTGTTTACGGGGGATATACACGTCTGAAATCTGAGTTTGAATAATACCACATTGTTAATCCAAATTGCAAAGCTGAATTTTCGGATGACACTGTAAAAGAAGGAGTTAAATGTGGGTCTAAATTAAATCGAAATAGTAATTTCACTGGGCAGAGAAAAAGGAAATGACTGGATTTAAATGGTGGAAACTTATTATAATATCATGGTTAGCTGATTGTAATCTCATTATTTAAATATGCATAGAATACATACAGAATATCTATAAAATATATAAACTGAATTAAATACATAAAAATATATAAATAGAAAATTGATATATAAATAAATAAAGAAAGAAAAAATAAAGAAAACAAATAGAAAAAATGAAAATAAGGAATAAATAAAAAGCAGGAAAACAATAGAGCCAGCAAGTAAAGTGTCAGCAGGTAGACATGGTAACAAAATAATATCTTTATTCAGTAATAGGTAATGCATCCGATATTCCAAGAACTAAGTCTATCTACAGTGTAGATTGCGTAACTTCAACTAAAATGTATGTTGGCAAAGCCGTTGGGGGTTTACGTCGAGCAGTTGAAGATTAAGGTACTTTAAAAGTGGTATATGCGTACCAGATGTTATGCATGCAACTAGACAATGTATCGTCCTTTTTATTTAACAACACACCCGTTTGCTTAATGATAAGTAGATCCCTATACTTCCACTATCGCTACCTTATACTGTGAGGACCTTATCATAGATAATATGGGTCTTAACGGTACCCCGTCTTTATGGGTTTTATGTAGACCATAGAGGCGGGAACGGATGGAACCATGAGGTCTGATTAAGTTAGGAATACTAGTGGGAAAAACTCCACTCTTACCACCATTAAATCAGACGTTTCTGGAATTTGGTCTCGATAGAAATAGTGAAATCATGTGTATCTACCGGAGCAAACTGAATACACTTAGAGCTATCACTCAGGATAGGCATCATCTTGTTTACAAGTCTTGATGATCAAGAATGACGATCATGAGCCTTTATAAGGTTTTGTGATTAGTAAAGATTTGTTATGCTTAAGTGCTTTAATGATACGAAAATGTTCACTTCGCCATTTTGTTTCACAAAAAGATAAAAGTTTACCTGCGAACGAATGGGCGAAGTCATTTAATTTTGCCTTGAGATCACTGATCCTAGCGTCGAATATAGGTGAAGGTCTTTCTAATTGAGCAAAATTCAGAGTATATTTCTTCCCGTATATATATATATATATATATATATATATATATATATATATATATATATATTATATTTATCTTTTTCTATCAATCGCTCTCTCTCTCTTTCTCTCTCTCTATATATATATATATTATATATATTAATATATCATATGTATATATATATATATATATATTATTCCGCTATAATTATAACTACTCCCTTTTCTATAACATTTTATATTTAATATACATATTGTTTATTAACCGTAACTATAAAATCACTAATTCCTTTGTGTAGCTGGTTCTAGCATTTTATTGGCGTTGTCCCCTTTTACATAATTGGGTAGATTCACCCCGCTGAATTTTAATGGAACCGATCGTGGTAATCTCCTCTGTTATTAGCACCGTCTCGTCTCGTAGACCAGTGAATTTGACTGTTAATTCATTGAGTTTTAATTTTTCTTAGTTGGATTCTTACAAAGTACAAGAGACTCATCAATAATTTAAATATTGTCTGGTTTTATTCGACTGATAAAACGTACTCCTACTTCAGAATACAATGTGAGAAGGCTACGTTACTGTTTTTTTTAAACTTTGAACTAGTAATATTCATAGTTTGATCATTTTATTATATATAGTAAGTTCAACTAAAAGTATATACTATTTCTCTACTAACGTTCGGTGTGCTTCCAGAATTTTACATGTTTTGTCTTTCTGGGTGTTTGTTTTTTTATCTTATTGTAATTCTACATGCTAAATGATTTTTATGTACATCTGTATGTAACTTCCTCTGATATTTTATCGCATTTGTGATTTTCGTATTTGTTTCATCTGCTGTTTTTTCTGATGTTTTTCATTATACTTTTATTGTTCTAGTTACAATTATCATCATTATTATAATTATAATCATTATGACGATAATATACATGAATTATAATTAATACTATTATTATTATAATTATCATTATTATTATTATAATTATCATTATTATTATTATTATAATTATTATTATTATTATTATTATTATTATTATTATTATATACTTATCAACTAAGATTGAATTCTGGACCTCTAATTCATTATATAGTTTCTCATTATTTATTTTATTTTATTATAACTATAACATTGTATTATTGTCATTATTATCATTATTATTAGTAAATCTGTGTACATGTAAGTTCGCTACCTGTAATAATATGTTTATATATATTTTTTTCAAATTAGAAGTGAATGTAGATATTTTTTGTGAATATCTTAAAATAGGAAACCAAAGGATAGAGCTTAGTCGATCAACTTCTATGGAAATAACGATCGATCAGAATAGAGACGAGTCATGTCTCTTCTGTGGAAAAGGGTTGCAGAAAAAGGGAACAGTTAACTCCCAGTAAAATTTCCAAGTTGATTGCTTCAGAAAGACAGATACAAAATCTATATTAGTAATTGTTATACACACCACGAACATGCAGTTTGAAACGAAGTTGATTCTTTCTATGAATTTCGTTTAAAGAAATAGTGTGCATGCACTTATATCAGAGTTTATTTAATCAAAATTAATATAAAATAATCATACTTTCAATCAAAGTATATATATATATATATATATATATATATATATATATATATATATATATATAGAAAAGAGGGTAGTGCAATATTAGTGCAGTTCCAACGAGAGAAAAGTATATATGTAAAGGAGTAAGGCTACCAACATTTGTAGAATGTTTTTTTCAACATTTATTTATTATTTTGTTGTTTTTTTCAACATTTATTTATTATTTTGTTGTTTTACCATTTTATGATTTTATATATAACGCGTTTCAAGCGGTGGCCCGCTTTCATCAGATATGAAAATCCATTTGGATTTTCATATCTGATGAAAGCGGGCCACCGCTTGAAACGCGTTATATATAAAATCATAAAATGGTAAAACAACAAAATAATAAATAAATGTTGAAAAAAACAACAAAATAATGAATAAATGTTGAAAAAAACATTCTACAAATGTTGGTAGCCTTACTCCTTTACATATATATATATATATATATATATATATATATATATATATATATATATATATATTATGTTATCAAGGAATCAAACGCGAATATGTTTTTTTATTACATAGCGGATTTTTACCATCTTTCTTGGTAACGTGAACAAGTATGTTATTGGATATGATTTACAAGCAGTAGACAAAAGTGAAATAACTTTGGTTCATTCTATGGAAGTCCAATACCATCTTTACGCGAAACTTTGTCCTAAACTAGTTTAATTAGCAGATGATCTGGTGACTGGCTGAGGCCAAGGTTGTAAGAAATGTAATTTTCTCTGAAATGACTTCTTTAAATGACAATAAAAAAACTGACTGACTGTTGCGCAAGATGAGTTCATCTCTACGCCTCTTTTTTTCCTGTTAACAATAATGGGGGAAAAGACAGACAAAACTTGCCTGTGCATCAAAGAATCAAAAATTTATTAACAATAAAATGGGAAGAAAAAAGGTTAAAATAAAAAAATAGGTAGACATGCATATATGTGCATATGCCATTCAAAAAGAAAATAGTAACAAACAAAAGTACACACAGTTCACAATTACAATAAATATTTTTTTTACAGACGTGGAAATTATGTTTTTACAGACGTTGACATTCTCTGGTATATTTTTCTTATTTCGCTCATCAGTGGCGATAAAACTTGTCTTGAAAATGGTCAACATCTCGAATTTATCTGAAGATAATTTCTTCAAAATATTTTAGCGAGAAAAATTCCATAAGCAGTGTTTACCATTAGAAACTGACACGTAACTCAAATTGACCAATCAAATGATGCCCCTGAGTCAATCACTGAAATTCAATGAAAAGTTTGTCGTCCGCTCTGAACAATTTAGGCGCGGTTGAACCAAAACTTGAATTCGTTAAAAAACGAATCTTACAAACATTTATTATCACTGAGCATTGTCAATAAAAATGAAACATGCCCACTTTACAAAAATAATTTCTCAGAAGGTTTCATGGCTGGCAGTGGGAAGTCATCAAAGTGAAAGAAAATAAACACTCACACTTGTTTTAAGTATGAGAAATCAAAATTAAATCGACAAGGATTAAATATTAAAATATTCAAATCGATGCGTAAGACAATTTGTATTTTTTAGGAAAACTAGCCAATTTTATATAATGGGTACATACGTCAAATAAACCGTTAATAGGATTGCTATACTTTTCATAGAAGTTATATGACATAGGCATAACTTGTGTTATATGGATTAAGGAAAAAAACAAATAAACAATACCGTGATGTACACAACTCAACATACAGAATAGTGAAGGATTACAAATAATAAAAGTGGACTAATAGGGATCAGTAAGCAAAAGGGTGGCGAGAAAACATTAGTGTATGTTACGAAATGACATGGGAAAGAAAGTAAAAAAAATGAAAAATTTTAAAAATAGAATGAAAGAGAACAATAATGAAAAAAAAACAGATTACTTTTTTTTAAAAGAAGGAGGAGGTGGGACTTGAAGTAATTAAGTAAAATAAAGAAAAATGTTATAATTTGCAAAAGGAAACGTCTTCCTTGAACTCAATTCAAATGAGACGATATACTAAATTTCTTTAAATTTCTTGAGGACATGAAGAAGCTTATAAGGGCAACATGTCTGTTAATCGAATAAACAGAACTTAGAAAGGACGTAACTTTCTTATCTGTCAACGTGTCTTAGCCTTTATAATGATGACATGGTTGTAACAAGTGTAATACGATATATATATATATATATATATATATATATATATATATATATATATATATATATATATGAAGAGTTCGAATGCAAAACGCGATAAACGGCATTAAAAAAATACGAAGCTAGCACTATAAACAGTGTGACATTTCAACACTCGACCACACACTCAAATTATATTTTCCATAATATAACACCGAAATAATTAATTTTTGCTTTCAATTAAATATTTAATATATCCGTTCTTTTATTGATTAAGGTCTCAATTTAAACAATTTGGATTTATCGCGTTTTGCATTCAGACTCTTCATATATATATATACATATATATAAATAAATATTTATTATTTTAATTCTAAACGGTCGGCGGGCGCTAACCCTGGTCACAAATCCCAACTGATCTGTAGTCAAGAGTCTTAACCCCTCGGCCATAGACAATTAGGTAATAATTAGGGAGGAATTTAACTTTGTAAATAGCGAATCAGCGGCTAAATTTACACAAGCCGTTAGAGTGATCAACGAACGTATTCGGATCATGCATGTAGCTATTAGTACTGTTTGTTATTAAAGTAACTCAGAGTATATATATATATATATATATATATATATATATATATATAGTCTAAAGAAGCTTTGAGTTATTTTAAACAAAAAGACAAAAAAAAAAGAAGGGAAATGCAGTTTAAATTCCCAGAGAAACTAACTAAATCCAAAATAGTATAGACTTAACATTTGTTGGAAAATTCGTAAATAAATAATATATAATAGTAAGTAAATAAAAAGGGGGATTTAGTATCTAACAGTGAAACAAAAGCAGGAGATCTTAACGTAAGCATCTAATATTAACACGGGGATCTTCAGCTGTTTACCATGAAACTGTTTCGGAGATTTAAAAACAGGACAGTTATATGCATGGCTCTCCAATGGTACAGATAAAACTACCATTTCCCCAATAATTCAGCTTAGAATGTTACTTATATATATACATAAATAAATAATAAAATAATAATAATAATAATAATAATAATAATAATAATATACTACCTTAAAACTACCGTGTGATATGGTAATTTGCATATCAAATAAGATTCTTTATAACAATAGTAATACTAGTAATAATAATAATAATAATAATAAAATACTATCTAAACACTACACCTACGAACCATTCTGCAATATGGTAGCTAGAAATAAAATTATTTAGGAATTAAGGTTGCATTAAAAAAAAAAAAAAAAAAAAGCTTTAGTACCTTTGGTACCAGAAAGGCAAATAGATAAGAGGAAGGAAACCTAGCCATACAGATCTAAATACCCAATATATAGTCTAAAGAAGCTTTGAGTTATTTTAAACAAAAAGACAAAACAAAAAAAAGAAGGGAAATGCAGTTTAAATTCCCAGAGAAACTAACTAAATCCAAAATAGTATAGACTTAACATTTGTTGGAAAATTCATAAATAAATATATATATATTGTATATTTAGGTAGCATTTTCTCATTTATGCAAACATTGTTTAAAATAACAAAATTCGTCCGTTTAATTATACATTTTCTTATTTTTACCATTTTCCTTATGGTATTTTTTATATAATTAAAACAAAAGAACATGTTGTTGATTTGAAAGACGTTTTTTTTATATACAGTTGAGAGAGACGGTTGTTTTTTCTTCCTGCCATTTGGAGTTGATCTTGGCGACATCTCTATTTAAATATTAGTTCGTAATTTTATCTACAAGCTATTTCGGCCTTAACATGACCAATAGGCAATTTGACATTCGCCTGATTCCAGAATTTAGTGGAACTACTACTGACCTACCGATGGTAGAATGGATCGAACAGGTAGAACTTGTTTGCGAATTATGTGAGTTTCACTAAGTAGCGCGAGTTATTCCCTTGCGGTTAAGAGGGGGTGCTCTAGCTGTGTATCGACAGCTTGGTAAGGAACGGAGGGCAGATGTAAATCAAGTCAAGCAGGCGCTGATAACCGCATTTGTCACCGATTGTAGATGTGTTTTTTGCTGAGCTTCGAAGACTTGCCCTCCTTGTTGGGGAGACACTTCCAGAAAAATGGATGGTATGCGCCTTTGTAGCAGGGCTGCCGAGCCACGTAAGGCAACATCTCTAGGCGTCGTCGAGAATGGATGACATAAGTCTAGGGCAGATTGTAACGAGAGCACGGGCCATCATGGCGGACGACAAGGAATTAGTTGCGGCAGCTATACAACCGGTTCAGTTTAAAGCTAATCAAACATCACGCACTGTGCCGGCTAGTGGAAACATTATGTGCTATAAATGCTCTGGACCAAACCACATCGCAAGGAACTGCCAATATCAGTCTGGTGAAGGGCATACTGGCCACAAATATAAATCACGTGGAGAAGATAGGACACGTTGCATCTGAGTGTCCGGGAAACAAAAAGGAGGTGAGATATCAGTGCCGGTCTCTTCTCAGTCAATTTAAGAGAGGCGCTCCCTACCGTTGAATTGTGGATCGATGGAAAGAAACGCAGAGTACTGGTGGATTCTGGATGTTCCCGGTCTATAGTAACTGGTTCAATATGTAGTCCTCGGAATTGTCGGAGATTGAACAGTATTACCGCGAAGAAGCACCAGACAAAATAGACCTGCACCAGGTTGCCACATGTGTGATCATGAAATCAGAGGGGGGAGTAACGGTAAGCGGCCGATTGAAGTAGATGCAGACACTTGTCGGCGCCGTTCAAAGAGGCAGCGTCTGCTATGCTGTGTGTGTGGAGCGAACCCGAAAACCCTCGTTGCCGACATAAAAAGAAAGAGGAGTGGGAGGAGAGAGGCGTCAGAAAGTGAAATAAGATTTAAATTATTTTATTTGTTCATGCAAATTAGGTTATTTGCATGCGTGGGATTTTCGTGATAATAAGAGAGCGAAAAGTTAAGAGTCAGTCAGTTTTTTCGTGCATATCGTTCTGAACACGTATTGGACAGCGAGCAAAAGAAAAGACTGCTGGATTTTCTTTCATGTTGATTTGAAAGACGTTTTTTTTATATACAGTTGAGAGAGACGGTTGTTTTCTTCCCTGCCATTTGGACTTGATCTTGGCGACATCTCCATTTAAAGATTAGTTCGTTATTCTTTATTTTCTTACAAATGTTCCATAGGTTTCACGAACGTTTTCCATTCTCCGGCGAATCATCCTCAGGTGTCAAAAGCAGATAAACGAAAAAGCTGGGGAAAGAAGAGACTTTTAAAAAAAGACGGCGGAGAAATGCGCAGAGAATGTTTTTCGCATTGTACCATGACGATTTTAATTCAACGACGCTGGAGTGGCATCACAGAACCAAATCGCATTACGTTAAGCATTTTAATAATGTTACCACTGGTTTTATATGTGATGTTATTAATTTTAGTTTGTTGTTTTTTTATGTAGATAGCTTCCAGTATTCACATATAATAAGTGGAGCGGTATTTTATTTTTTGTATAATTCTTATTCATAGTAACATTTCTGGGTACATATGTAAATACACATTGATACTAAATCCGAGAACGGTTGAGTTAAATATTTTTTCTTTTGTATATTTGACTTGACAAGACTTCAACCATTCGTGTGTTATATAACGAAAGTTGTTGTTTGAATGGAAAAGTGTACGTAACACCTAGAAATCAGAGGTGGCCTCAGAACGGAAGTCGACGAACCTATGTCACTTTCGGACAGAGACCTCTTTCCTGGCGATACTTCAAGCAGAGGAGACGTATCCAATGCGAATGTTCTCAATGTTGAGCGGTCGTACACAATGTAGCTTCCCGTCTATCTATCTGTCTACCGTTCTCACTTGCGCGCGTACGCAATAACCCGTTTCTCTGATTTTTTACGTGACTTTTCTTCTCTGTTTAATAAAGGGTTTAATAATTTAACATCAGCGTCTAGTGATGTTATCAACAGACGATCCATAACCTGAATTCCTTACGAGTATATAATGATTCATACACGCATCTGTAAGTGAACACGTAACACACGATTTTACTCAGAACGCGCAGCTGCAAATGAATGTCATTTGTTTAATTTAAAATACGTTCACTATATACATCGCTTGAGAAATATCCGGAGAAAGTATGAGTTAAAATATAAAATATATATTTGAATCATTTTTATGAATTCAACTTTTATTCACTCGTAGTCTCTTTGCTCGGGTTAGTTTTAAAAAAAGTCAGCAATTGAGGGTTCTTCTTCACCAGACGCGGTGCAAATATTGTACGCGTTTATTCATCAACGGTTTGTAAGTAATATCGTTGATAAATAAACGCGTAGGTAATACCATTATTATATAAACAGTTAATTATTCTAGGAAAGCGAAAGAAATGAGAACCCTACCAGATTTGAATCGCGTCTGAATCTTTCAAACTAACCCGAGCAAAGAGACTACGTGTGAACTAATGGTGAATTTATACAGATGATTCAAACAAAAGTGTCAAGAAAAAGCGTGACCTAAAACTTAGTCTTTAACCCTGATTTGCCAATATTAAATCAATGTTAATAAGACCACCATTTTGACCAAGTGTGGTGACGATTCGTTAAGCGATGTGTACAGTAAGCTGTACACAAACAAACACACGTAGTGACAGACAAATAAATACATTCAACCGAAAATATAACCTCCTTGGCGGAGGTTATTAGAGAGAGAGAGAGCGAGAGAGAGAGAGAGAGCGAGAGAAGAAAATGCTGATTCTGTTATTTGATCCCACTAATTTTATTTTATTAAATTGCAATGTCACCAAATTAATTACAGATGTTTGTTTCGTATGTGAGAATACTAGAAGAGCGATAAATTGTACCGAATATTTATATGAATTGATATCGATGATATGTTACCGGAAAACACATGAATGACCGAAAGAGTTGTAGTAGAAGCCTACCCCTGAGTTTTGGTTGTAGTTTTATTGCGACAAAACATATAAATTGTGCTTGAGAAAAACAATGATGTAATTAAGCAAGTCACTTAACATATAATTGACTCTCTCTTTCTATATCATTTCCCGTTTAACTTTCAGCCCAAAAGCCATCAATTAGCTGAATAAATTATTCGTTTTATTAGGACATGTTTTTTTCCAATTGATTGCATGATAATTGATGTGAAAACGTACTTCGGCCATTTTGCACCGTCGATCTCATAATTTGCTAGAAAAGTCAACAATTATTTCAAATCTCTTAACGAATCGATACAGGCATTGGTTTTTCCAATTGATTCTAGGATGAGGTACTTGCACGTAAGACCGCGTAACTGTGCCCAACATCCATATTTAAAGTGGTGCTATGGAACTTACTTGATTCAAACTTTGAATATCAGGTCTTACGTACACGTCGTTATCAACTTCATAAGTGCAACCTCAAAGCATTCGGGTAATTTAATGCTGGAAGACGAGCGTTATTCGAAACTATTCATCTGACACGATTAATTAAACATATGACATTAATTAAACAATAGACATTATGGGATTCGAACTCGTCATCGCCGAATTCATATGCGCCGAAGATATCAATTCTCCAACTAATAGATAAGATAAAGTTGTGTTTTTGTTTGTATAAAACAGAATTGAAACTTGACACTCCATTTTGGTACTAATTGAAGCATGACTACCTCCGATGCATTGAATGAAAACTAGATTTACATTAATAACATTAACACTTCAAACGGAACATCTTTTAAAGGTATAATACTCGCCGGAGTGTTGCTGAATATTTTATTTAAAATTGTATCGAATAAACACAGAATACGCGCCACACCTTCAAGTAATAAGTCTTTCTGTTAATTAATTATCATTTTTGTAAAAAGGGGAGAAATTTTCTATATTCTTTTAGTATAAACTAATCACTTTTTGTACAAATCTTCCAAAGGATTACGTCACTGTTTTCTAAATTTTAATTTAACATTTTATAGGAAACGTCGACTAAATATGCACATTTGTAGAAAAACTCAGACTTTTCGCATGAAATAAATCGTAAACATAAAACAAAAACAGAAACTATGAACTAAAGATTCTATCATCGTTTGTCGTATTTACTACGACAAACATCAAACAATTTAAAAGAATTTAAAAATAACTGAAAGCAATTAAGAATAAAAAAGTTTGTTTTTGAAAAAAGTTAAGCTAAATAAAGTGATATTATTCTTGTTAATATTTTTATAACTCTAAAGCGATTAGGAATAAAAAGGTTTTTTTTCGAAAGATGTAAAGTTTTATTTAACTTTACATCTTTCGAAAAAAAACCTTTTTATGTTATGTTATGATATTTCTGCTAATATTTATATAACTTAAAGCTAACACAGAATAAACACGTTCGTTTTCGAAAAAGTTAAGCTAAATAAAGTTATACTATTGTTTCTATTATTTTATAACTGTATACTTAATTGTATATGAAAAACGTTCGTTTTTTATGTAAAGCTCAATAATGTTATGTTATTCTCGCTATTATTTTTATATATACGATAAGAAGATTTCTTGTTTGTATGGTTTTGGTTTATTTGTTAGTGCTTATCGATTTTCAAGTTTGATGTCAAAGAGTTTTTTTTTCCAGAATCGATCAGGTTTTACAATTTCCAATTGTGTTTAAGTGTTTTAGATATGTATTGTGACTGTTATTTATGTGTGAGTTATTGTTTTTAATTTTCTGTCTATATTGGTATGTTATTAAGCTTATTTTACTTAGATAAATATATTATTCGAACCATTCCTTTTGAAGAGAGTCTTTCAAATCTTTTTCTTGGAAACCACACAATTAACATGTCTATGCAGGTAAATTGTGTTTTTCTTGTCAAATTACATCATGTTTTTAATGCTAAATTTGTAATTAAATATGTTTTTGTAAATAGGTTTTTGTAAGAAAATGAATTATTTGACAAACAAAGCTATATTCTAAAATATTTTAAAAATACTTTTTACTTTGTAATATTTGCAGCATATATGTGAATACATTTTGCATATTATTAATATATGTGAATACATTTTGCATATTATTAATATATGTTTTATGGGTAGTCGTTGATTGCACTTGTCCAATCGTGTTCCATCTTCCCCTCCAAGCAGATGTATGTGGGCCAGTTTTGTGTGGCCGATACTAATACGTTTTACTACAATGTCTTCCCTTCGATTTGTTATCATTGTTATGTTCTTGTTCCAGCTATGTGTTGATCTTTATATATTTGTTTTGAAGAAAATGCGTTGCATATTTCCCAACATTTTATTTTTAGGTATTTATTAATTTCTTTTAAAAATCTGTATGTAGTATGTTGATGTTATTTATATCCTTGTTAACGTGTCGGTTATCTTACTAACGGTTCCTCCACGCAGAAAGATCAGATATTTTAGTAAAATAAGGTTATGTATATATATATATATATATATATATATATATATATATATATATATATATATATATATATATAAGAGGTTTATGTAGTTTGCTTGAAGCATTGTTTATTGGTATTTAGAAATGTGATATTTAGAAGGCAATACAATGCAGAGGTGTGACGGATAGACATAAGTTAGAGCAAATGAATTAGTTTCAACCTTAATACAATGTGTACATACACATATATACATTTATTTATTATTATTTTTCCCCTTTCACAACACATATATATCTGTCTATCTACACAATGTTACAATGTTATGTAAGACCTGTATCAAGATGGTCTGGTAGAAATTCCGTATGATATAATATTTTTTTTTAATTTTCGGGAAGTCTTTCTTGTTCAGAACCGTGTTCAACTCAAGTTCAAGCGTGCATATGAAGGAAGCCGTAAGATTTAGTCTCGCAGAAAATAGGCTATGCTAGGAATGAGCTAACTCGCATCCGTAAGAAATTCAACATTGAGGCTGACAAAACCACCTACAGCAAGAAATTCCAACAGGTACTAGAGACCAACGGATACCCTACATCCATCATTGAACACATTAGGAAACACCGGAAAACCCGAAGACGGACGACACACGCTCTTTCCAACACCTGCTTCCTGAAGTTACTGCATTTCAACGACAGGATCACCACAGCTATTCGCAAAGCTATAAGGAAGGAAAAACTCGATATTCAACTAACACACACCGGTCCTTCTCTACGACAACAATTGACAACACGGAACACCAATTACAACAATACTCCCTGCACCCTGGCGAACTACCCCATGAACACCACAGACTAATGCCATCGTACTTACACTGTATACCGTTTACAGTGCATCACATGCAACAAAATATACATTGGTAGTACGGTGAGACCCCTACATATTAGAGTCAAAGAACACCTACAAACACGCACCTCTTCCTTCTACAAGCACATCCACGCATGTGGCAACACCAGCAAATCATTCAAGATTGATATCCTAGCTACGGAGAGAAACGTTGGCAACCTTCGAATAAAAGAATCGATACAAATAGCAAAACTATCTCCGCAAATAAATCACCGATTTGAATTAGGATCTTCATTTCTAGTCTGATATAATTTTACATCTCACTCTTGTTTTATTGATTTTATCTTAATTTAACCCTTAAATGAATACTAAAAACTAATAATCTAACAAAAACATCACATTATAATAATAACAAATTATATAACAACATAGGTAAAACACTCACTTAACAAAAAAAAATAATAATAATAAATAAATAAATAAACAAACTGGGAAAAAAATTAAATAAATAAATAATAAAATAAATAAATAAATAGATAAAGATAAATGAATAAATAAATAATAATAATTAAGAAAAAAGATAAATAAATGGTTAAGTACAATAAATAGATAAATAATAAATAAATAAATAGAAAATTAATAGAAAAAATAGGAAAAAAATAAATAAATAAATAATAAATTGAAGAAATATTAAAGTCTATAAACTAATAATAGTAATAAATTAACATAACAAAAAGATTAACTATAATAATATAAAAATAGTAACAATAATAACAATAGCAACAACGATAACAACAACAATAACAACAATACTAACAACAATAACAACAATAACAACAACAATAATAATAATAATAATAATAATAATGATGATGATGATGATGATGATGATGATGATGATGATGATGATGATGATGATGATGATGATGATGATGAAATACCGGAACCACCCCAGATAACATTAATAATAATAATTATAAAAAAGGAAAAAAAAATGGAAAAAAAAGGAATGAAACATTCATTATAACAATATATTAGCCTAACAATTAGGAATAACTAATTTATAAGCGACGTAAACAACAAATGAACTGAATTACCTCCCTTTCATTGTTGTCTTAGCGTTACTCGAAAGATAATATTGAATTAATTAATGAAATATACATATTTAAAAATAGAATAAAATAAATAAATAAACTTAATATTAATATACACAATAATTTAAAAATGGAATGCAATGTTTAAGACAGTATTAACCGACATATTCATTTAAACGACTTGGTTTAAAAAAAAATAAAAAAATAAAAAATTTAGATTAGAATTTAAAATTTAACGACCAAAAAATGGAAAGATTCTAAAAAGTAAAAAACAAACAAACAAAAAAAAAGTTTAATAAAGTAAATAGATGATAAATAAATTAGATAAAAAGTATATAAATAAAATAGTAATAAAACAAAATAATAAAATAAATTAATAATAATTAAAAAAAAAAGTTTATTTTATTTTTGAATCTGGTTTGGTATTTAAAATTTAACCGGTATTTTCTGCGAGACTAAATCTTACGGCCTCTTTCATATGCACGCTTGAACTTGAGTTGAACACGGTTCTGAAGAAGTAAAGAGTTCCCGAAAATTAAAAAAAATATATTATATCATACGGAATTTCCACCAGACAATCTTGATACAGGTCTTACATAACATTGTAACATTGTGTAGATAGACAGATATATATGTGTTGTGAAAGGGAAAAAAACAACAACAAAATTATAATAAATAAATATATATGTGTATGTACACATTGTATTAAGGTTGAAACTAATTCATTTGTTCCACCATTATGTGTCTTATTTGCTCCAACTAGTGTCTATCCGTCACACCTCTGCATTGTATTGCCTTCTAAATATCACATTTATATATATATATATATATATATATATATATATATATATAGAGAGAGAGAGAGAGAGAGAGAGAGAGAGAGAGAGAGAGAGAGAGTGAGTTCTGGTTTTCATATTATGATAGTAGGAAGGGTTTTGAGTAAAATCAATGTAATTATAAATATATATTATTTTATTGTAAAAATATAAATTAGGTATGAAAATAATTTAGTGTTAACAAATATTTTCTCACACGTTTTCGTGCGTAATACTACCTGGCTTTTGACGCGAAATTAGGCATCGGTTAATAGAACAAACACATCATACCATTCGTAATGTATCACATTTTGTTAGGGAGCACCGTTAGTAGGATAACCAACATTTCTTAGTGCACCATTATCAAACACTGAAAAACGTCTTCATAAGATCATATATTTAAACTTACATAATTTAATTAGATACACGAATAATTTACTTTTAATCTGAATAAAATAAATATTTTAATTTCTTAGATTAACTGAAAATAATCACCATTGAGTTATTATTTCACAAGATCGATTCATCCCTTTTAAGAATTCATGCTGCTTAATTTAATGAAAAGCAACTTCGGAATACTATTTTTTTAGTATTATAACTTACTGGTCAATTTTAAATAGGTGTCAGCCTGCATTGGGTTTTTTGGGTTGTTTTTTTAACATAGTTCACCCCAAACAAGGATGGCCGCCACTGTAGACGTAAGGGGCTACTGAGAAAAAGAAAAGGGGAGAAGGTAGGAGGCGGTCAACCTAGATTAGGATCAGCGCAGCGAGGTGTCTGTTTACATTAGTTTTTAATTTCTGCATGTCTGTACTGTTGGGGAAACAGGGGGCAGGGATGGAGTTCCAGAGGCCAGCAGTAAGAGGAAAGAAGCTATTTGAGTAGAAGGCTCTCCGACATCTGGGGACCTCCACAGTGAATGAATGAGATTTAGTTGATTGTCGAGTTAGTCTAGTGAATTTACGTCGAGGGGACACCAGAGTAGCCAATTCATTGGAGCATAATGCACTGAAGTATTTGTAAAACAAGCACAAGGATGCTACATTGCGGCGATGGGACAGAGGCTGGTGCTTGGTTGACAGTGAGGGACTTATTAGGTTGGCGACTCTTTTTTGCACCTTGTCAAGGAGGGAGAGACTAGTAGATGATGCACCAGCCCAGATGTGACAACAATACTCCATGCATGGGCGGATGGTTGCTTTGTAGATATACAGGATAATGTCAGGTGTAAGGAGTTTACTAGCACGGTAGAGGGAGCCAACCTTCTTTGCGGCAGCCTTGGCAATGTCTTCAATGTATGTGTTCCACTTCATGTTACCCGTGAAGGTTATGCCGAGGAGTTTTAATGATGAACTCTCAGGTAGGGTGTTATTAGCCATGACAATCGGTGGTTGAAAAAGTTCAATGTAGTTATTGAAGGAAAGGAGTTTTGTCTTTGCGGCATTAAAAGTTACCAACCATTTATGACCCGAATCCACTACAGCCTGGAGGTTATTTTCTAAAGATTAAGCCATTGCCTCGGATATGATTGCGTCGGTTTTGCCAACATGGCAAGGGTAAAGGGTGGTGTCATCAGCAAATAAACCAATTTCAGACTCTATGCCATCAGGGAGATCGTTTATATAGATCAGGAAGAACAAGTGTCCAGGATAGATCTCTGGGCTACACCAGCATTTATGTAATGTTGCTTAGATGAACGGCCATCGAGGACAACCTGGATTTTTCTTTTGTCTAGGAAAGATCTAATTGTATTAAGTAATTGCCCAGTAATACCGTATGATCGTATTTACAGGAGGAGCCCTTTATGCCATACCTTGTCAAAGGCGCTTGGATATATCAAGCGCTACTGCCCTAGCTTCACCTGCCTTGTCGAGTGTATGATACATCCGTTCAGAGATGACCGTTAGGATGTCTGCAGTAGATCGTGCATGTCTAAATCCATACTGGCGGTCAGAAAGAAGTTTAGCATCAACTAAGTGTCGTACTATCGCTAGATTGATTAAGGATTCAATGATTTTAGCAAAGATCGGCAGCAGACTGATTGGGCGATAG
The DNA here is from genome assembly GCA_963556195.1 of Sepiola atlantica. Classification (NCBI taxonomy): domain Eukaryota; kingdom Metazoa; phylum Mollusca; class Cephalopoda; order Sepiida; family Sepiolidae; genus Sepiola; species Sepiola atlantica. The sequence continues at coordinate 36,910,254 of OY744527.1, read as the reverse complement.
TTCTGGGGATCGGTTCTATTTCCAGAATTCTTGTAGACTGGTACCACAGAGGCAATTTTCCAGCTATCGGGGAAGCAAGATTCAGCTAGACACTTATTGTAGAGTTTGAAGAGGACAGGGGCCAGTTCAGCAGAGCATTTCTTTATTACTATTGTGGGTTTAAGATCAGACCCACAAGCTTTGGAGGTGTCAAGGTTTTTTATGATGTCTCTAACCTGGAATGGGGTGATGACCAGGTTATCAAGTGTGGCTCCGGTCAGCAAAAGGAATTTGGGGAGGGGGTGGTTATCTGAGTCCAAAGTAGAGTTAGAAGCGAAACGATGGGCAAGTAGTTCAGCCTTATCAGTGGCCGTGTAAGCGACATCATTGTGGTTTGATAGTGGGGGAATCGTTGATTGACCATTATTCACTACACTATTGTAGTTTTTCTAGAAATCACGAGTACCTAATTTCTGTGACTGGATGCGTTTTTGTTAACTCATTAAACCTTCTCTTCGCTTCACCTATCACGACCTTGCAATTATTTCTTGACTCTATAAATTTATTTCTATTAGTAGCTGACTTATGTCGGACGAATTTACGGAATGCTTGTTGCCTCTCAGAAATGGCAGCTGCACATTCTGAAGTGAACCATTGAGGAGAGTGGGGCTTGCTAAAGAATTTTCGCATGGGGACATAGGTTTCAATGCCTGCTTTGACCCATTCAGTTAATTCGTTTGCACACTGATTTGCAGGGAATGAGAAGGTTTCCCTCCATGGCGCGACACTGATGTGATCTTTGATTGACTCAAAATCAGCCTGCTCGTAGTATCTTCTTGTTTTGAGCCACGGTTCATCGGCTTTTAGGCGACGGTTTTAACATAACATCAATTATAGTGTTTCGATTATTTTAGATGAAGATTAATAATTCCTATTGTTCAGACTCCTTTTCTTGTCTTGGATGCTATTCTCACAACGTTTCGACCGATGTACCTTGCGACATCTTTCAGCTCCAAAAACATCTGTGGCGCAAAAACATATGTCCTAAGTTATAATCAGTTCTACGTGACAGTGTTCTGGATGTGGAAGGTTCATTCAGCAGTACGGACGATACTAAGAATACAGTTACTAATTAATTAAAACTTCTACCTATTATTGGCTGACGAGAGAAGAGCAAGGATTTACTACCCATTTTCAACTTACAAACTGAACTCTCTTAAAGACTAAATACTTTCTCCACCGCCTCAAGTACATCGAAAACGCTGTGATCCTTATTTCATCAACATCTAACGTTAACCTTAGGCGTGGCTCTTACTCCCTACCCAAACATAGTGCCAAATTCGACCTGCATTATCAACTCCGATACAGGCTAAGTACAACTTATTATTTTTGTAATTGCTACTCATCTATTTTCTATATATGTGTTCTTTTTCTTCATGTTCCTATCTTTGTCTTTGCTTTATCCCATTAACATATTTTTCACACGTTTTGCATATTTGAAAATTACTTACGCACGTTCCAAAAACATCCCGTTTCACGTCTTCTCTCCTATGTTTGGCGTCTTGTCTGAACAAATTTTAAATCTTCACTTTTTCTGAAGAGTTTTGTTGCTTCGAAAGAACCGGTTAAATCTCCTTCATGTCTTTCACACATAAACACCCACCTACACACACACACACATATATATATATATATATATATATATATATATATATATATATATATATATATATATATATAATATTTGTTATTGTTTATTATCTATGTACGTATACGTTTCGTCCTTAAATAATCGGGACTCATCAGCATAGAGATATGACTATTCACTACCGGTCATGCGAAACGAAATCCTGGATTACGAGTATTTTACAACTCAAATCCGACCTCTTAAGCACACGGCCAATTTAAAATAGCGAATAAACTGTGATAATTTTAACACATTATCGGCGGCTTAACGTCCAGAGCGTTCTATTTTTTTTAAGGAAAGAACGATGCATTTAAAGCTACTGACGTCATGCTGTGTTACAGTGCTGTACTTTTTCGAGGCGCGACAAACAACAATAATAACTATTTGTTATTGTTTATTATCTATGTACGTATACGTTTCGTATTTAATTATCGGGGCTCATCACCATAGAGATATGACTATTCACTACCGATCATGCGATTCGAAACCCCAGATTACGAGTATTTTACAACTCAAATCCGACGCCTTAACCACACAGCCAATTTTAAATAGTTAATAAACTGTGATAATTTTAACACATTATCGCCGGCTTAACATCTAGAGCGTTCTACTTTTTTTTAATATATAAGAAACTTTGAATGCCTACTAGCCACTGTTCTCGAGTGTCTAAGGTCTCTCTGTACAGGAGTTTGTCGAGACAATATGGCATAAGAATACTTCCTCATACAAGTAAACCCTGACTAAATATTCAAAATAACAGTATTTGCAGCCCAAATAAGAGGCCCTTGGTATGGCTACCCACACTGGCTTATATAAAAAAGGTGTAATCTTCACAAAGTGATGTTGCCTATAGTAACAGCACAAAGCTGGATACTCTACCAGACTAGATGAATTAGTGTCTTGGAATCCAGTAAAACCAAGATACAACAAAAAAATACTATAATACAATTAACTGGTAAATTGGGGATCTAATAATGAATGTGATTTGCTTCTTTACTAACTCAGCGTTTGATAAATCAAAGATAATTTAATAGAATATTCGAATATCTATGTATTTCATATAGAGAGCAAGTGTTAGTCTCGAGAAGGTGACTCTTGATTTCTGAGAACAATTTTAGGGAAATCAAGTTGATGCTTGTATGATTTTAAACATCTTTTCTTCATCCTGAGAGAGTCTTACAATAAAGACGAAACGTTGACGAATACATAAATAATATAGTGGTTGGCTTTTCCTTTGTTCATTTTCCATATATAGATATATATATATATATATATATATATATATATATATATATATATATGCATATCCCCTTCTATCTCTACTCATTAAACTCTATCAACCTTTGTGTTTCCTCTCATTTTTAACTCTTTTAAATCTGTCTCCCTTCACATGAACTTTTATGCTCCCTGTTACCATTTCACTCTATACACACTTTCACCTGTTTATCTGTGTGTCTCTCTGTTGCTTTCAACTCTCTGTCGCAGCCCTAACACTCTACATGCTCTCTCCCTCTCTCTCTTTCCACCCATTCTCTCTCTCCCTCTCTCTCCATCTTTATATTTGTCTATCTCTAACAAATTTTCTATTTTGTCAAACTATTTTCATTCATTCTAGTGTCGTCTTCGCCGTCAAATTTGTTTTTTTCTCAGTGTGTTTTGCCCTCATTGTGTCGCCTTTGACTGTCTCCTTCTGTTCTAGCTCCCTTCTCTCTCTCTCTCTCTCTCTCTCTCTCTCTCTCTCTCTCTCTCTCTCTATTTCCCTCTCTCTCTGTCTATCTCCCGCACACACAAATGAAAATAATCAGGGCCGTAGCCTAAATCCCGACTCAGCAGGGAGGCATATATACCACTGGGGATTTTAACAAAAAAAGACGCTATGGTGGTTAACTGTGTGGTCCGGTTGGAATGGGGTGGGACCGAATTGGCGTTGGGGCGGGAGTCTAAAAAAGTTTTGGGGGAGAGACGTTGGTATGGGAGGGTATGTAGTGGTTTGACCGACATTTTTGTCTACAAAATTCCGTATATTTTTACAAACATACTCTTACCCAACCTATTTACCATCGACAAGACGGAGTTCTTTCCTTGTTCCTTTTTTTTCATTTCATCTCGCTTATTTTTTTCTCCTTCTTTTCTTCATGTACTTTTTTTCTTCCTCTCCTTCTTCTACAACTACCTCTTCTTATTATGTTTCTTCTTCTCCTTAGTAGTTGTAGTAGTAGTAGTAGTAGAAAATGTTCCTCTCTCTCTCTCATATATATATATATATATATATATATATATATATGCTCACATTTTCCTCTATGTTATTGATAGGCATAGCTTTCATCATAAAAGGTTGATAAAATAATCTGCTTTGTCTTTCTTCTATGCAAGAAAGAGACTATGTTGATGAATAAAATCGAATTTTTCCTGCAAGTTGTAGTTTTATTAGTTAGGGCTGAGACTTATTGAGTGATGTGTAATTTATACACTCATTAATTTTATATAGATATTGATTTAATCCGATGAGTAACTAATGTGATGAGTACCGTTAGAACTACTAGATACGTGCAAGTATCTCTTATTAATTGTTTTAGTTTTGAGTTTTAGGAAATTCTTTGATTGTTGTATGTGAAATATCGTATTAAACGTGGGCCAATCGTATTGTAAGCATACTAATAACACTTTTTAAAGTGAAAATCTTGTTGCAAAATTTTCAAAATAATAAAAAAAGATCTGGATTACTTCTGTCGATAAAATATTGCTTTCTGATAAAATAACATACTGTTCAAGCCAATGTAGAGTTTGATAATTGTAATTCGGTCTGTGCCCAGTATAAAACAACGGTTCAAAGATGATATGCTGACCTTATACGAGACCGTACAGGCACACATTGTACTGAACGCTCAAATCGCCTAAATTATGCTGTTGTCTCGGAAAACATTAAGAAAAAGGTTCATAAATTCGTTTTGACCCATCGTAAATTAAAGTTTCGTAAAATAGCAGAATCGGTTTACATATCGAAAGATTTCTGCGATATTGTTGAAACTCACTGACACAAAAGATCCAGGCGAAATTTAAGATGACGTATTACAAGTCTAAACTCAACTGGTTGAGAAGTTGTCTTCTATAGACGTCGAGATTCGCTTTGAAAAAGTATGTCCACCAAGGGGGTGACTTGAACAATCAGATCCTTCTTTATCGGAATAAGGTATGGCTTTGTACGGTCCTAGGTGTTGACAAGTCTCAGTTATTACCTTATTTTTCCTGAAAGGGGTTTTGTTTATTTATTTACCGTAGAATTTCGATGGGTCAGTTTTCCGCTATTTTTGTGCTTGGCAGTGCCTCCGAAAGAGACACAGCTGACCGACTTTACGACTAATATATATATATATTAAGTCTTAGTTTATCACTATCACACACCGGATTTTTTCGGGGACCCCCCTAGAGATAAACCGTTTTCTGTCATTGTTGACGCCATTCCCTATCGGGCCGTGACTACAATCGTTTCAGCTTGCCGATGATTCCACTGGGCTCAGATATTTACTAAAGATGTGTAAATCTGCCCTTTTGGATGAAACCGCGGTACATTGCTGAAATATCTAATATACAGTATCCAAATGAATTATATTAGCTCTCTTATATGATCGAGCACTTTATTTGATTTCCTTTCATATACAACCTGACACACTATATATATATATATATATATATATATATATATATATATATATATATATATATATATATATATATATATATATGAAGGTAATTTATGAAAGTGAATAAAATTGGGAGGTGTCACTGATTGACACAATCTTAAACAAAACAAAACGGTGGAATCAATTATACATCTTCCACTTTTTTATTAATACAATATTTTATAATACTATATTACAATCTTAATTACGTCAGTGTGGGCTGATGAAAGTTCCGTATAATGTACTATTTCGGCAAAATATCCCTTCGTCAGATGTGTGTCCAACATTAATTAAAACGTGCACATGAAATCAGTTGCTAACGAGGGCTATTCGGCAGAAAACAAAATTGATTTAAAATCGAATACTTTTTTTGTTAGTTTTTGCTACAAATCCATTGTTCGCTTTTTTTATTTATCTAAATTAATTGTTTGGTGGTATAAATGATTTTGATTTGAAATATATTATATTTAATTATTCAAATATTTACATATTTATTTATTGAATAAAGGTTGGGTTCCTAGGTAGTGTTCGGGATTGAGGTCCGTTAATTGTGGGAAGGCGCAGCTAGAATATGAACTATGCCAGGTCTAATGTTATAATTTGTGTTGATATAACGTGTATAAATGCCTTTCTTTTTCATTTAAAGTGTACGTATGTGCACATGAAGATGTAAAACTCTATGTATCAGACTACAGAGGAATAACCTAATTCGAGTCGGTTATTAATTTCGGTCGGCAATTTTACTATTAGTATAGATTCCTTTATCCGAAGGTTGCCGGTGTTTCTTTCTGTCGCCAATTAAGTAATTTGTTGGTGTTTGTGCATGTGTTGAGGGGGGTCGTAGAAACTAGTGGTGCGTGCCATACCACCAAACAAATGATTAAGATAAACAAAAAGAAAATTAAATACATAATGTTAACCCTTAAATACATAAAATCTAATAACCTTAAGCCTAAAATACTCACTGTATTATTATCATAATTAAATGAGGCGGAGCAAAAGAAATACTGACGGTATAGTAAGTATAATTAAATGAGGCTAAACAGCAATTGCAACATAGGATTAATACTTGCTCGACATTAAATACCGAATAAGAAAAATAAAATGAAACAATTAATTAACAGATTAATACAGATTGAGATTCTCTCCGGCGAGATTAATCACTTCATAACAATAAAAGCTAGGCCTAGAAATTAATAGTATTCGCTATGTGGGAGTTATATTTACTTCAACATCAAATACGTAATTAGAAAAAAAAAACATACAACAATAACTAAATTAGGAAATAGATAATAAGGCTGTCGCCTTCATGAATAGTACATAAAATAGACCTAACCAACCATGACTGATTACTACATACGGAGGAGTAACCTCCCTTGTCTAGAAAAATGTAAACTAATTTATTTAACAAAACTGAACGCAGAAAAGGGCGAATAATAATTTGGCAATTACATAGTGCTTAAAAGTATATTTATTTAAATATGTACTATTATATTATAATAAGCGATTGCCAAAAAAGTCATCGGATTCATACTTGTTTAAAAAAATCTGCAAACTAAACAAAAAATAGCTAGTTCATAACGAAAAAAAAATTCTTCTTGTCAGAATTTCTAAAATCAAAAGTTTAAACAGAGAAAAATAAAGGTAAATAGAAGAAAATGAAATACGAAAATAGAAAAATCAAAAACCTGTTCATCATTCACTCTAAAAGGAAAGGCAGTAAAGGGTCACACATCGAAAATGAAATTAAATAAAGCAGTCAGAGGAAAAATTAAAAGACGCCAAATTCGAGTTGTAGTACTTCTATCCTAATATTATTACGAGTTATTAAAGAATATATTCTCGTGGACTTATGGTTACAGCGCTTGCTTACGGAGTTTAGGTGACAGATTATCATCTCTGCACTGATGACAGCGAAAGCTTGAAACGCTAGCGTATGTAGGTAAAACTAATTTAATGTTATTTATTTTAAATTGATATTGTTATAATCTCTTTTAATGGGATTAAAGTTGAGCTCTATTCGGGGAAGTTAAAAATAGACTGACACTATAAGGCATATTCCGACGACGTTCGTAGAATCTCTAGTCAGTCTTTCTTAATATGCCGCCCTTCGCATAAATAGAACTTAAATTCTCTTCTTAAATGTGGTAATGTCCGGTGGCCTAATGGTTACAGCGCTTGCTTACGGAGGCTAGGTTGATTTTGTGACAAAGGTTCGAACTGTGCGACCGTCCAAGATTACCATCCCTGCACTGATGAAAGCGAAGGCTCAATACGCTAACGTATGTTGATATATATATATATATATATATATATATATATATGTATATATATATAACAATACTAATTTTAAACAAATAATATTAAATTATTTTTACTTAAAAATAATTTGATATTTTGTTTAACATTAGTATATATATAATATATATATATATATATATATATATATATCAATAAATTAAAGTTGAGAATTTAGATTGTATAAAATACCACATCGATTAGGTAATCAGTTGTTGCAAACGAGGGGTTTTAAATAAAATCAATCGGATGTTTCCCTCCTTAAGCCAAGGTGTTTCAAAGAATTATATACTATCATCAGCTGAATTAAAACAGATAAGTTGGTAAATCGAAATGACTAAAAGTCATAATTTGATAAGTCATAAAAATAAATATAATATAAAATAACATATATACAATGTAAAAAGAATAAGGTTGAAAAAGTTGAAAATATAAGCAAATGTTCACCGTTGAGGGTGCCATGACAGTTCATAGTAGTTGGATCAAAGTAAGATAAAATGCAGTCATCTGAAGTTGTAAAAAAATGTTAGGTGTTGGAAAATGCAAAAACCATTAAATGGCCTAGATGATCCAGTTAGAACAGATTGCAGTGGGTGAACGTTTCGGATGTTGGTGGTGCATTAAAAGCCGTAAGGAAAAACTTCCATGGACTTTGCAAAGAGAGCTTTTATAAATGTATTCAATTCAAAGTGAAATAATAAAAAGCAACATTTCAATCCAGAAAACTAGCCATAAGAAAAGCCATAACAGAAATAAAAATAGGATTGAGTCGTTTAAAAATTTAAATTCAATTGTTTAATAAAGTAAACTGCAGTAAGAGCTATTTTCAAATATGAGTTTACGCTTTGGAAGAATGCAATCCAAATTGACAATAATACTGACAATATTAATATTAAGAAAACATTCGGTGTAAACAATTACTATTAGGCGTTTAACTCTGTCAATATAAGTATTAATTAAAAACACACATATAGAAATGATATTGATTGTGTTCAAATGTGTGCTATTTCTAGTTTAAGTTTTATTATAAGGGAGTAAAACGGGTGTGGAAGTTCTTCAATTTTTGTGAAATGTTTACGATAACTATTAGACATCAATTAATTAATATTTATTTAGATTTCAGTTTCTTTGGAGTATTTTATAGAGTTTTTTAAGCCATAATATGAGTACAACCACCAATTAGATCATTTTAATATATCAAATATGTATCACATTTAGTATATAGTCATTGGACACATATTAAGTAATATTCTTTAAATTTAAATTTCTTCTTAAGACCCTTTAAACTTAAGCCATATATTATTGACATTTTCAAAAATCAAAATCGTGTAAAATATTTTGATAAAAATTTACATAAGTATTCCAGACATAAAGTGTTGTATCATAATACATTTATTTTAACCTTCGTAAAGCAACATAAAACGGGTAATCTCCTAGGGTATTCATAAACATGTATGTGAATATAGAGTTGTTTACTCATAATGTTCTGATCACACCTAGCTTGATATAGATATCTCTTTTGCATTCATTTTAACAGATGTGACCTTGTAAAGTCACATCTGTTAAAAATGAATGCATCTTTAATGCGAACTGTTTCTTCTTCTTCTTCATTACATCACATGAAGTCTGAGTTATTAGACTAAATCAAAATCATTGTAAACATTTATGTCATTTCAGGAGAGCATTTTCTCCTAATCCTTTTTCTAATCTTAATTTTGTGACGATGTAAAATGATACCGAGAAAGAATAATTCAAATTAACCGAGAAATGAATAAATGAATACCATTTTATTGTAGCATAACAGAATAATAAAACAGCTGAAGGTCATGCATATACTAATACGCTAAGTTACTTCATGTTAGTACATACGTTATCAAATAAGATCGTCCGATCAGCAAACGTTATAGTTGGTGATTAATCTGATGTTGCTAGTATAAAATAATCCTACATTATCCATGTTAAAATCAGTTGTTCCAAAATCAAAATCAAAGCATGCCATCCTGTCGACAAAAACAATAGAATTATAAATAAATACATTTCAAAAAGTGACATTGGTTTTATTGATTCGAATAATATGCAGCTGACAATTATTGTTTCGGTGGAAAGACAAAAACTCTCTATGGTTACTTTAAACAATCAAACTTAAAATAAATAAGGAGACATAGTTGTGTTAATAAATATTTAGCTGACAATGAGATTTACACTAACGGAAGAAAAAACCCTCATTTTTCTCTATAATAAATAAAAGCAGTTTTCTCCTGCAACTATGGCTATTATCAATGTTGAACCAAAAGCTTCATATGATGAGCTGTTTGTCACTCCAATTAGCGTCAGCCCTCATGCGAGTTACCAGAAATTATGCATTCATATCTTCTTTTTTTCCATAGATATTACATTTTATATGGATTATCGAACTCTCCCTAAACAATCTTCCAAACAAAAAGTAACATGCTCGTTCACCCACTACTACTTATGTACTCTTACCACATGCATATTCATCAAGTCCTTTCTTAATATAAGCGAATTTCTGTTAAATTAACGGAATTATTCTATGTCGACCTTCATAATATATTTTACATAATATACAAGCTTTTAAATTAAAATAACAATCACGCTTTTCCGCAGAATCGCGCTTTTCCGAAGGGTTCTGTCGTTCGGCCGTTCTGTATAAGTGTTTGTTATACTTTCTAAAATTATTACGGTTACTGGTAGAAGGATTACCCAATACATGGCCGCTTGCATATGCCGACATCTCAGTGATGTCTACACAAGTAAGTAACTATTTTTTTGTTCACAGAATACATAATTTTATAAATGTTTCACTAATTGGCTTCATGATGAAAACTGTTTTGGTCAAGAAGCATTTCTTCATTACTGGCCAAGGCCACAGCATATCGAGATGTGTTTTTTTTTGCTTTTAAGATTCAATAAATCAGATTGTAAAAAACTTGTAGTTAAAAGTTTATGATTTGTTTTTTTATAATTATTTTATTAACAAATATACAAGCACTTTCTTCTAACTTTTTTTTTACTTTTTTATTTTCGATTTTTAATTTTTCGCGGTGTTTCTGTTACTGTTCTTTTTAACATTGTTCGCCCCCAAACAAGGCAGGCCGCCACTGTAGACGTAAGGGGCTACTGAGAAAAAAGGGTAAATGTTTTTTTTGGGGGGGTGGGTCAACCTAAATTAGGAGATGCGCAGCGAGATGTCTATTTACATTAGTTTTAAATTTCTGCATGTCAGTACCGTCAGAAATTCAGGGAGCAAGGAGAAGCTTTTGGAGTAGAAAGCTCTTTGGAATCTGGGGATCTCCACAATGTATTGATGGGAGTTTGCAGATTGTCGGGTTGGTCTAGTTAATTTACCTCGTGGGGGCACCAGAGCAGCAAGCTCATCAGAGCACAATCCATTGAAGTACTTGTAAAACAGGCACAATGAAGCAACATTGCAGCGATAGGGCAGTGGCGTTAGCTTGGTGGATAGTGAAGGACCTATCAAGTTGGCGACTCTGGTTTGGACCTTGTCTAAGAGGGAGAGACTAGCGCATGATGCACCAGCCCAAATGTGGCAACAATACCCCATGCATGGGCGAATGGTTGCGTTGTAGAGATATAGAATAATTTCAGATGTAAGAAGTTTACTGGCATGTTTCTGGATTTAGCAATTTTTCCAGTGTTTATTTCCTTGCCATCGACATTCCATTAATAACATAATAGGTCGCTTTTTAGTGTATGAGAAAACATATCTCCCCCTAAAAAAGGCCCTAGATTGTTACTAAAACAACAACTTTATTCTAAAGGATGCATACGCCAAAACATGCCGAAATCCTATTCCAATCATCTAATTTACTTACAAGTCAAATGTTTTTTTCAGAATTGCTATTCAAATATTTATTTATTTTTCAATTACATTATAGTTTTTTTTTTTTAGCCGGACAACTCCGGGACACAGGTCCTGCTATCAAAACTAAACTTGTGTCGCGAAAACACAAGAACGATGTTTCTACACAAATCTGATAGTACCGACCGACGACTACGAAAACTTTTCCGATTTAAAACAAAACAAATTTACAAAATATAACTCTTTCCAAACGAAAATAAAATTATCTTCTATCGATCTATATAAGTTTTCTGTTTCGAAACTTTTTCATGCATTTGTTTCTTTCAAGTTTATTATCACTATCTACAAGTCAACCACGTGGGAATTGCACTTCTCATAACCGTCAATGGCCGCCACTGTCAACCTCTATTACAATCAAGGATTTGTCTCACGTGACTCAAACTGACCTATCAATCGTAAACCTCTAAAATTAAAGAAACATCGTCTGCCTTGACTTTAAAAAATATATAAAAAGCGGTGCGTATTTTTACGTCCTCTATTAATATTGCCCGACTAAACAATGTTTTTCCTATTCGATTTATTCTTGTTTTACTTTTACAAAATAGAATAAATGTGAAAGTGTAGTATCTATTCTGATACTATACTTAATCTTTTCTCTCTTCAGTCAGTGCAGACGAAATTATTCTATACTACGGCAATTGTTATTTTTTCCCTATATTGAAAAGAGACCTTGTGTATACCTCTGCTCTCGATTTGAATAATTGTTCATTGTACATTAATTTTCTTTTTCGGTTTGTTTTCATTTTACTGTTGTTTTTCACTTTTAAAATTAGCATTAATATTGATTGATGTGCCCAACATTACAAACCGACGTTTGCTAATTGATATAACACATTTGTTGTTGTTTTTTTTTTGTTGGCGATTTCCCGACTGTTAACTATTCTGCACTTTTTCCATTTACTGTGTTGTTGCTATTTTGTTGCCTATGCACAAGGTCAGATGTATGCACAATAACGGTTTTTAATCTGGGAAGCCCTGTCTCACCCCCCCCCAAAGGGGCACTCCGGATTGACTCAAAAATACAAATTGCCGCAGTCTAGAAGGATTTTTGTTCACTGACCGAGAATAGAAAAAAGGAAGCGTTGCATCTCGACAATAAAAAAGAGGAAAAAAGAAAAACATCGATATAACCAGTGAAGAAGACATGTTTATGTCGAAATATTTGATTTAAATAAAATTAAAAAATATCTTTATGAAAAAACTCGCTTCCGGACTTACACAAAAAAACACACTCCGTTGTCATCGGGAGTTTTCGTGATCTTCAATCGGGTTGGCCGATCGGAGATCTCGACAATGAAAAAAAAACTCACTGTAACCGCTGAAGAAGACATGATTATGTCGAATTTTTTTATTTGAATATAAAAATAATAAATGTTTCATTTATTGAAAAAATCTCGCATTGCTAATCTGTTTTTCTTAATATGATTGCATACTTTCACATGTCGATGCTTCTCAAGTAGCCTTAATGGGTGTCTTAATCTACCGCGTGCCAGCGTGGATGCTACTACCAGACGTACAAAAGAACACACGCCATTGTCATCAGGAGTGTTTGATAAGTTTGATCGGCTTTGTCGATTGAAGATCTCGACTATGAAAAAGAAGAAAAAACATCAATGTCACCATTGAAGAAGGCATGTTTTTGTCGAAATATTTGATTTAAACACATAAATGTGTAATTTTATCTGTTTATTCAATCTGATTACATATGCTGTTACTTATTTGTGTGATTAATTTCTAGGAGAACAGCTACAACCCCTTACAAAATAATGTTGTTACAGCATTTAGTAAATGTTACGTGACCTTTGTCTTTGTGCAGACTCTCCTAAATTTTCCCACAACGTGTCTCTTCACATCATCTAGTTGTGCTAGTCTCACAGGTCGTCTAGTTTTTCTTACGCTATCTCATACTATGTTTTCTCTTGTTTGGTTCATCGTTAAGTTTTTATATCTTTATTGTTAGTCTTCTGCTAGTTGTTTGGTCTAAGTTCTGTATGGTCTCAACACTGAGAAACTTCCTTGTTTTGTCATCCTCAAAAAATAATTCTGATGAGTTCGTCCTTCGCCCCCTACCATCACCAGTAGTGTCCAGCAAATATTTGAAAAAAATCGTAAGAATAAAAATGCTTGAATAATAACTTTTAAAAAAACATTTGAAAATAAATTGTAAGAATAAAAATGTCATGTTACAAATGATGGAATAATAAATTATAAAAAATGATTTGAAAAAAATCGTAAGCTTTAGACACTTTAAAGTTGAAGAATATTTCAGTATTTTTACAATACATTTCTATGAAACAAAACAATCAGCGCTTCTTCACTTATATTATTCATCATGACCCGCTTAGGTCGCATAGTTCTGCCAGTATATATGACGGGCAAACACATGCTACACTGCCAAAAAGATATTAAAATTCAATAAATACGCTGACATTCTGGGACTTTTTCAAAAAGGTTCACAAAAATGTAATGTTTTTCTATGTACTCCGCAAATAGTGGATAATCTATAGTATATTTAAATTATCATCTTGATTAGTAATTCTCAAATATAAAAAAGGTGTGAACATTAATTGTATACCCTATGTGCATGTCTTAAAGTGTAGTTGATCTTCAATTTATTTTAAGAGGCCTTATAATTCTCGATTCCACTCTATTTAATATTTTAGTGATCCTATTCTTTGAGCGATACTTCTGAGAAATGCCGGTAAAATACCTGTTTCTGATTTTTTTCTGATTTTTTCTGATTTTTCTTGATTTATTTTGGCAAATAAATGGATTTTTATCCGAATGTTCGGTTTATAAGCCTTCATCTGGGTGATACAGACAGTCTTTTTCTTTTTTTAATTGTCGAGATCTTACGACGTTGTCGAAGGTCGCTAATTTCTGTCGGTCTTATTGAAGAAACTGTATTTTTTAATGTCGGATAGTGGTATGTGCTGGCCCGTGTACAAATATTGAATTTATTTTTTCTACAGTAGAAGCATCAGTATGATGATACATTTGAAAATACATTTAGAAACCAGATAACACGATTCGGGATTTTTATTCTTTTAAATATATTTAATGTTTTAAATCGTATTTTAATGTTGAGAAAACATTTAAAAGATTCCCGCTTTAATTGAAACGAAATGCTGAAATTATGGCTACGGCCTATACGCATTTCTCTATTTAAATCAAAGTGTTATAGTTACGGATTGCGTAAATAACTCCGCGATTTCCTCACAATAAACGTGATATGGCGAAATTGTTGACAATTTAAATTCGCTATACTTTGACAGGTATATGTTGATGGCTTAAGCTGTCAATCTGAGCAGCGAAGACATGTTCCAGCGATTTAGGCCAGAGGCACGCCAGAGGCAGGCAGACTTGTGTCTAACCATAAACGAGTTAGAAGGGACTGTCCACGCCCAGATGAACTGTTTGCGATTCAAATCGATCGCAATTAGAGAACTATAAACAATACCTCAAGATAATAATTCTATAATCTCGTCGAGAGTGGATGTCAATAACGTCAAACTCGAGGGATTTACCCCGCATACCCACGAACAGTAGTGCACCTGTAATTATATTCAAGGTTTATTTGTGATAATACATATGTATACATGAGAGTAGTCATGTAATCTTTTTTCTACCCAGTTCACACCGACCGTCTGAACTGATACGAAGTTCCGGACTTTTGATAAACGACGGCAAGGCCAGGACCGATCACCTAAGATGGTTTTACCATATATAATCTCATCAGGAGCGCGAGGTCATCCATCGACGTCTGCGCCCGAGAACCAGGCCACGCTCTGCTGGCAGAACAGCACCCATAACGAGAAGCGAGAAGAGGTGGCCCGCTGGTTGCACCTGTGAAAAGCATACACTCACACACACACACCTACACAGAGAAAGCAAGAATGTTATGAAGATGTCTAACGATCCTAAATGATACCAACCTATAATAAACGAAACGGCGCCAAACACGTTGCGGTTTGAACTGATTGATTTCCAGTGTTACACCGTCTGAAAGGAAAAGTGTAAATCTCTTAAACTGGATGAGTTGTATACTCCATTAAGTGCAGCCACATTTCCCAAAATTCAGAAGATGGAAAAGACGATGCTGGTGTTGCTTGGCTCTACTTATATGTGTGAACATACTTTTGGTATGATAAAAACAACCAAAGCAGCACGC
Source organism: Sepiola atlantica (assembly GCA_963556195.1). NCBI lineage: Eukaryota > Metazoa > Mollusca > Cephalopoda > Sepiida > Sepiolidae > Sepiola > Sepiola atlantica. Next base: position 36,894,538 of record OY744527.1, on the reverse strand, counting down.
GAGTGATAAACAATTCACATCTGATCTCAGACTTGCTACGACTAAATAAACACCAAACTTCGATGCACCGACAAAAAATAGTAATCAACTGCGTAAGAGTTTATGTTACTAATAAGTCACTAGTTGTCAAGGCTATATTCTATTCGAGGATAAGGGTTAATTGTTGCAATACCTGTTCCTTTTAGGGACCTGGTAGCATCAAACAAAACACAACGAAAAATACAAGGACATGCTCGAGAAATTATGTTTCTTTATTCCTCACCACCAGCTGGTGTAAGTTGGATATATATATATATATATATATATATATATATATATATATATATATATATATATATCTTTGTTACCAAAATGTATTTGACATTATTGTTCTATCCCTTGTCTTACGAGGAAATCTCTTTTTTTACCTCGACGGCTATAGATTTTCGACTCTACTCAACGTAGGATATTTTCACGAAAAACAGGCGGAGTGATTTAACTTGCAACCTAGAGGGAAACACGACAATACGTTCTGTAGCAGTCTGCACCCGGGTTTTAGAGAAGGCTTGTGATCTCTACACCAGTTGTTTTCGGCAGTTCGGCCGTGATAGGGATACCTCTCTTCGGGGCTGACCCACGGCAAGTTTTTCTCTATATCCTCTCAACCTGATCTCATCTACGTAAGCGCTCCTTTTTCCTTCGTTTAAAACCGCCGTTTTAATTTCTGACTTTACACTCCAGGGGCGTTCTTCTTCTGGCCTCGTGCACCTGACTCTTTTAAAGGTTGCTGAGTCGTTATTTTACGACGTCATACTCCGAAATGAACTCGTCGACTTCACACACTTTGGCTCGTTCAAAGGTCACCCGTTTATTTCCGTTTTTCTTTTAGCCTAATTGACAATCTATCTAATCTTCGGCTTTTACTCATTATTGCGGGGTCATGCCCTTAGCCTGCTGGTGACGTATTATGCGTAATTACTCAACATGTCTGCATCATTATTTTACATGATGAGGTGGATAGATTATCACTTGAATGATAAAGAATATTCTGAGAGGAATAACAATTATTAATCGAATTAATAAAATTTAATTACTGATGCGAGATGTTTTTGACAAGCATTTTATGACATTAAATTTTAAAATTACCATGTTGTAGTATGCAGGGAAGCAGCTCTATAGTTACGTGCCACATGAATTACACCCAATTGCACGTTCTTTTCCTACCCATGAATATGAACACTAACGATGATTAATTATCAGGAGTCTATATATAGTGCATCTAATACAGCTGGGATACATAGACATCCGTGGAGACCAACTCGGAAAATTGCTGCCGTCAGCAAACTCTTTACGCTTACGCTTTTAATCGGTTTTATAAAATTTATTTCGGGCCCAGTCTATAACCTACGGCCACACAGTGCATAAAACGTTTACCCCTTTATATCAGTGATAGATAAAGCATTCCATTTATGTCCTATAAATATTTAGCCCGTCTGATTTAATTGCGTAAGTAAGGCATATATAATTACTTCTTACACTGGCACGTAGACCAACCTAAAATAAACGTTCTTCTTGTATATCAAAGGTACACATGTGCAGACATTTATTAGGAAAACATATCAACTAGAAATCAACTCCTAATTTATTCAAGCGACGCAAAAAGGCTCGCGTACAGCGGGAGACATAATTAAACACACGGAATGCTTTTTCGGATAAGTAGAAAACTTATATATATATATATATATATATATATATATATATATATATATATATATATATATATATATATATATATATATTAATTATTTATCACCTACAGACATCGATGTTTCATGCTAACGCAATCTTCAGTGCAGAAAATTAATTTCCGACGGTCGGCGAGCGCGATCTCCGATCACAAATCGCCACTGATTCGCAGTCAAGAGCGTTTTCCCGTTGGCCACCACAGATGAACTTAGACTTAAGGAGGAATTAAACTTTGTAAATACCAAGTCGGCGGGTATTTTACGAGCAGCGAATAGTGATCTACAACAACAAACTGTGTTTGATTCTATTTATCTACTTCCCACGGAGTAAAATGTGACACAAGGTCGGAAAGTGGGAGTTGAGAAGTCAGCACTCTAGAAGAAGAGTACTTAGGACTTTAAAACATTGCCTGGGCAGCCCCGTCGGCATTCCCCGGTAGGGGCGCCTCGGGCGATTAGCAATAAACAAATCCCTTCTCAAAGGGTGAGAAGGCAAAGCCTGGGAGGGTGAACCTCCTAGAACTGCACAGGACCGGCCATAGACCGGCGTAAATCAAGCTCCGAAGGTCAAGACAATACCAGTCTATGGTGTGTAGTATCCATCGGAACAGATACTACACTTTGATCTTGGTCAAAAGGCATGAAGCTAGTAGTACTGCTTGTTATTAAACTACCTCAGAGTGCCCGACCTTAGTAATTATATATATATATATATATATATATATATATATATATATATAACTTATTTAACATAGAGAAACACTAACAGAAACATAGAGAGATAAGATTAAATAGCGGCGACATTTTGTTTTTAATATGTATAACATTCTAGGAAATGTATTTGGTCGGAAAAGAATACGTCTGTGAGATCCGAAAGAACAAGTCAACCAAGTGTTATTGTTTATCTAATTGTGGCTATCGTTCGTGGCAACGCTATGTCAGTAACGGCAGCGTCACTTCCGTTCTAATCGTCATCTGTTGACTCTCTCTTTCTTTCTCTGACAATTGTTTCAAGCCTTATTGTTTGTTTTTTTTGTTTTTTTCTCTTTATGGAATAAATGTTTCTTTTGTGTCTTTTATACCGCCAAGAACTATGGAAATGTGAATTTATTTAAGACTAAAACCAAACGAGGCACCGTTTTCGATTTCCAGCGTTTAAAAACGTTTACTGTTCAAACACTATTTACATAATTTCACATTTACCCTGTTTTATTTTTTACGTCATTTTTTTATAAACAGTCTTTCTCCTCAAGTCAACTATGACGTTGTTTTTTTTTCTTTCTTTTACTTGTATTTACTCCAAACAAGGCATATTGCCACTGAGACGTAAGGGGCTGCTGTGATATGGGCCAGATTTATAGGGTCGCAACCTAAGTTTGCTCATATTACATTAAAAGATCTGTATGTTGCTCCGGTCGCAGAAACAGGGATCAGAGAGGAAATTGCAAAGGCAGCCGCCGAGAAAAAGAGCTGATAGAGTAGAACGTTTTCCGGGGATGTCTACGGGGATATGTTGTGATTTGGGTGCAAGTCGAGTGTGTCGAAGGTATTTTCGTTAAAGGGGGTACACGTGCGGTAAGTTCATCAGAGTACCTTAAAAAAAACAGGGATGCAACACTGCGGTGATGTGACATAGACCGGGGATTGGTAGACACTTTTTTTTTAACCCTACCAAGTAGTAAACAATTACTGAAAAAAAATGTTTCAGCAGTGTTCGCACGAATGTATCAAAAACATAGAAACACCTCATGAATGTATTTATTCATATATAAATTATCATGATCAATTTTATGACATATAAAAAACACCGACTGTTGACTTTTTATTTAGAGTTAAGGATCTGTTCCGAATTGATTTAAGACGACGGGTGTTATCTGACTTGCTATTTGCATTCTCGCTTCACCTCAGTTCTTTAAATGGTTTCATGGGATAGAAAAAGACACTTTGTTTCGACTCGCTGACTTTTGTGTTTCGGGAAGGATTTATATTTATTTTGTTAAAATAAATAAATATTGGATTTTATTATAAGGTGGGGGATAGCAGGTCTCCATTTAATTTTTTTTATATTTACAGTTTGTTTTTTTTGCTCTACGGCATATTCACACTTTTAATACCGACTTAGGTTATTGTGCATTACTAGTCAACAACATAAGAAAACTATGTTTCTCCTGCTGCATTTTTCAAGAATTAAAAAGAAAATAGTCAACCTCACATTACTATTGAACAACATAAGAAAACTATTTCTCCTGCTGCGTCTTCATTTTTCAAGAATTAAAAAGAAAATAGTCAATCTCACATTACAATTGAACAACATAAGAAAACTATTTCTCCTGCTGCGTCTTCATTTTTCAAGAATTAAAAAGAAAATAGTCAATCTCACATTACAATTGAACAACATAAGAAAACTATTTCTCCTGCTGCGTCTTCATTTTTTCAAGAATTAAAAAGAAAATAGTCAACCTCACATTACAATTGAACAACATAAGAAAACTATTTCTCCTGCTGCGTTTTCATTTTTCAAGAATTAAAAAGAAAATAGTCAATCTCACATTACAATTGAACAACATAAGAAAACTATTTCTCCTGCTGCGTCTTCATTTTTCAAGAATTCAAAAGAAAATAGTCAACCTCACATTACAATTGAACAACATAAGAAAACTATTTCTCCTGCTGCGTTTTCATTTTTCAAGAATTCAAAAGAAAATAGTCAATCTCACATTACAATTGAACAACATAAGAAAACTATTTCTCCTGCTGCGTCTTCATTTTTTCAAGAATTAAAAAGAAAATAGTCAACCTCACATTACTATTGAACAACATAAGAAAACGGTATGTTGCTCCTGCTGCTTTTTCAAAGATTCTTAAAAACGATTTAAAACTTTACAAAATGCGCAGAGGGGTAATACGTTTCCGAGTTGGCCTCTATGGATGTCCACAACTGGTGTCCATGTATCCCAGCACTATGTGATGCGCAAAATATAGCCTCCCCACTGAGAATGATCGCCCTACGTTATGAGGAGCTACGCCTTTCTCGAAGTTAGCCTATTTATATACATGGGCACGCGCAGAATACTCCGGGTGGATAGGAGTAAACCTTGACTAAAATCTTGCTATTCAACGAGAAACAGTAGTTCAAGTTGCCCCTATCCGAAAACAACTTGGCTTCTCAGATAATTATATATTTGAAAATAGGAAAAGATAACTGCTTCAACCTCAACAAAAAAAAACAACATTTTTCACCATCAATTGATACGTGACCAAATAAGAAAAAATGGGGTGTTTTTCATGTATGTATTTATGCGCAGGGTTCTTGATATCTACAAATAGGTATTAAGAGGGAATGCAACATTTTTCAGGTATTTCATGGACACTAATAAGCGAAAATAACATCCCATACGCAGTTAAATGAAATAATCCAGAATAAACAAAATCAAATACTGTTGTAAAGTCTATTCGTTTTAAAGACGTGTAATATTAAATCACAATTTACATATTATGCTTACGAAGTGTTTATAGATTGAAAATAATAATTTGTACAATTTGGATTACTATTTTAATTTCGATTGTTATCACAAGATTTCGACCAATAAAACCTCGGGTATAAGTGTTAAGCAATCGTTATTTTTTGTATATTAAAGGTAATAATTGTTATTATTTGGATCACTATTTTAAATTCAATTGTTATTTTCACAAAGTTTCGTCCAATAAAACCTTGGGTATAAACGTTAAAAAATCGTTATTGTTTGTAGATTAAATGTAATAATTCATATTATTTACATTACTATTTTAATTTCGATTTTTATTTTCACAAAGTTTCGGCCAATAGAACCTCGGAAATAAGTGTTAAGTAATCGTTATTTTTGTAGATTAAAATTAAAAATTTATATTATTTGGATTACTAATTTCATTTCGATCGTTATTTTCCCCAAGTTTCAGCCAATCAAATATCGGGTACAAGTGTGGAACAATCGTTATTTTTTTGTAGATAAAAGGTAATGATTCATATTATTTAAATTTACATTTTTATTATGATTGTTTTTACAGAATTTCAGCCAATAACACCTCGGGTAAAAGGGTTAAATAATCGTTTTTAAATGTAGATTGAAGGTAATAATGTATATTATTTGGATTGCTATTTTAATTTTGATTGTTATTTTCACAAAGTTTCGGCCAATAACACCTCGGATATAAGTGTCAAGTAACCGTTATTTTAATTCTTATTTATTATCCACTGTAGTGAGGATTGAACTTTTAACCTAGTAGACGCCAACTAGAGCTGATTTTTTACCTGACATCTTTATTCGTGGTACTACGCGTTCATTTTCCCACGACCGACATGACGCCTCTCGAGTTAACAACATACACTTGAAGAAGTGCGGAAGTTACATCGGCCGAAACTTTGTGAAAATGACAACCAAGATTAGAATAGTTGTGCGAATATTTAAAATAATACAAATTATCAATCGTCCTCTAAAAACTTCAGAAATATCCTATGTAAAAAGTGTTTGAACATTAAACGCTTTTTACATAGGATATTTCTGAATTTTTTAGAGGACGATTGATAATTTGTATTATTTACAGGTCTTCCTTTCGAATTCAATAATCTTCGTTTTTAATTAAGGAATCTATACGGAAGTCAGAACTGAACCTTTGATTTATTTTGCGGGTATATATTGTCCTTGTTCCGTCAGACATAACCAGGTAGAAATCCTAAGTAATGTTGATGTTGTCTTTTCCAGTATCGTCTGTAGTGAGGATTGAACATTCCATCTCTAGAAGAGTGTTATTTAGAATTGCGTATGAACAAACAACTGTACACGTTACGCCACGTGTCCATGTGGACAAGTCTCGTTTAGTTTATTTTAATGAATTTTCTGAACATACTTTTTATAAGAAATATCTTTCATCCCAAATCTTGGTAACGCGACACATCAGCTCTACCCATGAAATTCCGCACCGTCGGCGGTCGCAACCGACAGAAAGTGGCCTGCCAATGTTTGACATATATTTACAACAGATTGCCACGTCTCAATCCACTCATTCATCTTTCTCGCCACCAGAAAGACACATCATCACTCACATCCATACCGAACCCACATCGCCCACATTGACACTGTCTCACGACACAGGAGCATGCACACACACATATAAGACCACTCACGTTGTTATAATACGCGGAATACTCAGAAGTGTATTTATATATTATTTAATACTTTTTTTTAAATTGTGTACCCATAAATGCTTATTTAAATGCCTGTTAAATATTTGGCGAGTACATCCACTAGTAGAATAATTGTTTGGTTTGAAACTTGCTGAAGTTTAAGTTATTATTGACTTGACTGTAGGAATTTATAGACGCGAACGTGACGTCACATGACTAAAAAGTGAGAGTGAGTGAGAAAAGTCGGCAGTTCATTGGAAGCACTACATGTGAAGAAATTTTATTTTAAAATGCACCCATAATATACGATTAAACAGTGATTATATATCGCTGTCTTTTTTTTCACTCATCCCGTGTTCAATGATTTGGAACGAGGATCAAATCGAATAAATAGCTGTCTTCCAACAGTTTAATCTTGACTTAGTCCTTTTTCGAGGTATGGAATAACCTAGTTGCAGGCGGCTTTTCCTTAGTTCAGAAAGATCGCGTAAAGGACGTGTACAAGTGCAAATAGCTAACAAGATATGATAATGAATGATCATCCATGTAAGTCACAAGGTTGAAATGCAACAGGAGAAAAGAGTAACGATACGATATCGGCATATTTGTGTGTTATATCAGAGACGCTTTGGACCGTAAAACAAAACAGTTCCACGTGCTTGTCTGGCGGAGTAAAAAGTGTGTGAACAGAGAAAGCGGAAGGAGGAAAAACGGGAGACGTGAGGTCACTGAGGAAGTTGAATTTTAGAAGGGAGCTATCGACTAAAATCAAGTCGATCAGAATTTTAGAAGGGAGCTATCGACTAAAATCAAGTCGATCAGTACGTATTACATGAGTTCTTAAAATGATTAGTTATAGAAAAATATGGGTGTTCCTCCCCCACCATGTGCCATAACAACGACTAAGATGGAATCAGTTATTTTGTGTTTATTAATTAAAATTAGCAACCTGAGAAGTGTCGTTTACGTCAATAGGGAGAGACCATCATTTCTTCAGAGTCCAGACTCATGTAATTGGCAACACCGCAGCATCATAAAATTCCCACACGACGATCGGCCGTCTGATACCTTGATATATAATAATACAGACCATCAAGTAAGCTTAATGAGAATAATGCTTTAAGTAATTAAGATTGATATGTATGTGGGTATTTACGAAAGCTAGTAGCAGTGTCGGCGACCGGAAGAGTGGACGAGACGATAAACAAAAACAAACAATCGAAGACAGTGTTTGAGAAATTAATCCTCTAATCATACGATACACGGTTTGGCCTTTGAAAAGGGGATTTTTGCTCCAGAAATATCAACAGATTTTCCACAGTTTCGGATCCTAGTAATAGCAATAGTAAGTCTTACATTTACTGATAGTGTATGTGAAAGATCTATCGAAAATAAATAGATAATTGTGAAGATTTACACCTCAAATATTGTTTTCGATTGTTTGTTTTTGTTCGTCTTCTCTTTCACTATTCAGATTTTCTGCATTGTAATCATCCTTCTTAAATGGCCACATACTTATTTATCAGCAATGTTCAAGCAAACTAAAATTGACTTGTTAAAAATAACAGATGATAAAGTCATCATTGATCATAATCATCATATTCGGGTGAACGTCTACTTTACATACTGAAATGTGTTGGGTGGGTTTAGAAAGTAACCTATCTCTGGCCAGGTCTTTATTCAGAACTCTTTCTCTCAACTCTATCTGTATCACTTCCTCCAATATTTTCATTATTTTTCCTTTTAGGCTGACCCTGCTAACTCAATTGTTCTACATCTACTTACTCAATAACTCTCACCCATTTTTCAATGTGGTGTTTACCTTCGAAGTTTTCTGTTCTGTACACATCTCTCTATATTGTCCAGATTTAATCTTGCTTTGAGATAATCAAATCTAAGCCTATCTTTCAGACTCACAATACACATCCATCGTATCATTCTCATATCATCTCTCTCTATGCAACTCATGTCTTCAACCCTTACTTGATAGGTTTTAATTTATACATCACAACATAGCGTACATATGCCTGATAGAATATTCCTTTCGTCGGCATGTTGTAACACTCTGCTGGTTAGTAATTGCAGAATTACTATAAACTTACTCCACCTACTCCTAATTCTTACTATCACAGTAGCATCTGCATATCCCTGTCTATGGTACGACAAAGGTAACAACATTTCTGAACAACATTACTAGCTTCGCCATCCACATATATTTCCATTGTTTTACAGCAAGTACTTAATCATCAGCATACATCATCTCTTCCGACACTTCCTAGACAATGCTTCTAAAAGCAACGGAATCCGTGGAGTAAATAAATTATGAAGTAAATTAAAATGCTCAACAATGTTCTTAAAATAGAAAATCATTTACTAAGGCACAGAGTATGGTGTCGCTACCTATGAAATATATTCCGGTAAGTATGTCAACCAAAAACTTCGAAATTGATAGTTTCACTAATCTTTTGTATTCAGTTTCAGAAAGATGATAGCCTATTGATAGCATTGTTCTCCACTGTTTTCAATGGCTAACACATGATACCTGATTTTACGCAAAATTGTAACATCCTACCCGATCCGATGATATTTGAAATATAAGCGCATACGAGAAATATCTGTTTCAATGTATTTGCAGGAGACTTCAGCATATAAAAGCAATTTACTAAACGACTTATTTACAAAACGTTAATAACATATGTCTAGTAGTAACATATTTAAAAAATGCTACTCGTTGATGACGTCACAAAACGATAGTGTATAACCGGGCACAGTAGATTACGTCACAAAGTAGCAGGTTCATAACATAAACTTTTATAACACATTTCTATAACATATGAAATATGCTAACCGTTTATCTGTTGTTAGAAAGTAAGCATAATATGTTTTTTTTGTGTCAGAATTATCTGAATTATCCCCCTTGGATTGATCCATCAGCAATGTTAGAGAGTGTGTAATCCTCTACTGGCAGTGTGCCAACTTTAGGAAGAAAGCACATTCGTTTGCTAACATGTATTTCAAAACAGACAGATGGTGTCGTCTAGCTCCTTCTGGGAGCATGCCTTTTACACTAGATCTTACTCTTTCTGATCGCAGATTCATAGATTTGTAAACACACACAACGTAATACACATGTTATTATCCGTTCGCAACGTGTGTTCTTTCTCATTGTATTTGGGGCCGTAATGTATTCTACTTTTAGTATTTATGTAAAAGGTAAAGGTAATGGTCGCATAGCCTGGACGCGCACGAGTGTCGTTGCCGACATCGCACAGTAGTGGCGATGATTTGTTAAGAATCACTGTGTCTAGGGCACAGCATATGGAAGGCGGAGCCCATCCCTCTCCTTCCGCTGCCTTGAACCTTCCCTGAGTTTTAGTCAGGTACCTATTTACTGCTGGAGAGAGTTTTCCGAAAATTAGTGGGATCGAAAACCACTCGTCCACAGGCCCTCCCTGTGTGTTGTTCTTCATTTGTATTTCATATTGGCTACCGCGTTACATGTTCCGTAACTTTACGTTAGTTTCTGACAAGTTGATTAACTATGAATAAACGCATATATATTTGTTAAGTCGACTTATGTAATAGAAATAGTAGAAATCCCTTGACAGTCAAACTTGTATTTTTACAATAATTATTATTTTAAACTCCGATTCGTATAATTCGTTGCGGAGAAAATATATTTTGCTCTGGGCTTTGGTGTGGAAGGAATGTTCGTTTTTTAACAAACTTTGCTTTTTAATGTTTTTGTCTAATGGCGATATATTCGCCTACAGCGAACTTACTTCTTCGTAGAATAAATATTTTCGGAATTTGATTACTAAGAAGTTTGGCACTAGAACATATTGGGATAAACATATCTGTAATTATTCGTCTTATACTCTATCCAATACAAGAAAAGTGTGTCTTATCTGCCGCCTTATAATTTTGCATTCGATGCCTCATCCACATATTTAGCGATATTGAACTATTATATTCTTAACTAAAGCACTTCCCTATTTCCACTGATGAATTAACTAGCTTTAAAATCCAATTTGGCGAATTAGGCTGGAGGTTTTCTACCATAGACACTAAATCAAGCGATTGTATTTGGCAAAAACATCATTTTGAAACAGCGAACTCTGATATTTATATCACTCGTCCAGACAAAAGATGAGGTGTAGTAAGTCTAAACCACGTTGATTATATCGTCCAAAATATTACATATTTTGGACGATAAAAATGAGTATTTCAAGATAGGGGTTTTAGCCATAATGACACTTTTTGTACGGGAATAAAAATCCAGAAAAGGCTTCTTGGACTTTATAAAAGCAAGTTTATTTCTAAAGAGATTTACGAGAGAATATTACCTATCGGCCTTCAAATGCCTAGAATGTACGGCTTATCCAAGGTTCATAAACCCAACATACCTTCACGCACTATCCTATCAATGGTGTGTTCTGCACAACATGAACTTGGAAAATGGTTAGTTGATATTCTTAAGCCCGTACTTATTTTTAATTTGGGCTCTTATTTATTTCGATATGTTCTTTATATACACAAATTATCTCTCTCAAAGGATACCGAGTTCTTATCTTACTTTGACAGTAATAATCTGTTTACCAATGTACCATTGGATTGAACAATTGTTATATGTAGAGTGTGTCTTTACCGTGAACCCTTGAAATCCTTACAATTGCTTGAACGAATGTTTGTTGAACTGATGGAGCTTGCTAGTAAATAAGTCTCCTTCATTATAATATGCATTTAGATCCGACGAAAAATATCTAGATATTTAAAGATACCCATGATCAATTGTTGCGGAAACATACTCGATAAAGATTTGGATGATAACGCTATTTAGAAAGAATACGATCGAATAAAAACCGAACATGGCTTAGAAACTTGACCTGCTAAACACGATGTATGATTATATTTCTAAAGGAGTGGAGGAAATAAAGAAAACGGCGTAACCCAGGAATACATTAAACAAATATAGTTTTCATTATATTATTAAGGGAGAGATAAGAAACTCGGCGTTGCTTGGGAATATATTAAAAGAAATATAGGTTTCATTATATTATTAAGAGCGGGGAGGAAGATGAGAAACTCAGCGTTGCTCAAAAATACGTTTAAACAAATATGGTTTTTATTATACAATTAGGAAAGAGGGGGAACATGAGAAACTCAGTTTTGCTTGCGAAATACAGTAAAACAAATATGAGCTTCATTATATTAATAAGACGATGGGAGAAGATGAGAAAATCATACTTGTCCGGGAATACATTTAAACAAATATAGGTTTTATTACTTTAAAATTTAACGACTAAGTTATTTACATTTTATTATTATGTTTAATACGTTAAAACGAGAAAGGGGAACGGATAGGGTAACGGAAAAACAAAGGTGGGGTAGGGAGGGGGAAAAGTGGGGAGCAGTAATATAAGAATTATAGAGAGTGATAGAGAAATACATTTTAAAAGAAATATGTTAAAATTTTAACATTTTTATTTGGTTGGTAATGGTCCCAGGCCATGCCGAGTATCACTGCTAGTACAAAAAAGATTCTAATGACATCAACAAAGAATTTTGAAAAAAAACACTTCCATACAGTATATCTGTAAAGTTTCAACACAAAGGTACAAAAAAACAAGTGTTTTATTCGAATAGCATATTACATGATACTTCCAGCATTTACAATTCAACATATTTCGCGAAGTCGATACAATACATGCACAGTGTATTTAACGTTAAAAGATTCGCAACATATTCGTTAAATCAAATGTATTATTGCATCTGTAATTTGTATTGTGTACATTTTACACTTTAGACAAGAAAAACAGAAAAAGGAAAACGGCATATTGAACGAAGAGATAACTCCACGTGACGATGGCTTCCAAACAAAGAACGTTAAATTGAATCTCTTACTTTCGTGGGAAAATGGGTTGGTACGCCATCCTGTTTCACCAAGAGAAGAAGCAAAATTGTATCTCTTACTTTCGTGAGAAAATGGGTTGGTATGCCATCCTGTTTGACTCAGAGAAGAAGTCCTTCAGCAGAATGAGATTAGTTTCAATACTCTAAACGCATGACATATACATAAACAACATCAAACGATAAAGTTTTGTGCTACTTGCTTTTTGGAATAAAGATTCAAACTATAAAGCAGTGAGTTTAAATTGTTTTCCTATCAAAGTGGAATACTTGTCTATACAAGTGAAGCATAGGTTGAAAAAACATTATATAATATATATATATATATATATATATATATATATATATATATATATATATATATATATATGTATATAGATATATTAGGGAGTTCAGTGTTCAGACTGACTTCCTCATCTTGGCTACCATGCTCACAACGTTTCGGAAACCCGAGTTCGATACAGGACACCTGATGAAGGCCGAAGGGCAGAACGGCCGAAACTTGGTGAGCATGGCAGCCAAGACGAGGAAGTCAGTCCAGTCCGAACACTGAAATCCATAATGAAACCACCTAATCTCAGAAAAACAGAATATTACTATATATATATATATATATATATATATATATATATATATATATATATGTATATAGTAATATTCTGTTTTTCTGAGATTAGGTGGTTTCACCTATATATATATATATATATATATATATATATATATATATATATATATATATATATATATATATATATATAGTTAATTGAGATCAACAACATTTGAACAATATTCCAAGAATAAAAAACAACTATTATGAGGCGTACGATGGTGTTAAGGATTGTTTGAAATCTTTTATGTTTCAGTAAATTTTCGATGATTCAATATGTCTTCGTCAGCGCCTTTAATAACATCACAGACAGAAGTCTGTCGAATAAAAATCAGATGTCAGTATTATAAGATAATATCAGTGTAAAGACTTTAGAAATAGCAAAAAACAGCAAATTTGATTACTAATCAAACATTTAAAATATTTAAAATATTCACCATATATAATGAATTAAGAAAAAGAAAATGCATGAGAAAAAATACACAAGAGAAATAAAAAAATAATTAAACAAATAAATTAAATTAAAATATGAAAATAATAACATAACATTGAATGATATAAATAATAAGAAGAAAATAGTTAAAAAAAATAATAATGATAGAATACAATAAATGAAAACAAGATGAGGTAAATAAGTTGTAAAAATTAATAAATTAAATAATAATGAATAAAAAAGAATTAAATAAAATTTAAAAAAATTAAAAAATAAAACTTATTAGCCAACGACAGTAATAAGGACACACAAATAAGGACACGAACACGTTATTAATGTAAGGCCAACATATTTCGATCGTCAGTTAGCGATCATATTCATTTGGAAAATAAATTTATTAGCAAAAACACAAGCAATTTATGCAAAAATAGGAAGAAAAAGAGAAAAGGAAAAAACAAAGAAAAGAAAAAGAAAAAGGAAGAGAAAAGAGGGATATGAAAGGGTAGTAGTGTGTGCTGTAAGACAACGTGTGAGGGGGAGTAGGGGGAGAGGACATGAGCAGTAAGTAAGTAGGAGGATGAAGAAGGAGAAGGTTCTTTTTCTTTTTCTTTGTCTTTCCTTTTGTTTCTCATTTTTCCACACACGTGTGGCACCAACTTAATGATGTGTTTGTATCCTTAGTTTTGTTAGTATGCTACTCCGCTTTTTCCACATTTCTTACACCCATTTCATATATATATATATATATATATATATATATATATATATATATATATATATATATATATCGCCGGCCTTTGCACACCTTCTCTGTCTATTAGCAAAGGTACCAGCGCTAGGACGTCCTAAAACACCCAGTGTCTGGCTTTGTTTCCTTACTAGGACAATGAACGCCGTTTCTCTTTCTTTCTCTCTATTTGGGCAACTTGGGGAAAGGTTTTTCGTCACTAAGTCTTACATGACCAGTCTGGGTCGCTCTTGTTCCAACAGGTTGAGGGTATAGGTTAGACACCTTGTCTGGCTGCTGTTTCCGACTGACAGGACAGGAACCCAAACTCTTAGGTAGCGCAAAGGACGGCTGCTCCATCATCAGCTGTATACTACCGTGGGTAGCTGTACGTGCCATGTCGTGCATGGAAATAGGACACTACAGTTATCTCCAGTGGACTGTCCTGAGGTCACAACCCCCAGGTCGCGACGAATGGACTGGTTGTGTGAGCTTATATGCACCTAACAAGCACCTACCTTCCCCACAATACTCTATATTAAAAAAATGTCATTGCAAAAAAAAAAATTCAAACCTAAACCAAACACTCCAACAAAAAAATATTCGCCTCCGACTTTGAGGCTCGCATTCACAATTATCCGTGGACAAAGATCAACGACGTAGAAACATTTCTCCTGACAAACTCTCCGTATATCATAGCACTAAGAGAAACACACTATCAATCCTCCATCTCCTCTCACCACTTTGACATGACTTACTACCTCCCACACTACCGAAAAGACTCTGACAAACATATGCACGGGCTAAAAGTTTATGTTCGGAACCCTCCCCTGACTAGAGAACATAGGTTAGAATCATATGATCAAAACTAGATCTGGTGTTTGTTATACAAATACTTCAATGGATTGTGCTCCGATGAACTGGCTACTCTGGTGCGTCCTCGACGTTAATTCACTTGACCAACTCGACAATCAGCAAAATCCCATCCATTCACTGTGAAGGTCACCAGATGCTGGAAAGTCTTCTACTCCAATAGTATTTTTTCGTCGTGCTGCTGACTTCTGGAACTCCCTTCCTGCTCCCTGTTTCCCCGACAGTACCGACATGCAGAGGTTTAAAATTAATGTAAACAGACATCTCGCTACACTGCTCCCTACTTACGATGACACCCAAAACCTGCACCCTAATATATATATATATATATATATATATATATATATATATATATATATATATATATATATATAATCATTCGATTCGAATTTAAATCATGTTTAACTCGTTTTAGAGAGAGACGATTGCTCAAGACACATTAACTTGAATAGTGCGAATATAATTTCTATCGTCTCTGGGATCCTCCGACTACGATGTTGTCTCAGAAAATATCAAATTGAAGTCTAAAAACACATCTGATACCCCGTTCAATCGCAGAATGGGTCGCTACTCAGGAGCTGATTCTGAAATTTCAGATTTTTCTATCTCTGAAATGTTTCTACATTCCATGTTGAGAAAGGATGTGCCCTTTATCGCACCCAATGTATTTTGCAAATTACTCACTTGTATTGACAGTTTTATACCCTATAAAATATTCCTGATCAACAGCTAGTGAATATGCCATTTCAATTGTTCACAAAAAACTTATTTTAATTGCTTTTACTGAAACAAAGGCCCCTAAACCAACTGCTTTAAAGAGGTTATTGAAAATGCGACAATGCCCGATCCGTTACATCTAAGACTTGAGTGGCATGAGTTCTACAGACTAACAAAAATATTCCTAAAGATGTAAAACATATCTTCACATTCTCATAGTCGGGCCTTAAGGGATATACTCTTATTCTGATGGAGCAAAAGTTTTCGCGCAGAATCTTGCATCAAATTCTACCGATTGCTATCAGGGTCACTGCCTTTAAGATTATCCACTCTGACTGTTAAGTTACATCCGGGTTGTTGCCTAACTAATCATGAACCAAGATTCCACCATCATAAGTGTTCCTGAAAACATTCTAGTCATTGTGCTCATAATCTACAACTGAAACTAGCTCATAAGCTTATAAAGCTGTTCAATCGTTTCTCAAACAAGAAGAAATGATTTCCGTCCGCTTAGAAAACCTCGTCCGTCTGACCAATATTTAAAAATATTTGAGATCGGTTTTCGGCAACGTAGTACTCACTGATAAGCCTCTTGTGCGTCATAAGTAAGTTGTTTTAATCAATGATGAATAAAAAAGTGTTCAACCACCCCAGCACAAGCAATATACTTTGTGACAAACATTATTAATTTCGTCGTGTAATATCAACGGCTGACGTGGTAACGTGCTGACAGTAATATCGCTCATGATCAGTGAATATATCGACGGAAGTTTTCCTCAATCAAAGAACGAAAAAAGGGATTACTTTGCTGGACAAAAAAAATTAATAAAATCAACGTCATTACTCAATGAGTGGTGGTGGATGCTTTTTTCTGAAAACGTGCACACTCTAAATCGAAATTGTGTAAGAATGGTAGTTCGAAAAAGAACATGCTCTCAGAAAACTGCCTCTAGCACCATGTTTCACCGATTCTCCCACAAAGGTGGAATTAGGCTAACTTCTCCACAGAAATATATGATCGATCCCAGAGAGAAAGGTATAAAAACCGACATTAGTCACTTCTGACCGACTCTAGTTGTGACCTCGATAATGTCGGTTAGTTCACATGGGCAGATTATTGACGTGGGTTTTCACAGGTGTTTCGTCGAAACCTTCCCAACGTGTACCGATAAACGCTGTCAAATTCTTTGCCAATTTCAATGAGGTTAATGATCTACAATGATGCAGAGCGTGGCGTGGCGATTTGGTTCACACAGCAGCCCTTCGTGCGTGAAACTGCACACGCCCCTTTAGACGTGTGAGTGTATGTTTGTATGTGTGCGCTTTTATGTGTGAAGCACAAAGCTATTGCCAGTGATTTTTGATATTGTTATTTTATTATTTTTTAAACCAAGCTGGCGTAATAAAGCTGCACAAACGTAACAAAAAGTTCCAGCAGAATTCCAGTAGACTCAATTTCAAGCGCTTATAATATATATATATATATATATATATATATATATATATATATATATATATATATATATTTATTTATTTATTTATTTTGGTTTATTTTAGCCTGAAGATTCCCCCGGGGATGAAACGCGGGAGCCTCTGTGTAGCTTTATTGTCATAAACATATTTTCATAACTTTATATATATATATATATATATATATATATATATATATATATATATATATATATATATATATATATATATATAACAGTGACACGCAAAAGTATTCAATACATTCGATAATTCCAAATATCTCAAAATCTAATAAATATTCAATGATGAAATTGGCATGGATTATTCATATTAACGTAAGAAACGACTTCAGTGAAGACCGAAAGCGCTAGAGGAATGGCCAACGATACTACGTTAGATGCCATACTCCACCAATTAACACCAGAAAACTGACGAATCGCTCGCTGCGTCGATAAATTAACAAGAAATATAGTGAAGAGAGAAAACTCCGTGGTCTTTAACGACGCATGAATAATAAATGACTTGCTGTCGAAATATACGTATATATATACATATCAGGTGAGTCAATGAAAGATAATTAGACCTGCAAATGGAAGCAAATCAATATCTTCAGTTGTTCAAAACAAGGAGCATTTAGTAAATAAAAAATAATTATTTAATAATAAATATTTCATTATTATCTGCATACGTATACGTTTCATCTTTCTGGAATCATCAGTGTAGAGATAACCATTTAAGCCAGTTGCACGATTCAAAACCCGGAACCAGAGTTGTTTGTTTATAACTCTAAATTCGACACTTTAATGAACGAGGCCGGTATTAATAGTCATAAAAAATCTTGTGAAATAAACTTATTTATGTCAGGAAGGAGACATAATTTATAAGCAGCAGTCAGAGAGTGTTTTTCTACAGAAATATAATGATATATATACATATATATATCATTATATATATATATATATATAATACAGTAGAGTTACACGGAATGACATAACTACCGTGCAATAATATTATTAGAAATAAAAAATAAAGTTCAATTTACAAATAAAGAATTTCTATCCTACCATACCACTTCTTTCAATATGTTTACACTGCAACTAGCGATAATAACTTTATAACAAAAATATGTATTTCTCAATTTTTCATGACTCGATTTCGGAAATCTTTTGACAGGTAATCTAGCACTCTGTAATAAAAGTTTTGCTAAAAATACACATCAACTCATATCTAGTATTTGCAAAATAAAATATCTGTTAGAAATAACTGAATATTTACCGACCAATGGTAATAGCTTTCCAATTAAAACGACATGCATTAGTGAAAATAAGGAATAAATAAATAAAATAATGATGAATAACGTTTAGATTACACAGTTAATTGATATAATTAATAGTAGTAGGACAGTTCTAAAAATGTTCCCGATTCCGATACAATTAACGATTTTGTTTTAAATTCCGATTCCGATTCTTGTAGAATTCTAAATATTTACTTTGAGATTTGTTGCTTTTTTTTAAATTACTGTAAAACTTCCGTGTTATGGTTGCATATATTTATGAAAGACGTAAAAATACACTTTGGGGTATATTAGACGAGTAGATCTTTCTAAACATTTTTCTCAATTTTTTTCCTTGTAAATGTATATTTGAAACAACTAAAAACGTTTTTTTTTTCTTTTAAAACAAAGCCTAGTTGTATTAGTTCGTTTAAATTTTTCATAAACAATTGTAAATAGTCGACGACTTGTATGTAATATAAGAAGACGTGTAGGAACAGAATAATTAACAACGAACCTTCCATGTTAAGAATGAGTTACTAAATAATGCTACTGTTTAGAAAATGATTCTTAACATGGGGAGGGCGAAGGTAAATTGGTAAACTATTATGAAGTTATCGGTGCTTATTTTTATTTTGCTTTTTTTCGCCAATTCGCAATTATAACTCTCATATAAATTTAGATGGACCAGACAGTATTTTAAAGACATATAACCAATTTTGTTTGTTTTAAATCTTGGTCATGTTAATGTTCCTGATAGAAATGTAGTATAAAACATGTAATTGTTAAAAATATTACAATCACGTCTTTTGAAGCATTTCTCGCGCAGAAAGTTGTCCAGATGCTTGAAAAAGTGATAATCGGTGGGCGAGAGGTCAGGTGAATATGGCGGATGAGGCAGAGTCTCGAAGGCCAATTCGTTCAGCTTCTGCAGGGTCAGTTGTGCAACATGCGGGTGAGCGTTGTTATGGGGGAGAATCGGTCCCTGCATATTGATCAATCTCGGCCGCATGCGATGGAGCTTCTGGTGCATTTCGTCAATTTGTTGGCAGTACTTGTCCGCCGAAATCGTTTCGCTCGGATTCAAAAAGCTGTGATGGATGAGACCGGTCGCAGACCACCAAACAGTCACCATAATCTTGTTTGGGTGCAATTTCGGCTTCGGGAAGTGTTTTAGAGTTTCGCCGGCATCCAACCACTGTTCCGAAAGTCGCCGATTGTTATAGAGGATCTACTTCTCATCACCCGTCACAATTCGCTTGAAACATCGGCAGTTTCTGTTGTGCATCAAGAGTGTAGAAGACACATCAAAACGACGATTTTGTTTGATTATCGTTCAATTCGTGCAGCACCCATTTATCCAGCTTTTTTGACTTCTCTATTTGCTTCAAATGGCGAACGCCTGTTTAGTGGTCGACCTCGAGTTTATCAGCAACTTTTCGTGTGATTTTGCGAGGATCGGCTTCAATTAAGGCTTTCAGATGATCGTTATCAACCGCAGTCGGACGGCCTTGATCGTCTTCATCTTTGAGGCTCTCGTCACTATTGCGAAATTTATTGAACCACCTTTGTGTCGTACGTTCGTTAGTGGTTCCTGGGCAAACGCATCATTGATGTCACGAGCTGGCTCGGCAGCTTTTCGGCCTAGTTTGAACTGGAACAAGAATATCGTGCGGATTTCAATTTTACCCATGCTGTCGAAAAGCCTGCAAAACAATAAATGAAGAGAGGAAAAATGGAAACGAATGCGACGATTCGATAGAGCGAAATACGCGCTTTAAAATGACCAATAACAACGCTATATTTATCAATAAATTAATTGGGAAAACATATATAAATATAACATATGTGAGAAAACGCCATTGTCTTTGCACCAACTTAATACTAACACTAACGCCGGGAAATAGAAAATAAAGCGATTACGTGTGGTTTTATAACTTTAACAGTCAGATTTACGGTTAGTTAATTGCTCTAAAAAGTTAGAATGGCCCAGACATGGGGGATCATTTTATTTGAAATTAATATGCGCAACCAACCCCCACTCTAAATCTTAAAATAATTTATTTGTTCAGTGTGTTCACACATAATCGCCTTGAAATAAGTATAATAGCATTTTTGGGAGAGAGCGTACATTTATATGTTTATATATATATTTTTTCTTTAATTTAATAACCTTCTAAATGTTTTCCCTGTATGTATTGTATAAACTCATTGGGATGGATAGTTTTCAACTGTGTCAAAACCGCAAAAATACAATAAAACATTAATTATTTCAGAAGATATATACACGGTGACCAGACAACGACCAAAGTCCAAGTGGCGCAAGCAAAATTAAGTAACTTGTCCCGAGCGTTTTAAATATTTTACTATTAAACTGCGAACTCGCTGCGAGGCGTCATATAAAAGTTAAGCAAATAGATGCGAAATTAAATTTGAAAATTTAAAAAGTTTTAATGATGAAATAAGCCAGTAAACTATAGAATATTAAATAATAAACAAAATTAAAAATTAAATTGAACTATAAGAGTCCATCCTAAATCTCGGAATGGGATTCTTAACCTGCTGTATTGTGTCCAATCATTTAATAAATACATACATTGTGTTTATTTGATTTTTTATTATCAAGGAAAAATCGTTTTTGGAATCGGAAATGAGGTTCACATTTGTCTGATTCTGATATGCCCCCAAAAGTTTCGACCTTTACGATTCTCGATTCCGATAGATTGTCCGAACGCTAATAATTGAATATATAATAACATATAGTTCAATACATATTATTATTAAATACTTTGTTTTCTCACATAACCAGCATGAACATGTATAACTTAAAATGCCTTGTATTGACTAAGGCAGTCAAATGTTTAATAGTGGTTGGGTGCACTGCCTTTGCTGTAGTATAAATGGCCTACCATAAGTCCGTTTTAGACGAAAATAGACGTCAATTGATATGTATCTCGTTAAATTTTGAAGATTCATTGTTGTTAAGAAGTAAAACCAAGCTATTATCTCTGGCCATCCCGAAATGTTTAACAAAAAGGTTATGACTGCACAAACTATTCGCAACAATATGTAAATCAATCAAATACTGTTATCATAATGTGTCAGAATTTCCGTAAAATAATTGTTGAAATTGGTTAACGGAACGATGAGTGAATTCCAATTTCTTAGAAAGCTATTATTGCTGGTCGCAGTGTATATTTTATTGAGTTTAATTTACGTAGGAAAGCATGTGTGGGCATGTATTTGTGTTGTTTTATACATGTGTGTATATCTATATGTGCATGTCCTATGCAAACGCTTCAAAATGATTAATGTTATTTTGTTGTAAAACTCAATTGTATAGTTGATTATCTGCTGGTATGTCGGATGACTGTGGGTTTTGGAGCGCTCATATATTCATATTTATACACACATTTGTGGCTTATTTTATTTTTTTAATCAGATGAACCCTCTGAAATTGTAGTATTATGTATCACGATGTTTTGTACCTTCATATTTATATTTTCTTAACCTTTATTTCAGCATGACTGTATTTAGTGCTGTGTGTACAGCGTGTGTATAGGGTTCCGATACCCTCGCACATAAAGCTTAATAGGATTTGAATATGTTGCGTGATGTGTGTGTTATACCTCATAAGTATATATGTATGTCTATTAACTTATAGGTGTTGTGTGTTTGTTTCTTGTCCACACGTTTATGCATTAATAAGAATTATTTTCCATCCTCTATTTTTAAGTCAGTTTACAATTATAATCCCGCTCTTTTAAAATGATTACTTACATGTGTGTAGAGTGTATACCACTATTATACTTATTGTTATAATACCCACTATTACCTTCATTATTTTATTTTTTATTGTTTATTTTTATTTTATTCTATTCTTTTTTATTTTATTTCTAGTATTTTATTTTTCTCTTTATATTTTTTAAATATATTTTTATTTATTTTTATTGTTATGGTTTATTGTTAATGTTGTTATTATCATCCTTTGTTAACTTTACTATCATTCTAATTATTCAGTGTAATCGATTAAGGCAATGATAAATGTTATTACAGAATAATAATTCGAATGTTACCTTACAATTGTTTCGACGTGAGTTTATTTTTAGAATTTATATTTTTCAGAAAAAAATTCTATTTTTCAAATTTATTTTTCTTAATAAGGAAATCTGAAAAATCGATAATCAAGCAATGCTTCTTATCAGAAATATCCATAGAACGTTCATCAATCATTCACAGGTTAATTATCAGTAAAAAGTAAAGTGCCAAATAAAGTCAAAGTTTTTAGCAGTAACATCCATTCAAACTATCTTTTCGTTAGAAAAATACTTTCATTTCATTGATAACTCCTTCTTGACCTTTTGGCTAAGATCAAAGTGTAGTATCTGTTCCGATGGATACTGCACCCCATACTGGTAGTGTCATGTCCTTCGGAGCTTGACTATCGCCGATCAATGGGTCTGTCCTGTGCAGTTCTAGGAGGTCCAACCTCCCAGGCTTTGCCTCCTCTCTTTGGGGAGGAGTAAGTTTCTTGCTTACTGTCTGAGGCGCCCCTACCGGGGAATGCCGACGGGGCTCCCCAGGCAATTTTTAAATAGCCAGAGCGCTCACCTCTCGGGTGCTGGCTTTTCAAACCCCACTTTACCGACCCGACCTTGGGTCACATCTTACTTGTGGGAGTAGGATAAAAACTGGCCTTGTGTCTAACTCCTGGAGAGGAGTAAATCAAAACTCCTACCGTCCGAACATTTTCGAACTGAGTTTATTAATGAGAGTCTCCGAAGAAGATACGTAATTATATTGTCTTGTTTTATTTATTTATTTTTTTTAAATTTATTATTTAGAAAGGTGTCAATTTATTACAAATTATTAAGGGTTTTTTTTCATGATCGCTGTTTTGGGTGTTCCCAAGAACCTGATTAACAGCAAGTTACTCCAGATTTCCAGTACTCTCAATTGACTTTGCGTTATCAAAAAAGCTGCTGACCATAAATTCTCGCTTGAAACGACTATTGGTCTTCACTGAGATTTGAGTGGCACTAAGTCTCTCAAACGTTTCAGTAGTCTTCGCACTATTCCAGTGGAGGCCTGGTGTGTGACCTCTCCCTCTACGGCCGTTCCCTCTTTCTTGACCCTTCATAACTATTTTGTGTGGTATCAGCCGGGTCTGCTTCCTAATTATTATTATTATTATTATTATTATTATTATTATTATTATTATTATTATTATTATTATTATTATTATTATTATTATTATTATTGCCATCATCATCGACATCATCACCACCATCATTATTATTATTTTTATTGTTATCATTATTATTATTATTATTATTATTATTGTTATTATTGTTATTATTATTATTATTATTATAGTCGTCGCCATCATCATCAGCAGCATCACCATAACCATCATTATCATCATCATTATTATTATTATTAATATTATTATTATTATTATTATTATTATTATTATTATTATTATTATTATTATTATTATTATTATTATTATTATTATTGAGATGGGGCTTCTACATATGTTTTGAATTATTTATTTATTTATTTGCAATCGTTGGCGTTATTGGCTGCCCTTACGACCGAGTTTCCAAGTAACAACTCTGAAGCCCTGATTAACACAGTTTTTACGTTAATCTTCACGCCCTCTTGTTCTTTTGTGTGTTTGGTTCGTTGGGAGTTTTATTGTTATTTGGTGTGTTGTTTGTTTTGATTGTTTTTATTTTCTTTTATTTTCATTATGTTTTTTTTCTGCTGTTCTGTCCTGTTATTCTTTTATTTTTTCTCTTTCTCTTTTAAAGAAATCTTTTATCTCTTTTTTATTTGTTGTGACAACCCCCTCTCTCTCTCTCTCTCCCGCTTCCGCTTTCTCTCTCTCTCTCTCTCTCTCTCTCTCTCTCTCTCGTTGTATCTCTTTTTATAATGTTGCCTTATTTCTTTCTTGCTTCTTTATAAATATCTGTCTCTCTTTTTTTTTGTCTTTTCTCTTCGTTGCATTCAAGTTATCTTTTTTTTCCTTTCTTTTATCCATCGTTTCGTTATATTTTCTATCTTCGTCTGTCATTTTTTTTCTTTATTGTCCTCATCTGTTTCCCCATAAGTATTTCGACTTTCTTTTTAGAGTTATTTCGTACTTTCTTTATTGGCCACTACCTACCTATGTTCTTTCCGTCGCCTGTCACTCTATCTCCATATTTCTATCTGGTGTGTGCTTTGGGGCGCTATATCTTAAGGTTAGGTATTCGACAGAATTGAGAGGAATATAAAAAAGGAACTAAGGAAATCTAAATGCATCGTTTCCTAGGCTGTATCTCTAGTCATGAATACGCGTCCAATATATGTTGCAATATATCAATTCTTCCCGTGTGACTTTGATGTTGTGATGTTGTTGAGGCTTCGTTTATCCCTTATTACCTCTTTATTTGTCCGGCATACACAGACATACACACACAGACACACACAGAGCCACACACACACACACACACACACACACACACACAAACATATATATATATATATATTATATATATATATATATATATTTGTGGGTTCTTTATAACAATATATAACTAAGTATATACTGCTTATAATTTTCGAAAATGTTTCATATTGCAAGCTCAATGAAGTTTTGTTTTAACTTTATTCACCCCAAACAAGGCAAAGTTCTTCTGTAGACGTATGGGGCTACTGAGAATTAGGGGGGGGGACGTTTAAGGATCACCCTAAATTACGCACGGGGATTGAGTTATAAATGATCGCTTGAGGAGTTGTTTCAGATTTCATGTAAGTTCTTTTCATGCATTTTGTGCATGCAGTTATTTAAACTCTTCCATTCTTCCTTTCTTCTTTCTTTCAAATTATATGTTTTCTTATTACCATTAAATGAACTACTGCTATGCTGATCAGACATGCTTCCTTAAGTGAATATATTTCTATTGACTTGTCCGTGAAACGCGCGTAAGGTCTAGAAAAGGAAATCAAGTTGGGAAAAATAAATTTTAAAAATGTGTTTCTGAGACAAAGACGAAATAAAGATGTTGATCGAAATATGAAAATAAAGGAGTTAGAAGAATTAATGAAAATTATGATTTTGGATGTATTTTCTATGGTAATTGGAATGTAACATATATATATATATATATATATATATATATATATATATATATATATATTCGGCGTTGCTCGACAGTCTTTTGGTTTACCCTAAAAAGTCTTCAAACGGTTCAAAGTCATAGCTGAAATATAGGAATAGCTGAAAAACTATTATTGTTTTAAATGCGGTCTAGCTTAGGTGTGGAAGATTAGAAAACATTTAACACCAATAAATGAATATTTACTAACAATGTTTTGTAGTTTTAATGAATTCATAGTCGACAGTTCAAAGGCGTTCACATCTGTTTCTAATTCCGAGAGGTTACGAAGTAATTCATAGTTTTTCAATTATAACCATATTGTTTTTGTCTTATTAAGAGAAAAGTAGGCGGAGTTTTAACCATCGCATTAACATGTACTACGACCGTCACCCATTACACCGGGGTAATTGTAGTTAGTAAGATTTGTATTATCGTTTACCGATTGCTAACACTACTGGTATATATTATAGTAATAATCTATTATATTTTCTACTATAAACACATATGACTTACGGATTGTTGTAAATGTTCATGGCTAATTATTTAATTTGTTTACTGATTTGTCGTAGATAAGCGTTAAATCGAATGTTAGTTTGATGATGATCGCTACCACGGGAATATCAGAAACAATGGATAGAATGGACAGAAGACTACGTAAGTGGATTGATTATCAAAGAGGACGTATTTATAAGAAGGTGTTTACATTAGACTTGAAAACGAACATTGTGTAGTCTGTTGGGTAGCAGGATCGTTGTATCACACATATGGGATGTTCAAGGAAATTACATTTGTTCAGGAAAGTGCTGATTTATTTTTAGTACAGAAAGATAGAAAGACAAGTTATTTTCTGTGGTTGTTGCTAGACGAGTTTTTGCTGGGAATGTTTTACAAGGGGAACCATGGATTGAAGCTCAGTCGAGCTCATACATTTAACATAATAATACAATAGAGATAAGATAATAAAACCCTTTATGTGTGAAAGAGAGTGTAGCGGACAAGAAGAGATTAACCCCTACTAGATGGCGAATTTGTTTTTGTATCTCGTCAAGACTAGAAAAGAGTGTTTAGATGTATGAAAACAGTACTACGGTAAACACCGAATGTTTATTAGTCGAATTTCCTTAATTAATAAACTGCTAAAAATTACCGGCACACCTCAAGTACTATTGAAGAGTTAGAATGCAAAACGCGATAACTCCAATTTATTTTAATTTAGAAAATAAGCGTTTTAAGGACGAGCATATAAAATGTAGACTACTTGAATTTAGTGGAAGCAAAAGAAATTTAGTCCGATTTCACATTATGTAAAACCGGAATTTAGGGTGTGATATATTGGTGAAACGCAATACTTTTTTCTAGTGAGAGCCTCGCAATTTTCAAAATGGCGTTCATCGCGTTTTAAAGTGTAACTCTTGAATTCAAAAGATTTAAAAAATAATGTTATATTTTATGCATAGGTTCATCAATACTTAAGATTACATTCAGTGTTATGATGTAGCATCAGCTCAGTATTTCGTACGCTTATATTAATTATTGCAAA
Organism: Sepiola atlantica; assembly: GCA_963556195.1. Taxonomy (NCBI): domain Eukaryota; kingdom Metazoa; phylum Mollusca; class Cephalopoda; order Sepiida; family Sepiolidae; genus Sepiola; species Sepiola atlantica. Next base: position 36,866,955 of record OY744527.1, on the reverse strand, counting down.
ATTAAAGTTTATTCCAACCTTTATTTATGGGGCGTTACGTTTTCATAATGGTATTATGAAACGCGAATTATAATTTTATTTCAGGACCTCAAAATATCGTTTCATACGATTGATCGATTTCATAAAAAAATTCAACGAATACAATACGACTCAAGTGAAACTGCTATTTCTATTATGTGTTGTCGTCTAAATAACGGTAATATTTTTTACACAAGAAAAAAACATAGAAAAACAATCATGATTTCCTTTCGGGACTTGAAAATATAGTTTCAAACCCTTGATGGGTTTTAGCTAAACAAAAAAAAGTAAAAACGAAATGCGTGAAACAATGTTAACGGTGTTTGACTATTAATTTTAAAAAAGCGTTTACTTAAAACAATGAATACACTAAACAGTTACTTCTATGTAAACATTACTTGGATACTTTTACAATCGTAGTCAGACTATTTTAGTTGGGCGGGCATTAGAATGAAGAACTACAACTCATTAGTTCGATCGATTCCTTGTTTCGGGATCCATATTATTTTAAGTATTAAAGTAATATATATTTGTTGAAATAAAAAGGCTATATCAGAAAAAATGAATACAACTCTAAATGCTATAGCGTAGAATGAAATGAAGTTTTAAAAGTCTTTTTAAGAACAACATTTTTATTACAGAATGCATCAATATGGATTTCGGTTTATTCAGAAAATAGTCAGCCATTTTTAGAAATAGTCATAGAGATGCATTTACGTGACGTAAACATTTTCATTACATATCAATTCGATTTCTAAAGATAATAATTGAGTAACGTAAATTAAATTAAAAAATATTACGAAATTAATCGACCGGAATGCATTTCGGCTTTTTTCTAAAAAACACATCCATTTTAATATGTGCTTAATAGTTTACAAAAAAAAATGTTTCGTCGCCGTTTGATATTTGACATGAATTTGGAAGTATTTCAATTTAATTTCCGAAATTCTATTTGAAAAAATGAAATTTTAGACACCCGAGCAATGTCGAATAGGGACAACTAGTATTATATATATATATATATATATATATATATATATATATATATATATATATATATGAAACAGTTTTTCATGGTAAACAACTGATGATCCCGTAAATAATGTTAGAAGTAAACTAATATAATAACTGTAACACATAAATTGACTTACATGAGTGATTTTCCACTGAACGACTTGGGACAAAAATTTTTGTTTTTTTTTGTATTTTGTTTTTTATATAGTTTTAATGGTGTAGAAACTTCCGAGACTATATATATATATATATATATATATATATATATATATATATATATATATATATATATATATATATATATAATCTGTTGAAAAGAACCCAATAAAATGCACGATCGTAGGTTCTGTACGAGTTAAATACTTTTATTAAAAAACTCGACATTACAGTGTCTGTTAGATGTGTCGGGGTTTCATTGTTACGGAACAAAACATGTCTCTGGGGCAGAACCCGTCTTTATAGTTCGCGCAAACTCCTCAGTACCGTAATAATCGAGGAAAACGGGGAAAAATGATAGAAACAGGGGTAAATATTCATTTTGTAAAGTCCCTTTGTGGAAAATATTTCCTGTTTACAAAGAGCTATCTAGATTGATTACTTCAGGATGTTTTGGATGTTCTTTTTACGTTTAATTTAATATTATGAATTTCACATGTAAGTCTTACATATATTTTTTATGTGTATATCGATTTAAGGCTATAAGTTTAAAGGGTTCATATGTAGATGTATATAGTAACTAGCAAGCGATGTTACTCTATTTTCCGCAGTATCATGTATTCCGCATTGTTATGTGTCTGTATGCGATTTATTGTATATCAAAAGTATATTTAATTTATTTAAGAAAGCTCATTTGAGTTTAATGTTTATGTTGTGTTTATATTAGAGATTAAAAGTTAAGTAATATAACATTATTTTATTTCTTTGCGTCACGCTTTCCGATATCAGAGGGGCAGTTGATGTGTGCGTTGTTTATCACCGGTCAATTAAACGGTAACACCCTTCTTAAAGTTCACAAAAGACCTATATAGAAATCATCGAATTGTAGCTATTCTCCACGCAAGAAACTCTCTTCACTTTCTTTAAAAACAACCCTAAATACGCGTGTGATGTGCCCATGGGTCCTCACGCTGTGACTTGATCGGACTATTTATTTTAGATTCACTCGTGAATAAATTTCGTAAAAAAATAATCGGGCATGCTTCAAAGATGTTGTCAGTTTCCTTACTTAAAAAGCGCCAATCTGCGCATAGCATCAACATGACTGCACTTATCCTAACGTTTTTTAGAACTTGACGTCTCTTTCTGCTCATATCGGTATTCGACCCCTCGTGGTTAATACCATCAAAATGAGGAGGAAGGCAAGAAGAAAAAAACTGTAAGACAGTCTCGCCTGACAAAGTTGTTTTACAACGAAAGCTTGTAAAAAAAATTAAATTAATTTTTTATTTAAATTGCACGATTGTTGATTTTCAAAATATTTCACTTAAATAAATTCTCATGCGTGCTTCAAAGAGGTTGTAAATGTCCTTATTACTGTTTATTTTTAGGTGTGTTTGTAAATAATTGACTGCATGGGGCAAACATAACCTCTTTGAATAGATGCTTAATAAGTATGACGTAGGTAGATTGTTTAAAAGGTAAACGAAGTTGGCAAAAGTGAGAAAATTGTCAGAAATATCTAATGTTATTCATTGTGAATAAACGCGACACTAATGAAGCCTTTTTTTTTAAAAATATGTTAGGATTTTTTAATTCACTTTCCAATGAATTCAAATAATAAGAACAATATATTTGGAAGATTACATTAGCGTTTACATTCGCGTAGATGTTTTTGGTATCAATTTGTTCACATGTAAGAAACGGAGTCAATTTAGCGCATTTTTGTGCAATACCTACTTTTATCAGTGTTTCATTCGTCTTTTCTCTCTTCTGAACTTTGTGTAGGGAAATCACTTGATGTTTACTAGATTTGAGAAATGTTTTCCAGTACAGCAATATCAGAATTGTTTGCGTAACCATTCTTTTTTATTGTAACCTATTTTAGAAATAGTCTATATTAATATTTAAGCATAGAATGGCAAGGATAGAGGATTAGTTAAAAGCGAAAGACTAAATGAATAAGTGACGGATGAAACGTTAAAACATGACCCGATGGAAATAAGTTAGGATCTGACGCCATTTTCTCCGAGGGTGTTTGTGTGTAGCCTTTTGTTTAGCGCAGCATTCTTTTTTTATCTAAGGCACTTTAGACAAGGCATGAAGCCACTTCATGTAAGAAGCAAGGTAAAAAAATAGCCAACGAGAAGTGTAAGATTGATAGATTCCAACCCAGAAAACAGCAATTATTCCCCCTTCGTCAGAAACATCGCTCATGGAATGTGAGGCCTAAAGGAGAAAATAATTGAAGCGAGAGTTACGAGGCTGCCGAAAGTAAACCCAAGGTCCACTTTCTACTTTTCAAAGTAAAAACGATTAGTCGTGTTAGATGACCGCTCGCCTTAAATCTCGTGATGCCATTGTCTAGAATACTGTATTTATCTTTCTCTCAGCAAAGTGTGTAACTATCTATCTATCTATCTATATATATATATATATATATATATATATATATATATATATATGTTAATTTATTTATAAACCAATCTATTGTATACAGATTATTTTAATATAATAAATTTACCAATTATTTTTGCGTGCACAAAAGTTAGATATGGACGCGCATTTCTGGCTATCGAACCTTCTATGTTAATATCCGTAGTCTAGCGCTCAAACCATTTCACCAAAATTACATGCCACATTTGTGCTCAACTTTTTATTGCCTATAATGTCACGCTGATTTTTTATTATTGTTTTTGTTTTGGCGATACCACACGGTGATTTCTTTACCGGTGCGTATTCTTCGCTACCCTAAGCGGTGTGTTTATTATTTAAGAATATGCAGTAGAGCGCATTTTCTTTTATTCGCCTTTAATCGGACGAGTCATTAACTTTTGTATATATATATATATATATGTATATATATATATATATATATATATATATATATATATATATATATATATATATATATATATTAGTTCAGAATAATAAAGAAACGCACCGGTAAAAAAACAATAACGATGGTGCATCTTCTCCGGATGACTGCTGGTTAAAATCCTTTGTAAATATACATTTATATTCCTGTTGATGATGTTCTATTCTAGAATAAGGTCCAATCACACCCTCGCTGCTTTAGTAAAGACATATTGATACTTTGAAGTTGTTTTTGTAGGTAAGCATGAACAATCCCGTCACTACCCTACTTGCAAACCGTTGAACACGCTCTATGTGTACGGTATCTTTTTAGAGATAATAATGTGGGGCTTCGATGGCATGGTCAAGAAGTGCCCGTACCATGGTAATGTATAGGGTAGAGAAAGCGGCTGCTGCTAAGCTTAGTAAGGGTCCATGGAATAGAATATTCTTGTGTGATACATTCTTTAGATAAGGTAAACGTTTGTTTATGTGTCTTTATTTTTTCATTTCATATAGATATATATTAATTTTGGTAAAATGTCAGTTGTATTCCAGACGATTTTTACGAAAAATGTTTAATCCCCAAATATAATTCTACATGTTTTCTTGTTGTGTTGTGTGTGAACTAACAACACACGCGACAGCAGATCAACATCAACAGACAATCTCTCAGATAATACACTGCTTTGAGAAAAGTAACTATATGATTTGATGTCAACATAATAAATGTAACATAGAAGAGATATGCAACTGCAATATATAAACTAGAAAGATATACACTTACGTTTCTGCAACATAAAACAAGATGCTTATTAAGGCTATATGTACTCTACATGAAGCGCCATTTACTCTGCTATGGACTGAGTGAAATACTTTGGTTCTTGAGAAATGGAAGCTCGCATTTGTTCCTTATGTTCAACGAATCTGACTAGATTTTCTTTTTGAAAACGCATCAAAGAATAAGTCGGGGGGGGGGCTCTATATGACGAACGAATATATAGTTAATCATGGCGAAGGCTGTATGTTATACTTTATTACGACTGAATAAAATGCTAATGTTTAAAACTAGCATTAAAGACAATACATTTTTTAAATATCCTGGAACAAAAATGGTAGATATGAAAATAATAGAACCAGTGTGTGTGTTGGCTGGAATGTAAAAAAGGGACGTCAGTTTAGAAAAGCTGATGGCACGAACCGTAGGGTCATATGACACACAAGTTCGACTGATGACGGACGACGATGACTTATAGGTGTAAGTAACACTTTGCAATATAAACAAAGGCTGGAAACAAAAATACAATAAATTAGTTATTTTTAACGCGTGGGAGGTATGATTATATATATATATATATATATATATATATATACATATATACTTTATATATATATATATACTTTATATATATATATATATATATATATATATATATATATATACATACTAGGAAAATACTCGTCTAAAGACGGGAAAAATTAATTCTACGAACAAAACAGTTTTGTACCACTTTTATGTGCGCTTACGGAGATTAAAATCAGGATATAATCGTACTTAAACTTATGTCTAGAATGCTTATTCCAATTTTTACACAGGTTAATTACATGATTTTTATTCTTAACTCTTTAACTTATGTCATCTTAAGAAGTAATTGAAATTCAGGAAATCTGGCTCAATTGGTTTCTACTGACTATGGATCAAATTAAATGCAAATCTGAAATATTCATGTTTTCTCAATAATGAATTGTGCCTACATTATGCCACCTAAAACATTTTTTATATACTCCGATATAACTGAAATCTGACATTTTATTTTCACAATCAGTTTACACCATTCATTTGCTCTTTTTCTTAAAAATAAATTAAACTAAATATAGCCAATATTACCCACCGTTACGATTAGCAGCTGTGTTTAAAAATTCCAAATGATCGCATAATTAGTTTAGGAATCAATGATAAACATAGAAATATATAAAAACATACACATACTAAACACACACACACACACACACATATATATATATATATATATATATATATATATATATATATATATATATATATATATATATTAAAAGTCAAGTTCAAAGTTTATAACATTTAATTGTATTATGAGAAGACAGAAAATCATTGATTCAATTATATAAATATGAAATATGAAGCATTCAAAACATCTATGAAACAAGTGAATACTACGGGTGGAATTTAGCTTAATGATTCGGTGTTTAAGTACAATAAAGCTCATATATTATAACTCAATAGGATACAGAATTCATGCCATAATTAATATTCAGCTCGAAAATTCAACCCTAAAAATATTATTGTGTACATATATTTCAAAATGTATTTTTATTTTCCGTAATCTAATCTTCTGAACAAAAATGTATCAATTAGTTACCATTGAATGTTGTTAAATGCTCACAAATGTCCTCCATCATCAGATAAAATAAATATATACATTTAACTTTTTAATCCAAATTATCATAGTCTGCTATAAAACATAAACACATAGAAATGAAAATACTGATTTTGGATTTAGTGGGTTATTTTTGTTTTATGTATTTACATAAAACAAAAATAACCCACTAAATCTAAAATCAGCATTTTCTTTTCTATGTGTTTATGTGTTATGCCAGACTATGATAATTTAGATTAAAAAGTTAAATGCATATATTTATTTTAAAAAGATAGATTCATTTGTTAGTGTGAGACATATAGTTCAGGTGTATGAGACGCTCATCAGATATTATATTTCATTAAACGATGCTTAATTTCTTTTGAACAAGATTACTCATTTAAACAATGAATAAATTCTAACTTTAAAATACCTATGGGTGCAGAGATAACAATGACCACATATTTTTATATTGCAGGAGGATACTAGTCATCGTATGATTTTCGAAAAAAAAGTGAATTAAATGTAGACTTGACTAAACAACCACAGTTGAACTCTTTGAAAATCAGTAGCATAAGTCAAACACCAAAGCATACCAAGATTCACTATTCTAATTCAATTGGCATTTGCACCGAGCCAATCAGGTAAAGAAGAATAACTTTAACTTGTTAAACCATGTATGAGAAAACAACATCACCACCTCAAAAAAGTACTCTTGTCTGATTTATTTGGTTATTATATGACGTAGTATTTTTCTTTGAATTCTAAAACATAATAAACTCCCAATCTTACTGATTACACTAGGATCAATATTATGTTATAGTATGAACAACCTAGAAATGTCAAATAGGCGGTGTTATGTTTTTAGATCTCATTTTGGTTTGAAGACGCCACCATACTGTCTGGCACGTGTTACCGTGACAACCGCTACTCAAGTGAGCCTTGTGTACGTGATTCCCGACCGCTTAAAAGTGGATTCAGCTGCATTGGGACTCGTTCTGTAATCGCTGTGATGACACAAAAGTTGTAGCACATAGCAATTACACGCGGATTGCTCATGTGCCATGCTCACTGTGGCAAAAGGAGCGACCCAAAAGAAACACAACTTTCTGAATCAGGGGCCATCTTTTCATCCGAAGACATATGTCTACTACTACGTCCGCCACTTTTGTATAAATAGTGGGATCAGGCAACAGGCAGGCAGAGGGACCGCTAGCCACCGAGACCCGCGGATGTTACGACCATCAGCGCTGCTGCTTCTATGAACGACAACAACAAAAAAAACAACAATAACAGTCATCGCTGCTTCCGCTCCTACCAACAACAACAGTCGTCGCTGCGTCTACTTCTACCAACAACAACAACAACAGTCATCGCTGCTTCCGCTCCTACCAACAACAACAACAATCGTCACTGCGTCTACTCCTACCACCAACAACAACAGTCATCGCTGCTTCCGCTCCTACCAACAACAACAGTCGTCGCCGCGTCTACTCCTAACAACAACAACAACAAGTGCCGCCGCTGCTTCCATCACTACCACCAACAACAACGACGACAATTCTTGGTAATTTCCTTCCGTTTGTTTGGAAAATAAATGATTGAATTGTTATAATTTCCATCCCGTGTTGTCTATTCCTTTCTGCTTGCCACCATACGCTTCCATAATATAACAGCGGGTTTTCTGTTTATCTAAGACAAAAAAAGTCTAATAGCTCAAATAAAAATTATTATACCTATTTTACAAACAGGTTTTGACCGCAGTTCCACAGATCAGTACATTTCATGAGGTAATATCTTAATTTTAATGACTCCTAACAAAGCAAAGTTGATCCAAGATGATTTTCCATATTAAAAACATCAAAAGCATTCTCTAGTGCAATACAGTCAGATAACATATATTTCAAAACACACAAAAACATCCATTCATCAAACCTTCTCAATGTCTATATTAAAATATATTAGAAAAGATGTGTATATATATATATATATATATATATATATATATATATATATATTATTATTATTATATATATATATATATATATATATATATATATATATATATATATATATATATATATATATATATGTATATATATTATATATATATATATAGTCTCGGAAGTTTTTCAACCATTAAACCTATTAAAAAAAATAAATAAATAAAAATAAAAAAAAAACTTATAGTCCCAAGTCTTCCAGTAGAAAATCACTCATGTAACTCAATTTATTTTTTACAGTTATTATATTAGTTAGTTTCTAACACTATTTTAAGGGATCATCAGTTGTTTACCATGAAAAACTGTTTCGGGAATTTAAATATATATATATATTAGTATTTCATGTATCCACATAAAATCTTATAAGGAGATTTTTTTTTTTATGTATCAATTTTCAGTATTTACTTCAACAGTGCTCGATACGTAAGTAGAGCTAGGTAGTAAGCTATAAAAATATATTTATGGCAATTAAGCTACACAGAGGATACCATGTTTCATCCTCGGGGGGGGGCATTCAGGCTGAAGATACCCCCAGGGATGAAACGCGAGAGCCTCTGTGTAGCTTAACTGCCATAAATACATTTTCATAGCTTACTATATATATATATATATATATATATATATATATATATATATATATATATATATATATATATATATATATATATATACAAAAGGTTGATGTAACGTTCTGTTACGTCAATGTAACGTTCTAGCTATGTTTACGTATGACAACGTCATTTTTTTAGTTCAAAACGCGACTGTCATAGTCGATGAGGGTCTGTTTTCGTTACTCAATCCGACAGACCAGAAATTCGTCGTGGCGGAGCCAGGCAGGAGCTTTTCTGTCACAATAAGTTATAATCCGACTCAGTCTCAAGCATTATGTTCTCTCTTTGATGAAGGGTTATTGCCGATCGCCGTTTTGCAGAACTAGAGAGTGCCTTCGGGGAACTGGCTTTCTTTTTTAATTTCCGGCTTTGTGTCATATCTTCTTTGGTAGGAAAGAAGTAAATAACTGCTCGGAAATGAAATTAGGCATCGCTGTAGTAAAGCTTCAATTTCGAAATAGAGTTCCATCCCTACTATGCCAGATAAGACGCTACAAAGTTAAATGTTCATGCTATCTGCATTCTGTAAATGAGGTGCGTGAAAGCAGACATAGGATATTTATGATACTTCACCTTTTTTACCATTGGGTTACAACATATACAGGCAAAGAGCCACTCAATGGTAAGGGTTAATAACGCAGAATAATTACTAGCCGAATGACGAGGAACACTATGCACAATTGCATGAACCGACTCCGCTAGGGAGTCCCTAAGCAGGCCCATATACGACTGTTGCCAGAATCCCAGACCATAGAGCACCTCTTTCGATACCTTCTGTTTGGCGGACCCGGCACAGCTAAAGATGTAGCACTCTACAACATCAAGGGGCAGTACTGGATACACGTTATATAAGCTGAATATGAACACGAGAAGAATAAGAATTGTATGAACTGCTTTTGATTTTAGGTCAAGAATTTGTTGATATCAGATTTGAAAGCTACCAAGTTGTAAGTCCCGCTATGTAGTGTTCTACAAGCAAGAGGCCTGAAAAGAAACTCTGTTTATGGAAAGTTCGCGTGATGATAGGCATATGAATGGAGAAAGGAAAAGTATGTTTCCGTTGTGGTAGCAATACGAGTTCTTACTGTGAATGTCTCACAAGGAAGAACGAAGATCGGGCTCAATCGAGAACCTCCAATTGAAATAACGATAGTGCAGTGAGAGAAAGAGAAAGAAAGAGAGACAGAAAAAAGACAAAGAGAGAAAGAGAGAGAGAGAAAGAGAGTAGAATCTTCTCTTCTATGTGAAAGGGGCTGTAGAGAGGAGCAGAGATACCCCCTTACTAGATTTCGAAGTTGATTTTGTGCGCTGTCAATACAGAAATGGTATTTTAAAAACGTTTCACTACCACCTTAAAATGTCCATGTGTCAAACTTACTCTCTTCGAGGAGACCAGTCATAAATAACCTTTTTACTAGTATAAGCTGGCATATTTAAGAACAAGTGTTTAGTGTTAAAGTAAAACTATATTAGTAAATAGCTAGTAAATATTTATTCTCTTTCGTTTTTTTTTTGTTTTTCTAAGGCGGTGTAGTTTTATTTATAAACGTCGTTGTTTAAAAAAAACACTCAGAACGATCTTAGAATCCTGGCACACGCTAGAGAAACATGGTCTTATCGGTTTTGGGGCAGAACATTTAATTAAACTGTAAAGGTCTAAATATCATAGATGAAAATCTCCGTCCTACAATGTTTGTAAATTGACTCATTTGAACGACGCTTTACATTAAACAAGTTTGACCCATAGGCGAAATATGCGTGACTTGGTGCGTATGCTGGCCCAACAACCATTTTGCGGCGATAAGACGCAGAAGATGAATAGTTTTTTAAGGGACCACTATTTTCTTTTCCTCCGATTAGATTTCAAGGAAAAAATGTTTAAATATATGCTAGAAGATTGTAGAAACAGTTGATGCATTATTCTTATTTTTTTCTATTTTGTTTGTTTTTTATCTTTCTTCCTCTTTTTACTTCGTCTATTTACTATGTTCTCTTCGTACCTTTCTTCATTTTCCCTTTCCATTTCTCCCCTCTCCTCCCCATCTATCTATCTATCTATCTATCTATCTATTTATCTATCTATCTATCTATCTATCTATCTATCTATCTATATATATATATATATATATATATATATATATATATATATATATATAAATATATATATATGTATGTCTATTTATCTATCTATCTATCTATCTGTCTGTCTATCCATCTATCTATCTATCTATCTATCTATCTATCTCAGTCTATCTATCTATCTATCTATCTGTCTATATATCTATCTATATATATGTATATACATCTATCTATCTATCTATCTATCACGTATTGCCATCTATCTATCTATCTATCTCTCACTTATTGCTATCTATCTATCTCTCATTTATTGTTATCTATCTATCTATCTATCTATCTCTCACTTATTGCTATCTATGTATCTATCTATCTATCTCTCACTTATTGCTATCTATGTATCTATCTATCTATCTCTCACTTATCGCTATCTATCTATGTATCTATATATATCTCTATATATATATATATATAACTTATTGCTATCTATCTATCTATCTATCTCTCACTTATTGCTATCTATCTATCTATATATCTCTCACTTATTGCTATCTATCTATGTATCTATCTATCTTTCTATATATCTATCTATCTTTCTATCTCTCACTTATTGCTATCTATCTATCTATCATTTATTGTTATCTATCTATCTATCTATCGCTCACTTATTGTTATCTATGTATCTATCTCTCTATCTCTCACTAATTGCTATCTATCTATCTATCTATCTATCTGTATATATATATATATATATATATATATCACTTATTGCTATCTATCTATCTATCTCTCACTTATTGCTATCTATCTATCTATCTATATATATATCTCATTTATTGCTATCTATCTATGTATCTATCTATCTATCTCTCACTTATTGATATCTATCAATCTATCTATCTATCTATCTCTAACTTATTGCTATCTATATATCTCTCTATTTATCTATATATCTCTCATTTATTGCTATCTATCTATCTATCTATCTATTTATCTATTTATCACTTATTGCTCTTTTTCGTCTGTTACTATATATATGGCCTTAATCTCGTGTACATTCATCTTCTTTTCTATTCCTTATGTTCTTTTCGTATTTTGCATTTTTTTCCATACATTTTTGTTATCTATCTTCCCCATGCCCCTTCTCAGTATATAACTATACATATATATATATATATATATATATATATATATATATATATATATATATATATATATATAACCCAATGTTTGTGTAATGTTTGTATCTCCCTATAGAAAAAAAAGTTAGATAATCTACATAAAATCTAAAAGTATATTCGTATGTAAATTGTGGCAGTTTTCCCGATTATCTGAGTGTACCTTAACCCCTTTTAAAACTTAGAATATGTCTTATTTCTTATTAAATCATATGTATACACTTTTATGGGAACTACAGTAAAAGTGATCGCGATTCACTTAGTTGCCTCCTTATCGAAGTTAGCTATCGGGACCAAACTTCCTCTAACACTTCAAGTATACCCCATTTTTATGAAATTCATATCATATGTATAAAATTCTCCGGGGAAGGCAATGTAATGTTTTCCGAATCTTTACGTAACCCTCTATATGCCGAATATCTTCGTGCACCCACCTCCAAGTTAGCCATGTGAACAGACCTCCCTTGAAACTTCAAATACGTATATCCGATTTTTGTTATGAGTGTCATTTTAAAAGTCGGCTTTACCAATATCTGAATTGTTTAGTTAGAAAAATATCAGACTGAAAACGTCGAGTGTTCTGTTTTGATTCTACCCCCCGATAAGTTTTAAATAATTTTTCATAAAATTAAAGAATATAAATACCTTTTTTTCATATAGTAAAATTTGAGTGAATAATTTTGGTATATTTAATAATTAACGCCCCTTTTTCGTCTGTCTACCTCTCTTTCTATCTTTCTCTCTCTGTCTGTCTTTATCGTTCTCTATATACCTAGATCTATCTATACACACATACACACACATACACAGACACGCACACACACACATATATATATATATATACATATATATATATATATATATCATAAAAGAGGAATACTTATCGGCCTGTGTGCATGTCTGATCTAAAAACAAAGACACATCAGAGAGTGTACCTTAAATGTAAATGGATCCACATGTTGCATTTGAACATAATGGAAGAGTTATGCGTCTATAGCTGCCACTTGAAGTAGCTAATGACACGTTTCTATTATGTTACACAATGAAATAATTATATTTATAAGCTTTAGGTTAAGAGTACACCTAGACATACAAGTTTCATCCCCACAGGGAATAATAAAGAATGTCCTCTTATATATATATATATATATATATATATATATATATATATATATATATATATATATATATATATATATATATATATATCAATTAAACAACACAGAAGCGTCCATGCTTAATCCACGCAGGAAATCATCTGGCTCTTATCCTGAAGATTCTCTGTGGAGTTGCAATATTAACAGTCGTGTGTAGCATAATTGCAAAGGTTCGCGGAATTCTTTTTAAACAAGTTCAAAATATCAGAACACTTCACTTGCTTTTAGTTACCTGCGATCAATTTCATGCTAGTCTTTGTATTGTTCAGACCCTCAAAAAGAGAATATACTTTGGAAAACAAATATTTTGAGAAGAGGTCGAATATACGAGAAGCGTGCAATAAGTAATGCCCCTGCCCTATTTCCCATAGCAGTAGATTAATGAAACTTGGCACAGTTATTAGTCTCTCTATACATAGGAGCCACCCAGAGTTATGCATTTCTCTCATCGTTTGATGCAGCTCTGGACACCGTTTTTGTAAAACACTCTAGGTTGGTCCTCCAGCCACGTTGTAACTTCGGAATGAAGGCTGCATCATCTGGAAAACGCTTTTCTTTTCAAAACCAACTTCATGTCTGGGAAGAAAAGAAAATCAGCGTTACAAAGTCAGGAGCGTAAAGGGGATGTAGACGGATTTCATAGCCACACGCCCGTGCTTCTGATCTGGCGACATGCGAGTTGTGGACCTGAGCGTTGTCCTGCCGGAGGAGGATACCTTTGCTGATCTTGCTTCCGCCTCTGTATTTTGATAAATTCTCTTAATTTCATCAAAAGTGAAGCGTAATAGGCTCTCGTAATTGTGGTACCCTTTGCCAGGAAATCTGTCATCACTACTCCGTCCTGGTCCCAGAAAACTGTTAGCATGACCTTGCCAGCGGAGGGCTGCACCCTTCCTTCTGTGGAGGTGGTGAGTCCAATGCTTCCACTGCATTGTCTGGGGTTTGGTCTCTGGATCATAGTGATGGACCTAAGTTTCATTCTGTGTAGTCAGTCTTTTGAAAAACACTTTGACTCATCTTCTTGGCGCATCTTCAAATTCATCCTCGAGCACTCGACGCGTTCTTGATTCTGGAAAGGTGTGAGCAATCTGGGAATCCATCTGGCAGACACCCTATGCATATGCAAATGGTCATGAATGATAGTTTCCACAGACCCTGTACCAATCTTGACTTCTTGGACTATTTCGCGAATAGTAATGCGTCGATCTTCCAAAATGGCAGCCTCAACTCGACGGACAGATGCCTATTAAATGACAGAAGAGGGACGACTAGGTGTGGGAGCTGTTTCCACAGACGTTCGGCCATGTTTGAATTCACAATGCCAGCGTTTTACAACGTCATATGATGGGGCATCATCACCATAAGTCTCCTTTTGTGTGCGTCCTTTCAAATACAAAAACCGGATCACTGATCGACACTCAACTAGCTCCTTTTTACACCTGACTCAGTTTAAACACCTGTAAATCAGAAATCACGATTAGTTCAGAGCTGTTTTGGCAACATGGCTCATACAGATATACATCATTACACATGAAAAATTTCAAAAGATCAGACAACTGGAAGTGTGAAAGGGGCATTACTTATTGAACGCCCCTTGTAAAACTTTTGGTAAATCGCGAATGGAAAGGTACACAGATCATTGAGGATTTGGAAACTGCTTAGGGAACTCATGCTACAAGAAAGACTATAGTCCACCAGTTAATTCAGCTATAAAAAAGGCAGAGACGATTTTGAAGATGGTCCTCCCTAAGAAGACCAAGACCCCAAAAAATACTGAAAGCATCTTGGCTTCTTAAAATTTAATTGAAGATCAGTAAATAACTATCAATCAGAGAGCAACTTCCTCTACATTTAATATGGGTCGGCAAATGAAATTATTTATGATGATTTTGGTGTACGATGGGTCCCAAAAGCGTTGGGGCCAGATCAACAGAGTATTCGAAGTGATCCCTCGTTAACATTATTTAACAAAATTGAAGTAGACAGATAATTGTTTAGTAGAATTTATCACAGAAGATTAAACTTGGATTTTCCAGTAAGATCCTGAGTTAGAAACCAATAAAAACAATATATCCCACGGGATCTTCAAGTCCCATCAAAAGTCGGCCCCAAAAGTGATGACCATTGTTTTCTGGGATTCAGAGAGAATGATACTGATATATTACGTTGAATATCAAAGCACAGTAACAGGCGCTTTCTATACTCAGGTTGTAAGAAAGTGACAGTACGCTTTGATTAACATTGAAAGGGACACTTCATTGTTTAATTATAACAATTAACCAGCGTATTCGAGCATTTCGATGGGAACTGCTTCCTCACCTAACATATTGTCCCGAGTCATCAGACTTCTTTCCTTTTTTCGAAAACTCCTCAAATCACCCATTGTAATGGCATAGGAGAAGTAAAACACTGTGCGACTAATTGACTCTGTAAACGTCCTCTATAATTCTTCAAAGACGATCTTCGAAGCTGAAAACACCGACTTCAAAAAGGCATTGACGTGAATTGCAACTATGTCGAGAAATAAGCTCAAGTGAATTTGTTATTTCTGTAAAATAAATTAATTTCTTGAAAAGTCCGCGAACTTTTTGATCTACCTATGTACTATTTCACCTTATAATAGTATATGCGTATACACATGAAATAATTATATATATATATATATATATATATATATATATATATTCATCCGCATGCAAACTGTTTCGCTGTATCACAGCTCTTCAGTGTGGTTACAGTAGCACCTACCCCTTGCCAAGAATCGAATCTTCGATCATCTAATTAATTGTCGGCAGCTTATCCATAAGAAGAGCGGTCGTAAATGATATCTACAGTGTATATTTATATAAACACTGACCGCCGCTTCCACCGTGCTCAATTTGTTTATTTACAGAGATATTTGCATTACGCTAAGAAGCAGCACGAGACATCACCCCCACGACAGTGCTCGACTCGAAAAAAAGGGCCTTATTTAGTCATCCACAGACTGTTTCGCTATATCACACCTCTTCAATGCGGCTAGACTAGCACCGTTCCTTAGTCTGGGATCGAACTTGGAACCATCTAGTTGAAAGTGTGCAGATCTATTCATTATTTATCAGTAATTACTGTTCGCCTTTTGTTTTCAAATGTTTCCTAGTTTTCGTTTTCATTTTCTTTCTTCCTGTTTTCTACTCGGTATGTTCTCTTTTTCTTTCTTCTTTTTTCCTACATTTTTCCTTTCTATTCTCTCCCTTTCTCTCTCTCTCTCTCTCTCACTCTCTCTCTCTCTCTCTCTCTCTCTAGGGGACATTCTTTGTTATTCAGGCAGAAGGATGTATGGATGATTCGGGAGAAGAAAGGGCCATTGCGTTTGCTATTTCGAAGGCGTTCGACAGAGTGTGGCATTCTGGTCTTCTATCCGCAGTTAAGGGTTATTTTAGTGTTAAGGTTCTTGACATTAATAGTTGTTTTTCTTTCTGATCGAAACTAGCGAGTAACTCTGCATGATGTATCCTCATTCTTTTTTCCTATAAATGCTGGTGTTCCTCAGAGCTCTATTCTTGGCCCAACACCCTTTCTTCTCTATTCCAATGATCTTACTGAGAATATGTAATTGAATTGTAAGATAAACATCTATGCTGATAATAACACTCTCTATTCTGGTGTTGCTTCTCGCCAATCTCCCTCGGATCAGTTGAAATATGCAGCTGATCTAAAAGATGAGTTGGCTTCGGTTGTGGATTGGGGTATGAAATGTCTTGTTTGAGTTCACCCTGTTAAGACTATGGCCGTGTCTTTCAATCGTAAGTGTGCCCCTTTCTTCGTGAGATTCTCATTGATGGCTCTGCTTTTGAGGAGATATCGACTCTGAAACTTCTGGGCCTTTCTCTCTCATCAAATATTCTTAGAGTGAATTCATTAGATCTATTGCTCTTTCTTCTTCCCGCAAAGTCTTTCTCTCTATCGCTTCAAACTCGTTCTCACACATAGGGCTATTCTCTATCCCTACAAATCTACTATCAGATCATGTATGGAGTACTGTTGTCATATTTGAGGATTCTTGATAAGGTGCAGAAACGTATCTTTAATTTGATTAAACCCATCCTTTCTTCTTCTCTGCCCCTCTTTCTCACAGACGTGATTTTGCTTGTCTCAGTTTTTTTCTATAAATACTATTATGAGGTGTTCTTCAGAATTGTCTGATCTATTCCCTGCTTCTTTTGTTTCACATCGTTTTACTCGTTGGTTAAGTGGTCTCCATCAATTCGCTGTTTTGATGCTTCATTATAATACAGCTTCTTGTTCAAGGATCATATTTCCAAGAACTGTTTTTCTCCTACCTACAAACCTAAGTCTACTCAAGATGTAAGCCAATCGGCATGTCCTATCTTTGCGACAATCATCTTTCGTTCTTGTTAGTTTTTTTAAAATCAAGTGGTTTCATGCCTGGTCTCGAGAGATTTCCATTCAGAATCTGATGCGTAATCTGGTATTCTTGGATGAAATCGTGTTTTACAGAAGTACATTATTTAGCTTAATTTTCGGAGTGATCTGGTAATTACATGGTTTTAATAGTATGTTAAAAATGCGTAATGAATGTAAATAAAAAGAAATGAACATGTATAATTATCAATACTAAAGTGAGTATATAAGTATTACAGAACTGCTATTTTTATATTCCATGAAACTGGAATGCAGAAGAAAGAATTCCGAATAGAAACTATAACACCCAGAACTTGAAGGGAGCGGTTATTACTTAGGTTAAAAATGTATATTAGGTTACAGAGAAAAATAGTAGCGTAAAAACGAAACTCAAACGGTGTGTATGCACCAACATTATCTCATGAACAATAGTTCTCCGCTGACACTGGGTCAGTAAGAGTAGATATTAGCATGAGAGTGAAAATGATTCCCACCTGCTCAGTAGAAGACTGTAATTGGAGAGGCCGCTAAAGAGGAAAAAATGTAAGAAATTTATTTAAAAAGACAAAACGAACGCATATTTTTCTGAAAACGCGCATGTGAAATTGGCCTAAATGGCAGGCGGAACAGCTTAGCATATCAAGTTTTTTTTTGTTCTAAAGCTTTAATAGGTAATGAAACAGAGGAAAACTGACTTTTCTTCAGTATATAGAAGAGTATTGTTATTATTAGTATGATAATTATAATAATAATAATAATAATTATTATTATTATTATTATTATTATTATTATTATTATTATTATTATGTACTTACTAGGAGTTTTCACACGAGTCATTATCATTGATTACTCACTGGCTATAACAAGTGGTGTTCCCTGTAGTCTGAATGACAGCATTCACCCCAGATTTTTAGCACTTCCAACCTCTTTTCGATAACCAATGCAGATCACTTTCCATTATCGCAACCGCCGTTAACCATTGATTGATCGCTAGCAACGATCATTGGTCTTCTCTGGTAGTCGCGTCATCTTAAACACCGGAAGGTGCCAGTAAACTGTGGACCCTTCAAGTGGAGGTCTAGTCTGTGCTCTCCCTGCTATCTTTTCTCATCATTTTTGTGTGGTACCAGTCGAGGCTGATGTCATCATATGTATATGTGTATGATTGATATTCATCATCATATAATTATCAGTACTAAAGTGATTATGTCAGTATTAAACAACTGCTATTCTTATATTCCATGAAACTGGAATGTAGAAGAAATCATCATCATCATCATAATCATCATCATTATTGTTATTATCTATATATTAATACGATAACGTGTGTGTTCGTGTCACGCTTACATCAAAAGCTCTCCGAATGCGTGCAGAACCTAGATTTGGAAAAGAATTCGAGTCACCTATTTTTCGTAATATTTCTAGTATTTCTCTTTGGCGCAACGGTCAGCGACATAAGACTTTTACGTCAGTTTTGACGTCTTCCCGACTGGTGTATAGTTCGATCCCAACCAACCTCTAAATTTATAATTTTTCTACATCGAAGGCGGGGGGGGGGGGGGTGACGACGACCGAGAAGACATATATTAATACGATATTGATTTACTCCTCACTAATAGTTAGGCACAAGGCCAGTTTTTATCTTACTCCGACAAGTAAGATGTGACCCAAGGTCGGGTCGGGAAAGTGGGGTTTAAAAATTGCCTGGGCATCCCCGTCGGCATTCCCCGGTAGGGGCGCCTCAGGCAGTAAGCAATAAACTTACTCCTCCCCAAAGAGGGGAGGTGAAGCCTGGGAGAGTGGACCTCCTAGAACTGCACAGGACAGACCCACAGACCGGCGTAAATCAAGCCCCGAAGGCCAAGACAATACCAGTCTATGGGGTGCAGTATCCATCGGAACAGATTACGATAGCGTGCGTGTTATTTTCTGTGTTACGCTTACATCAAAAGCAACGACCTTTCGAATGTGTGTATGCTACTCATGAATTAGAGCCAAATTTAATTTAATCTAACGCATTTCAAAGTAAGGTTTAGTTGTCGAAATATTACCTTCACTAGAAATATTGTATATAAAGAAGTTTTGTAAATTATTTCATGTATTGTTCATTTTTTTAAATAAATATACAAGTCAAATTTTATCATATTTTATTCGAACATGTATAGGTTAGGAACATGCTAATTAGTATTGAAAACATCATTTCGTGTAATAATCTCAAGTTTTGGATGTTTTTTAGTTGGAGTTTTCTTTTTTTGAACATCAAGTAAATTCCCTTGACTTTAGACATTCAAGCTATACCTTAACACTTTCGCTGTTCTTAACAGACATGCCTGTTGAAATATTGAAAAATAAATTGTCTCGTCAATCTGTTTAAGCCATTTATGGTTGCGTTTCGTTTGACATTGTCGTTCTCCTCTACCACTTCTGGCTTATGCCCATACGACTTCTCATTTTGAGAGGAGCTTATAGTGTTTCTTGTAATTTCTGTTTCTTGGTTTATTTTTGTGTAGTGATAGCTGAGGTCGGTGTAATTTATTGGGGGGGGGGAGATTATGAAGTGCTGTTTCTTGCAGTTTCTGTTCCTTGGATATTGTTGTTGTGTTCTTCGCGTGGTTTTGTTTTCTCCGTTGTAAATTCCTTGTGACTGGTTAGCCTTTGTAGCGTATGTCTATTAGTTTCCGCATTCAAGGATTTTCCTTAAGATTGCAGCTGTTTTTATCATTGCCGTCCTTTATATGGTTTCGATAGTCCCTTTGATTCCAATTTCTCCCAGTCTTTACTCCAGGTTTTTGGGGATTGCTCCTAGTGCTCCTACGATTATTGGTATTTTACTAACTTTCTTCATGGTCCATATTCCTTTCAGTTCTCTGGCTAGTTCTGTGTATTTACTTTGTTTTTCCATGTTTTTGATCTTTACTTTGTGGGCTGCTGGAACGGCGAAGTCTACGATTTTACAAGAGTTTTCCTTTTTGTCTATTATAATAACATCAGGTCTCCTTGCTTGTATGAGTTTATCGGTTGGTATATTCATATCTCAGAGGATTTGGTGTGTTTCGTTTTCCAGTACTGTTTCTGGTTTATGTTTTTACCATTTGTCTGCATATTCGAAATTCAATTGTTTGCACAGTTCCCTGTGTATTACTTTCCCAACACAATCATGTCTGTTCTTGTATTCTTTTTGATCAAGTTTGCTACATTCACTTATTATATGATTTACTGTTTCGTCACATTGTCCACACAGTTTGCATTTATTGTTTTCCTGGGTTTTATCTATTTTAGCTTTAATGTAGTTTGTCCTAATCACATTGTTCTGTGCAGCCATCAGTAAAGATTCCGTTTCTCTGTTCAAGTTTCCTTTTCTTAGCCATGTCCAGCTATTTGCGTTGGTTTCTTCTCCTGTGAGTCTTATGAAGCGTCCATGTAGTTGTTTTCCTTCCCATTTTTCTTTTCTTGTCTGTTTGTATCCAGTTTCGATGCTTCCTGCGTTGTTCGTTGGGACGGTATCTCTTGCTGCGGTCATCAGCCTTTCTGTGTTCTGGTTTATGTATTTCTCCAGCTCTTTTTTAGTGTCGTCCACACAGTCTTCTATACTTACCAGTCCTCTTCCCTCTTCGTTTCTCTTCACGTAGAGTCTGTCTGTATCGTCTTGCATTGTGCATAGTCATTAATTTTCTAGTCCTCTGATCAAGGTGTCTGAGTTCTTCTTCTGAGTCCAGTTTATGAATGGTCCAGAATATCTTATTAGTGATACTGCCCAGGTATTTATTCATTTGATTATGTTTCTGCTATATAATTTTGTTTCTAAGAGCTTTCTTGTTCTTCTCAGGTATTCTTTCCCACTCTTATCTTTCATTTCTGTTTATTTGATTGTGTCTGCTTCCAAAACTCCCAAATATTTATAGCTGTCTTGTTCATCTAGCGCCTTCATCTTCCCTTGGTTGGGTAGTTTCATGCCCTCAGTCGTCTCCAACTTTCCTTTTTTAATCTCTAGCAATGCACACATTTCCATTCCGAATTCCATTTGAACGTCCTGACTGAAGATTCTGGTCGTATTTATCAGCTTTTCCAGTTCCTTTTTTCTTTTTTGCAAATAGCTTCAGGTCGTCCTTGTACATGAGATGTTTTATTCGTTGTTATCTGCCCGTGAACTTGTATCCGGCATCACATTTCCTGAGTACGTAGTTGAGTGGCATCATGGCTATGATAAACAGTAGTTGTGATAGGGAGTCTCCTTGGAAAATGCCTCTCTGTATTTTATCTCCGTCAAGTATTGTCCTCGAGCTGTCAGTTCTAATCTCCATGTTTCCATTGCTTTCTTGATTAAATTAATAATCCTGTTGGGTATCTTGTACATTTTTAAACATTCAATTATCCATGCTTGAGGGATTCTGTCGTACGCTTTCTTGTAGTCAATCCATGCCATAGATATGTTCTTTTTCTTGCTTTTAACTTCTTTCAGGATCTTTTGATCTATGTATAACAGATCATGCGTCCATCTTTTCCCTTTCTGGCATCCTTTTTGTTCACCGAATTGTAAATTTGCTCTCTAAGTTGTCCCGTTAGGATTTTCCACATTGTCGGTAAACAGGTTATTAGTCTGTAATAGCTTGGGGTCGTTCCTTTCTTGGCGTCTTTTTGTATGAGCGTTGTCCTTCCTTTGGTCATCCACTCTGGTACGTATGTTTTATGGATACATCCTCTCAGTTTAGTTGCTAGCCTTTCATGTAGGGTCATTAATTATTTGAACCAGTACGCATGTATTCCATCGTGACCTGGTGCTTTCCAGTTTGCAATTTTTAGTGTTGTCTTAATAGTTTCTTCATTAATTTCTGTTTCCGTTCCTTCTTCAATTTCTAGAAGTTTATCTTTCATGTATTTCAGCTATGTAGCATTTTTTTGTGATCTTCAGCATTTTCCCATATCTTGCTCCAGAAATGTTTTGTTTGTGTCGGGTCCGGTTGTTCTGTTGTTTTTCTTTCTCCGTTTACGTTTTTGAAAAACTGGCTTTCATTGTTTTCAAAAGTCCTGTTCTGCTTGTACTGTTCTGATTTGTATCTGTATAGTCTCAATCTTCCTTCTTTTGCTGCTATCTTTTGTTTTAGTTCTTCATGTTTCTTATTTAGTATTTCCTTACGATTCAGATTTCTGCTCTTCCATCGTTTACTGTTCTCCTTCATTCTATTTACGGTTTTAGCTTCCTTTTGAAGTTTGGTGATCTGGGTTTCCAGTCTGATCTCCCATCCAGATTTCGTCTGTCCATTCTTTTGGTCAGTCTTATTTTCCCTTTTTAGTTTCATACATATTGGTTTTGACCCCGCATATATCAAGTTGTTTAGATCTGTGATAGTGTCTGTTGGGGTGTACGTGAGTACTCTGTTTACTTTCTCTGTTTCAACTTTTAACTTCTTCCAGTCTTCGTTCCTTAGGGGTGGAAGTTTTGTTTTGTCCTCGGACATTAATCGTTTGATGTTTTCCACTTCTCTTGCTTCTTCCCCAGATAGTTCTATAGTTTCGTCGTCTTCGCCTTCTTCAGTTTCTATGTTTATGTTTTTCTCGTCTTCTTCCTGGGAGTTTTCGTCAAGTAGTGTTTCTTGATCTGTCACCTCATTTATCTTTTGTTTAATTTCCGTTGATTCCATCTCCGAGAACGATCCTCTCTTCAGTATCTGTCTTGCTTGATCTGCTATCCTTTGTGCCGTTGTATGGTAGTCAGTAGAAATGTCCCATAGATCTTTCATTCGTTTCCGATATCCTCTTTCTGTGGGGTGGCGGCTTTTATAGTAGCATTCCATTGCCAGTCTGTTCTCTTTTGTGGTCCATTTCTTTCTATGGCTATTTGGTCTGTTATTTTCATTCTTGAATTCTTGTGTTTGGTCAGTGTCCTTATCATATTTGGAATTTGATGGGTTACCTACCTGTTTTTTTGTTCGTGGTCTTGTTCCTGAAATTAAATGAGCCAACATTCGCAGGATGCGGACCGGGTCCCCCATGTTGGCCATCGAGGGACCACCTGCGCATCATGACACTCAGATCTTTCTTCTGAGTCCCATTATTATCATTATTGTAATTATTATTATTATTATTATTATTATTATTATTATTATTATTATTATTATTATTATTATTATTATTATTATTATTATTATTATTATTATTATTTGTACTCACACAGGTCATCATCAGAGATTACTCACTGATAATAATCGATAGTGTTCCCTTGAATCTGGGGAACAGCAAGTTTACTTCAATTTCAAGTACTCTACATATGTGTCGATAACCTTTGCAAATGTATTTGCGTTATCGCAACAGCCGCTTACAATCTATTCCTCGCTGGAATTTGAATGGCAATAAAGTTCCCTAAAGTCCCAGTACTCTTCGCAGTCATTCAGTGGAAGTCTGGTTAGCTTTTTCTCTCATCAGTCCTTCCATCCTCCTTAACCCTTCACGACTATTTTGTGTGGTATCAGCCGAGGCTGATACTTGGGGTGGGAAAGTTTATAAGATTCATTTTAGTTTCAGTTTCCTTGGACTCATGTGGCGTTATTTCCATCTTTTTATTTTACTTATGTTGCAGTTTCCATGTGTCATATAGTGTTTGCTATTTATGGTTTCCGCATTCAAGGATTTTCCTAAAGATTTCAGCTGTTTCGATTATTGCAGTCTGTTGTATAGTATCAGTCTTCCTCTGAATTCCAAGTTCTCCTCGTCTTTGTTCCTGGTCTTTTGGGACTGTTCTTTGAGTTCCTACAATTATTGGTATTATAAGTCTTCATGTTCCATATTCCTTTTGGTTCTCTATCAAGCTCTGTGTATTTGCTTCGTGTTTTCGTCTCTTTCATCTATACCCTGCGGTCTGCTGAGACGACAAAATCTAAGATTTGGCATGTTTTTAATTCTTGTTAACTATAATGATCTCCGGTCTCCTTGCTTGGATGAGGCTATCTGTTTGTATCTTCTATGTCCAAGACAATTTTGTGGTTTTCATTTACCAGTACTGCATCCGGTTTTTATCTGTTCCATTTGCCCACATGTTCAAAATGCAGCGGCTTCCATAGTTCCCAGTGCACTGCTTTCGCCACGCAGTCGTGTTTGTTTGTGTATTCTTGTTGAGCTAATTTTTTGTATTAACTTATGATGTTATTTACCGTTTCGTTTCTTTGTCCACACAGTCTGCATTTCATGTTTTTCTGTTTTTCATATATTTTAGCTTTAGTGTAGTATATGTTAATCGCATTGTTCTGTGCAGCTGTCAGTAGAGATTCAGATTTTGGTGTGCATGTGTACTTTCCTTAGCCATGCCCAGGAATGTTGGTGGGTCTCTTCTCTAGTAATTCTTATGAAACATCCATGTAACTTTTTTATTTCCACTTTTTCCCCCTGTAATTTTGCTTCTGGTTTCAGTGCTTCCTGTGTTGTTCAATTGGGTGATGTCTCTTACTGCGTTAATCAGCATTTCTATGTTCTGAGTAATTTATTCCTCCAGTCTTTTTAAAATCTTCCACACAGTCTTTTATAGTTACCAGTCCTATTCCGTATTCGCTTCTTTTCACGTAAGGTCTGTCCGTACCGTCGTTTGGGTAGAGTGCGTTGTGTATGGTCATTAATTTTCTAATCCTCTGGTCGAGGTGGCTGGGTGCGCTTTAGTCTAGCTTATGAATGGTCCCGAGTATCTTATTAATGATGCTGTCCAGGTGTTTATTATTATTTGTACTCACTAGGATTTCTCACACAGATCATCGTCAGTGATTTCTCACCGACCACTACCAATGGTATTTCCTGGAGTCCGAGTGACACCAAGCCTCTCCAGATTTCCAGTATTCTTCACCTCTTTTTGATAACGATGCAGTATCGCAACAGTCTCTGGGATTTGGATGGCAAGGTCCCAGCATTCTCTGCACTTTTCCAGTGGAGTTCGTGTTTGTGCTGTCCCTCCTCGGTCTTCTCATCCTCCTCGACTCTCTACAAATATGCTGTGCCTAGGCCGGCAACATTTTTTTTTTAATTTAATTAATTAAAAAAAAAAAAATTTAATTTTAATTTTTTTTTTAATTTTTTAATTTTTTTCAATTTTTTCACTTTATACATTTTTTGTTGGGGTGGGGGAGAGAGGGCGGACGCTTATAGTGTTTCTTGTAATTTCTGTTTCTTCGGTTCATTTTTGTATAGTCGAAGCTGAGGCCGGTGTAATTTATTGGGGAGGGGGGAGATTATGAAGCTGTGTCTCTTGCAGTTTCGGTTCCTTGGTTCGTGTTGTGGTGTTATTCGTGTGGTTTTGTTTTCTCCCTGTTGTAAATTCCTTGTAACTGGTTACCCTCTGTAGCTTATGCGTGTTGGTTTCTGCATTCGATGATTTTCCTTAAGATTGCAGCTGTTGTGATCATTGCCGTTTATTGTATGGTTTCGATGGTCCCTTTGATTCCAATTTCTCCCAGTATTTCCTCCAGGTTTTTTGCGGAGTGTTCCTTGTGCTCCAACGATTATTAGTATTATACTAACTTTCTTCATGCTCCATATTCCTTTCAGTTCTCTGGCTAGTTCTGTGTATTTACTTTGTTTTTTCGTGTCTTTAATCTTCACTCTGTGGTCTGTTGGAACGGCGGAGTCTACGAGTTTACAAGATCTTTCCTTCCTGTCGATTATAATAACATAAGGTCTCCTTGCTTGTATGGGTTTATCTGTTTGTATATCCATATCCCAGAGGATTTTGTGTGTTTGGTTTTCCAGTAGTGATTCTGGTTTATGTTTGTACCATTTGTAAACGTATTCGAAATACAATTGTTTGCATAGCTCCCAGTGTATTATATTCCCAGCACAGTTGTCTGTTCTTGTATTCTTTTTGGGCAAGTTTGCTACATCCACTTATTATATGGTTTACTGTTTCGTCACATTGTCCACACAGTCTGCATTTATTGTTTTCATGGGTTTGATCTATTTTAGCTTTAATGTAGTTTGTCCTAATCGCATTGTTCTGTGCAGCCATCAGTAGAAATTAGTAGTAGTAGTAGTAGTAGTAGTAGTAGTATAATTATTATTTGTACTCACTAAGTGTTATCACACAGGTCACTGTCAGTGATTGCTCACCGACAACAACTGTTGGTTTTTCGTGGAGTCTGAGTGACAACAAGACTCTTCAGATTTTCAGTATTTTTCACTCCTTTTCGATAACAACCGCAAATTCATTTGCGGTATCGCAACAACCACTTACCATTTATCGCTGGTAAGGACTATTGGTTTTCTCTGGGGTTGGGGTGGCAATAAGTCTCTCAAGGTCCCAGCACTCTCCGCACTTTTCCAGCGGAGGTCTGGTTAGTGCTGTCGCTCATATGTATTGACTCTCTATGACTATTTTGTTTGCAGGGGGTGGACAGCTTATGATGTTTCTTGCAGTTTGTGTTCCTTGTGTACCTGTGGTCCTATTAGTTTTGTTTTCTTCCTGTTATAACTTCTATGTGACTGGTTACCATTCGTAGCTTATGCGGGTTGGCTTCCGCATTCGAAGATTTTCGTTTAGTTTGCAGCTGTTTTGATCATTGCTGTATTTTGATCACTTTGATTCCGATTTCTCCCAATTTTTTCTCAAGGTTTTTTGGGGGACTGTTCCTAATGCTCCTACAATTATTGGTATTATATTGTCTTTTTTCATGCGCCATATTCCTTTAAGTTCTCTGGCCAGTTTAGTGTATTTACTTCGTTTTTCAGTTTTCTTTATCTTCACTCTGTGGTCTTATGCAACGGCGAAGTCTACGATTTGGCCAGATCTTTCCTTCTTGTCGATTTTTCTAATATCCGGTCTGCTTGCTTGTATGAGTGTATCTGTTTGCACATCCATCACCCAGTTTCTAGTTTATGTTTGTACCATTTTTCCGCGTGTTCGAAATGCAGTCGTTTGCATAGTTCCCACTGTACATCTTTTCCCACACAGTCGTGTCTTTACTTGTATTCTTTTTGGGTTTGTATGCTACATTCACTTATGTGATTATTATTAGTAGTAGAAGTAGTAGTGGTAGTAGTAGTAGTAGTAGTAGTAGTTGTACTACTACTACTAGTAGTAGTAGTAGTAGTAGTAGTAGTAGCAGCAGCATCATAGGCTTAGGCATTTCATGTTTTTGCGTACGTTATTAGCTTTCACGCATATTCAAAAATATCAGCGAAGTGGTGATTGGTGAGGAATCAAATTTCGCTCAAGTAACAAATTCTGACTTCACTTATTTTAAAATGACTTGTTCCAAAATCAAATTATGTCGTTTTTTAAAAGAATATTTCGCTGACAATGAGAACTATTTTTACGGCAAAAGAAAGGTCATGGTTTTCTATTGATCTTGGCATACAATTATTATTTCAAAGAGATTATTATTATTAACAGTAAATTATACAGAGTGAGCCAGAAGGCAGCGCGGAATGCCATTTTATTATTATTATTATTATTGTTTGTACTCACTAGGAGTTCTCACACAGATCATCGTCAGTGATTGCTCACCGACAACAACCAGTGGTATTTCCTGGAGTCTGAGTGACAACAAGTCTCCCCAGACTTCCAGTGTTCTTCACCTCTTTTCGATAACGATGCGGTATCGCAACAGTCTCTTACCATTGATTTCTCGCCGGTAAGGACAATTGGTCTTCTCTGGGATTTGGGTGGCAACAAGCCTCCCCAAGGTCTCAGCACTCTCTGCACTTTTCCAGTGGAGGTCTTGTGTGTGGTGTCCCTCCTCGGTCTTCTAATCCTCCTCGACCCTCTACAAATATGTTGTCTGGTGTCAGCCTAGGCCGGCACCAGTTAAAAAATAAATAAATGAATGAAATAATATTTCTTTAAATTAATTTTTTTTTTAAATTAAAAAAAAAAAAAAATGTCTTTTTAATTTTGTCCTTTCAATTCCTTTTCTTTCTTTTTTTTATTCCTTTTCTCTTCCCTTATTTAAAAAAAAAGAATGTTTTAAATTCTTTTTAATTTTTTTGTAGTGGGTGGGTGGGGGAGAGGGAGGAGCTTATAGTGTTTCTTGTAATTTCTGTTTGTTGGTTCATTTTTGTGTAGTGATAGCTGAGGCCGGTGTAATTTATTGGGGGGGGGGGGATTATGAAGTGCTGTTTCTTGCAGTTTCTATTCTTTGGCTCTTGTTGTGGTGTTCTTCGTGTAGTCTTGTGTTCTCCGTTGTAAATTCCTTTGTAGCTTATGTGTGTTAGTTTCCGCATTCGAGGATTTTCCTTAAGATTGCAGCTGTTTTTATCATTGCCGTCCTTTGTATGGTTTCGATAGTCCCTTTGATTCCAATTTCTCCCAATCTTTTCTCCAGGTTTTTGTGGATTGTTCCTAGTGCTAAATTATTATTATTATTATTATTATTATTATTATTATTATTATTATTATTATTATTATTATTATTATTATCATCATCATCATCATCATCATCATCATCATCATCATCATTATTATCATTATTATTATTATACGCATATACATATTTGATGGCTCCAGCACCGACTGATACCACACGAAGTGGTCGTGAATAGTTAATGTGGATTGAAACACCGAAGGAGGGGGGAATGTTGGGGGAAGTTTATTGCCACTCAAATTCCAAAGAAAACGGAAGGGCCTTATCAGCAAGTAATAAATGGTGAAAGACTGGTGCTATAATACAAAACAATTTGCAACAGTTTTTGAAAGAGGCTGAGAATTTTAGAAATTTTGGAAATCGTTGTCACTCACACTCCAGGAGATACCACTCCTTATTGCAATAATAATAGTAATGACTCATGTGACCTTGTCAAGGGGCAAACTGTAGTATTGCTTCGATGAAGTGTAGTTTGTTTTAGAAGCGATACAACATGTTTTTTTTTTATTATTTAACCTATATATATGTAAACAGAATTTACAAAAAATAGAAATACTTTTTCTGCATTTCATTTCAGTGTAGGAAATCAAAATGTCGCATCTCAACAAAAACGCAACAAATTGAAATACTATACTGATATTCGCTTAGTTAACACACAGATACATGCATTCAGCATCTAACAATATTGCCTGTAAATGCCCACGAATTAGGAGCTCATTTAATTTAATTTCACAGTTAAATAATTCTTCCATATGGCCCCAACCCGGGCAACGACGGGACAAAGGGTCCTCCTAAGTATACATAATAATATTAAAATGATTATACGCACTTCGGGCGCTGGCTTTTCAAACCCCATTTACTCGACCCGACCTGTGGTCACATCTTACTTGTGGGAGTAAGATACAACTGGCCTTGTGCCTAACTCCTGCAGAGGAGTAAATAAATATACTCAGGCACCCCATAGACTTAATAAACCGGTATTGTCCGGACCTTTGGGTCTGGATTTACGCCGGTCTATTGGGGGTTGTCTGGTTCGGTGCAGTTCTAGGAGGAGCACCCTCCCAGGCTTCGCCTCCCCTCTTTGGGGAGGAGTAAGTTTATTGCTTACTGTCTGAGGCGCCCCTACCGGGGAATGCCGACTGGGCTATCCAGGCAATTTTTAAATGGCCAGAGTACTCACCTCTCGAGCACTGGCTTTTCAAACCCCACTTTCCCGACCCGATCTTGGGTCACAACTTACTTGTGGGAGTAAGATAAAACTGGCCTTGTGCCTAACTCCTGGGGAGGAGTAAATTAAACTCACTTCTTGGCCTTTTGGCTAAGATCAAAGTGTAGTATCTGTTCCGATGGATATTGCACCCCATAGACTGGTATTGTCCTAGCCTTCGGGGCTTGATTTACGCCGGTCTATGGGTCTGTCCTGTGCAGTTATAGGAGGTCCACCCTCTCAGGCTTCGCCTCCCCTCTTTGGGGAGGAATAAGTTTATTGCTTACTGTCTGAGGCGCCCCTACCGGGGAATGCCGACGGGGCTGCTCAGGCAATTTTTAAACCCCACTTTCCCGACCTTGGGTCACATCTTACTTGTGGGAGTAAGATAAAAACTGGCGTTGTGCCTAACTCCTGGAGAGGCGTAAATCAATACTCACTTGTTTATTTTAAATTATATTGTTATTTAGAGTAAATTACAGCGTTATACTATTTATTTCACACACACACACGCACACACACACATATATATATATATATATATATATATATATATATATATATATATATATATAGCATAATATATTGCATATATATATATATTGTTTCAACTTGGTAGTAGTAGTAGTAGTAGTAGCAGTAGTAGTAGTATATAAAATACACTAATGGCGTTAAGCTATACAGTAACGTTAGTATTTTATTCCCGAGCGAAATCATCAGGCTAAATGTGTGAGTATGAATGTCGCTCAATTTTCACACACCTATGATCCGGAAACGAGAATTAAAAAAAGTGTCTTTGAAAAGTTAACCGAAAGACGATATATGCTGTTCTAATTATTCTGAGAGATAACCAGTTTTAAAAAATATATATTTACATTTTTATTTAGACAAAAAGATGTGTTATTTTGCAACATAACACTTAGCCTAATATATACAGCAAGTGTTACCTATTAGAAACGGAGGTAAACGTAATTTCACTATGCACTTTCCACGGGAAATAACTCTGCGTAAACTCGTATGAGTAGCTTCCCTTGAAATACTGAACCGTTTGTTATCTATTTTGATATAATGGTTCGCAATTTTTTAGACGACGATTGGAAATTTGTAATTGGATATTTTCAACTACTATTCTCATTTTTAATGTTATTTTATTTTCACAACGTTTCCGCTGATGTAATTTCCGACCTCCTGCGGATGCATTTTTTTAAAACTTGGAAACGCGCACTGAACCCCGAACCGAACACCTTATTTTGTCCACGGGGAAAGATTGTTCTCGTTCCGTCAGCTATGTTTATTTACTCCTCTGCAGGAGTTAGGCACAAGGCCAGTTTTATCTTACTCCCACAAGTAAGATGTGACCCAAGGTCGGGTCGGAAAGTAGGGGTTGAAAAGTCAGCGCCCGAGAGGTGGGCACTCTGACCATCAAAAATTGCCTGAGCAGCCCCGTCGGCATTCCCCGGTAGGGGCGCCTCAGGCAGTAAGCAATAAACTTACTCCTCCCCAAAGAGGGGAGGCGAAGCCTGACCGGGTAGAAGTGCGAGTGATTATCTGTTTGCTTCTCCACCGGGACAGAGTTAGAGACAATGTTGGTTTTTAATATGGGCGATATCCAGATATTCAAAAAGGGTCACTCTGGATTGTGACCAAAAATTTAAATTGCCTCAGTCTAGAAGGATGTCTCCTACACTGACTCAGGACACCAAATATGAAGTGTATAATCAGAACTAGACTTTGCTCCTTGACAAAATACAAAAGAAATAATATTTAATTTTTGTTCTAAGTTAGTATCGTCTGTAGTAAGGATTGAACCCTGATCCTCTTGAAGGCTGTCGCTCAGAACTAATTTTCAATAAACGACCTTATCGTTAATTAACACCTCCGCTCGGTCCTGGTTGAGGAAACTATAACAATTTACCCCGTGGACTAAATAAGGGGTTCGGTCGAGGTTCCGTGTTGGTTTTCTGGTGTTATATATATATATATATATATATATATATATATATATATATATATATATATATATATATATGTATATATATATTGGTGCATTGGTACAAAAAAATTAGTACACCATTCGTACCGTCGGTTTCAAGCACACAAGGGCTTAGCCATCCGGCTCTCTTCAGCTTCTGTTGTCATCTTTTTCGGAAATGTGAAGTCACGTGTCACTCTCGTTTGGACGCGTTATTTGCTTACAGTGTTATGTATGTTTGTTAACATTTATTGTAAGGAAGGTTTAATAAGGTTTGAAAAAAGGGGAAGGGTGAAAAGTAACAGTTGAGTTTTAAAACTGGAGAAGATTTAAAGAGATATCAAAAAATAAAAAATTATTTCTATATAAATCCCGTGAGCCAATATTATGAGTATCGTATATTTGGCCGCTACTGTTTTGGGGTTTAATGAGTGTCTTCTAAATGAATTAGGGGGAGAAAATGGGTTTAAGGATAATAAAAGTTAAAAGGAACAACATTAATTAAATTCAAGTTTAAATCCTAGATTAAAGGACTTTAAATCAATCCCGAAAGTAGGCCACCTTTTCCTTTACTTACTCCACAAACACCCCCCCACACACACACACACAACCTACACAAACTTTTTAACAGAAATTCTATTAAGCTTAGCTGCTTCACTGCTCCATGCATAAGAAAAATCATTTTTGCGCAGCACAAAGCAATTGCAAACGCAGGCTACTCATGCCAGGACAAAAACAACTGGCCCTAGAGGGCAATTGCAAAATCGATTCCCTTGTATATGAAACCACCGTCACCGTTGCTACAGCAAAGAAGTTGGGCCCCCTCTATCGTCCTAGTAAACTTCTCACACCTTACATTATCCTATATCTGTACAAAGCCACCATCCGCCCATGCATGAATTATTGTTGTCACATCTGGGCTGGTGAATCATCCACTAGTCTCTCCATCTTAGACAAGGTCCAAAAAGAGTCACCAACTTAATAAGTCCCTAACTATCCACCAAGCACTAGCCCCTGTCCCATCACCGCAATGTTGCTACTTGTGCCTGTTTTACACGTCCTTCAATGGATTGTGCTCTGATGAACGTGCTGCGCTAGTGCCACCTCGACGCAATTCTCTAGACCAACCCGACAATCAGTCAAACTCTATCCATTCATTGTTGAGGTACACAGATGCCGAAAAGCCTTCTACTCCAATAGCTTCTTTCCTCGTGCTGCCGGACACCGAAACTCCCATCCTGCTCCCTGTTTACCTAAGTTCACTGACATGGAGAAATTTCAAACTAATGTAAACAGAGCTTTTGCTCCTAACTTAGGATGATCCCTAAAACCTACATCGTATTTCTCAGTAGCCACTTACGTCTACAGTGGCGGTCTGCCTTGTTTGGAGGTGAACTATTTTTATATATATATATATATATATATATATATATATATATATATATATATATATATATATATATATGCAAACAATGTTAACAATAACAGAATTCGTCTGTTTAAATATACCTTCTGTTTTTTTGTGGTGGTCTTTTTTTTTGTATTAACAAATGTTCCATAGGTTTCAAAGAATTGACCATCAGAAAAATTGAAAAAGTATAAAAAGCTATAATTAAACAGACGAATTATGTTATTTTTAACAATGTTGTCATAAATGAGAAAATGCTACACCTAAATACACACACATTATATATATATATATATATATATATATATATATATATATATATATATATATATATATATATTACATAATTCCCGCCAAAACCTTCTATAATACTAACACATGGTCTGATTAACCTCTTTCCCGTGATGATGGACCCGGATGGGTCTGAAAATACTTCGGAGACAGATCCAAACTATGGCAAATTCATCAGCCAATTCCCCTCCGAAACTATGATCCTGATTCGGACTATTGAAAGGATTTACCAAAGGATATATAGACATGAGTTGCCTGCAAGAGCAGATGCTGCCTATATATATATATATATATATATATATATATATATATATATATATATATATAATATATATATATATATATATATATAATATTTATAAATAAATATTAAATTATTTATACCTACAGACGCTAGCGTTTCAAGCTTATTGCTCTCATCAGTGCAGGGAAGTAACAATTTCAGACGGTCGGGAGGCGCGAACCCGGTACACAGAGTCAGCCATATCCACTCGGCCCACGGAAACTGTCATGTAATTTAGGGAAATTAAGATCTATATGTACCTAGAAGCGGGCACAGATAGAAGACTAGTCGAGAGTGTTCGACGAACGTATTCGGAATTTTGCATTAGAGCTTTTTGACAGTCTATTATTAACTTCCCCGAGATATGCATTCAACCTCAACGTTCCGGCGACGCTGACCACATACCCTAACAGTTGTATCTGAATTGGCTAAATAAACCGGCTAGTCTTATATTTCACAAAATCCCTGTGCTGTTTTTTATTTTTTATTTTATTTATTTATTTTTTTTTTTTACTAAAAAGTTGTGTAACTTACCTCTATACACGGCCCCTGTAACAGTCTTTAATGTGACTTGAATATTTATCTTTGGGTTTTACAAATAATGCTGACGTATTTATTTCAGGTGAAAATATCTATTCAGGAATATATTTTTGTATTCTTTATTTTGTCTCCCCCTCCCCTTTTAAATAGAGTCAAAAAAATCAGCTTAACTCCTATGATCTATACGGATATAAAAACAATTTTAAGTCAATATAAATAGATCCACGAATAAGGGATATAACTCTTGAGAAAGATGACTTATTTATCTCCCTTGTGGAATAAAAGTCCACTTTCGTTATTTTCAACGTGCAGTTTCATTTTGAACTTTTTTGTGGAATTGAACTTTTCAAGTGCATATTTTCCTGCCGTGATTCCAGCGATGAAAGTTGAAGAACAAAAAGAAAAGAAAATCTGTGCTTAGTAGGTTAGCCGTTGTGGTATTAATACGAGAACGTTGGAGAGAACGTAACCGATCTGAGGGAGATAACTTCTTACACGCCGTTTTCCGAATTCGTAACTTTGGCATGCAAGGGAGATAACTGTTTATCGCTACCAAAAGCGCTTTTATTTACATGTCACAAACAATTAATTTTACAACAATTTTTTAAAATTTAACAACAAAAAAGATCAAAAATTTTACAACAAAATTTTACAACAAATACTTTTACAACAATTAATTTTTAAAAATGTTACGATCTTTAACACAAAAAAAGAAAGTAAATGCGACAGTAATTTTTGATAAAGTCTCTGGTTTTAAATGTCACAAAGATATATTTTAAGCGCTCCACTGTCGTAATATTGCATCTATTGAGAAATCTGCTACTATTGTCGCATTTTCAAATCGTCTTTTACCGAACTATCACCTAAATAAATTAAAAACAAGCAAAAAAAAAAAATATGGCGCTCTTGTATAAGCAGTAACCGATCTGAGGGAGATAACTCTATTTGTCTTAGCCGCAGCTATTCGGAATTCGCTTATACTTTGTTTATCGCAGCATGAAAGAAAATAACTTTTCTTTTTATGTTTATATAAAGTGTATACAATGTGTGGCATGTAAATAAAAGTGCTTAAGAGTTATTTTGAACTGGTTAGGG
Organism: Sepiola atlantica; assembly: GCA_963556195.1. NCBI lineage: Eukaryota > Metazoa > Mollusca > Cephalopoda > Sepiida > Sepiolidae > Sepiola > Sepiola atlantica. Next base: position 36,830,957 of record OY744527.1, on the reverse strand, counting down.
TTTAGGATTAGGGTTTAGGGTTTAAGGTTAGGGTTAGGGTTAGGGTTTAAGATTAGGGGTAGGGTTAGAGTTTTTAACGCATTTCAAAACCGTAACATGTTTTTTTTTTTATTAATAAACAAAGTTATCTCCCTTGCCAAAGTATAAGCGAATTCGGAATAGCGGCGACTAAGAAAAATAGAGATCTCCCTCAGATCGGTTACAGCTTATACAAGAGCGCCAAACACATCTCATAATTGTTGTAAAATGTGTGACATTTACAAATAGACAGTCGCATGTTCTATCTTCATAATACTTCGAGGGTAGCCAAAAAACATGTAAAGAATCACTTAAGAGTTATCTTTTTTCACATTTAAAAACAGAGACGTTATTAAAAGTTACTGCCGCATTTTCTTTCTTGTGTTAAAGACCGTACCCTTTTGTTGAATTATCAACTGAATGTAGTTCCACTCAACCAAGTGGTGATGAGGCCATCGACCTGATCACCGCACTACGTGATAATTACTGCGCTGCACAGGTATCACATGACATGAAAATTAGGCGCCAAATTTGTTCTTTCAAAGTTGTATCTTCAGTTCGAGAATAAAATTTGTGCAATACGCACGTATTATTGTTACCCCATTCTATTCTTGTCTTTTCTTCTATCTCTTCGTGACTCATAGTCTACCACGATGTTACGCTCAACACCTTTTTATTTATTTATTTATTTTCCTCCAACTGCGATAAGATGTGACACAAGGTCGGGAAAGTGGGATTTGAAAAGCTAGCGTTTGAGAAGATCAGCACTCTGGCCTACAAAAAATGCATGGCCAGCCTCGTCGGTATCCCCCGGTCAGGACGCCTCAGGCAGTAAGCGAGAAACTTACTCCACCCAAAAGAGGGGAAGCAAAGCCTGGGAGGGTGGAACTCCTAGAACTGCACAGGACAAAACCACGGGCCGGCGGAATCAAGACGCGAAGGCCAAGAAGATACGGGTCTATAGGGTGTAGTATCCATCGGAACATATACTACACTTTGATCGTAGCAAAAAGGCAAAGAAACGAATACGGAATAGCGGCATGTAAAACATTTAGAATTATCTCCCCTAGATCGGTTACGTTCTATGCAGGAGCACCATTATTACTTACTAGCGGAACATTGTGAAATTCACATGGGTCTTTGTACATCAATCTGCATAATTTACTGTTAAAAATAATATTTTATTTGATATAATAAATGTATATCACGGTCAGTACTATTAAGAAAATATTACTTTTTCCCCCAAAAAATAGTTTTCATTGTCAGCTAAATATTCTTTAAACAAATAAAACGAATATGTCTCTTCTAAATTTATGTATTTAAAATTGTAACAATTTACTTATTTAAAAAATTGTTAACTGAGAATTATTACCGTAAAAATAATTGGCAGTTAAATATCGTTCAAATCAATAAAACAAATGCCACTTTTTGAAATGTATTTACTAAATAAATCGACGAGGCGATATAATTTGATTTAGGAAAAATTTCATGTAAAATGAATAAAGTTGAAATGGTTTACATAAGCGATATCTGATTATTACGGCAAACTCATTTTTTTAACGTGTGGGTATTGGTGATGCATGGGGAGTCAGAAAGCAAAACTGGTCTCGTGAAATGACTAGTTTTAGGATGGACCAAGCCGAGTCCATGTGTGCTCATTAGCAGTAATTATGTGGATGACAAATAAATGGGTATGAGCTAAACTTTATGCGAACAAATTTTGTAGTTAAGCCAAGTTCGATCACCGATAATGATTATTGCAACATAAAATGAAACCACAACTAAGTGTATTGTAGTGACGTCGCGGAAGGAAACAGTGGTCACACGCAGGCGCGAACCCACGCCCATTAAATCACGGGAGGCTATATCCGCATCACGAGAGGATTGTATTATGCAAATTAGGTGCGGTTAGCGGCGAGGAAGGGTAAATAAAAGGAGGGTTTTTTTTATCGACGGTGTTAGGTTTGTGGTGAGCATCGCGTTGTTCACATGCGTGTCAATAGAAAGAAAAGAACAGAACGGTATTTTCAAGGAAGAAAAAACAATTCGGCGTCATTTTATCACACTCCCCGGTTCTTTTATACGATAGAGGCGCGTTCATGTATATAAATCGTAAACATTTACAAACAAATGAGAGTGTATTGTAAATTATATTCTTACCCCCTCTTCGCACTGAATAAACTCGTCCATTAGATTCTGTCGTTGGGGCGAAAGACTATTCCTATCTCTTACACTGTGTTTGTTGTTGTTTTTGTAGTATTTATTTGTAATTAACACTTTAGGTTTCTTATGGAGAGGTTATGTGGTTAGGAAGAAAGCAATCGATGAAGAACGTAAGTTAGCATAATTAGTTGTATCTGGCCGGATCTGACTGAAATGGAATATTGAACAAGAAAAGGGGTCGTTATCTTCAATAAATAAGACCACATCTAGACTAAATAGGCATCAACTTTAATTTAAGGGAAAACTGGAACACAACGAGAATTGTTCAGTAGGCTGGCTTTTGTCGATAAACGAACGATGTGTCCCGAGAGTTGTATTCTAGCCGACCACTCGTAGTAAAACGGCGAGCACAGGGTAACATCCTATCAAGAGGCGATCCAAACGGTAACTGATTTGAATTGTCTTTTTATGCGCGAAAATAACGCTACATGTATTACACTTGCATCTGGACAGATGTATCATAACACTCATGCAGTTAACAGTTCAGGCTCGAGAGCGCGAACGCGAAGCCAAACCACGACTAAATTCAAGCATGATACTGCGCGTACATTTAAACAAAATAAGTCCCTTATGTAACTACGACTAAATATTTACCAATCGCTTATTATTCTCCGTCTCAATTAAGTGACAAGCATTAAATAGCTTATTTTTATAAATAAAATAGAATAGTATGTATTCTTTTATAAATTTCATAAGATTATTAAATTATATGTATATATATATATATTTGAGAGATTTACTTTTTTTTCTCTCTCAACCGTTTTCTCCAACTGAAACAATTTTTTCCCCTCATATCTCATTCGATTTTCTTTGTTTTTAATTTATAATTCTGATCTTTCCTCTTATAGGGTCAGACGATAAGGCCTTAAGGAAAATTTTAACAATTTTCTTTTTTTTTTTTCCATCCGCCCGTTTCATTGATTAAAAAAATGTTTCCTCTGAAATTTATCCTACGATTTTGTTTCACGCGAAATTTACTTTAGTTATGTCGCCTAAATAGCGTTTTAGCTGAGAAATCTAACTCTGATTCTGACTAGACAATTTTAATGCGTGATTATAGCACACAGAAATATTTACGAAACAAATTTAAACGTAATGGATCCCAGGCAGCGCTGGCAACTGATAACCTATAAAGAGACAAACTGTTAAAGTTAAAATAAGAAACATTTTCATGATGTGTAGAAAAGAAAACGTAAAATCTCAAATTCAAAACGCTATTATATTGACATTTTGTCTTTGTTTTGTAATTACAGAAATACGCGAAGTTGTCACAGAATGTTTTTCATATAACGAATAAACAGAGTAGAAAAGAGTAGAGATGTAAACATGCTAAATAATTACTCAGACGATGTAAGCAACTGCCATATTTTAAGCTGCAAAGATTTGTCTCTTTTACATTATTTGAGTTGTTATTTAAAATTGTCGCCATCGTAGCAATATTGTTAACCGTAATAGTTTTTAACTAACTGAATTGAAAGACATTTAAGTATTCTGAAGAAAATCTTCGAAGGCTGTGTAGAATCAAATATCGATGTGTCAGATACGATACAATCTGGGTCTAAATTATGAAATACGACAGGATAACTTTATTTATTAGATTTATGGTGATAATTTAAGGACAAGACACTTCAGTTTTACGAAGATAGCACCATGTAATATGTGTAAAATGTAAATATAAATGAAAGGATGGTTCCGCATATAAAGAAGGTCGGAGGTTTCATCGGGCGAAACGTTGCGAGACTAGCATAGTGGTTCGACTAATCCAAATAATACAAATTAGCCAACATCCTCTAAAAAAATGATGAAACATAATTTTAATCGTCAGCCAAATTCAAATCGAACTTTTTTTAAAAAGATATTTGAATAAAAAAATACCGCACTTAACTCAAAGTAATTACACGAATTTGCAAGAATTTATTGCAAATGTAATAATAGAGTTGTGTCCAGTGTCTCGTTCTCTCAAGATGTCAGAAATGTGTAGATGTGTTTGTGATATCAACTTTTATCTTTTCTAAATTCGTTCTTCTAAATTTTAATTACACTTTGGTGGAAATTCCGAACACCTACAATTTCAGATTATATATATATATATATATATATATATATATATATATATATATATATATATATATATATATAATCTGAAATTGTAGGTGTTCGGAATTTCCACCAAATATATATATATATATATATATATATATATATATATATATATATATATACCTACAGACGCTTGCGTTTCGAGTTTATTGCTCGCATCAGTGCAGGATCCGGGAGGCGAGAACCCAGTTCACAGAGGCAGCCTAGAATCTGCAAGCAGTCGCTATATCCACTCGGCCAACGTAAACTGTCACGTAAGTAAGGGAAATTTAGATCTATGTTTACTTAGGGAGCGAGCACAGTTAGAAGACTAGTCGAGAGTGTTCGACGAACGTATTTGGAACTTTGCATCAAATCTTTTTGACAGTCTATTTTTAACATCCCCGAAAGTGCTCAACTTAAAAGAAATAACACCTATATAGTTCATGTTTATATAAAACTATTACACTTGGGGCCGTTGTGATTACTGTATCTATCTCATTGAATGTGATAGCAGTGTTGGTCCAAAATTAGCAGAGTCATGTTTCATGGATTCATTTGTCTGCAACTTTAGAAAAAGAGGTCCTACGTGTAAATCCGTAATGTCGTACCTATTCCATGTGCGGAATTTAGGACGAGATATCACCATTTTGTCTGGCGCCCTCTTAAACTGAACGGTTCATCAAGCTCTTCTTAGGAGCATGCATTCTGAAACCCCAACAAGCCTTGACTCAGAATAACGTTATCTGGAAAAGTCGCTAAGATTTTTAGCAACACACAACACAAAGTTAGTGATGTTTGCTTATTCATTGCTCACCTATAGTTCTCTGTCTACGATACTCGTAACATGTGTTCTCTCTTATCGTATTTGGGATATTAATTTAGTTTTTCTACTTAGTACTTATGTATGTTGTACTACGCGTGTATCTTATACTGTGTGCCTCCTTTCACGTTTCGTAACTCTTTTTATTTGTGTCTTCGACAAACTGTTTATCTGATATGTAATTCACGACTATGCATTTAGGCTTCATCAAGTTTGTAAATAATGCTTTGTAAATCAGTGTCTGCTCTTATTTCTGCCAATTCCATATATTTGTCAAAGTAGTTAGCCTTGCAATGCCATCTGCCGAACTGGGCTTTACTTCTCTTCTAAGTAACGATTTTATATAAATATTCTTCTTCTAAGTCTACCAAGTCATTTAAAAATCAGGATGATGTCTTTTCTCTTGAAAGATAACTACGGTGATGTTTATCTTCGGCTATACATTTTGTGCATAACCTCTTTAATAAGTAGAAGAAAGTTGACAAAATCTTAGTGTGTATTGGCAGGTTCTTTCTTGACAAGTGAAAGACTGAATAAAGTGAAACTTTTATATCGAAACAAAATGTGTTACTGCTACAAATAGTTAATTCTATTTCAATGGGTTGGAAAGAACAATCGAAGAGTTCAAATTGTATGTTGATAACTGGCCGGAATTTAAGCGTGAGAGTGAGTTACGATAAAGAAACTAGTAATATGAAAGAAGTAGGGGTTAGCAAATGTGAATAAAATGTTGTAGTTTAAGTCTGCCTATCATTGGGGACAGATTTGCGAAGCCAAAATCAGGATGAACGCTTGACCAATCAGAGTTGGAAAATAGGGGGTTTGGTGTGTGTGTGTGTGTGTAGGGGGGGGGGTCTGCATGATGAGAGTAAAAGCCAGTTTGAGTGCGTATGCCAATATAAATCAGAAATTTGCATTTCAGCAAATATCTTACTCTGAAATTATCGTGATAGTACATTCCCACCACTCTCGTCTCATTTGTATTCTCTTGTGTAACCTATTTTTGTATAAATAAGAGAGTATATCTGATTTCAAAGTTACACAAGCTATATATATACACTAAAAGAACGAATCCCCTCCTTAGAAATCCACAAATAACGACGGAGCTTGAAATGCTTCAAAATAGGTTTGTAATAGTTCCTATTGATAAGGCGACAAATAACATAGCTTTTATCTGTAAAAAGTATTATATACAACGCTTATTGCTAGAAGTAGGAATAATAGGTGAAGTTTCAGATACTTATAAATTAAGTAATAATAAAAGCGATAACATTATTATAAACAATACTGTTATTTGTGAAAAATTAGGATTAAAATTAGAAGAAAAATACAAAAAACTTCCATCTATGTATTGGATACCTAAAATGCATAAAACACCAGTTGGCGCCCGTTTCATTGTTGCCTCAAAAATGGGCATCACTAAACCCTTAAGTAAGGCTGTGTCTAAAATCTTTAAATTAATTATAAACCAAATAAATAATTTCCATAAAAAAAGTAAATTCTATAGTAATATAAACCTATTTTGGGTGGTAAATAATTCCGATCTAGTAAAAGAAAAATTAGATCGTATTAATTCTCGTAAACAGGCTAAATCAATCTCGACATACGATTTTAGTACATTATATACAAAAATACCCCATAAAGAACTTATTAAAGAATTAGGTAATACTGTAGATTTAGCTTTTGCAGGAGGAAAAGGTAAATACATAGACTTTGCAAAATCTAAAGCCTTTTGGTGTAAAAATAAAAATGGTAAGACGAGTGTATCCAAAACTGGTCTGATAATGCTTATAAGTCACCTTATAAAAGAGAGTTACTTTCAAATAGGGAATAAATTATTGCTCCAAACAATAGGTATTCCAATGGGTTTGGACCCGCCTCCATTTTGGGCAGATCTATATTTACATAGACTGGAATATATATATATGTCATCACTAATAAAAAATGATATATCTAGAGCGTATAGTTATCATGGATGTAGGCGATATATTGACGACCTTGTTTGCATTAATGATAGCGAAGAGTTTGCAAATACTAAACATTTAATATATCCTAAAGAGTTAAAATTAAACTGTGAACATAAGGGAACACAAGCTACTTTTCTTGATTTGGATATAAAAATTGAAGATAAAATATTTATCTATAAACTGTTTGATAAAAGAAATTCATTCCCTTTTCGTATCGTGCGAATGCCATATAAAAATAGTACTAGCCCTGTGTATATATTTTACGGGAGTATTATGTCTGAATTTCTGAGAATTGCTCGTGTTACCTTAAAATTAGTAGATTTCATGCCCCCAATTTCTGATCTAATAATAAGAATGATTAACCAAGGTGGCGATCAAAATAAAATATTTGGACAATTAAATAAGGCAATTACTCGCCATCCTGATGCTTTTAAATCTTATCAAATTAATCAAAATAAACTGATAGAACAAATCATAGTATATATAAATAGAAATTATATAATATGAATAAACGTATATATAACACATCTGCTAATTATCTATATATTAATACGATAGCGTGTGTGTTCGTGTGTCACGCTTCCGGCAAAAGCTCTGCGCATGCGTGCTGCACCTAAATTTTGAAGAACATTCAAGTAGCCTGCGTTTAGGAACTTTTACATCTGTGTACCTCTGGCGCAATGGTTAGCGAGGTAGCATTTTTTACTTCGGCCCGACTGGTTTATAGTTCGATCCCAACCAACCTCTAAGATTTTTATTCTACATTTCGAGGGGAAGGGGAAGAAATAATACATTTTTTTTTATCACCTGGTTAAAAACTACTTTTTTGTGTTGCTTAAAACTTAAAACTATTTTTTGTTTTTATGTTGGCGTTTTAATGGCATTGTCTATTTAATTACGTTGACTGCTTAAAAAGTAGGGTATCGGCCAGTATTATTTTGTTGTTGTTGTTTTTTTGAACGGATGGCATATCAACCTTTTTTAGTAGATATGTGCAGTGTCCATCGTACACGAGTTACTATTTCAAACAATTATTCCACTCTTATCCAGAAGGGGGGGGGCTCATAATAAAGCAAGCGTAACTTACTAACAAATAGAGGGTGCTTTGTTACATTAGGACCCGTATTGAAAACATCATTTCGTGTAATTTACACGGGTTCCGCTAGTAGATAAGGTTATAATATATATATATGTATGTATATATATATATATATATATAAGTATAAATTTTTATTTATACAAACATTATTGGTTACATATGTGCATACATGTTTCGGTTGCACTCTTCGCAGAGAGTCAACCTCATCAGACCAAGGATTCAGAGTAATGCATTACTCTGCATCCTTGGTCTTATGAGGTTGACTCTCTGCGAAGAGTGCAACCGAAACATGTATGCACATATGTAACCAATAATGTTTGTATAAATAAAAATTTATACTTATAAACAGCTCTACTTGTTATTGAGCACTTTTTATAAACACTTGAGTTTCAACGGATTTTCATCTACAGAAACTAATACAATACATGTACTATATATATATATATATATATATATATATATATATATATATGTATATATATATATATATATATATATGTATTAATAAAAGTAGTGATATATAGTGATAAGTAGTAAGACTGCACATTAAAACAAGAATAGGTTTAAGGTACCCAAAATTCATACTAGAATTGTCTGCTATGATATAGTACTAAGTATAATTCAGTTCTAAGTGATAGTCATCTGAAAGTTGAAGGTTCAATCCTCGGTGCGGGCGATACAAAGAATTGTGAATTACTGAAGACTTCTTCCAGTCATGGCTGACAGAACGAGAACATACTACCCCCGTGGATTAAATAAAGGGTTCTGTTCGAAATTCCGTCCAGATTCCCGAGTTCGACAGAAATATTCCCAAGTTTTAAAAGATACACCTGAAGAAGGCCGGAGGTTACAGCGGGCGAAACGTTCTTAAAATAACACTCAAGATGAGAACAGTAGTTCGAATATACCAAATTCTACACATAAACATTAATATTTTGGTCATTTCAATCCAAATGTATTTGTCTTTTAAATGTGACCATGAAGAAAGTAAAAGAAAGAAGAAATCAATTTGCCTTTTTACTTGTAATTTAGACATTGCAAGTTGTTGAAAATCCAGTCGGTCTCTTTAAAGAAAAGAACATTTGAACTCAAATGCTAAATATTTATCCAGGAAATAAAACAACATTGTGAAACAGAAATATTTGTTATATTAAAATCAAAACAAATATTGAATTAAAAAACAATAACAAATAATAGGTAATTAATAAAATGTCTTTTTTCAAAACCAATATGCAAATTAGTTAACCTTGCGATTGATATTGCATACACATAAGCAGTATATCAAAAAGATAGTGTTGTAAAGTTGAATTAACTTGAAATTTTCTTGGCCTTTTGGCCG
>OY744527.1:36741409-36816409 GCA_963556195.1 Sepiola atlantica | reverse complement strand
TAAAATAAATATTGACAAAAATCTAAAAATAGATTAGATTAAAAAGAAAACGGAAACTCTTCGTTAAAATAAATATTGACAAAAATCTAAAAATAGATTAGATTAAAAAGAAAACGGAAAATCTTCGTTAAAATAAATATTGACAAAAATCTAAAAATAGATGAGATTAAAAAGAAAACGGAAAATCTTTGTTAAAATAAATATTGACAAAAATCTAAAAATAGATGAGATTAAAAAGAAAACGGAAAATCTTTGTTAAAATAAATATTGACAAAAATCTAAAAATAGATGAGATTAAAAAGAAAACGGAAAATCTTTGTTAAAATAAATATTGACAAAAATCTAAAAATAGATTAGATTAAAAAGAAAACGGAAAATCTTCGTTAAAATAAATATTGACAAAAATCAAAAATTGGTGAGATTACAAAGAAAACGGAAAATCTTTGTTAAAATAAATATTGACAAAAATCTAAAAATAGATTAGCTTAAAAAGAAAACGGAAAATCTTTGTTAAAATAAATATTGACAAAAATCTAAAAATAGATTAGATTAAAAAGAAAACGGAAAATCTTCGTTAAAATAAATATTGACAAAAATCTAAAAATAGATTAGATTAAAAAGAAAACGGAAAATCTTTGTTAAAATAAATATTGACAAAAATCTAAAAATAGATGAGATTAAAAAGAAAACGGAAAATCTTTGTTAAAAGCTTCTTTCATAAAGTGCACAGCACGAGACCTGACTGATTATTAAGCACAGGGTTCTCAACCTGGGGTTCGAGAACACCCACGGGTTCACAGCAAGATTTCTAGGGGTACTTAGATGGCTGATGAAAAAGGTATTTTTACTTTAGAAAAGAAAGGTCAAAGATGGAAATCTAAGCATGTTGTAACACGTATATGAGGCACTTGGGAAAAATAAAAACACTGGAGAAGTAAAAGATGTGGCGCAGCTTTTGAAATCACATCTTGCTTCTTTGCGGATGGAGTTGCAGTCTTACTTTCTCCGAATTGAATAAAATGGAATCAAAATTGATTTGAAACGCATTCATTGTGAATGTGCACCTTCTTCCAGATAGTATGCAAGAGGAATTTTTAGAGTTGGTTAACACCTTTGTAACAAAAGATGCATTTGAAACTCTTTCCTTCACCAAGTTCTGGTCTAAAATGAGTGAAATTTACTCTGTTGTATCTGAAAGAGTTTTGAACTCTTTACTGATGTTCCCTAGTACTTACCTGTGAAAGAAAAGATTTTCAACGCTGTTGAATATGAAAACTAAACATTGATCACGATTGAATGTAGAGCATGACCTACGAGTGTGCCTGTCTGATGCTGCTCCTCAAATTGAGGAACTTGCTTGTAACAAACAGGCGCAGCCCTCACACTGAGGTTCATGACTTATTGATCCTTAAGAAAATATTGTTTAACTCCTGCTTGTGTAGCATCATTGTAAAATGTTTGTAATACTGATGTTTCTTTTTAATCAAAATTTGAATAATTTTTTAATCTCCTTTGCAGAATTATTGTAGTATAATGAGTTAGTTAATAAATAACCATTATGTTCATTGTCACATTATTGGGGGTTCGGGAAGATGGTTTTATAACTCAGGGGGTACTTAACGCGAAACAGGTTGAGAACCCATGATCTAGCAGATCCTATTGGTAAAAGAAATGCAGGGTTATATTCCGTTAAAGGTACCTCAACTATTTCGACCACAGAATACAATAGCGTAAAAATCAGTGTATATTTAATATAAATTAAATCCGTGTATCGCAAACAATATAAAAATATTTTAACAAAGCGTGATAAAACTAAAACGTATGTTGTCTTTTAGATAATTTTATGAGTCACAACTTATCAAGTCCTAAACCCATTCGAAAATTAGGGGTAATGAGATTGCAATTTGGATGATGATCAATACTATGAGAGGATTGGAAACGTTGGCTGAAAACGATAGTGTTTTAGTCAGCTGGCATTCCTCATATAAGTTTTTGGGAAAAAAACTTTCTTCATAGAAGTTCCATTTGGTTTTAGGTAGACAGAGGAAGAAAGGAAAGCTCTTGGTAGAGGTTGTAGCTAGACGAATTTTTGCTGTGAATTATTTACAGGGGGGCAGTGATTGGAGCTCAGTTGGCTTTTTAGAGGGTTTTTTTTCGATTTGAACTAAGCTTTTTGAAAAATGTATACTTTAATTGTTTTGATTTAAATTAAAAAAATTAAATTATACATTTTTCAAAAGGCTTCGTTCAAATCGAAAAAAAACCCTCTAAAAAGTTAACTGAGCTCCAATCACTTCTCCCCCCCCCTCAATTTATAGGGGGGGGGCAGCTATTTGAGCTGAGTTGGCTTTTTAGTGGGGGGTTTCGATTTGAACTAAGCCTTTTGAAAAATGTATAATTTGATTATTTTAATTTAAATTTAAAAAAAAATAGTGTTCTGATGTTGTCGTCGAGTGGTCAGTAAGAAAGGAACAAGTTAGTGACCCTAATGGGTTAGAAAGACTAAACAGATGGAATGGGGTTTAAATAAGACACGTGCCCCTCTTTTGATGCCCATATTGATGGTACGTTGAAGATAGATATTTCGAAATTCATCTCGGGGGGAAGGGGATAAAAACTAGTGTTTTTTTTTAATGGTTTGTTTTTTGTTTTCAAATATACAGAGTGATTGAAAATTAACTCCCTGGTATTAAGTGCTCATGATTTATTACTGAAATATAATTCTTACAAGACGTAAATATGATAAAAAAGTATGTAGCATAGGGTGTTAGTTGACATTCAATATGGGCGCCAGCATACGTCACCAACTTCTCGTTCTCATCATGTATGCCATGGCTGGATAGAAGTTAGTAATATTTATTTTATTCTTAGTAAGTATCGCTCGTACTGAAGATTGAACCTTCAACCTTGAGAAGAGTGTCATTTGTAATTTATCTATCCCTACCCGTGTATTCGTTATGCCACGTATCCATGTGGAATAATACAAATTATCAAACCTCATCTCAAAAACTCTACAACATGAATTAAAATATAAATGTATATTTTAGATAACTGATAAATCCTTATTTACGTTAGATTTAGAGTCGTTGAATAGGTAAATTTATTCGCGACCCTAAACCGTGAAGTTTAGGCTGGGCGAATGAATAAATATGACAACAGAAAGTCTTACTTTTATATAGATTAGGTGATATAAGATAATTGTTGAAATATGTGTATTCTATGTCTATCTTAAAGGATAGCTTATGGGAGGTAACTACAAAAGAGTAATACAGAGTTATTTCCCTTACATAAAACACGTATATATTTCTAATTATAAAAAATTACAACAAAATTATTATTCAAAAATTGAACATAGGATTGTTTATTTTATATACTCAATATATTCTGTATATATATTATTTGTTTAATTTTGTTTTTTTTTATATGGTTTTTTTTAACTATGTGTATGCTTTATTTGTAATATTGAGAATCTCTTAACGTACTAGGATTTTCTTCGATATCCGGGACACTATCCTTGAAACAATAATTATAAATATAATTATTTTTGAATAATTATATATATATATATATATATATATATATATATATATATATATATATATATATATATATATATATGTGTGTGTGTGTGTGTGTGTGTGTGTAATATATATATATATATATATATATATATATATATATATATATATATATATAACTTTAAATAGGATTATCTATCGCTGCTTGACCGAGTTGTTGACAACGGCCGTTGGAACTTGCATTTGAAATTAACTCGTGTTCCGGGGTTCGAGTCCAGCGACGGTGTGAATAATTCTTCTCTACACTGACGATTACGAGAGTAAAGGATGAAACGTATACGTATGTAGATAAAAACAAATGTTATAATTATTTGTCGCCCCCAAATGTAGTGACGATTCCCGTAAAAGATGAAACGTATACGTATGTTGATAAAAACAAACATATATATATATATATATATATATATATATATATATATATATATATATATATATATATATATATATATATATATATATATATATTTGTTTTTATCAACATACGTATGCGTTTCATCTTTTACGGGAATCGTCACTACATTTGGGGGCGACAAATAATTATAACATTTGTTTTTATCTACATATATATATATATATATATATATATATATATATATATATATATATATATATATATATATATATATATATATATATATATGGGGTGCAGACGAGTTTGAATTACCTACTAGACACTATCCTCAAATATTGACCAAACATTCCAAATAACATAGTATCGAAGCCCAAACAAGATCCCCTCGACATGGCTATACACTGGCTCATACGAAGAATGGTGCACTTTCCCGAAGTCATCTTAGTTCAAGTAACAACACTTAGCTGGATACTCCGCCAGACTTGATGAATTCTTGTCCTGGAATCCGGTAAGACCAAGAGACCTCAAGAAAAAGATATACTAACATACTTAACTGGTCAATTGGGAAGAGGAAAATTAATGTTCTTCACTTTTTTGCTAACTCAACTTTTGAGAGATACAAGAGAACTTAAATGGAACACTCGAATATCTATATATCTCATATAGAGATTAAGTGTTAGCCCCAGGAAGGGACCCCTTGATATCTGAGACTTTACACTGAAGTAAAATGAATAACCATTATGAGAGTGTATTTTCATTATTTTTTTTCATTATTTTTTCATTTTTATTAACAAATGTATCGACATTAAGATATGTAAGGGAAATAACTTTGTAGTAATCTTTCGTAGTTACCTCCCATGAATTATTCGTTTAAAATAAAATTAACTTAAAAAAACAAAACAATTGTTTTATTTCACATAATCTGTGAATACTCTGCTTTTATATTTGTCCATTTACACAGACTAAATGTGCGATTTAGTCGTTTCACAACCAAAATTGGAATTTAGTCAAAAACAATTGATTTGGGTTTACTTACTCATTTGTGAGTTCGCATAAAAGCAGTCGATACATTGTTCGCCATTTTGGCTGTGAAACGACTAAATCGCCCCATAACTGCATGATTTAATCTGAACACAGATGTATTAATCCAACGACCTGAAAAAAAAACGTAAATAATGTCTTCATTTTTTTGTTTACATATTTCACTCCAAACAAGGCAGGCCGCCACTGTAGACGTAAGAAGCTACTGAGGATTAGGGTGTAGGTTTAGGGTGTAATCCTAAGTTGGGAGTTGTGCAGCGAGATGTCTGTTTACATTAGTTTCATACTTCTGCATGTCGGTACAGTCGGGGAAACAGGGAACAGAGAGGGTGTTCCAGAGGCAAGCAGCCCAAGAAAAGAAGCTATTGGAGTAGAAGGCTCTCCGGCATCTGGGGATCTCCACAGTGAATGGATGAGATTTAGCTGATTGTCGGGATGTTCTAGTGTATTTACGTTGAGGGGGCACTAGAGCAGCAAGTTCATTGAGCACAATCCATTGAAGTATTTGTAAAGCAAGCACAAGGATGCAGCGTTGCGGCGATGGAACAGGAGCTGGAGCTTGGTGGATAGTTGTACAAAGGAAAGGGTAAATGGTACTGTTAACCACAAGGTATTAGCATGGCTTTTGCTAAACCAATTAGAGAAATATATCTGTCCAGATATCCTTCATGGCTGATTTTAGAGGTGAACGAGGGACCGTTCACATGATATTTCTGTTAAGCAGCTTCTAGAAAAGTGTATCGAACAGCGTGTGCATCTTTGTCAGGTGTTTATGGCTTTAACCAAGCCATTTGACACAATCAACTGTTAGGTTTTTTGGAAGGTGCTTCTGAAATTTGAATGTATAACTACTTTTACTGAGAAGTTCAAGCAACTTCATCGATCTATGAAAGGTCGCGTTAATTTCAAAAGTTGGATCTCAGATAAACTTTCCATTGAAAGTGGAGTAAAACGGGGTTAGGGTTAGGGTTAGGGTTTAAATGGAGTAAAGCAGGGTGATATAACCACACCAACATTGTTTACACTTCTCTGGTATTTTTCCACGATTGTGATATAGGTGTCTATATTATATTCCGAACAACTGGAAAAATATTCCACCCGAGAAGATTCCAAGCGCAACCTCTTGTTAGTGATGGATTTGGTATAGAGCTGTTATATAATGCTGACCTAGTGACACGCTTCCCAGGGGATAAGCAATCGGTCGTGGATCTCTTCACGAATGCTTGTACTTGCTTTCTACTGACGATTAGCAATAAAAAAAAAGCTAAACTCATATATACTTCCACTTCTGATAATCTGCATGTGGAACCTGATGTCTTTGTTTATGGGAAGCGTCTTGTCGAAAGTCAGCGCACTAGGATTAGCGTGCTCTGACCTAAAAAAATGTCTGAGCAGCCCCGTAGGCATTCCCCGGTAAGGGCGCCTAAGGCGATTAGCAATAAACTAACCCTTCTCAAAGAAAAGGTAAAGCCTGGGATGGTGAACCTCCTAAGACTGAACAGAACCATACCACAGCCCGACAACAAGAAAGTCACTGTCGGACTGATTGTTGAGGACGTATCCCTGACTGATAAGAACTCACGGCAGTAAAACATGATTGACATGAGTGTCAGATCTGCCTAAGCATATGTCATTCGTTGGGGGGACTGAAGAGCCATCTGCGCCCCATTAACGGTAATTAAATGAAGGAGTGGCACTCGTCTGACAAGTGGTCGCAGTCAATATATGCATGGATGCCTAATGTACATATGTACCTACGACAAACAAAATATTATATATTTTTTTTTAGTACTGAATTAGATATAATTTGCGTATACATGTGTTTGCGTGAAAATATATATGTGCATGCATTGAAACCTTACTGACAATATCTATACAACGGTCTATGTATTTTGAAGCACGGCGGTTGTCTGCATTTAACTAATTATAACAAATATATGTGTATGTGTGTGGGTGAATGTATATGTATATATGTATACATTTGTGTGTATATGTGTACGTGTGCGTATATATGTGTATATATACACATATATGTATATATATATATGTATATATATATATATATATATATATATATATATATATATATATATATGTATATATATACAGGGGGGCCAAAATAAGGGTCCTATCTTTAAATTTGAATAACTTGAATTTGAATAACTTCCACAAAATAAAAGTTAAACTCACCAAACTTTATGTGTGTGTAGACTGACCCTTCCGAGATTTTTTTAAATAAACAAAACAAATTGTAGCCGAAAAACACTTCTTAAAACTTACAAAAACTAAAGTATTGTTTTTTACACTGTTTTGAGTTTTTTAAGCAAAAATAATGTTTTCTAAATAAGGGTACGTTCCTTAGGGCTAATACGGCTCATGCTTGCTTCGGAAGGGGTCCTTTACTTATTCTAAAAAAAAAAAAAAAAAAAATCAATAAATAAAAAAGTTATGAATTTTAAAAAATAGGACCCTTATTTTTGCCCACCCTGTATGTATATATGTGTGTATTTATATGTATATATATGTATATATATAATATACAGATTAACTCGCTCCATTAAATTTAGCGATTCTCCTACACTTCTTTCCATAGTATTGGAGGTGGTTTCCCTCCACGCTCTTTTTAAAGAGAGGACCCATCCATTTAAAATATCGAACCCACCATTCTTTATATTAAATAATATGTTAAAAATGTTAAAAACCACAATACAATTGTTTAAACAAACCACATTTCCTGATTCCCAAATGACTCACTCATGAATAGCATTTTTTAGATGTCTTTATTAATAAGCATTGAATAAATGAATGAGTAGGTACAATTTGGGGGGGGGTCGAAATTTTATATATATATATATATATATATATATATGTATATATATATATATATATATATATATAGGCATCCACATACAGACTGTGTCGCTGTATCACAGCTCTTCAGACCAGTCAACTGTCGAGCTGAGAGTCGGCGCTCTTACCCCTGCACTATCATACGACACTGACTGAATGTAAGTAATATCTCAATGTAAACATTGTCAAGTGCCAAAAGCTCGAATTAATTTTAC
The DNA here is from genome assembly GCA_963556195.1 of Sepiola atlantica. Taxonomy (NCBI): domain Eukaryota; kingdom Metazoa; phylum Mollusca; class Cephalopoda; order Sepiida; family Sepiolidae; genus Sepiola; species Sepiola atlantica. The sequence continues at coordinate 36,808,373 of OY744527.1, read as the reverse complement.
TTAATGAGCTTTGCCTTAAAGCTAATGGCAGTTGGCGATATCCATACAAATAAGCTCTACCCAGGGAGAGAGCTTCATATAGTCATCCAGATACAGACTGTTTCGCTGCATCACAGCTCTTCAGTGCGGCTAGACCAGTTAGTGCCTCAGGCCGGGATTGAAACTGAACTGTCGAGCTGACAGTCGGCGCTCCTAACCCTGCGCTATCATACGACACTGACTGAGTGTGTGTGTTTGTGTGAGTGTGTGAGCCTCAATAACTTTGCCAGGTCCACACATGCAAATGTTATAAGATTAGAACAAATATCCAAATGGTGACAGACTTACAAAAATAGATTATTTTACGTTTCTATGTTTTTTTTTTAATATTAATTTGTACCGCTGAATCGATCAGCCCAAGTTTTTATTCTTACTTGTTTTTTTTTTAATTCTATCTTCTGACAAAATTGATGATATGTTTGTGGCATTAATGCTTGATTTTTGTTAATTTATGTTATCAGAAACAGTTATGTTTAGAAATAGAGTTTTTTTTATACAATTCATGAATTAAATCGTACAATCATCGATTTCTGTAAATTCAATAAGACATTGATTAACATAAGTACATGTAATGTGAACGTAACGTAAGCATCGTGCAAAAGTTCACGCATAAACCGCCGTTTATTTGATCTCTACAGTGCTTATTAACAGAGATGTCTCTTTACAAATCCAAAAGTAATGATCCGCCATGACTGCGTCCCTCGTATCTGATCTCTTTTTCTTTCATAGCGCAATGGAATCTGCCGTCTTACTTTTCGCTCATCGATTCTAGATTCAAAAGAAACCGATCCATATGTGAAAATAAAAAATGAATTTTCGTTCTAATGTTGCATCCGAGGTTTCTGAAAACAGTCACCGTATTTTTGACAAGGGCTGCATAATTCATAGCTTTGTTTGTTGTGAAGGGTTTTTTCGGAAAGAACAAAGCCTTTCATGCTTTCAGTCCCACTTCGTTCATTGAGTTTGTAAACTCAGAATCTCTGTTGAGCTGGCGAATATGAGAAGTATCCAAGATGTCAGCTTTGAACTTTTCTATGGTTAAATTTGGAGATGTTTTGTGCAAGTCAGTTAAGCAGTAACCATCCTTGACCAGAGCTTTGGTGAACTGTCTAATCAAGCCAAGCTTGATGGACAGCGGTTGGGAAAGTATCTCTTCCCTGTATAAAAAAGGGTTGTTGATGAGTTTCTTTTGCTCCGCAAGGCACCAACTTCTTTTCCACAGGTTGCTCCTTCCTTGTATAATGCTGAGCATGTTCCTACTATCTTACATGCACAGAACACATGGGAACTTTCCATTTACAACCTTCCGACCATAGGAAGATTTGACACAAGGCCGGAAGATAGGGACACTAAGTCAGCTCACAAGTGCACTTTGGCCCTTTAAAAATTTTCTGAACAGCTCACCGAAATTTCCCGGTGAATGCACATCAGGTAGTTGGCCATGAACTAACACCTACCCAAAGCGGGAATGCAAAGTTGACCTCCTAGGACCAGCCAGAACAAATACCACAGTCCGACAGTATTGACCCGGATCAACGACGCTTACATTCGGTGATCTTAAAGCAAGCGATGTGTCCACGTGATTATAGCCGTACATATTTTGCGTCTACATTTGTGTTTTTGCTGTAGCTCCTGTCTGTCTGTTTGCTCACAAATTCCCTAAAGAGTTTATGCGTTAGATCCTCAGAAACGTATATTCTGAAACAACATTGTTAAGAGTACTTGGATTAAGATATATTTTGTTTTGTTCGTTCCCGCTTGTTAAAATCAACAGAACGTTTTAATTTATTTTATATTAAACTTGTAACTAATAGAACTTTGAAATAAGAATAGAAAGGTTAATGCAAATACAGAGGCAGGCATTTACAATTTCCTTTTCAACACTTGAAACAGGTTATACATTGGTTAAACTCAGTGTCTCCTCAAAATTGAATATATAAGAACAACAGATGCATAAAAATGGACGACAAGGTGCATGCACATTAAGTTTCAACCACAAATTGAATATATAAGAACAACAGATGCATAAAAATGGACGACAATGTTCATGCACATGAAGTTTCAACCACAAATTGAATATATAAGAACAACAGATGCATAAAAATGGACAACAATGTGCATGCACATTAAGTTTCAACCACAAATTGAATATATAAGAACAACAGATGCATAAAAATTGACGACAATGTGCATGCACATCAAGTTTCAACCACAAATTGAATATATAAGAACAACAGATGCATAAAAATAGACGACAAGGTGCATGCACATCAAGTTTCAACCACAAATTGAATATATAAGAACAACAGATGCATAAAAATGGACGACTATGTGCATGCACATTAAGTTTCAACCACAAATTGAATATATAAGAACAACAGATGCATAAAAATGGACGACAATGTGCATGCACATTAAGTTTCAACCACAAATTGAATATATAAGAACAACAGATGCATAAAAATGGACGACAATGTGCATGCACATCAAGTTTCAACCACAAATTGAATATATAAGAACAACAGATGCATAAAAATGGACGACAAGGTGCATGCACATCAAGTTTCAACCACAAATTGAATATATAAGAACAACAGATGCATAAAAATTGACGACAATGTGCATGCACATCAAGTTTCAACCACAAATTGAATATATAAGAACAACAGATGCATAAAAATGGACGACAATGTGCATGCACATTAAGTTTCAACCACAAATTGAATATATAAGAACAACAGATGCATAAAAATGGACGACAATGTTCATGCACATTAAGTTTCAACCACAAATTGAATATATAAGAACAACAGATGCATAAAAATGGACGACAATGTGCATGCACATTAAGTTTCAACCACAAATTGAATATATAAGAACAACAGATGCATAAAAATGGACGACAATGTTCATGCACATCAAGTTTCAACCACAAATTAGATATATAAGAACAACAGATGCATAAAAATGGACGACAATGTGCATGCACATTAAGTTTCAACCACAAATTGAATATATAAGAACAACAGATGCATAAAAATGGACGACAATGTTCATGCACATCAAGTTTCAACCACAAATTAGATATATAAGAACAACAGATGCATAAAAATGGACGACAATGTGCATGCACATTAAGTTTCAACCACAAATTGAATATATAAGAACAACGGATGCATAAAAATGGACGACAAGGTGCATGCACATCAAGTTTCAACCACAAATTGAATATTTACAAATTTCGATGATTAAACATGCACATTACAGAAAACCGAAACGCTTCATATCTCAACTAAAACCATATCGACGAAATACCTGTTTTTTTTTCAAATCTCACCACCATTGATAAAAGATTATTAATAATTAAAATATTTTAACTGTATATAAAATCTCAGTTTGACACTACCGATTTTTATACATCTTTTCGTATCCACCAACTCTTCTCCAGTTCCAACTCAGATTACCTTTCCCTTTGCTCTAGTATGATATTATGGACTGGCTTCTCTGGTGTCCCCTCGACGTAAATTCACTAGACCAACTCGACAACCAGCTAAATCCCATCCATACACTGGTGAAGTCCCCAGATACCGGAGCGCCTTCTACTCCAATAGCTTCTTTCCTCGTGCTGCTGCCCTCTGGATCTCCCTTCCTGTTCCTTGCTTCCCCGACAGTACCAACATGCAGAGGTTTAAAACTAATGTAAACATACATCTCGCTACACTGCTCCCAACTTGGGGTGACACTCAAAACCCACAATAAAATTATCAGTAATCCTTTACGTCTACAGTGGTGGCCTGCCTTGTTTGTGGTGAAATATGTTTAAAAAATTAAAAAAGAGCCGAGGCCCCGGACAAGGATAGGAAGTGACTTATGAACGCACACAACTGGTGAGTATACCTGGTGAACCGAGTGCAAGAGAAATGCAAACAATTGCACTTAAAAGGTCGGTTAGAATCTTAAAATGATCTCTAGGCTGGAGTGTCTGAAATAGCCGGTGAATGTTAGGCATCTGGTAGGATGCCCCATCCCCAACAAAAACGGAAAGATAAGAAAAATAAAAAAGAGCTCCTATACAGCACGACATAATGGACCATTTGTAAGAAACTGAATATCAGGTGTAGCAGCAGGCCCTGGGAACATCTACCTGAGAGAACTGTGGGGAATGAGACATACACCATCCATTATGACCATGCAATCCCCCACAGCTACCTATCCGGAAAACGCAGCTGTCAAACCTGACATTGGCGTATGGAACAAGACAGAGAGAGTGGCAACTTTGGTTGAGGTTAGTGTCCCTAATGACGGGGGCCTAAACAGATCTGAAAGGGAGAAAATAAAAAAATATCTAGGTCTAATGTATGATATGAAAATAACTGGAACCTCCAAGAGATCTCCATCATTCCAGTTATCATAGGAGCCACTGGACTCGTGAAGAAGAACCTGAAAAAGTATTTGGCAAGTATACCTGGTGAACCAAGTGCAAGAGAAATCCAAACAACTGCACTTAAGGTAACAGCCAGAATCCTGAAAAGATGTCTCGGTTGGAGTTTGTAAATAGCGGGTGATCGTATAGCATTTGGAAGAATGCCTCGTCCCCAGCAGATGAAAGAAAATAAAAATATTTTTTTTTTAAAAAGGGTGGTCAGGTTGTATTGTTCAGATGTAAATGTAATTGCAATTACATCTTGTGTATTTACACATTATAATTATCTCTCTAACAACTCGTATATGTTTTTATTGTTATAGAATATTTTATTGCTTATTATGATTCGTTTTACAAAGTTGCGTTCTTTTGTGTATATTTATCATGTTGTGTATACTTATTATGTTGTGTATATTTATCATGTTGTGTATATTTATTATGTTGTGTATATTTATTATGTTCGGTATATTTATTATGTTGTGTATATTTATCATGTTGTGTATATTTATTATGTTGTGTATATTTATAATGTTGTGTATATTTATTATGTTGTGTATATTTATTATGTTGGGTATATTTATTATGTTGTGTATATTTATCATGTTGTGTATATTTATTATGTTGTGTATATTTATCATGTTGTGTATATTTATTATGTTGTGTATATTTATTATGTTGGGTATATTTATTATGTTGTGTATATTTATCATGTTGTGTATATTTATTATGTTGGGGACTGACAAAAAGACCGGAGTTGACAAGTTGGCGGCTCGGAGGAAAGACATTCAGTTGGAATTCAACAGAGAGCGGATCAGACCGAGAATGCGGCGAGACATCTATCAACGGACAACATCTGGGGGACCTCTTTTCGCGCTGAGGATATCATAAGCGCATCCGGAGCTCAATTGAGTTATACAACAATTTGTCTTGGGTTGTTTTATCATAGTGCGACCACGAGGGAGATTATCCGGCTACACTTGTTCGTTTTATTTTCTTCTTTCTTTCTCTTTTTCTTATTCCTCTATTCCTCTCATCCCCTACCAATCGGACACCAACAACCTTAACATCCATCCTTACTTTTTTATCAATTCACTCACTTATACACCTTGTTTCTCAACATTCTCACTCATCACATAATCTCTCCCGTCAATCATTTTAATCACACACTTGACTACCGTTCGTTCCTAACACATTATTTTACTTGACCAAACCCAGCTTTTTAGGCTTGACATTCGCTGCTACTTCAAACATTTATGTACATTATATCTGAATCTGTTCATTAAATGCGATTTCTGAAAGCGATTCATAACCGAATCTAGAGAAGCGTGATTTTGTTTTATCTTTTTTATTTTATATATAGTCTTTTAATTGCTCATTAAAAGTTTTCCAGCTATAAACAAACAAACAGACACACACACACACACACATCTCTCTCTCTCTCTCTCTCTCTATATATATATATATATATATATATATATATATATAGAGAGAGAGATGCACATATATATATATATATATATATATATATATGTGTGTGTGTGTGTGTGATAATATTTATAAATAAATATTAATTAGTTTAGTACCTACAGACATCGATGTTCTATGCTAACGCAATCTTCAGTGCAGGAAGCTAATTCTCAACGGTCGGCGGGCGCGAACCCTGATCACAAATCGCCACTGATTCGTAGTCAAGAGTCTTATCCCATCGGTCATAGACAATTAGTTAATAATTAGAGAGAAATTTAAATGTAAATAGCGAGTCGGCGGCTAGATTTACCAAGCAGCTAGAGTGATCTACGAACGTGTTCGGATCGTGCATATATATATATATATATATATATATATATATATATATATATATATATATATATATATATATATATATACTTTGGGTTTTTTTTTAGACTGGAAAGAGTTGTTAAAAATGATATAATTTAGAAAATACTACTTCATAAATTAGAATTTTACCGATAAGGGATTTCAAGTTAGCGTAATATGTTTCAATCATAAATATAAAAAAATGTTTATCTGATTAACAAACAAAGAGGAATTTAACAGTCATTATACCCCTAAAATACTACTTTTCTTTGTGTGTGGGGCTAAAAGCTAAATTTGAGCGATTCATACGCAGCAACCATTACCTTATTATTGTTCTCCCAGTAGTGAATAACAAAGACAAATTCCAGAATATGGTGCCTACAATTATAGTGTCTTAATATATATATATATATATATGGGAAAATGAAAAAGGAAAACCAAAAAATGGATGTTTTTTTATGTGTACATCAACGTTTCGTCTTTATTTATAAGACTTCATCAGGATGACAAAATAGAGAAAGAATGTCATGCAAGCACAGATACATGTAGGGTAGACATATTGGGAAAAATAGAATGAAATAGTGGCCAACTACTGGGTTGACGTCCGTATTTGTAGGAGAAATAGAAATGAATGTAGAAAAGAAATGAGTGGGGAAAAAAAAATGGAAGGATGGGGTGAGCCAGGACTACTGTAGCTGGTGGTAAGAGAAAGAGGTGGGGGATGAGCAGGGGTAAAGTGGATGGCAGAGAGGGAGGTGAGGAAGAGGGGGGGAGGGGGGTGTTTGACCAGATGGCTGCGGTTCAAGATTGAAGGGGAAAAAGTAGGTTGGAATGTTTGTGTATGGGAGGATGGGTAGAGAGGAAGGGGGGGGGGCTGTTATTTTAGTGGATGGGCGAAAGTTATGGTCTTAGAGAGCGTTTTGAGAAAATGAGGGAATTTAAGAAGGGGTATGGGAGAAAATAGTTGAGTGGGGGGAGGGAGGATTTGTTGTGATAGGGTGTGAAATATTTGAAATATTTGGAAAATGATAGCAATGAGTGAGGGATTGGGGGGGGGGTGGAGGAGGGCGGTGATTGAAAGGGTGGGTATGGAATATTTGAGATATTTGGAACATGAGAAAGTTTATTTGGACTGCAGTATTAAAAGTGTGAGGAAAAAGTAAGGAGAAAATGAAGATTCAATGAGAAAAAGAAAGGGAAAAGTAAATGGGAGAGTGTTATAGAGGTTGGAGATGAAAAAAGTTTAACCATGATCAGGCAAGAGTCTTTGTTCTGTGAGGATGATCTTGCTTATTAAGGGTAATAGGTTAAAGAAACCATTACGTTGCTTGATGGTGGTGGAGGCGGTGATGAGGGAAGTTTCTAATAATCTTCGCCGAGATTTGTTGTGGATATATTTAGTGATTTTGGCTTGTTCAAATTTGAACGCATGACCATGTTCTAGTGCATGGGAGAAAAGTGCACTGAGAGGGTTGTTGTTTTTTATGTCCCTTTTGTGTTCATTTAATCGTTTCTTTAATTCACGTTGTGTTTCTCCCACGTAAAATTGATGGCAGTCATTGCAAGGGACAATATATAAGCCGGCATGAGATGTGGGTGTTTTTTGGAAATGTCTGGATGTGTTTAAAGTTTGTTTTATGGATTGAGATGTGGTTTGTACTGTAGGAATGCCTAGTTTGTTAAGCGTGTTGCCTATGGATGTGTTATTGGAGTGCGTGGGTAGGAGAAGGGGTCTGTCTATTAGAGAGGTGTTATATATATATATATAGAGAGAGAGAGAGAGAGAAAGAGAGATATTCATTTGCAAAGAAATATAAGATTATTTATACCTACATACGCCGGCATCCCGAGCTTACGCTTTCATCAGTGCAGGGAGCGATAATTTCAGACGGTGACAAGGCGCGAACTCGGTTTACAAAGTTAACCAAGATTCTGTACGCTCTTGCTCTATACTTGCGGTCATCAGACATTATCACATGATATCGGAGACATTAAGTTCTACTTATGTCGTAATACAGCGTAATGTTTAAAAATGATTACTTAAGCTGGTTAAGAAAGGAGCTCTTCCTGGGGACATATATAATTGTAGACGACCAATAGTGTCTATAAGAAAAACACATAAGAACAATGTTCTCACTATAATAGGTTCGATTCATCATAATCTAACTAAATGGTTGGCGGAATCACTTCAATCTGTTCTTGAAGTATATTCAGCCAACTGTATTAAAGATTCATTTACTTTTGCTGACTACATACGTAACTGCCCCTTTTCTATTAAAAAGAAGTGTATGTTGTTATGTTTCTCTCAATGAAAACAGAGTAAATGTGTTTATTCAGCGTTTTATTGTGACTGCCATTATTTACAAACGCGTTAACACGCTGAGTCAGCCCAGCCGGAACTGCCCGGTGTTTTGTGTGGCTGATGTTCCCTGTGAACATACGACCGGTGGTTTTCCAGTCCATATATGCTCTGAACGTATGTGTATTACATATGTGTTTGTTCAACATCAGCGGTTTGTTTACATGCGTTCCCTTGCAAGAAACCGTCGATATTTGTGCCGATGTACTATATCGTGGTTTATCAGTTAGTCCTACAATCTTCAGGGAGGTCTCCGTTGAGCTGATGCAGTTGTCTACCAAGTCTGCCGAATTCAGTTTCGATAACGTCATGTATTAGAAAGCTGACCGTATTTTTTTATGGGGTCACCTCTTGGTCTTTCGTTGGCCAATATCTTTGTGGGTTTCAATGGACATAATCTTTTGGCTCATATCAAGAGACCACTAACCTATTTCCGATACGTCGATGATACTTTTTGCGTGTTCAACGATGAGTCATATTCCGTACGAGTTCATGTCTACAACTTGCATGAAATTTTTCTTCAAATTATCATCCTGAGGAAGTCTTACAATAAAGACGAAACGTTAATGAATATATAAAAAATATCTCATGGTTTTTCCTTATTCATTTCCCATCACGTCGGATTACTCTCATCCTTCCTTTCTCATATATATATATATATATATATATATGAAGCAATCCAACAAAAGATATAAGCGTCAACTAATATCTTATAATTAGTGAAACATCCGGATAAAAAAACTGAAGCTCAATATACTGGATAGAGCAATAATATTTTATATTATAATATATATATATATATATATATATATATATATATATATATATATATATATATAATATTTTGTATAAATCAATTATACTTACATACGCTAGCGTTTCAAGCTTATTGCTCTCAGTGCAGTACAGTAACAATTTCAAACGGTTGGGCGGTGCGAACTCGGTTCACGGAGTCAGCCTAGAATCTAAAAGCAGTCGCCATATCTACTCGGCCACCGATAACTAACCGTGTTCGTGACTTCACTTTTGCTAAATACATTCATAACTGTCCTTTTTCTGCTGAAATAAGTTTATGTGTTCTTTCGACATCAGCAGTCTATTTACATGCGTTCATTTACAAGAAACCATCGATATTTGTGCTTATGTACTATATCGTGGTTTCTCAATCGGTCCCACTATTTCTGAGGAGGTCTTCGTAAAACTGATGCAGTTTGCTACGATGTCTGTCGAATTCAGTTTTGATAATGTAATATATCAGCAAACTGACGGCATTTCTATGGGGTCACCCTTTTGTCCTGCGTTGGCGAATATCTTCGTGGGGTTTCATGAGCATAATATTTTGGCTCGTAGCAACAAACCACTTACTTATTATCGATACGTCGATGATACATTTTGCGTGTTTAACGATGAGTCAAATTAGTATTTATCAATCAATTACACCTAGACTACAGTTTTACTGTGAGAAGGAACCTAATTCCACTCTTTCTTTTCTGGATGTACTAGTGCATCAATCTGATTCGTTGTTTCTTACATCTATTTACCGCAAAAAAACATTTACTAGAGTATACTGCCACTGCGATTATTTTTGTCCCAAACAAAGAAAAATAAATCTGATCAAATGTTAGGTTCATCATGCATTCATGATTTGCTCTGAATTCCTGATTGCTTCGGAGATTCAATTTATCAAATGGTTACCCTCTCGATATTGCGAATTCAAATATCGTCGCCAAGATAGCCTCTTTTCATAAAACCAAACAATTTGGTCCTTCAAAAATGTCCGACGTATCTCAGATTACCTTGGTTAGGTAATGTTAGCATAACATTTGCTAACCAAATTTCTGTAGTTCTATGTCGTTGTTATCAGGGTTCGAACCCCAGAATCGTGTTTTCTTCCTGCTCGATCCTTATTAAAATCCGTGCACAAAGAGTTTTCCCAACCCCACCATATTAGTAATATTATCATCAGTCTGGTTTAGAAAAATAATTGTTTTTTGTTTCATCATTAAAATAAATTATATTTATTGGAATTGATTTTCAGGAAAATTCGTTGATTTCATAGATTTGAAAGAAAAATATTAACGACTAAAATTATATTCAATATACGTTTTTGAAGGGATTTTAGTTGTCATACAGGCGAATGGTGTAAAACATAACTCATTATTAATTGTTAAAAAGCACCCAAGGCATTCTAATTTTCAGTGTCATATCCACGTCCCAATATTCAGAGTCCTGAATATATAATTCCATCACGCGTGACGTAGATATGTATGCAGGTAGTTAAAGGACATAATCACGTTGACACCCCGTTCCCGTTAGATCACCAAAGTGAAGCTACGTTTAGCCTGGTCAGTACTACATGAGTAAACATTTAGAAATACCAGGTGTTGTATGTTGGAGGGCTCTCTGCTTGTCCCGGCATTGTTTCAAGTCGTCTCGGACTTCTCTTTGCCACTAGCCTCAAGAAAACCGTGGTTAACAGTTGACATCCCGTTCAGACACTCTTACATTTGTCAATTATGCTAATTTCAATATTCCCACGTTCTAAAAAATAAGTAAGAATATATGGGTAACGTAAATGAATACGAACAAATCGTCTACGTCTGTGGAAATAGGATTAATGTGTTTTATTAAGTTTATATGATTGAACGTCATGCGTATAGTGAAGACGTGGGATTAAAATTCGTATTGAAACGCCAATCAGATACAGTTTAAATGAAAAGTTGTATTTTTAATTAAAATTAAATGATCCAATAAAAGCAAACACATGACACAGTTTATGTGTTATATTTAAACCAATTAGACTAAATTAAATATAATAATAAAAGACATTTGATGGTGGAGTTTTAATCAGGTTTCCTTAATAACCAGTTTTGCTACATTTCTAGATATTTGTTAAAGCTAAATACGTGCATAAATTAAATGGTTTCTAATGAGATGGGTGTGACTGCAGTTAGAAACGCCGTTGAAATGATAAACTTTGAAAATTTAGAAACCAGACAACTTGACGCGAGATTTTGTCAAATAAATGAAATATTTATTAAATCATTTTTTTAAATCAAAATTGTCGGTTTTATAAACCCTAATCATTGTAATACAGACAATATTTTTCTTTTTTCTTCCTTTTTTTTCTCCTTCATCGTTGAGGTCTTACGGCGTAGCCGAAGATCTGCAATTTCTTCTGAAGAGATTTTTTTTTTGCTTTTATAGTTTTTTATAATTTTTTTATAATTTTCTTTTATAATTTTCATAATTTTTTACTATGATTAGGGTTAATAAAACGGAAAGTTTGGATTAAAAAAAAATGATTTAATAAATAGTATCTCATTATTGTACACACACGCGCCATCGCCTTTAACTACATATATCGGATATTATAAAAAAGCAATCTTTTCAACAACAACAACAACAACAACAAAAACAACAACCGAATAACTTACAGATCATCGGCTACGCCGTAAGACTTCGACGATGACGAAAAAAAAGTAAAGGAAGAAAAAAGAAAAATATTGTCTTTGTTACCATGATTAAGATTTATAAAACAAAAAATTTAGATAAAACAAAAATGATTAAATAAATATTTCATTTATTTAACAAAATCTCGCGTCAAGTTTTCTGGTTTCTCAATTTTCTTAATAGTATCTAGTTTAAATGCCTAATTTTATAAAAAACAACTATTTCAGACAGATTCAATTACTTCGTTTTATGATCAAATATACAATCCATAAACAGGCAGTTGCTTTTTCCGAGCAGTTCTTATGTTGTACCGGAAAGGGATGGTTAAAGTTTAACGCCAGACTTGAGGTTGTGTCGAGAGGATTGATGTTTTCTTTTTTAAACCTAACCGGTGGACAGTTTCTTTATCTTATATATTAAAATTAAGCCAATCATATACTCGACTTTTGTTACCGATAGCCGACAAAAAAGCTACAACATCAAGATTTAATTCTGAATAGCCGTTATATTAGGTTTACTGTTGTTCCATACTGGCAAGAAAAATAAAATATAATTCTACTCAATTCTTTTCAGAAATAATCTATCACATCGGATTATTTTTTGTATAACCGACATTTTTAAATAGGAGGTAACTCCGTATTCGTTTAATACAGATTTATTTTCTATTGTTTTGAAGAAAAAAACATTGGTGGAAAAAGGTTGGTAAACCTGTCTTCGTTTATTACAAACTAACTTTTTTTTATTTCGAAGAGAAACATAATATTTTGGAGAAAAAAAGGGGGATAACTCTGTATGCGTCTATTACAGTCCTTGTTCCTTTTTTATTAGAACAAAAATATAAAACAAAAATAAAACGGCATTTTTTTTTCCAAAAAAATAAGTGGAAAACAAATTGTAAGTAAATTCACTACTAGACAACGCCGGGTAGAGATAACTAGTTTATTCATAATTTGGTGCTTCGTAACATCAAAATCACCGCTAAATGATGTCAGTAAGATTCTTATATTATCTCTAAAGCTGGCGGATTCCTTGATCTTCTATGTAAGCATGCAATTTGACGTTTTGCTCGACGATTCAAACAGAACAGTGGTAGAAATATGATAAGACCTTTTTATGTGTAACTGACATTGGCTGTGGTTTAGGCCTCTTCTATTTCGTTTGGTTGTCGCCGCCTATGATAAAGATAGCAGGCCAGGACCATGTTTATCAAGACCTGATGGCTGTCCCTGGTTGACCCTGATGGCTGTCCCTGCTTGGCTACTGTCATGACTAGAATGCCACTTCCGGGAGCTGGGAGGTTTACACCATTGCTTACCTTTTCTCGCTGGTGTGTAAACGGATTGATGGGGGGGGGGGGCTTTTTATCCTGGGTTCCAATCTGCGACTTTTTGTTTGTCTTTTTCATAATTTTATCATCATCAACGACCTCTTATTGGTTATTCAAAGATGTCTTCTATTAATAGAGGAGGTAGCGTTGTAAACAGTTTATCACTCTTGAGGAAAAATATGTTCATGAATCCAGTCGAATCTTGCCTATAATATTGTTTTATTAGTTTGTCCCGAGACTTATTCAGTAATGTTATATATATATATATATATATATATATATATATATATATATATATATACATGTGTGTGTGTGTGTGTGTGTGTATAATAGTTTTATTTATACAATTATTTAAGGTTACACATCTAATGAAAATGTTTTCATTGCAGTTTTAATAAAAGCGACTTCTTCACGACTAACTCGTTTTGTAGGTGTTTATACTGAAGAAAGAAAAACACAGAACGAAACCGATCATCATGAATTATGCAATATATATTCTATTTAATGTTTGTACATTATTGTTATGGGACGATCATTTTTGTAGTATATATATATATATATACTATCAGGGCTACCCGGCGATGCCCGGGAGCAGAATAAAAAAGCAATGTGTGTATACTCAATTGGTTGACAGATTAAGTCATCACTTTGAGCACATCACTATACTCTTAAAAACTTATATCACCTAATATTTGCAATAGTAAAGGTAGTGCACACATGAATAAGTAGATTGCAATTTCATGTTCAATAGTAACATTAGTATAGCTTGTTCTATGTACAGGTGGGGGGATTTTTATACATTACAATATATATATATTTACATGACAATAGCGAACAGTGGCAGACAGTGGCAGGCACTGTCGGACACGGGCAGTCACTGTCGGGCAGTGTCCACTAAAATGTTAAATCTAAAAAATGCTGACTCCTTTTCTTGTTTTGAATCATGAGTTGACGATTTCGTTACAGGGCTAACAGTGGCGGACAGTTGCGCAGATTAGCGGGCACTAGCGGACAGTGGCGGGCACTAGCGGGCAGTGCCCACTAAAATGTAAAATCTAAAAAATGCTGACTCATTTCGTGTTTTGAATTATGAGGTGGAGATTTCTTTATATGGCTACCAATGGTGGACACTGGCGGACAGTTGCGGACAATGGTTGGCACTGGCGGACAGTGTTTACTAAAATGGGTAATCTATAAAATACTGACTCATTTCCTGTTTTGAATTATGAGTTAGCTATTTCTTTATAGGGCTGACAGTGGCAGACAATGTCGGACACTGGCGGGCACTGGTTGACAGTGACTGGTAGTGGCGGACACTGGAGGGCAGTGTCCACTCAAATGCAAAATCTAAAAAATGCTGACTCATTTCCTGTTTTGAATGAGTCGGCTAAGTAAAGCCTGGATTAGTCGCCGTTCTTCTTCTTCCTAGAATTATCGTATAAGAATTTTGAATTTCCCCCCTTCGCACCGCATTCCCCCTATGATGTCATTCCCGGTTGAATTTGAGGAAATAACCTGCAGTTTATTTTCGAGAATGACTTGCAATTTGTTTTTTAAAAAGTCGACATGATATAATTGTTTTCTATTTAATACATAATTAGATTGAAATTAAGTAGTAAATAGTTGAAATAATTAAGCCCAGACGGAATCTGCTCCATAGACCCCTTTAGGAGTGAATTTAGAAGTTCGGGAATACGCCCATTAACTTCCTCGGTGAATTTAACATTAGAATACGCTTTTAGATTTCATCTAGACTCGCTAACTTTTTTTCTGTAGCGAACAAACACATACACACTAACACACATACATACATACATACATTGAGTTTTATATATAGAGATATATAGTTTACCTATTGAGCGTTTTGGATGTGCAAACAAACTTTTATGATGATTCAAATTAAATTTTCTGTGATTTAAATTATTTTTTGAAGTGTTTCAATTCCATTTCACAATTGTTTTTTTTTATTTTCATGGACATTTGAAGACATTTCGCACGAAGTATCGCTTTTCGTTTGGAAACAATCTCTAACGACGTCAGTGTTTGTTATACTACCTTTATTTGTTATACTACCTTTATTTGTTATACTACCTTTATTTGTTATACTACCTTTATTTGTTATATTACCTTTATTTTTTATACTACCCTTATTTGTTATACAACCTTTATTTGTAATACTACCTTTATTTGTTATACTACCTTTATTAGTTATACTACCTTTATTTTTTATACTACCTTTATTTGTTATACTACCTTTATTTGTTATATTACATTTATTTGTTATACTACCTTTGTTTGTTATACTACCTTTATTTGTTATACTACCTTTATTAGTTATACTACCTTTATTTGTTATACTACCTTTATTTGTTATACTACCGTTATTTGTGATACTACCTTTATTAGTTATACTACCTTTATTTGTTATATTACCTTTATTAGTTATACTACCTTTATTTGTTATACTACCTTAATTTTTATACTACCTTTATTAGTTATACTACCGTTATTTGTTATATTACCTTTATTTTTATACTACCTTTATTTGTTATACTACCTTTATTTGTTATACTACCTTTATTAGTTATACTACCTTTATTTGTTGTAGTACTTTTATTAGTTATACTACCTTTATTTGTTATACTACCTTTATTTGTTATACTACCTTTATTAGTTATACTACCTTTATTTGTTATACTACCTTTATTTGTTATACTACCTGTATTTGTTATACTACCTTTATTAGTTATACTACCTTTATTTGTTATATTAACTTTTATTTTTTATACTACGTTTATTTGTTATACTACCTTTATTTGTTATATTACCTTTATTTGTTATACTACCTTTATTAGTTATACTACCTATATTTGTTATACTACTTTTATTTGTTATACTAACTTTATTTGTTATACTACCTTTATTAGTTATACTACCTTCATTGGTATACTACCTTTATTTGTTATACTACCTTTATTAGTTATATTACCTTTATTTGTTATATTACCTTTATTTTTATGCTACCTTTATTTGTTATACTACCTTTATTTTTTATACTACCTTTACTAGTTATACTACCTTTATTTGTTATACTACCTTTATTTGTTATACTACCTTTATTTGTTATATTACCTTTATTAGTTATACTACCTTTATTTGTTATACTAATTTTATTTGTTATACTACCTTTATTTGTTATACTACCTTTATTAGTTATACTACCTTTATTTGTTATACTACCTTTATTTGTAATATTACTTTTATTTGTTATATTACCTTCATTTGTTATACTACCTTTATTAGTTATACTACCTTTATTTGTTATATTACCTTTATTTTATACTACCTTTATTTGTTATACTACTTTTATTTGTTATACTACCTTTATTAGTTATACTACCTTTATTTGTTATACTACCTTTATTTGTTATACTACCTTTATTTGTTATACTACCTTTATTAGTTATACTACTTGTATTTGTTATACTACCTTTATTTGTTATACTACCTTTATTAGTTATACTACCTTTATTTGTTATACTACCTTTATTTTGTTATACTAGCTTTATTTGTTATACTACTTTTATTTGTTATACTACCATTATTTGTTATGCTAACTTTTATTAGTTGTACTACCTTTATTTGTTATACTACCTTTATTTGTTATATAACTTTTATTTGTCATATTACCTTTATTTGTTATACTACCTTTATTAGTTATACTAACTTTATTTGTTATATTACCTTTATTTTTATACTAACTTTATTTGTTATAGTACTTTTATTTGTTATACTACCTTTATTAGTTATACTACCTTTATTTTTTATACTACCTTTATTTGTTATACTACCTTTATTAGTTATACTACCTTTATTTGTTATATTACCTTTATTAGTTATAATACCTTTATTTGTTATACTACTTTTATTTGTTATACTACCTTTATTTGTTATACTACCTTTATTAGATATATTACTTTTATTTGTTATATTACCTTTATTTGTTATACTACCTTTATTAGTTATACAACTTTTATTTGTTATACTACCTTTATTTGTTATATTACTTTTATTAGTTAAACTACCTTTATTTGTTATACTACTTTTATTTGTTATACTACCTTTATTTGTTATATTACCTTTATTTGTTATACTACCTTTATTTGTTATACAAGCTTTATTTGTTATACTACCTTTATTAGTTATACTACTTTATTTGTTATACTACCTTTATTAGTTATACTACCTTTATTTGTTATATTACCTTTATTTGTTATACTACATTTATTAGTTATACTACCTTTATTTGTTATACTACCTTTATTAGTTATATTACCTTTATTTGTTATATTACCTTTATTTTTATACTACCTTTATTTGTTATACTACCTTTATTTGTTATTCTACCTTTATTAGTTATACTACTTTTATTTGTGATTCTACCTTTATTTGTTATACTACCTTTATTAGTTATACTACCTTTATTTGTTATATTACCTTTATTAGTTATACTACCTTTATTTGATATACTACTTTTATTTGTTATACTACCTTTATTTGTTATACTACCTTTATTAGTTATACTACCTTTATTTGTTATACTACCTTTATTTGTTATATTACTTTTATTTTTTATATTACCTTTATTTGTTATACTACCTTTATTTGTTATACTACCTTGATTTGTTATATTACCTTTATTTTTATACTACCTTTATTTGTTATACTACCTTTATTTGTTATACTACCTTTATTAGTTATACTACCTTTATTTGTTATACTAATTTTATTTGTTATACTACCTTTATTTGTTATACTACCTTTATTAGTTATACTACCTTTATTTGTTATATTACCTTTATTAGTCATACTACCTTTATTTGTTATACTACTTTTATTTGTTATACTACCTTTATTTGTTATACTACCTTTATTAGTTATACTACCTTTATTTGTTATACTACCTTTATTTGTTATATTACTTTTATTTGTTCTATTACCTGTATTTGTTATACTACCTTTATTAGTTATCCAACTTTTATTTGTTATATTACCTTTATTTTTATACTACCTTTATTTGTTATATTACCTTTATTTGTTATACTACCTTTATTATTTATACTACCTTTATTTGTTATACTACCTTTATTTGTTATATTATATTTATTTGTTATATTACCTTTATTTGTTATACTACCTTTATTAGTTATACTACATTTATTTGTTATACTACCTTTATTTGTTATATTACCTTTATTAGTTATACTACCTTTATTTGTTATACTACCTATATTTGTTATACTACCTTTATTTGTAATACTACCTTTATTTGTTATACTACCTTTATTTGTTATTCTACCTTTATTAGTTATACTACTTTTATTTGTGATTCTACCTTTATTTGTTATACTACCTTTATTAGTTATACTACCTTTATTTGTTATATTACCTTTATTAGTTATACTACCTTTATTTGATATACTACTTTTATTTGTTATACTACCTTTATTTGTTATACTACCTTTATTAGTTATACTACCTTTATTTGTTATACTACCTTTATTTGTTATATTACTTTTATTTTTTATATTACCTTTATTTGTTATACTACCTTTATTTGTTATACTACCTTGATTTGTTATATTACCTTTATTTTTATACTACCTTTATTTGTTATACTACCTTTATTTGTTATACTACCTTTATTAGTTATACTACCTTTATTTGTTATACTAATTTTATTTGTTATACTACCTTTATTTGTTATACTACCTTTATTAGTTATACTACCTTTATTTGTTATATTACCTTTATTAGTCATACTACCTTTATTTGTTATACTACTTTTATTTGTTATACTACCTTTATTTGTTATACTACCTTTATTAGTTATACTACCTTTATTTGTTATACTACCTTTATTTGTTATATTACTTTTATTTGTTCTATTACCTGTATTTGTTATACTACCTTTATTAGTTATCCAACTTTTATTTGTTATATTACCTTTATTTTTATACTACCTTTATTTGTTATATTACCTTTATTTGTTATACTACCTTTATTATTTATACTACCTTTATTTGTTATACTACCTTTATTTGTTATATTATATTTATTTGTTATATTACCTTTATTTGTTATACTACCTTTATTAGTTATACTACATTTATTTGTTATACTACCTTTATTTGTTATATTACCTTTATTAGTTATACTACCTTTATTTGTTATACTACTTTTATTTGTTATACTACCTTTATTTGATATACTACCTTTATTAGTTATACTACCTTCATTTGTTATACTACCTTTATTTGTTATATTACCTTTATTAGTTATACTACCTTTATTTGTTATTCTACTTTTATTTGTTATACTAACTTTATTTGTTATACTACCTTTATTAGTTATACTACCTTTGTTTGTTATACTACCTTTATTTGTTATATTACTTTTATTTGTTATATTACCTTTATTTGTTCAAGTATGTTTTGAATTTTTCTAGAAACATTTGTTAGCTTTTCTTTTTAGCTAAAACCAACACTTGACAAAACAAAACGAAGTAGGCAATAAAAACGAACGTAGTATATTAAGAGACAAAACACAGTTTATTAAGCAACAATTAGAGTTACACACTACACTAGTTTTTAATGTAACCGCCGCCGACGGAGACGACCATCTCCTGGCGAGCGTGGAATTAGTAACACGTTTTATGACGACGTATTTGTCTTTAGTGACCAATGTCGCTACAATGGCAGCCTTCAGAGAGTCGACTGTGTTGTGGGGGTGCTTGTTGGTCTTGACCTTGATCACGCCCCAGTAAAAGTATTAAAGGGAGTATTGCAGTCGGGTGAGAAGGGCGGCCACAATTCCGGCGACCAATCGTGAGGAACGCCTGGGTCGCTTTGGTCTTGTATACAGAGACGGAGTCTTTCTAGAAAACATAGAGGAATCCGGCAGCGTTTTCGTCCAACCAGGCTTCACCAGGTTTCACCATGCACATCAGCACCTGCTGGTATTTCGTTTACTTTTTGTCAAGTGTCAGATTTTGCCGAAACACTCTATACACACACACAACATATATATATATATATATATATATATATATATATATATATATATATATATATATATATATATATATATAGGGCGACTAATAATGCAATTTTCTTCATATTAATCACTTAGGAAAGTGAGACAATCAAAATAATAGTAAGCAAAATAACAACAAACGCTACAATCACCAATAAAAATAATTACATAAAAATACATTAAATAGGTGATAAAAATCGTACATATTTCTAGACAGAGCGTATTGATCCAGTGGTAGACGTTGGACTATAGACATACATATCGAAGGTTCGATCTCTGTCTAAGTTAGCCATGCTGATGATGGCTGTGAGCCAGAAACACGTGTCCATGGATTACTTTCATGTACGTATAAAATAAATTTTAAATATATATATATATATATATATATATATATATATATATATATATGTTTGTGTATATTTATTGTATAAATATATATTGCCAACTCCCAAACCTCTTTTCCATAACATGCCATTTCGCCACACCGACAATTTATAAAATAAGGTGAATATTCTTTAGAGATTAAACCTTTAAACTAATTGACGCCTGACCTTCAATATGCGAAGTTTTCAACAGTTTGTTTTAAAATATTCATTTTCAATCTGATCATGAGCCTTAGAGATTTTAATTTTGTTTCTTACTGTATTTTTCTTTCTCTATAAACACCTACAAAACGAACATGTTATATTGTCATGAAGAAGACGTTTTTATTCAAGCTGCAAACGAAACATTTTCATTAGATGTGTAACCTTGAAATAATTGTAAAAATGAAATTATTATATATATATATATATATATATATATACTATTTACATTTTAAATTGTTGATATTTCAAATGTAAAATTTTAATAATATAAAGTGGTGTTTACAGCTCAATAGTGCGAGGCTACATCTATGGTATGAAACATTATTTTTAGTTTTAAACCACAACTAAATGTAAGAAAAAGCAAACCCACATCTATTCAGAAATGTTTATTATTTCCGGCATACAATTATTTAGGCTGATACCAGGAATGTTTAAATATTCATAAAACACTCCAGTGGACTTATTCCCATATATATATATATATATATATATATATATATATATATATATATATATAAAAATGGGTGATATAAAACTTAAAAATTATTTAGATCCTATCGAGATACGGTGAAGCTCAATATATTTGATAGAGCATTTATATACGCATAATGAAGTGATTAAATTGATAAAATTTGCATAGTTTACAAGTTTATTAACCCATCAAGTGTTCAAGCAAAGAATATAAATACAATTTAGCCTTTATGCCCTGGCTTTTCCAAGATAACGGTTTTATCGTCAGAAGGACTGACCAATAATAATGCAATATTAATTATTGGAAGTAAATATCTTGAAAATGCAAAAAGGAAAAAAAAAATTGAAAAACTCTATCAGGAAAGATGTCTCAATATACGTCTTTAAACAGATCAAACACGATTCAAATTATGGGCAGAGAATTGTCTCAAACGTAAATAATCCAAACTGTTTAAACAAATATATATATATATATATATATATATATATATATATATATATATATATATATATATATATATAAGAAGGAATAGGTAAAATAAATACCTTTTGAAGCATAAAGATGCGATGCGATCGGTTTCGATTTATTATTTTTCTTTTTTATAAAATATAAAAAAGAAAAATAATAAATCGAAACCGATTTTTTTTTCTTTTTTTATTATAAACTAGCATTTTTTTGTTAGTTTAAAGTGATACAGATATTTCGCCAAAATCTTGGCATCATCGGTGTGTAATATATCCTGATGTCATCGGATTTGTATTTTTTTTTCCTACCGGCTTTTGTTGTTACAGCCGGGCCAAATGGGTTAGCTGTTGTTTCCCACTTTCAAATATGAGAACGTGAATGCAGCAGGTATGGTAAAGTGAGAGGTGTAATAAGAGAGATTACCGCTCTTTGATCTAAAGTGGATTGTGATACACGATGGAGTGCTGTGGTATCTCGCATAAAAGACTGCGATAGGGAGCCTTGGGTTGTTTGTGCCCCCGGGAGTTAAGGCTGGAGGTCTTAGAGCAGTGTCACGAAACAATCGGTCATATAGGGGTCGATAACAAACACGAGCTAATTTGAAGAAATTAATACTGGTCCGGGTTGTATAGCGAGGTGGTCAAGCAGTTGACAGCGTGTATACTCTTCCAGGCACAAAGCAGAAAACGGAGAAGACCTCCGCTGATGGAGGCAGGTGGCTCCGGGTAGCAATTCCAGAAAGTGAGAATTGATATTTCAGGATCGTTGGGGAAGTCTATTAAAGGGAACCAGTATGTCCTGATTTTCGTGAACTGGCTAACGAAGTGGCCGGAAGCCTTTGAAATTTCGGATAAGAAGGCGCATACAGTGTCAGACCTGATTCTAAAGATGATATTCTTCTGGTATGGATTACCTAATGAGCTAGTCAAGGGTAATGAACCAGAGAATGTGAACCAGAGATACACTGGAAAGGGTTAAAAATATAGCACGTGACCATTTCAATTTATCATCCCCAAAATAACGCAAAAGTGAAGCACTGCTATCGGTGTGTTAGCTGAACTGGCCGAGAAGAGTCAGGAGAATTAGGATGTTTATTTGACCCAGGGTTGGCACCGGTGAGGTTCACAATGAATTAGACCTCGAGGTTCGCGTTGATTATTTGCTGTTTGGTGAGACATCGTCCTACCCGTTGACCACCTGTTCGGGTCTCGGAAGAGGATCACAGTGGTTGATCCTGGAGTAAAAACAACATTTTTTTTGCTCAGGTGGGACAAAGATTCAAGAGGGCACAAAAGAGAAGGAATAAAAAATTAATAAAACCGACGGATTTTGAAGTGTATTATTAAAAACTATTAAGGGTTAAGGTTAGGGTTAGTTGGACAAAGGTAGGATCCGTTCTTTCAGGCAGTTGAGCGGTGCGGTTCGGTGACATTCATAATTCGGAATCAGGTGACAAGAAAAGTCAAGCGAGTACACACTGATGACATGAAGTTGGCCGATATAGGCAGTTGGGATGAAAATCGATGCATCTGTTGCAGACAAAGTAGAATAAGACACTGTTACCCATAGTTGGGAAGGTGGTCAGGGTCCTGTTCCAACCGTCTCGGATGTAGACGTGAGAACGATCCGGTAAAAGCTATCAAATCTTATAGGAAACCAAGAGAAATTAGTCCATGTGGTCGAAGAGGGCGTGTATGTAGTGAACGTCACGAGACTCAAAGTAGCCCGGAATAAGAGAAGTCTAAATTGGTTGATTACCTAGGTTAACGCTCCCGAAGCGAGGATATCCATGAATTGGAAAGGGTTTATACAGCAGTATTTGTAGTTACTGCCAGTGATCCGTAGAGCCCTGCCACATTGTCTTATTTGCTACAAATACTTGTTATTTGGTGCTATAGATCACTTCATATTGAAACACAGACAGAACGCTTAGAAAGAAAACCAAATAATTAATAATATATACCAATAAAAAATCAATGTAATTTTCTGTTCAGTTCATTCCCGTTTCAGTATGTCAGAGGAATGGTAGAAAGGACTGAACTACACATGCAATGAGGAGTATCTATCACTACCAATGATGACATTACCCTTATCGACTTGGTGGCTCCCTTCTTACACACTCGTGACAATTCTATCATTCTCTAGACGGCCACCACCCAGATTCCATTCACGACACTCACTGTCAACGGCAATACAGTCTTGGCCAGGACTTCCACCTGACAATTTTTCTACATCTCGACCTCATTCTTTTTGAATAGGTCAAGCACACATAACTCTTGACTATTTCTCATATAGATCGGGCTGACAGGCACGCATGTTCCCAGTGCGGCTGTTTCGCACTTCATTACCTCATTTTCCGGAAAAATATATTTTCTTGGCGTTTTGGCTAAGATCAAAGTGTAGTATCTGTTCCGATGGATACTGCACCCCATACTGGTGTTGTCTTGGCCTCCGGGTCTTGATTTACGCCGGTCAATCGGTCTGTCCTGTGCAGTTCTGGAAGGTCCACCTTGGGGAGGAGTAAGTTTATTGCTTACTGTCTGAGGCGCCTCTACCGGGGAATGCCGACGGGGCTGCCCAGGCAATGTTTAAACCCCACTTTCCCGACCCGACCTTGGGTCACATCTTACTTGTGGGAGTAAGATAAGAACTGGCCTTGTGCCTAACTCCTGGAGAGGAGTAAATCAATACTGAAGGGTTATAAATTCCGCCTCGAGCTTATAAATGGTCACTACGGCTAACTTCTTGTCAGTTTAGGGGTAGGAAATAGGCAAATTTATAACCCTATATATATCAAACGAGCTGTCCCTGTCGGACAGTGAGGCAGATGCCAACACACACACAGTTTGTTCTGTTCTAGAAACGTCACACAACCCAAAGTATTATTGTACTTCCACTATTGGTTGGTCGACAATCTTAATTTCTGGAGTAACTTAGTTTATATTTCCAGGAGGACTTCCCTAAGTCGTTCGGGGGTCACATGCTTTATAAGCCAGATATGAAGTAGCCCTACCCCCCCCAAGCAACCAAACCGTCGTGTACACGCTCGAGCACATTGCAATAGTTTCCGACTGGTAAGTTCGACACGGGTTAATATGACGTAATCGCATTGTTGTTGAAGGTAGTGGGGACGACGAGCTGATGACATAATTTGTCTTTCTTTGCTGAACAATACTTCTCACACACTGTTATTTGTCTAGTTAGCAGTATAAGTCGCTGCTGTACTGGAGCACATCGACTGGGCGACGACGTACACATGAGTATTAAAAAACACAACAAAATAGTTAAATGAAAACTCAAAAACACAACAAAATATTTAAACACAACCAAATATTTAAATGAAAACTCAAAAACACAACAAAATATTTAAACACAACAAAATATTTAAATGAAAACTGAAAAACACAACAAAATATTTAAACACAACAAAATATTTAGACACAACAAAATATTTAAATGAAAACTCAAAAACACAAAAAAATATTTAAACACAACCAAATATTTAAATGAAAACTCAAAAACACAACAAAATATTTAAATGAAAACTGAAAAACACAACAAAATATTTAAACACGACACAATATTTAAACACAGCAAAATATTTAAATGAAAACTCAAAAACACAACAACATATTTTAACACAACAAAATATTTAAATGTAAACTCAAAAACACAACAAAATAATTAAACACAAAAAAATATAAAAATTAAAACTCAAAAACACAACAAAATATTTAAATACAACAAAATATTTAAATGAAAAATAAAAAACACAACAAAATATTTAAACACAACAAAATATTTAAATGAAAACTCAAAAACACAACAAAATAGTTAAACACAACAAAATATTTAAACACAGCAAAATATTTAAATGAAAACTCAAAAACACAACAAAATATTTAAACACAACAAAATATTTAAATGAAAAATCAAAAACACAACAAAATATTGAAACACAACAAAATATTTAAACACAACAAAATATTTAAATTAAAAATCAAAAACACAAAAAAATATTTAAATGAAAACTCAAAAACACAACTAAAAATTTAAACACAACAAAATATTTAAATACAACTAAATATTTAAATGAAAACTCAAAAACACAACAAAATATTTAAATATAAACTCAAAAACACAACAAAATAGTTAAACACAACAAAATATTTAGACACAACAAAATATTTAAATGAAAAATCAAAAACACAACAAAATATTTTAATGAAAACAAAAAAAAAACAAAATATTTAAACACAACAAAATATTTAAACACAGCAAAATATTTAAATGAAAACTCAAAACCACAACGAAATATTGAAACACAACAAAATATTTAAATGTAAACTCAAAAACACAACAAAATATTTAAACACAACAAAATATTGAAATGAAAACTCAAAAACACAACAAAATATTTAAACACAACAAAATATTTAAATGAAAACTCAAAAACACAACAAAATATTTAAACACAACAAAATATTTAAATGAAAACTCAAAAACACAACAAAATAGTTAAACACAACAAATAATTTTAACACAACAAACTATTTAAATGAAAAGTCAAAAACACAACAAAATAGTTAAACACAACAAAATATTTAGACACAACAAAATATTTAAATGAAAACTCAAAAACACAAAAAAATATTTAAACACAACCAAATATTTAAATGAAAACTCAAAAACACAACAAAATATTTAAACACAACAAAATATTTAAATGAAAACTGAAAAACACAACAAAATATTTAAACACGACACAATATTTAAACACAGCAAAATATTTAAATGAAAACTCAAAAACACAACAACATATTTTAACACAACAAAATATTTAAATGTAAACTCAAAAACACAACAAAATAATTAAACACAAAAAAATATAAAAATTAAAACTCAAAAACACAACAAAATATTTAAATACAACAAAATATTTAAATGAAAAATAAAAAACACAACAAAATATTTAAACACAGCAAAATATTTAAATGAAAACTAAAAAACACAACAAAATATTTAAACACAACAAAATATTTAAATGAAAAATCAAAAACACAACAAAATATTGAAACACAACAAAATATTTAAACACAACAAAATATTTAAATTAAAAATCAAAAACACAAAAAAATATTTAAATGAAAACTCAAAAACACAACTAAAAATTTAAACACAACAAAATATTTAAATACAACTAAATATTTAAATGAAAACTCAAAAACACAACAAAATATTTAAATATAAACTCAAAAACACAACAAAATAGTTAAACACAACAAAATATTTAGACACAACAAAATATTTAAATGAAAAATCAAAAACACAACAAAATATTTTAATGAAAACCAAAAAAAAACAAAATATTTAAACACAACAAAATATTTTAACACAGCAAAATATTTAAATGAAAACTCAAAACCACAACGAAATATTGAAACACAACAAAATATTTAAATGTAAACTCAAAAACACAACAAAATATTTAAACACAACAAAATATTGAAATGAAAACTCAAAAACACAACAAAATATTTAAACACAACAAAATATTTAAAAGAAAACTCAAAAACACAACAAAATATTTAAACACAACAAAATATTTAAATGAAAACTCAAAAACACAACAAAATAGTTAAACACAACAAAATATTTAAACACAACAAACTATTTAAATGAAAAGTCAAAAACACAACAAAATAGTTAAACACAACAAAATATTTAAACACTACAAAATATTTAAATAAAAACTCAAAAACACAACAAAATAATTAAACACAACAAAATATTTACATGAACACTCAAAAACACAACAAAATAGTTAAACTTAACAAAATATTTAGACACAACAAATTATTTAAATGAAAAATCAAAAACACAACAAAATATTTAAATGAAAACTCAAAAACACAACAAAATAGTTAAACACAACAAAATATTTAGACACAACAAAATATTTAAATGAAAAATCAAAAACAACACAAAATATTTAAACACAACAAAATATTTAAATGAAAACTATAAAAACACAACAAAATAGTTAAACACAACAAAATATTTAGACACAACTAAATATTTAAATGAAATATCAAAAACAGAACCAAATATTTTAATGAAAACTTAAAAACACAACAAAATATTTAAACACAACAAAATATTTAAACAACAAAATATTTAAATGAAAACTGAAAAACACAACAAAATATTTAAACACAACAAAATATTTAAATGAAAACTCAAAAACACAACAAAATATTTAGACACAACTAAATATTAAAAGACAGCAAAATATTTAAATGAAAACTCAAAAACACAACAAAATATTTAATCACAACAAAATATTTAAATGAAAACTCAAAAACACAACAAAATATTAAAACACAATCAAAATATAAAAACACAGCAAAATATTTAAATGAAAACTCAAAAACACAACAAAATTTTTAAATGAAAACTCAAAAACACAACAAAATAGTTAAACACAACTCAATATTTAAACACTACAAATTATTTAAATAAAAACTCAAAAACACAACAAAATATTTAAACACAACAAAATATTTTAACACAGCAAAATATTTAAATGAAAACTCAAAAACACAACAAAATATTTCAACACAACAAAATATTTAAATGAAAACTCAAAAACACAACAAAATATTTAAACACAACAAAATATTTAAATGAAAACTCAAAAACACAAACAAATATTTAAACACAACAAAATATTAAAACACAGCAAAAAATTTAAATGAAACTCAAAAACACAACAAAATATTAAAACACAACAAAATATTTAAATGAAAAGTAAAAAAAACAACAAAATAGTGAAACACAACAAAATATTTAAACACTACAAAATATTTAAAGAAAAACTCAAAAACACAACAAAATATTTAAACACAACAAAATATTTAAGTGAAAACTAAAAAACACAACAAAATAGTTAAACTTAACAAAATATTTAGACACAACAAAATATTTAAATGAAAAATAAAAAAACACAACAAAATGTTTAAATGAAAACTTAAAAACACAACCAAATATTTAAACACAACAAAATATTAAAATACAGCAAAATATTTAAATGAAAACTCAAAAACACAACAAAATATTTAAATGAAAAGTCAAAAACACAACAAAATAGTTAAACACAACAAAATATTAAAACACTAGAAAATATTTAAATAAAAACTCAAAAACACAACAAAATATTTAAACACAACAAAATATTTAAATGAAAACTCAAAAACACAAAAAAATAGTTGAACTTAACAAAATATTTAGAGACAACAAAATATTTAAATGAAAAATCAAAAACACAACAAAATATTTAAATGAAAACTCAAAAACACAACAACATATTTAAACACAACAAAATATTTAAATACAACTAAATATTTAAATGAAAACTCAAAAACACAACAAAATATTTAAACACAACAAAATATTTAAATGAAAACTCAAAAACACAACAAAATAGTTCAACGCAACAAAATATTTAGACACAACAAAATATTTAAATGAAAACTCAAAAACACAACAAAATATTTAAACACAACAAAATATTAAAACACAGCAAAATATGTAAATGAAAACTCAAAAACACAACAAAATATTTAAACACAACAAAATATTTAAATGAAAAGTCAAAAACACAACAAAATAGTTAGACACAACAAAATCTTCAAACACTACAAATTATTTAAATAAAAACTCAAAAACACAACAAAATATTTAAACACAACAAAATATTTTAACACAGCACAATATTTAAATGAAAACTCAAAAACACAACAAAATATTAAAACACAACAAAATATTTAAATGAAAACTCAAAAACTCAACAAAATATTTAAACACAACAAAATATTTAAATGAAAACTCAAAAACACAACAAAATATTTAAACACAACAAAATATTTAAATGAAAACTCAAAAACACAACAAAATA
Source organism: Sepiola atlantica (assembly GCA_963556195.1). Classification (NCBI taxonomy): domain Eukaryota; kingdom Metazoa; phylum Mollusca; class Cephalopoda; order Sepiida; family Sepiolidae; genus Sepiola; species Sepiola atlantica. The sequence continues at coordinate 36,778,378 of OY744527.1, read as the reverse complement.
GTTAAACACAACAAAATATTTTAATGAAAACTTAAAAACACAACAAAATAGTTAAACTTAACAAAATATTTAGACACAACAAAATATTTAAATGAAAAATCAAAAACACAACAAAATATTTAAATGATAACTCAAAAACACAACAAAATATTTAAATACAACAAAATATTAAAACACAGCAAAATATTTAAATGAAAACTCAAAAACACAACAAAATATTGAAACACAACAAAATATTTAAATGAAAAGTCAAAAACACAACAAAATAATTACACACAACAAAATATTGAAACACTACAAAATATTTAAATAAAAACTCAAAAACACAACAAAATATTTAAACACAACAAAATATTTAAATGAACACTCAAAACACACAAAATAGTTAAACTTAACAAAATATTTAGAAACAACAAAATATTTAAATGAAAAATACAAAACACAACAAAATATTTAAACACAACAAAATATTTAAATACAACTAAATATTTAAATCAACCTCAAAAACACAACAAAATATTTAAACACAACAAAATATTAAAATGAAAACTCAAAAACACAACAAAATAGTTAAACACAACAAAATATTTAGACACAACTAAACATTTAAATGAAATATCGAAAACAGAACAAAATATTTTAATGAAAACTTAAAAACACAACAAAATATTTAAACACAACAAAATATTTAAACAACAAAATATTTAAATGAAAACTCAAAAACACAACAAAATATTGAAATGAAAAGTCAAAAACACAACAAAATATTTAGACACAACTAAATATTAAAACACAGCAAAATATTTAAATAAAAACTCAAAAACACAACAAAATATTTAAACACAACAAAATATTTAAATGAAAACTCAAAAACACAACAAAATATTTAAACACAACAAAATATTTAAATGAAAACTCAAAAACACAACAAAATATTTAAACACAACAAAATATTTAAATGAAAACTCAAAAACACAACAAAATATTTAAACACAACAAAATATTAAAACACAGCAAAATATTTAAATGAAAACTCAAAAACACAACAAAATATTTAAACACAACAAAATATTTAAATGAAAACTCAAAAACACAACAAAATAGTTAAACACAACAAAATATTTAAACACTACAAATTATTTAAATAAAAACTCAAAAACACAACAAAATATTTTAACACAGCAAAATATATAAAGGAAAACTCAAAAACACAACAAAATATTTAAACACAACAAAATATTTAAATGAAAACTCAAAAACACAACAAAATATTTAAACACAACAAAATATTTAAATGAAAACTCGAAAACACAACAAAATATTTAAACACAACAAAATATTAAAACACAGCAAAATATTTAAATGAAAACTCAAAAACACAACAAAATAGTTAAACGCAACAAAATATTTAGACACAACAAAATATTTAAATGAAAACTCAAAAACACAACAAAATATTTAAACACAACAAAATATTAAAACACAACAAAATATGTAAATGAAAACTCAAAAACACAACAAAATATTTAAACACAACAAAATATTTAAATGAAAAGTCAAAAACACAACAAAATAGTTAGACACAACAAAATCTTCAAACACTACAAATTATTTAAATAAAAACTCAAAAACACAACAAAATATTTAAACACAACAAAATATTTAAATGAAAACTCAAAAACACAACAAAATAGTTAAACGCAACAAAATATTTAGACACAACAAAATATTTAAATGAAAACTCAAAAACACAACAAAATATTTAAACACAACAAAATATTAAAACACAGCAAAATATGTAAATGAAAACTCAAAAACACAACAAAATATTTAAACACAACAAAATATTTAAATGAAAAGTCAAAAACACCACAAAATAGTTAGACACAACAAAATCTTCAAACACTACAAATTATTTAAATAAAAACTCAAAAACAACAAAATATTTAAACACAACAAAATATTTTAACACAGCAAAATATTTAAATGAAAACTCAAAAACACAACAAAATATTAAAACACAACAAAATATTTAAATGAAAACTCAAAAACACAACAAAATATTTAAACACAACAAAATATTTAAATGAAAACTCAAAAACACAACAAAATATTTAAACACAACAAAATATTTAAATGAAAACTCAAAAACACAACAAAATAGTTAAACACAACAAAATATTTTAATGAAAACTTAAAAACACAACAAAATAGTTAAACTTAACAAAATATTTAGACACAACAAAATATTTAAATGAAAAATCAAAAACACAACAAAATATTTAAATGATAACTCAAAAACACAACAAAATATTTAAATACAACAAAATATTAAAACACAGCAAAATATTTAAATAAAAACTCAAAAACACAACAACAAGGTTAAACATAACAAAATATTTAAATGAAAAGTCAAAAACACAACAAAATAATTACACACAACAAAATATTGAAACACTACAAAATATTTAAATAAAAACTCAAAAACACAACAAAATATTTAAACACAACAAAATATTTAAATGAACACTCAAAACACACAAAATAGTTAAACTTAACTAAATATTTAGAAACAACAAAATATTTAAATGAAAAATACAAAACACAACAAAATATTTAAACACAACAAAATATTTAAATACAACTAAATATTTAAAACAAACTTCAAAAACACAACAAAATATTTAAACACAACAAAATATTAAAATGAAAACTCAAAAACACAACAAAATAGTTAAACACAACAAAATATTTAGACACAACTAAACATTTAAATGAAATATCGAAAACAGAACAAAATATTTTAATGAAAACTTAAAAACACAACAAAATATTTAAACACAACAAAATATTTAAACAACAAAATATTTAAATGAAAACTCAAAAACACAACAAAATATTGAAATGAAAAGTCAAAAACACAACAAAATATTTAGACACAACTAAATATTAAATCACAGCAAAATATTTAAATAAAAACTCAAAAACACAACAAAATATTTAAACACAACAAAATATTTAAATGAAAACTCAAAAACACAACAAAATATTTAAACACAACAAAATATTTAAATGAAAACTCAAAAACACAACAAAATATTTAAACACAACAAAATATTTAAATGAAAACTCAAAAACACAACAAAATATTTAAACACAACAAAATATTAAAAACCAAGCAAAATATTTAAATGAAAACTCAAAAACACAACAAAATATTTAAACACAACAAAATATTTTAACACAGCACAATATTTAAATGAAAACTCAAAAACACAACAAAATATTAAAACACAACAAAATATTTAAATGAAAACTCAAAAACACAACAAAATATTTAAACACAACAAAATATTTAAATGAAAACTCAAAAACACAACAAAATATTTAAACACAACAAAATATTTAAATGAAAACTCAAAAACACAACAAAATAGTTAAACACAACAAAATATTTTAATGAAAACTTAAAAACACAACAAAATAGTTAAACTTAACAAAATATTTAGACACAACAAAATATTTAAATGAAAAATCAAAAACACAACAAAATATTTAAATGATAACTCAAAAACACAACAAAATATTTAAATACAACAAAATATTAAAACACAGCAAAATATTTAAATGAAAACTCAAAAACACAACAAAATAGTTAAACATAACAAAATATTTAAATGAAAAGTCAAAAACACAACAAAATAATTACACACAACAAAATATTGAAACACTACAAAATATTTAAATAAAAACTCAAAAACACAACAAAATATTTAAACACAACAAAATATTTAAATGAACACTCAAAACACACAAAATAGTTAAACTTAACAAAATATTTAGAAACAACAAAATATTTAAATGAAAAATACAAAACACAACAAAATATTTAAACACAACAAAATATTTAAATACAACTAAATATTTAAATCAACCTCAAAAACACAACAAAATATTTAAACACAACAAAATATTAAAATGAAAACTCAAAAACACAACAAAATAGTTAAACACAACAAAATATTTAGACACAACTAAACATTTAAATGAAATATCGAAAACAGAACAAAATATTTTAATGAAAACTTAAAAACACAACAAAATATTTAAACACAACAAAATATTTAAACAACAAAATATTTAAATGAAAACTCAAAAACACAACAAAATATTGAAATGAAAAGTCAAAAACACAACAAAATATTTAGACACAACTAAATATTAAAACACAGCAAAATATTTAAATAAAAACTCAAAAACACAACAAAATATTTAAACACAACAAAATATTTAAATGAAAACTCAAAAACACAACAAAATATTTAAACACAACAAAATATTTAAATGAAAACTCAAAAACACAACAAAATATTTAAACACAACAAAATATTTAAATGAAAACTCAAAAACACAACAAAATATTTAAACACAACAAAATATTAAAACACAGCAAAATATTTAAATGAAAACTCAAAAACACAACAAAATATTTAAACACAACAAAATATTTAAATGAAAACTCAAAAACACAACAAAATAGTTAAACACAACAAAATATTTAAACACTACAAATTATTTAAATAAAAACTCAAAAACACAACAAAATATTTTAACACAGCAAAATATATAAAGGAAAACTCAAAAACACAACAAAATATTTAAACACAACAAAATATTTAAATGAAAACTCAAAAACACAACAAAATATTTAAACACAACAAAATATTTAAATGAAAACTCGAAAACACAACAAAATATTTAAACACAACAAAATATTAAAACACAGCAAAATATTTAAATAAAAACTCAAAAACCCAACAAAATATTTAAACACAACAAAATATTTAAATGAAAACTCAAAAACACAACAAAATATTTAAACACAACAAAATATTTAAATGAAAACTCAAAAACACAACAACATAGTTAAACACAACAAAATATTTAAACACTACAAATTATTTAAATAAAAACTCAAAAACACAAGAAAATATTTTAACACAGCAAAATATTTAAAGGAAAACTTAAAAACACAACAAAATATTTAAACACAACAAAATATTTAAATGAAAACTCAAAAACACAACAAAATATTTAAACACAACAAAATATTTAAATGAAAACTCGAAAACACAACAAAATATTTAAACACAACAAAATATTAAAACACAGCAAAATATTTAAATGAAAACTCAAAAACACAACAAAATATTTAAACACAACAAAATATTTAAATGAAAAGTCAAAAACACAATAAAATAGTTAAACTTAACAAAATATTTAGACACAACAAAATATTTAAATGAAAAATAAAAAACACAACAAAATATTTAAATGAAAACTCAAAACACAACAAAATATTTAAACACAACAAAATATTAAAACACAGCAAAATATTTAAATGAAAACTCAAAAACACAACAAAATATTTAAATGAAAAGTCAAAAACACAACAAAATAGTTAAACCCAACAAAATATTAAAACACTACAAAATATTTAAATAAAAACTCAAAAACACAACAAAATATTTCAACACAACAAAATATTTAAATGAAAACTCAAAAACACAACAAAATAGTTAAACTTAACAAAATATTTAGAGACAACAAAATATTTAAATGAAAAATCAAAAACACAACAAAATATTGAAATGAAAACTCAAAAACACAACAACATATTTAAACACAACAAAATATTTAAATACAACTAAATATTTAAATGAAAACTCAAAAACACAACAAAATATTTAAACACAACAAAATATTTAAATGAAAACTGAAAAACACAACTAAATAGTTAAACACAATAAAATATTTAAACACTACAAAATATTTTAATAAAAACTCAAAAACACAACAAAATATTTAAACACAACAAAATATTTAAATGAACACTCAAAAACACAACAAAATAGTTAAACTTAACAAAATATTTAGACACAACAAATTATTTAAATGAAAAATCAAAAACACAACAAAATATTTAAATGAAAACTCAAAAACACAACAAAATATTTAAACACAACAAAATATTTTAATACAACTAAATATTTAAATGAAAACTCAAAAACACAACAAAATATTTAGACACAACTTAATATTAAAAGACAACAATATATTTAAATGAAAACTCAAAAACACAACAAAATATTTTAACACAACAAAATATTTAAATGAAAACTCAAAAACACAAAAAAATATTTAAACACAACAAAATATTTACATGAAAACTCAAAAACAAAACAAAATATTTAAACAAAACAAAATATTTAAATGAAAACACAAAAACACAACAAAATATTTAAACACAACAAAATATTAAAACATAGCAAAATATTTAAATGAAAACTTAAAAACACAACAAAATATTTAAACACAACAAAATATTTAAATGAAAAGTCAAAAACACAACAAAATAGTTAAACACAACAAAATATTTAAACACTACAAATTATTTAAATAAAAACTCAAAAACACAACAAAATATTTAAACACAACAAAATATTTTAACACAGCAAAATATTTAAATGAAAACTCAAAAACACAACAAAATATTTAAACACAACAAAATATTAAAATGAAAACTCAAAAACACAACAAAACAGTTAAACACAACAAAATATTTAAACACTACAAATTATTTAAATAAAAACTCAAAAACATAACAAAATATTTAAACACAACAAAATATTTAAATGAAAACTCAAAAACACAACAAAATATTTAAACACAACAAAATATTTGAATGAAAACTCAAAAACACAACAAAATATTAAAACACAGCAAAATATTTAAATGCCAACTAAAAAACATAACAACATATTTAAGCACAACAAAATATTTAAATGAAAAGTCAAAAACACAACAAAATAGTTAAACCCAACCAAATATTTAAACACTACAAAATATTTAAATAAAAACTCAAAAACACAACAAAATATTTAAACACAACAACATATTTAAATGAAAACTCAAAAACACAACCAAATAGTTAAACTTAACAAAATATTTAGACACAACAAAATATTGAAATGAAAAATCAAAAACACAACAAAATATTTAAATGAAAACACAAAAACACAACAAAATATTTAAACACAACAAAATATAAAAACATAGCAAAATATTTAAATGAAAACTTAAAAACACAACAAAATATTTAAACACAACAAAATATTTAAATGAAAAGTCAAAAACACAACAAAATAGTTAAACACAACAAAATATTTAAACACTACAAATTATTTAAATAAAAACTCAAAAACACAACAAAATATTTAAACACAACAAAATATTTTAACACAGCAAAATATTTAAATGAAAACTCAAAAACACAACAAAATATTTTAACACAGCAAAATATTTAAATGAAAACTCAAAAACACAACAAAATATTTAAACACAACAAAATATAAATGAAAACTCAAAAACACAACAAAATAGTTAAACACTACAAAATATTTAAACACTACAAAATATTTAAATAAAAACTCAAAAACACAACAAAATATTTAAACACAACAAAATATTTAAATGAAAACTCAAAAACACAACAAAATAGTGTAACTTAACAAAATATTTAGACACAACAAAATATTTAAATGAAAAATCAAACACACAACAAAATATTTTAATGAAAACTCAAAAACACAACAAAATATTTAAACACAACAAAATATTTAAATACAACTAAATATTTAAATGAAAACTCAAAAACACAACAAAATATTTAAACACAACAAAATATTTAAATCAAAACTCAAAAACACAACAAAATATTTAAACACAACAAAATATCTAGACACAACAAAATATTTAAATTAAAAATCAAAAAAAACACAAAATATGTAAATGTAAACTCAAAAACACAACAAAATATTTAAACACAACAAAATATTTGAACACAACTAAATATTTAAATTAAAACTCAAAAACACAACAAAATATTTAAACACAACAAAATATTTAAATGAAAACTCAAAAACACAACAAAATATTTAAATGAAAACTCAAAAACACAACAAAATATTTGAATCAAAAATCATAAACACAACTAAATATTTAAACACAACAAAATATTTAAATGAAAACTCAAAAACACAACAAAATAGGTAAACACAACAAAATATTTAGACACAACAAAATACTTAAATGAAAAATCAAAAACACAACCAAATATTTAAACACAAAATATTTAAATGAAAACTCAAAAACACAACAACATATTTAAATGAAAAATCCAAAACACAACAAAATATTTAAATGAAAACTCAAAAACACAACAAAATATTTAAACACAACAAAATATTTAAATGAAAAATCAAAAACACAAAAAAATATTTAAATAAAAACTCAAAAACACAACAAAATATTTGAATCAAAAATCATAAACACAACAAAATATTTAAACACAACAAAATATTTAAATAAAAACTCAAAAACACAACAAAATAGGTAAACACAACAAAATATTTAGACACAACAAAATATTTAAATGAAAACTCAAAAACACAACAAAATATTTAAATGAAAAATCCAAAACACAACAAAATATTTAAATGAAAACTCAAAAACACAACAAAATATTTAAACACAACAAAATATTTAAATGAAAACTCAAAAACACAACAAAATATTTTAACACAACAAAATATTTAAATGAAAACTCAAAAACACAACAAAATATATAAACACAACAAAATATTTAAATGAAAACTTAAAAACACAACAAAATATTTAAACACAACAAAATATTTAAATGAAAACTAAAAAACACAACAAAATATTTAAACACAACAAAATATTTAAATGAAAACTCAAAAACACAACAAAATATTAAAACACAGCAAAATATTTAAATGAAAACTAAAAAACACAACAACATATTTAAACACAACAAAATATTTAAATGAAAAGTCAAAAACACAACAAAATAGTTAAACACAACAAAATATTTAAACACTACAAAATATTTAAATAAAAACTCAAAAACACAACACAATATTTAAACACAACAAAATATTTAAATGAAAACTCAAAAACACAACAAAATATTTAAACACAACAAAATATTTAAATGAACACTCAAAAACACAACAAAATATTAAAACACAGCAAAATATTTAAATGAAAACTCAAAAACACAACAACATATTTAAACACAACAAAATATTTAAATGAAAAGTAAAAAACACAACTAAATAGTTAAACACAACAAAATATTTAAACACTACAAAACATTTTCAAAAAACTCAAAAACACAACAAAATATTTAAACACAACAAAATATTTAAATGAAAACTCAAAAACACAACAAAATAGTTAAACTTAACAAAATATTTAGACACAACAAAATATTTAAATGTAAAATCAAAAGCACAACAAAATATTTAAATGAAAACTCAAAAACACAACAAAATATTTAAACACAACAAAATATTAAAACACAGCAAAATATTTAAATGAAAACTCAAAAACACAACAAAATATTTAAACACAGCAAAATATTTAAATGAAAAGTCAAAAACACAACGAAATAGTAAAACACAACAAAATATTTAAACACTACAAATTATTTTTAAAAAAACTCAAAAACACAACAAAATATTTAAACACAACAAAATATTTTAACACAGCAATATATTAAAATGAAAACTCAAAAACACAACAAAATATTTAGACACAACAAAATATTTAAATGAAAACTCAAAAACACAACAAAATATTTAAACACAACAAAATATTTAAATGAAAACTCAAAAACACAACAAAATATTTAAACACAACAAAATATTTAAATGAAAACTCAAAAACACAACAACATATTTAAACACAACAAAATATTTAAATTAAAACTCACAAACACAACAAGATATTTAAACACAACAAAATATTAAAACGGAGCAAAATATTTAAATGAAAACTCAAAAACACAACAAAATATTTAAACACAACAAAATATTTAAATTAACACTCAAAAACACAACAAAATATTAAAACACAGCAAAATATTTAAATGAGAACTCAAAAACACAACAACATATTTAAACACAACAAAATACTTAAATGAAAAGTAACAAACACAACTAAATAGTTAAACACAACAAAATATTTAAACACTACAAAACATTTTCAAAAAACTCAAAAACACAACAAAATATTTAAACACAACAAAATATTTAAATGAAAACTCAAAAACATAACAAAATAGTTAAACTTAACAAAATATTTAGACACAACAAAATATTTAAATGTAAAATCAAAAGCACAACAAAATATTTAAATGAAAACTCAAAAACACAACAAAATATTTAAACACAACAAAATATTAAAACACAGCAAAATATTTAAATGAAAACTCAAAAACACAACAAAATATTTAAACACAGCAAAATATTTCAATGAAAACTCAAAAACACAACGAAATAGTTAAACACAACAAAATATTTGAACACTACAAATTATTTTTAAAAAAACTCAAAAACACAACAAAATATTTAAACACAACAAAATATTAAAACAGAGCAAAATATTTAAATGAAAACTCAAAAACACAACACAATATTTTAACACAACAAAATATTTAAATGAAAAGTCAAAAACACAACAAAATAGTTAAACACAACAAAATATTTAAACACTACAAAATATTTAAATAAAAACTCAAAAACACAACAAAATATTTAAACACAACAAAATATTTAAATGAAAACTCAAAAACACAACAAAAGAGTTAAACTTAACAAAATATTTAGACACAACAAAATATTTAAATGAAAAATCAAACACACAACAAAATATTTCAATAAAAACTCAAAAACACAACAAAATATTTAAACACAAAAAAATATTAAAACACAGCAAACTATTTAAATGAAAAGTCAAAAACACAACAAAATATTTAAACACAACAAAATATTTAAATAAAAAGTCAAAAAACACAACAAAATATTTAAACACAACAAAATATTTAAATGAAAACTAAAAAACACAACAAAATATTTAAACACAACAAAATATTTAAATGAAAAGTAAAAAACACAACTAAATAGTTAAACACAACAAAATATTTAAACACTACAAAACATTTTCAAAAAACTCAAAAACACAACAAAATATTTAAACACAACAAAATATTTAAATGAAAACTCAAAAACACAACAAAATAGTTAAACTTAACAAAATATTTAGACACAACAAAATATTTAAATGTAAAATCAAAAGCACAACAAAATATTTAAATGAAAACTCAAAAACACAACAAAATATTTAAACACAACAAAATATTAAAACACAGCAAAATATTTAAATGAAAACTCAAAAACACAACAAAATATTTAAACACAGCAAAATATTTAAATGAAAAGTCAAAAACACAACGAAATAGTTAAACACAACAAAATATTTAAACACTACAAATTATTTAAAAAAAACTCAAAAACACAACAAAATATTTAAACACAACAAAATATTTTAACACAGCAATATATTAAAATGAAAACTCAAAAACACAACAAAATATTAGACACAACAAAATATTTAAATGAAAACTCAAAAACACAACAAAATATTTAAACACAACAAAATATTTAAATGAAAACTCAAAAACACAACAAAATATTTAAACACAACAAAATATTTAAATGAAAACTCAAAAACACAACAAAATATTTAAACACAACAAAATATTTAAATTAAAACTCACAAACACAACAAGATATTTAAACACAACAAAATATTAAAACGGAGCAAAATATTTAAATGAAAACTCAAAAACACAACAAAATATTTAAACACAACAAAATATTTAAATGAACACTCAAAAACACAACAAAATATTAAAACACAGCAAAATATTTAAATGAGAACTCAAAAACACAACAACATATTTAAACACAACAAAATATTTAAATGAAAAGTAAAAAACACAACAAAATAGTTTAACACAACAAAATATTTAAACACTACAAAACATTTTCAAAAAACTCAAAAACACAACAAAATATTTAAACACAACAAAATATTTAAATGAAAACTCAAAAACATAACAAAATAGTTAAACTTAACAAAATATTTAGACACAACAAAATATTTAAATGTAAAATCAAAAGCACAACAAAATATTTAAATGAAAACTCAAAAACACAACAAAATATTTAAACACAACAAAATATTAAAACACAGCAAAATATTTAAATGAAAACTCAAAAACACAACAAAATATTTAAACACAGCAAAATATTTAAATGAAAACTCAAAAACACAACGAAATAGTTAAACACAACAAAATATTTAAACACTACAAATTATTTTTAAAAAAACTCAAAAACACAACAAAATATTTAAACACAACAAAATATTAAAACAGAGCAAAATATTTAAATGAAAACTCAAAAACACAACACAATATTTTAACACAACAAAATATTTAAATGAAAAGTCAAAAACACAACAAAATAGTTAAACACAACAAAATATTTAAACACTACAAAATATGTAAATAAAAACTCAAAAACACAACAAAATATTTAGACACAACAAAATATTTAAATGAAAAATCAAACACACAACAAAATATTTCAATAAAAACTCAAAAACACAACAAAATATTTAAACACAACAAAATATTAAAACACAGCAAACTATTTAAATGAAAAGTCAAAAACACAACAAAATATTTAAACACAACAAAATATTTAAATAAAAAGTCAAAAAACACAACAAAATATTTAAACACAACAAAATATTTAAATGAAAACTAAAAAACACAACAAAATATTTAAACACAACAAAATATTTAAATGAAAACTCAAAAACACAACAAAATATTTAAACACAACAAAATATTAAAACACAGCAAAATATTTAAATGAAAACTCAAAAACACAACAAAATATTTAAACACAACAAAATATTTAAATGAAAAGTCAAAAACACAACAAAATAGTTAAACACAACAAAATATTTAAACACTACAAATTATGTAAATAAAAACTCAAAAACACAACAAAATATTTAAACACAACAAAATATTTTAACACAGCAAAATATTTAAATTAAAACTCAAAAACACAACAAAATATTTTAACACAACAAAATATTTAAATGAAAACTCAAAAACACAACAAAATATTTAAACACAACAAAATATTTAAATGAAAACTAAAAAACACAACAAAATATTTAAACACAACAAAATATTTAAATGAAAACTCAAAAACACAACAAAATATTAAAACACAGCAAAATATTTAAATGAAAACTAAAAAACACAACAACATATTAAAACACAACAAAATATTTAAATGAAAAGTCAAAAACACAACAAAATAGTTAAACACAACAAAATATTTAAACACTACAAAATATTTAAATAAAAACTCAAAAACACAACAAAATATTTAAACACAACAAAATATTTAAATGAAAACTCAAAAACACAACAAAATATTTAAACACAACCAAATATTTAAATGAACACTCAAAAACACAACAAAATATTAAAACACAGCAAAATATTTAAATGAAAACTCAAAAACACAACAACATATTTAAACACAACAAAATATTTAAATGAAAAGTAAAAAACACAACTAAATAGTTAAACACAACAAAATATTTAAACACTACAAAACATTTTTTAAAAACTCAAAAACACAACAAAATATTTAAACACAACAAAATATTTAAATGAAAACTCAAAAACACAACAAAATAGTTAAACTTAACAAAATATTTAGACACAAAATATTTAAATGTAAAATCAAAAGCACAACAAAATATTTAAATGAAAACTCAAAAACACAACAAAATATTTAAACACAACAAAATATTAAAACACAGCAAAATATTTAAATGAAAACTCAAAAACACAACAAAATATTTAAACACAGCAAAATATTTAAATGAAAAGTCAAAAACACAACGAAATAGTTAAACACAACAAAATTTTTAAACACTACAAATTATTTTTAAAAAAACTCAAAAACACAACAAAATATTTAAACACAACAAAATATTTTAACACAGCAAAATATTAAAATGAAAACTCAAAAACACAACAAAATATTTAGACACAACAAAATATTTAAATGAAAACTCAAAAACACAACAAAATATTTAAACACAACAAAATATTTAAATGAAAACTCAAAAACACAACAAAATATTTAAACACAACAAAATATTGAAATTAAAACTCAAAAACACAACAAAATATTTAAACACAACAAAATATTTAAAATAAAACTCAAAAACACAACAAGATATTTAAACACAACAAAATATTAAAACAGAGCAAAATATTTAAATGAAAACTCAAAAACACAACACAATATTTTAACACAACAAAATATTTAAATGAAAAGTCAAAAACACAACAAAATAGTTAAACACAACAAAATATTTAAACACTACAAAATATTTAAATAAAAACTCAAAAACACAACAAAATATTTAAACACAACAGAATATTTTAATGAGAACTCAAAAACACAACAAAATAGTTAAACACTACAAAATATTTAAATACAACTAAATATTTAAATGAAAACTCAAAAACACAACAAAATATTTTAACACAACAAAATATTTAAATGAAAACTCAAAAACACAACAAAATAGTTAAACACAACAAAATATCTAGACACAACAAAATATTTAAATTAAAAATCAAAAACACCACAAAATATTTAAATGAAAACTCAAAAACACAACAAAATGTTTAAACACAACAAAATATTTAAACACAACTAAATATTTTAATGAAAACTCAAAAACACAACAAAATATTTAAACACAACAAAATATTTAAATGAAAACTCATAAACACAACAAAATATTTAAATGAAAACTCAAAAACACAACAAAATATTTGAATCAAAAATCAAAAACACAACAAAATGTTTAAACACAACAAAATATTTAAATGAAAACTCAAAAACACAACAAAATAGGTAAACACAACAAAATATTTAGACACAACAAAATATTGTAATGAAAAATCAAAAACACAACAAAATATTTAAACACAAAATATTTAAATGAAAACTCAAAAACACAACAAAATATTTAAATAAAAAATCAAAAACACAACAAAATATTTAAATGAAAACTCAAAAACACAACAAAATATTTAAATGAAAAATCAAAAACACAACAAAATATTTAAACACAACAAAATATTTTAATGAAAACTCAAAAACACAACAAAATAGTTAAACACAACAAAATATCTAGACACAACAAAATATTTAAATTAAAAATCAAAAACACAACAGTTTTTGGTTTGCGTTTAGGATAATATTATATTCTTCGTATATACCGGAACTTGAGTTTTCTTCGTAGGTAGAGGAGGTAATGTCTCTGTTTCTGGATAGTTACGACTTCTTCACCGTAGAAAACGGTAAATTAAAAACAAATTTTCAATCCAGGATTAAGAAAAACGTATCCAATCTGTTGCCCACTCTCTGTCTCTTTGTTTCTATCTGACTCTGACTCACTTTTAAATTCGCTTCACGCACAACTTTATATACAAAAGCAGAGCCACTCGAAAAAAGTTCCTCGTGGCCATTACGCGTTTTAAGTGTCCAGCCACGTCAATCACCTTAGCCTAAGTTTAGTCCTAACTTAACATTTTCTTGGCCGATATTTTTGTCCTCTGACCCTAACTGACCTTACTTTGGGTCACAGCTAGAATATCCGTTCTCGGTATTTCTACCCAGCCCATAGAAGAATAAAATACTATTCTCTAGTTTGATTGTTTTTCGACTTGTGCGAAATTATAATTCTTGATTTTCTCCGTACATTCTTCTTGCAAAAGATTTAGGGTGATTAGGGGCGCTAGTATACACCCAGAAGACTGTTGCGAGAAAATCGAGAATTATTACCCCGCATGACTAAAAAAAGATAAATTTGGAAACTGCCATAAAACAAATCTCCTTACTAAAGAATAAAGATATAATAGCTGGAATCTTGCTTTTCAAGCCACATTTAAAAGCTGTCTGTGGAGGACTTTACATAAATAGAGATAATTTATTCCACTAATTGATTATCTGCGTTACTCAGCGCATTTGAAAACGTGAACGCATGAACTATTCTGTACATCATTAAATAGCTTTCATGTCCCACATTCTTTATTTGTCCGTAACAAACACCTCTTTGTAAGTGTAATAACTATCTATATTTATGTTCTTTCGGCGGTGGATTTCCTCATGTACTTTAAATCTTGTCTGAATTGTTAAATCTAGATTTTAAATCTTTATTTTTTAAATTTAATTCTCCAGGGTTTGAGGTAAACATGACATCATAGTATGGTATTGACATAATGTTTCCAAGACCAAAAGAGAAAAAACTGTTTTTGCTCGCCCATGACTAAAATACCGGCAGAATGTACAGGGAGAAATACCGAATTGATAAAGATGATGAAGATTTAATTTAAGAAGAGAATCAAAATATCGTCAGAAAATTAAAATAACGCGTAAATAGACATTCTCCGAAGAAAACATAAACAGAAGCTGAAGAGAGTCCGATAAAGAGGCCTTTATAAGTACATTTTGTAAAGATTTGAAACCAACGGAACCGAGGTGCTTCTGATCTTCTGTAATACAAACATTAATAAATATTACGCTCTTACTTTTTTTTTATTTTTCTTATAATTATATATATATATATATATATATATATATATATATATATATATATATATTAGTGCAGGCCTCAATGAAGACTATGGTCTTTTCTCTTTTTCTATTTTTTCTTGTTAATTTCTCGACGCAGCGAGCGAGTTTTCTGTTTTCGCATGTTAATTTAAATATTGTGGCTCTGAGTGTTGTTTCATCGGCCATCTCTCGAGCGCTTTCGATCTCTCAGTCGTCATCAGGAGGCTGTGTCTTATTGTTTGTATTTGTGCGGTTAGCCTTTTTATAATTTTTTTGTTATTATTGAATACGGATAGGATGTTAGTGACAGTATTAAATGCTATTTTATTAATGTTGGGTTGCAGTTTTTTTTAATGGATAGGACTTCGAGGATTTTAAGTCTGTGTGTGCAATTATTTTTATGGATGATGTTGGTGTTAGCTATTAGTATTTGTCTTAGTTCTGCTGATTGTATAGTTTTTTGTGTGAGCTGATGTGTCGTTGAATGGCACTGGTATCGTTTAGGTGGTATGTAAAACGTCGGGAGAGGTTTGTAGTTCTGTGGCTAATATAGGTGCTGTATTTTCGCACCCTCTCTCTGTCTCCCGTTCTCTCTCTCGTTCTCTCTGTCTCTCTGTCTCTCTGTCTCTCTCTCTCTCTCTCTCTCTCTCTCTCTCTCTCTCTCTCTCTCTCTCTATATATATATATATATATATATATATATATATATATATATATATATATATATATATATATGGCTTCCATCGTAAACTATCATGGCTTTGACAAGACACTCAATCTGATGGTGACATCACAATTTTCCAGCTTTGGGTAGCGTTGAATCACTCCTTGCCGTTATTTCTTCCGGGTCCATTCTGACCCGGAGTGGTAATACCTGTTAGAGTCTCGTATTTGAATCGGATTTTTCACGGGCCTAACAAGCAACTGTATCCGATAGTAACGCTTCGATTTTGAAATTATGGGGAGTGTAGAGTGATCTCTTAGTTGTCATTTCACATAAATCTATTCTTATCCGGAATGTCAAGGTCTTGTCTATAGGTTTAATATAATTTATCGTTTAAAACCTCTTTGTTTATAAAATGTGCGCGTCCAAAACATATTAATGTGGAAACCATTATCGTACAAGACAGACTCAAATGAAAGTCTTTGAAACTTTTATCCTCGAGTTGGCCCGGGGCCTTGATGAGCGTTGGCCCATTCGTAATGAAAAGCCTAAAACCCGTTATTAACTCGTTGTTATTTTATCGCATCTCATGATTTTATTTTAACTTTCACGCGATATTAAACGATTATCTACTAACTATTATCGCCACATTCTTATTATCGCCCTTTTCTTCCATCTGTCTTTCTCTCCCTGTACACACAAAAAAACGTGAAAGAAGAAAAAAAAAACAATCAACGGTTCACACATATTTTGATGAAACCCCACAGGAACAGGGAAGTTAACTCATTCTTTTTATACAGTTGCTCCTTGAGAATAAAAATATTACACCCGTTAAGAATAAAAGAGAAAACTCCTTAGTAAAAAAATATATTAAACGCACATATAAGAACAAATCCATCCATTCCTTATATCTCCTTTTACAGTAATATTGTACCTTAATTTAAACGAACGTATCCCGTTAAAATTATAAAGAAACAACTAAAAAACAACAACTTTATCCGCCATAACACAATATTTTATCTTTCAACGCGTTCATCATCTGTTATTTTTTTCTGTATAAAAAAGAATCGATGTGAATGAGCATTCATTTTTATACACTTGCTCACTGAGAATATAATTATTACTCTCGTTAAGAGCGGAAGACAAAACTCACAAGTACAAACATATACTACACGCACATGCAAAAAACAAAATAAATCAATAATTTCATTTTTTTTTCTCCTTTACAATAATATTGTCCATAACCTGAAACCGAACGTAACACCCCCAAAATTATAAAGAAACAACGTACTCCACTCCCCGCCAAAGAAAGTTAAAAAAAACAAAAAAAAACAACCCTTAGTCCGCCATAACCCAACGTCTTATCTTTCAACAATTTCATAACCTCTGTTTCTTTTTTCTGTGACTGGTCCTGACTGATTCGGTTATAACACCGCTACGGCGGTTGAAACTAACTTCATCAATAGATTTTTCCTCTTAAAAGACAGAAATAACTCATATAAAATCGTATTTTGTGTGAAACAGATCTCAGTTTATTGAGACGGAAAACTTTACGTTTGTTTTCAATAACAAGAGAGAGGGGTGCTGATTTTAATAACAAGAGTGGGTTTTAATAACAAGAGAAAGGGATGGGTTTTAATAATAAGAGTGAGGGTGCGGGTTTCAATAACAAGAGAGAGGGGCGGGTTTTAAGCAGCAAAGCTTTTAAGTTGTGATTTTCCTAAATGTATGGGAAACTATCGGTTGCTTTTCCGATCATTTTTTTGCATAACACGAAAATACTTTTCTTGACGTCACTTACCGTTGACATTGTCCCGCGATATTTTGTTTATGAGCTGAATAGTTCGTTTGCGTCCGAATATCACCTGATAATTAAACTAGCTAATTCACCCATCTGAATCTTGTACACGAGGCGCAAGGCTAGGTAAGGTGGGCTATATTTAGTTCAATTTAGTTTTGCACAAAGGCAAAGGTTGTCCTTCGTGAGAATTCAGATTCAGATTATTTTCATGACTTTTTTTACTATAGGAATTAGACATGAATTGATTTATTGCTAGAATGTTAGTTTCTTTAGGGTATTTTAAAGAATTGTAAGGAAGCATAACATGGCATAAGTTCCCATTTGAATATTCAAATATTTCTGATGGTATCCATAGTTATTAGACCCAAATTGTGCAAAGTTCTCTGAATTTCAATTTATTCTCAAAAACAATTAAGCTTAAGTGCGAAAATTTGAGACATTTTATAGAATACAAATAATTTTATGGATTTTGATCAAATTTGGAATAAGGATTCTAGACGTAAGGTTTATTATATTACATTTTAAGTGATCTTCGTTAGGAGACATGTTCTTTTCGATGAGTTATTTTTTTTAAATTATTCACTAATGGTTAAACAATATAAACAAATCAGAATCATGAAAGTTAAGTAACTTGTTGCTGATTCATACCAAATTGTGTTTCCTACCATGTATTGTTTTCGAATTCTAGGACATTCAATGGCCGATAACTATTAAGAGTATGGTTAGGATTGTTGAGATGTGAAGGTATGTTACTTCGCAGCCGTGTATTGAGTATAAATTCCAAACATAAAACCAAGTTAAAATTTATTAAGAGTTAATCAAATATAACAAACCGTAAACGTAACATTATACAAAACATTAAGGATATTGCTTTCTACTCCTTAGTAGCGCCAGTTCGCTTCCTTTTCAAGATAGAATAAAGATATCTGAACAACCCAGATATACTTCATTGTGTAGGACGTTCGTGGGTGACGTCCGCTGACTGTGGAATCACTTTTACTCTTAACCTTTTTTATCGTAAACAAATGGAAATAACTTAGCGGTGTCATTACACTGGTGTATCTCAAGTAGTGTTTCCCTACAATACTGTACAGTGTCAGTGTTCCAGTTTCGGATCATAAGTTAATACTGTCTAACAGAGGCCCGCTTATATTGACCCAATGTTCGTGCTATGTAAAGTGTCACACGTTGACCGGTTAGGCCAATACTTATGAGGTGTTACCGGTGTTGGATCGAAAAATCTCCCTCCGTATAACATGTCCGACATACTACTCGACAGGCATAAAATATACGCACATTTAAAAATAAAGTTATTAAACAAATAAAACATCACGGCGTTTTGATCAGAAGAAGAAACTATCATCTCTAAAAATTTGATTCTCTATTTAAATAAAGTTAGGTTTTTGTATATGGCTGTATATTTGTATGTACAGCATTCACTCCCAAACTAATACACCGTTTATTATAAATATTGTAACGCAGTTACTAGGCCTACACAGGCGTAGTGTGGGCTATATTTAGTTTGATTTACTGAAATGTTACCAATTGGTATTAGACATTAATTAATAAATATTCCCCAAATTTCAGTTCCCTTGGAGTATTTTAAAAGGGTTTTAGGAAGTATAATATAAGCACAACTTCCCATTTGAAGATTCAAATATTTTAGATTTGCATTGAATTTGATTCTGAGTCATTAGAAACCAATTAAAAAAGATCCCTTGAGCGTGAGCCTTAAATTTGAGATATTTTCTAGAATCAAAATAATGTAATGGATTTTGATCAAAATTGGAATACGGATTTTAGACATAACGTATAGTATTATTATATCTTGAATTTAATTTTTGTAAGAAGACATACAAGTGGTGCAAAACTGTTCTGTTCGGGGAATTGATTTCCCCGTTTTGGATCAGATATTCTTATAGTCTACTATGTATCGAACTTTTCGTTTACTCATGCCTTGTTCAAATAACTTATAATGAATCTACATCGCTCCTGCACACTCGGCTAATCTCATAATACATAAAAGGAGTACGAAAATTGGAGACATAGGCGTACAATAGTTTATACGTAAATATGCGACTCTAGCAGCGACGTCTGTCATTTTGAGATAGAAACACAGAAGAAAAACCAAAACGGTGTCGAGAATGAGTAAACTGAAATGAAAAGAGAAACAATTGGAAAATGAACAAGTGATAAAGACTATTAGATAACATTAAGAGTACACATATACGCCATTGGCACAGCTGATTTGGTATTATCAGACTGGGTAAGTGTTCGAGAGATTTGGAGAATCGTACACGATAATAATGTATTAGGGTTTTCTGTAACTAAAACTGTCATCTGACTTATTATAGGTGTCATTTGAAAAAGCAAAATATTACAAATAATAATTTATGTATCGTCCCCTCTTTCTCTATGTGTTTATCTAGCTACCTACTTTCCCACCTCCCTTCCTCTCTCTCTCGATCTTCTTCTGCTTCTGCTTCTTCTTCTTCTTCTTCTTATTATTATTATTAGTAGTAGTAGTAGTGGTATTATTATTATTTTTATTATTAAAACTCACCAATCTTCTTCTTCTTCTTCTTCTTATTATTATTATTATTAGATTATGACGGGCCCTGTATTTTAAAGTGTGTAGATCGACAAGTAGTAATTGTGATGAAATAGGATTAAGTACAATTTAAGGGCATATGTGATTTTGGGACAAACAACTAAGTATCATAGTGACTCATTTTGTAAAGTCATAACAAATTTTAGGTATGTTTGGCCGATAGGAAATGCCAGGGTTAAAGAAGGTCAGAAAAGACATGAGTGACGGAAATATTTTGCACGTTGGGTCCACGTGAACAGATGACGTCACAGATCCTTTGGGTGAAGATTTAGTTTACCAGTTAGTTCCCGATTTTCACAGCGAGAGGATCAACAGACTCAGCCA
The DNA here is from genome assembly GCA_963556195.1 of Sepiola atlantica. Classification (NCBI taxonomy): domain Eukaryota; kingdom Metazoa; phylum Mollusca; class Cephalopoda; order Sepiida; family Sepiolidae; genus Sepiola; species Sepiola atlantica. Next base: position 36,756,320 of record OY744527.1, on the reverse strand, counting down.
TGTAGCTTGGTGTGAAAAGTTTGGTTTTGAGTTAAGAGTGGGGACTCTGGAAGCGATAAGTCAACACGCTTTAGCCATGTAGCTCTGTAATGTGCAGTCGGGTGGAAATTCGCCAGACATAAGTAAAGCGTTCTAGAAAATAGCTAACTGCATCCAACGACCCACAGTATGAATAAAGGAAAAAGAGTGGAATGAAGAACCGACAATTGAACCCTCTCCAACCCGAGGTGTGAAAATAAAAAGGTTGAATCTCTCTTGTGGAAAATCGTCTCCGCGTTTCTCTTCTGCCTGTCAATAGACTTTGCCCACACAAAACAGGTACTCCACGACGATCACAAGCCAGCATCAAAGATGAGGGCCAGCAAACCCACGACGAGACGGCGGGCGAGCGTGTAAGGTAACTTTTTTTGTTAATGAACTGTGTTTAAAAAGTTTAACGAATTTAAAAGAGACTATGCTTAGAATTCGCCCTGAGGAAATGTGGACAGTTTAAAGACTTAAAATCGTCTGTATTAAAAATGACTATGTTAAAATGACTCTTAAAAACATGTGTTTAAAATTGACTACAGAAACTGTTTTATAAAAGTATTAAAAAAAGATTGAAACCACTATTAATCCTCTCAAACTTTTCGTATTGTTTTCGGACGGGAGAGGATGTAGTTCGAACTGTTGAAGTGGTTTCGGAGAACTGCCTCAATCGGGAGGATTAGTGACATTAATAATAATTAAGCCCCCCCCCCCTTCTTTAGTGATTATGCAACAATATTATTATTATTATTATTATTATTATTATTATTATTGTTATTATTATTAAGATTCACCAATCTTATTATTATTGTTGTTATTATTATCATTATCATTATTATTATTATTATTATTATTATTATTATTATTATTATTATTAAAACTCACCAATCTTCTTATTATTATTATCATTCTTCTAATTATTATAATTATTATTATTATTATTATTATTACTAAGACTCACAAATCTTATTATTATTATCATTATTATTATTATAATTATAATTATTATTATTAAAACTCACCAATCTTATTATTATTACTATTATTTTAAAAAATTACTTTGCTAAAATAAACAAAAACATATTTCCTTTTTACTCGTCTCTCTGTTGGGCGTTATATCCTCTCTCTTCTCTCCCATAATTTATCACTTCCATGATTCACTTAACAGATTTTAAAAATTACTATTTTCGTCATGACAATTCCTTCTACGGGGTCAGTAAGGCAAGTACAACTTTAGTGATGTAAGTAAGATTCCATGTGTTTTTCATTCATTTAAAACCACAATTTGTATTTATTTTAATTTTATATTATTTCTAATTCTCCTCACTTAGTGGGTGATTTCTATTTTACAGACGGGCTCTCTAGACGTTGTTCTCAAACATTTGTACGCCATTTGCTTACTTGATGGATATTATCATTATTTTTAGACAGATATTAAACTGTTTATCACTGACGAATTTATGTAAAATTCTGTAACAACAATTTGAGAAAGATGAAGTACATTCCAGAACTCCCCAAGGGAATTAACTCTGATAATCTAATGAGGATTTTGTCGTCAATCTGACACGAAACCAGAAGTTTAACTATCAGGAAAGATATAGTGTGTATAATTTTGGTTATTCGGGCTACATTTCTCATATTGAGTGTTATCATCACAACGTTTCGGTCGCTTTAACCTCCGGCCTTCTTCAAGTGTATTTCTTCGATCTCGGGAATATTTCTATCGAACTCGGTAATTTGGACGGAATTTCGAACGGAACTCTTTATTTAATTCACGAAGGTAGCATGCTCTTGTTCAGTAATTCGCAATTTATCGTATAGCCCGCACCGAAGATTGAACCTTCAACCTTCAGATGACTATCACTTAGAACTGAATTAAACTTGTACTATATCCACTGCTCCACGTGTGTGATTCATACGGCGTAATCAAAAAAGTGTTCAACGAATACATCATGCTTGTTATGACATATGGTAGTAAAACATGGGCACTTAATAATGCAGCGATGGAAAGGCTAAGAGTGGCACAGTACAAAATGGAATGCATTATGTTCGGCATCAGTTTACATGATAGAAAAAGAAACACCTGGATCAGACAGCAAACTGGAGTAAATGACAAATCACTACGATACGAATAGCAAAACATAAAGGGTCGGGTCACCTTTCGAGATGTACAGACAACAGATGGGCATATAAAGCGACAGAATGAACCCCGAGGCAATGGAAAAGACCTCGAGGAAGGCCAACTACCCGGTGGAGAGACGACCTCGATAGTCAACTAGGTCCTACTTGGCCACGCCTAGCCAAGGATTAAACAAGGTAGAAATAAACCAGGGAGCGGTCCCTCCACCAGGAGTGAAATAAAAAGACCTTGATGATGATGATGATGATGATGATGATGATGATGATGATGATGATGATGATGATGATAGTGATGATGATGATGATAAAGAAGAAGAGGCCTTGATGATCCCTTTTTTCGGTTATCAAAGTGGTCGCCAAGGAATCTTTAAGATCCAGTAAAATTACGTACGAAATCATGAGAACATAATGACTCAGGTTTTATGTATCAAATAAAATGAATCTTTACATTAAGATAGTGTTGCTCGCAATAAATTATAAGCATAACGAATTGCATCGTTTAACTGTGTTTATATCTTTGTTATAGTCGCCTACACGGTTTTAATGGGAAAAAAAACACAACGTTTGTTGGCAAATGAAAACATTTCGAATTCGATGTCCTATTTTACACACAACTAGAAGAATACCTGTCCCAGGACGAGTAAAATTAATTCTCCGAACAGAACATTTTTGCGCTAATTTATGTCATTTTACTCAGATTGAAATCAAAATATAACTATACTTAACCTTGTGTCTAGATTCCTTAATCCAATTGTGATCAAAATCCATTACTTCTAGAAAATATCTAGGATTTAAGGCTTAAGCTTTATGGGTTTTAAGAAGAAGTTGAAAATCATGCTTAATTGATGTCAGATGACAGTGGATCGAATTCAATGCAAATCTGAAATATTTGAATTTTTAAAATGGAAAATTGTGCCAATATTATGCACCCTGAACACCCTTAAAAAATACTCCAAGGAAAATGAAATTTGAGGAATATTTATTAATTGATGTATATATTTTTATAATTATTTTATACGTATATAATAAATAAAAAATATATATATTAACGAAAAATACGTCCTATGAAGTTAAGAGCGACTAATAATGCAAGTTTCTGCATCTTCATCACTTAGGAAGTGAGACAATCGAAGTAGTAGTAGTAGTAGTAGTAGTAGTAGTAGTAGTAGTAGTAAGCAAAAAATAAATAAAAAACGCTGCAATCACCAATAAAAAATAATTACATAAAAAATATGTTAATTGATGTCTACTTCCTCTTGTTAAAATTTCACAAAATTCATAGATGTGTGAATTTTCAGGAAGGGCTTCCACCCCCATTTCACCACCTTTTTTTTAATAAAACTAAATTAAGTTAAATATCGCGCACACCGCGACCTTTTACGTCTAGAAACTGTGCTCCAAAATTAGTAGTTATTACCCACTCACTAGAGGTTTTCAAACGAGTCATTATCAGTGATCGCTCACTAGCAATAGCAAGTGGTGTTCCCTGGAATCTGAGTGACAACAGGCCTCATCAGATTTCTAGTACTCGACGCCCTTTTCGATAACCGTTGCACATCACTTTGAATTTTCGCAACAGACGTTTACTATTTAATTAGAACTGATTATTATTAGCAGTTTTATATGTTGCGCCACGGGTCTACAAATTCTACGCAACAGTTTTGGGGGGTTTCACAGGCGATACTAAGAATACAATTACGAATCACTTAAGACTTCTACTTCTGTGATGTGTATTTATCAAAGTTATGTATGAAGTAGAACAACATATAGAATCACGAGATCTTACCTGATAGTTTCATTAATAAAGTGATGACGAAACTTTTCTTGGAAGTCGCATTCAACAATAGAGCCGACATGAATAAAAAAGCACGCGTTCAATGATACGTGATAAAAGCCTTTACAATTTTTGTTCTTTTTAATAGGATTGTTTTGTTTAATTTTGTTTTAGTTTTCGTTCATTTTATTTCTTATTTTAATAAATATCTGATTAATAGCCAATAGAAAAACTCATTCAATAATTGGATGTGTGTTTATCAAATTTACGCATATGCGAGAAAAACACAGACACATAGATTTATTAATACAGGAAGTATAACAGGTGACATGAAAATTCCTAAATTTCGTCATAGCCTATGAATTTATTGTTCACGAAAATAATGGGTATCTTGCAGTATAGTTAACAGCCGAGAAATCGTAAAAATAAAACAAATACCTTGCACCAAACGCATTAAAATTTAATTTTCTACCAACATGTAAACTTTTAACGTTCTGAAACTGATTTCAAGTTTTTTTATTTATAAATTAGACTTTGTTCGAAGCTTTTTTTTTGTCACACGAGAAACATAATGGTTGCCTCTTATTCTGTTATGAGGGGGGGGGACTTTATTCCTTTTAAAAATAGTAAAAAATGACCTACCTAACACTAACACCAAGTCCGAGGGACAAGTTTGAAATGATCCGAAGCCAAGCGATACCTCCCCAAAATTGACGCCATTTTATTTTCGTGTTTCGATATGTTAACTTAACGATAACAAATTCAGAGATGATAAATCTTACAATCAGTTTTCACACTTTAAAAGTATACGGGTCGGTAGAAAATTAAATTTTGATGCGTTTGGTAAAAGTTACTAGTTATAATTTTTCGTTTTTTTTAGATTCCTCGGCTTTTTACTATACTGAAAGATTACCAAATTATGTGTTAATCTAAGTTACCGAAAAAAGCAATTTTATTTCTAAATATAAAAATGATTTTCATCATGACTTTCTACAAAATGAAAAGTTTCTCAAATATTTAATACTAGTGTATACCCTCAATAAAAAATATGCTTCGTCAGTGTTCGCACTAATATTTATATAAAATCACAGAATTTCGTCAGTAATTTATTTTTTTATACATACATTATTATTATGATGTCTGTTGACCGTTACCTTTTTTATTTAGAGTGGAATAATTCTTTCCTAATTAATTTCAGACGGTGGGGGTGGTCTGACTTACTATTTGCCTTCCAATGTAAGTATTTTTAATGCTTTTATTTTATTTCAATAGGATAGGAGTGAACTATCGCGAGTTGCAAAAACGCGAGTCATTTCTGTTGACTTAAAAAAAAAACGCCAACCGTTGACGTTGCTAGTTTTGTTTTCTTCTGTTATTTTTTTTTTTTTTGATTATTCGGGGTTTAAGCGCGTCTAGACATTTTCAAAATGGCGCCGGATGTTTAAAACATGTTAAAACCACCAAAAACCTTAGTGGTTTAAAAATGAAATTGAAAGAGAACACTCCTCGAAAGAAAGAAAGAAAACGCGCAAAACTGGAAATTTAAATAAAAGAAAGAAAATGAATGAATAAACGTATGAATAGCTATTTATATAAAAGGTCTGATTATGGAAATAGATTTGCGTTCTCTCTTCATCAAGGAAACTTTTGTGTGACTGATGGATATATATATATATATTTACAAATAAATGTACGTTGCTCTTTATTGTAGAGTTGAGGCTTTCCCCTTATGATGAGTTTGCGAAAATAGTAATCCACTGACACGTGTTTCGTCGTACTGCGACTCATCAGAGCTAACCGACTATTATAAGTCTCGAACCTATATATATATATATATATATATATATATATATATATATATATATATATATATATATATGTGTGTGTGTGTGTGTGTGTGCGTGTGTGTGTGTGTGTGTGTGTGTATCGAGGCAGCATTTTTTCTCTAAGGCACGTATTATTAAAAATAACCGACAACTCATGTCTGGATATTTTTTTTATGGATCCCTTCCATTTTCCGGATTAAAGTCCTAATCTCGGATGAGTAATGGCTGATAAATCTGCCGTAATTTTCTTTGAGGTCCAAAGTACTTTCTGACCCATCTGGGTCCATCTTCAGTGGAATAATGTCAATCAGGTAAAGACCTGGAGTGATATATATACATGGTCTGATTTTGGAAATGGATTTACGTTCTCCCTTCGTCAGGCAAACTTTTATTTTGTCCTTTAGTCCTCACATTCCATTAGCGATGTTTCTTATAAAGGGGGAAGAATTGCTGTTTTCTGGGTCACTTACCGTTGGCTAGCTTTTGACCTTGAAGTAGTATATTTTTTTAGCTCCTTACATCAAGTGGCTTCATGCCTTGTCTGTAGCACTCTCCATAAAAAAAATGTACAAATAAATACGCGTTGCTCTTGATTATAGAGTTGAGGATTTCCCCTCATGATGAGTTTGCAAAAGAAAGGGTTCATATCGATATAAACATTTTAGGTAAACGTTTCGATTCCCAACACATGTAATTTGAAAAACGATATACAGTAGCTAAAAAATTGTATTTTTAAAAGATTACGACATGCTGAACGTATCGGGGTTCAAATAAACTTAGTATTACGTATAAAATAGGAGAACAAATGTAATTAGTAAATTCGTCGTCATATTGGTATATTTTCGTCAATATAAAATTTGAAACGAAGAAGCGGTCAAACAAAAAGAACTAAAGTTGTTTAATGAGCTATCTGAATAAATAATCATGATATTTATACAAATATCTAACAAAAATAATTATGATATTTAAACAAATATCTTAAAAAGTAATTATGAGCGATCTAAAAAAATAATTATGATATTTATACAAATATCTAAAAAAAAATATTATGATATTTATAGAGATATCTAAAAAATAATTATGATATTTATACAAATATCTTAAAAAGTAATTATGAGCTATCTAAAAAAATCATGAGCTATCTAGAAATAATTATGATATTTATACAAATAGTTGTTTCAAACATAATTCTTTGGTTTTACATTTTTATATAACTCACTAAAAGACCTTACTTCTTTTCGTGTTACGTATTCTTCGTTTCAAGTTTTATATCGACTAGATTTCCACGCGTCCATGTTAGGAATATGTCAGTGTGTCGCCCAATGTACTAATTTAAAAAGTATTTTTTATACGTAATATTGAATTGATTTTTAACGCAAATACGTTCAGCATGTCATAATCTTAAAAAAAATTTTTTTTTTGCATAAGTCGGGAAACGAAAGGTTTACCACACTTTTATCAGATTACGCATGCTAACTAAATGCCGTCTTATTTTATTAGCATCTTCCCTTTAATTACTTACTGGATGGAATATCCGGCGTTGCCCAGGATGAATTTCTGCGTCTTTCTACACCCAGCACTGAAAACCATGTTATTGTATTGTTATTAGCAATATTTATTCCACAGACGAAATCGTTTCAGGGTAAGCGTCGGGGATAACGAAGGCACATCATCATCAGCAGCAGCAACATCAGTATCATCAGCATCACCATCATCATCATCATCAGCAGCAGCATACTCTTAATCGTCATCATCATCATCATCATCATCATCATCATCATCAAAATCATCATCAGCAGCAGCATCGTCGTCATCATCATCATCAGAAGCAGCAACAGGAGCAGCATCAGCATCAGCATCAGCATCAGTATCAGCATCAGCATCATCATCGTCGTCGTCATCAACATCATCATCATCAACAGCAGCATCCATTTATCATCATCATCATCATCATCATCATCATTATCGTCATCATCATCATCATTAAATGAATTACAGAATAACGAAAATCATTATCATTCCCATACATGATGTCTGCCTGCCTTTATTTTGGATAGTGTTGATAATAAAATACTAACTCCTATAGAATGTGTTAATTACGAGAGATAAGTGTATCGGGCCAACTTATTGACACATAAAAAAAATAATTCAATGTATTGGCTTTCTGGCTAAGATCAAAGTGTAGTATCTGTTCCGATGGATACTGCATGCCTGTCCTGTGCAGTTCTAGGAGGTCCACCCTCCCAGGCTTTGCCTCCCCTCTTTGCGGAGGAGTAAGTTTATTGCTTACTGTCTGAGGCGCCCCTATCGGGGAATGCCGACGGGGCTGCCCAGGCAATTTTTAAATGGCCAGAGTGTTCACCTCTCGAGCGAGCGCTGGCCTTTCAAACCCCACTTTCTCGACCCGATCTTGGGTCACATCTTACTTGTGGGAGTAAGATAAAACTGGCCTTGTGCCTAACTCCTGGGGAGGAGTAAATAAAACTTACAAGAAAAACACACAGATCCACGTTAACTTGTTCCATAACTTTATTAATATAGATTTAGAAAAGTTTAGCTAACCTGATTATGAAGTAATAAAAAATGTCTTTTTTTATTTCAGTCTAAAGTTTTAAATAAATAAAATATTCGTTCGTTTCAGATATTTTCGTTTCACTTTAGATGTTTTCGTTTCACTTTATATGTTTTCGTTTTAATGTAACGAACAACTCTTTACTGTTAATGTAAGATTTTACAAAAAATGTACGTGGTTTATACCTCGACACAATTAGAATCATTTGTGTGTCAAGTTTATGTTTGAAATACTATTTTTGTCTGTCTCTCAAGTTTTCGTTTAAAATAGCATTTTCGTTTGTCTGTCATGCTAACGTTTAAAATAGAATTTTCGTCGGTCTGTCAAGTTTTCATTTGAAACAGCATTTTCGTTAGTCTGTCAAGTTTTCATTTGAAACAGCATTTTCGTTGGTCTGTCAAGTTTTCATTTGAAACAGCATTTTCGTTGGTCTGTCAAGTTTTCATTTGAAACAGCATTTTCGTTGGTCTGTCAAGTTTTCATTTGAAACAGCATTTTCGTTGGTCTGTCAAGTTTTCATTTGAAACAGCATTTTCGTTGGTCTGTCAAGTTTTCATTTGAAACAGCATTTTCGTTGGTCTGTTAAGTTTTCGTTTAAAAGTGCATTTTTTAGGTCTGTCAAGTTTTCATTTAAAATAGCATTTTCGTCTGTCTGTCATGGTTATGTTTGAAACACCATTTTCGTCAATCTGTCAAGTTGACGTTTCACATATCATTTTCATCGGTCTGTCCGGTTTAAGATCGAAATAGCATATTCGTCAGTCTGTCACACTTCAGTTCAAAATACCACTTTTAGTTGCGACAATGTAGCCGTATAAGAGGCTCTGTCCATCATTCAGTCGGTCACCCACGCATTTTCATGAATAAGCACGCCAATTGAACGGATGTATTTTAAGAATACTTTTATTTTGCCTTCTTAGAAAAAAGTGGGAAATCTTGTTCTATTTTTAAAGCGGGGTTATCCAGGGTAAACCAGTTTAAATAAAGGTATTCAATTCAGTTTATTTTTTCTATTCAACTGGATTGAACATGAGTCATTTGAACCTTTTATGTTTCTCTCGCTGTATCGGTACCTATTGTACTGGGTATTTCCGTACACTCAGATATAACATGCGATCTGTCTAGTGAGAGGGGCCAACGTTAATTCATGATCGCCAAGAACTGTTTGAGACTTTTCTTCTGGGTCCATTATTGATGGAACTACTAAGCAATTCCTAGTGTAGTAGTGTTTCATGTGAATGCGTTGTCGATGTTTTGACAATTTTATTCACTTTATGTTAAAACTTGAATTTATATTTGAAAATACAGGGTAACACCCTCCCCTAAAAATACTACGCATGGAATAGTCCTTTCTGCAATCCAAACACATTTGACACCTTGGCTAGGAGCAAAGTGTAGTATATGTTCTGATGCTGGAATTCATCTGTTCTCTCCTCGGTCAGTTAAGGATATCTTTTTAGATTGAGGCATTTTGGGGGCTAATCAAAATTGCCCTTTTTGAGAGAGCTGTATTTTCTCCACATTAAAAACCAACCTTGTGCCGAATTCTTTTCCCGTAAAGAGGCAGGTAAATAGGCAGATTTCCACCAAGTTTCAGTCGTGAATTTCCAACAGTCTTCGTGTTATCGCTATTTAATGATATTATCGAAATGACACACTCTGAGTTAATTAATACTGGACGCTACCTAGTGGTGGTTACGACGTTTTAGACAACCTGGGACAGACAAAGTGGTTTTACGAAGGATGAACGGTGCTTTCAACAGGATGGGTCAACTTCCCACATTTAAATAACTAGTAGAGAGGTCAATGCACCAACTGACACAAAACATTGCAACATTTTTTTTTGTATGCTTTGATGCCAGGTTAGGTCCATTCTACATCATACTAAAAGTTTGACAAGATTTGAGTATGGGAACATTTTAATTTCGAAGCTGAACATTTTCGACTTACAAGTCATTTTCCATTACGTTTTAAAACACTTACTTGGTCAGTTCTCATGATAAACCAATAAATCTAGCATTTTTACTCATATTTTCAGGGTCAATCTTTCACATGAAATGGTTGCCAATGATGTTGAATCAACCCTTATACCATATCTATCGTTACCCCTACCCCACCCCCGATTCACATAAGTCATAATGTTTTTTCAAAGTTGTTCACACTTCCCCCTCCTTATCATCATCATCTATGACTGGAGCATTGTTCATATTGTCACAGTTGCCATCTTAGCAATGTCCACATACACTTGTACATTCTAGTCCTTGCATGTAAACCTTGGGGTATTGCATCCTTCCAAACAGTTCGGTGAATCATCTGAATCAGTTCATGTGGAGCAGGTCCTTTGTCTGTCATCACTGGAACAAGTTTTTCATCTCTACGTTCAATCCCCACTTAGATGGTGTTTTAACATAGTTTCTGATTGCTTCGGCAAGTTGCGGTTTGTCCTCCTGACACAAGAGTTTTTTTTCCCTCAAAGACATCGGGTATACACACAGTTCATAGGACATGACATAATCAAGCCGACGATTACCCGTCTGGGAGACTACGAGAAACCTCTGAAAATGGAGCGCTGGGTAAATGCTACGATCTGCAGATACTTTCACGTTCGAGCTGGATGCTAGAGACTTTGCAATCAAACATCCGTTTGTAAGAGTAGGACACCGATTGTCCATCCATTTATTGTACAATGTCTCTTCCGGTTTCAAAGAGGTCCTGCCCATTGACGTCTTCGTTGGCATTTATTCCTGTGATGATATTGCGTAACTATTCATCAATTGAAAACAGTGTAACACCGTCTAGTTTTTCCACAACTTTTCCGAGATCTATCTCATCTCTTTTCAATCGAGAGGCAGACACTTCCTCATGTTGTTCACTTGTTACGTAACTTCTTTCGGTAAGATATTGCATGGCGAGGTTGTAAAGTGATGACACAATGGATGACATGGCCCAAACTGTTCTCTGGGGCTCGGACACCCCACTTCCTCGCATCAACCCGCCTTGGCTTTTGAGTGAGCGTATTAGTGTATGCTTGATCACAATACGAGCCGACTTCAGATACTTCGGATTGCCAGCGGCCGCGAATATTGGCAGGCAAGCTGAGACAGCATTGAAATGCATCTCCCAAGACCTCTTTCGATCAAGTACCTTAGTTATACTTATCATGTGCTAATAGTTTATCCATAGTTTGCTGGTTTGGGAGGTCTTTGCCAGTTCATCCTTTTTCTTAGTGAATTCTGTCTATGCAATCTGATTCCAACAATGAATCTAAATCACACTCGCCAGTCTCCATCAACATGTGAAATCGCTCAAGTTCCTCCACTTAGTCCTAAAAACCAGGTTCATCCTCCATGATCTTGGCAACAATCTGACGTGTGAGACACTGATCCACCAGCAGGTGGCCACGAAATGCTCGTTGCACTGCCTTTCAACTCATCATGTGTACGACGGCATTTTCACCATATACTGTCTCCATGATCTCCTTGAGTCCAATGCCATCCATCAAAATGTCAATGGTACCCAACACATTCATGCATGAAGGTATGGAAGGTGTTAGAAAAAGTATCACATCCCTAATTGAACTTTCACGATTTCAGACGCCATCCAAAATAGCGGTTGATCAGAAGTTATGATAGTCGGCATGTTGTATTTTGACGATAGACTGCATAGGTAATCTAGGGTGGACAAGATACAGGTTTTATCTCCTGGGTTCATGTCTATCATTAGGAGAAATTGTACCGAATATTTTCTCTGATATTCGCACTCCTTATGCAGCTGGGCATACTCTTCTGGAAGCGAAAAGACATTTCCCCAAAAATGTCGACATTGCGATCACAGACATCAGATGTGTATGGGACCGACAGAAATTCTATACAACGGTTGACATGCTTTGAAAAACGATAATCTATAATGGCGATCTTCGTCATTTCGACAAGTTTCAAAGCGGCCTTTTTTTTGTCGTGGTATGTCATGACTGACTTGCTTCCCTGGTGTGATGGCTGCCATTATTCCCATCTCATAGAAGGTACCCTTTTCGTCCAATGTTATAATGTTATGATCCACGTTGTGTCTTGCAAACAACAGAGACTGACCAGGAATGTCCATGTCACCGCCTTACACATCTGGAGAAAGTGAACATGCCGCGTTCATTTCAAACGTTTGTACCTCTGGATATGATGAAGCAAATCCCATGGTTAAAAGACTATCAATCAAGAATCGTGATCTAATACAAGTGATGCATTTGCACCGCGACACTAAGCTGTAGAGGTGCAATAACAGCTCTAGGACGCACTGTTTAAACGACTGCTTGTCCGATGCCAGCAACCTTTCTGGACATGTCCTTCCCAACAAACAGATTTTAAAACAAGAACCACAAACTTGCTGGGATAAAAGATAATGCGGCTTCTAGTTTCAGTTCGACGGTTGTTGGATACGTATCCTCCATTGGCGCGACTGTTGTCTTTATATCAGTTTTGATGAGTTTTGCTGCGGTTTGGAGAAGTGCTCGTTTCTGTGCTTCCTCATCGCCATCCGGATGTGAATTGTAGTATTCACGAAGAATGTCATAGGTTTTTTTCCCCAAATGTCCCAATGTTTGTGACGCCACTACGGCCTTCAGTAACGAATATAGACTTCCCATATCGACTTAACAGCTTTTCTTATAGTTATTGATGTCCGTACGCCGTGGATTTACTACCACGCAACTATTCTCCCATTTTAGTGACAAGGTCAAATATCGTTATCTGTTCTTCATCGTTTTCCTCTAGGAACTCACAAACACTCTCGAATGCCTCATCCTGATCGCTGTCCTTTGATCTCCCACTTTTTCGTCGTTTGGTGGATTCAGCTGACGTGAATTGTCTTAGAATATTCCGCATTGTACGGAAGTTGATACTAAATGACTGGTGGTAAACACAGTCTGCTGCGTGAACCAAAATATTCGATCCGGCTTTGAACAGCAGTGACATACTAATCCCTTCTGGTTTTGCAATGGACCAATATAGTTTGAACAAATGCATATGTCTTTAAATAGAAAATCCATTCGTCACTTTTTCGTTTTGGGACTATTTTTGGAGTAACAATTCCACAGAATAAGAAATTTGTTCTACTGTCATATGGGACCAGAGAAATACGAACGCCCCTTTTCATTATTCGCGCAGAATCACCATTGCTAGAGGAAATAGCAATGTTATTTTTTGTTGATGTGATTTACCCGACACGTTTTGTGTATACGAGTTCCTGCTTCAACCCGGACTTTCACACCTCTTTCGATACTTGCACGTTTGATGCGTTCAGCTCATTTTTCACGAACCACCACGGTCTCTTCACCACCCAAAGCTCGTTCATATAAAGGGCAGGTTTCAGCGTTGGCTGAATTCATGTTTTACCCTGTAAATATATGTATACAGTGTATTAGTATATGCCTGTATGTGAATCAGGTTGAGTGCAACATTACAGGGTGGGCCAAAAAAGCAGAACATCCTCGTCTTATATCCAAGGGGGGGCAGGTTTTAATAGAAAATGCACATCATAAAAGCTGGGATTTATACCGAAATTGCTTCACTTCTTTGATCCACTCTGAAGGGGTAAGAGTAACGTTAGATATGGTATAAGGGTTGATTCAACATCACTGGCAACCATTTCATGTGAAAGATTGACTCTGAAAATATCGGTATAAATGCAAGATTTATTGGTTTATCATGAGAACTGACCGAGTTAGTGTTTTAAAACGTTATGGAAAATGACTTGTAAGTCGAAAATGTTAACTTCGAAATCTGAAACTTTCCCTTACTCAAATTGTGTCCAACTTTTAGTATGATGTAGAGTAGACCCAACCTGACATAAAACCATAAAAAGAAATGTTGCATTTTCTTTGTGATTAGGCTACTTTGGCGTTATATTGACTTTCTTATAGTTGTAATGGCTGCGGGGCACGTTGGTGAGAGTATCAGTATTAGGAGGTATAAATTTAAACGGGCTTTACACTAACCGAATCTTAAGCCCCCATATTTTATCTGTTAGGTTATCTCAAACGATAACGTCTATTCATGAATCCCTAGATTATTTTCGAAATAACGACGGTTACCACAGCTGAAATCAGAGCAGTGCTAAAAAAGGAGTCTGTCAGATTTATTGACAATTTGGCACATCTTATTCAGATGTGGTTATCATTGAACGGATATATTACAAAGACTAACTGAGACTTAGTAGAATTGTCAGGTATAAACTGAAGTTTATTTGTACTACTAGTACTATACTGTAATAGTACAATGTACTAGATGCAAGAAAACAATTTAAATTTTAGTAACAATTCTATGGGTTGCATTTATTTGAGGGTGGAGGGAGTCATTCCGGGACTCGTACTTCTCGGGTGTCCAGCATTTTTATGTTGAGATTACAGGTCATCGATTGCGCTGAATTATCAGAACATTATCATATCTGAAAATCAATACAAATAAATTTATTAAATTATAAGTTTCTCAGTTCATGGTCGGGTCGACTGAAATATGACATTTCATGTGTTACGACATAATACGTTGTGAAAGTACACAATTATCAGTTCTTTAGTGGCATACA
>OY744527.1:36561409-36736409 GCA_963556195.1 Sepiola atlantica | reverse complement strand
CATTATCCTGTATCTCGACAAAGTCACCATCCGCCCATGCATGGAGTATTGTTGTCACATCTGGGCTGGTGCATCATCTACTAGTCTCTCCCTCCTTGACAAGGTCCAAAAAAGAGTCGCCAACCTAATAGGTCCCTCACTGTCAGCCAAGCTCCAGTCCCTGTCCCATCGCCGCAATGTAGCATCCTTATGTTTGTTTTACAAATACTTCAATGGATTATGCTCCGATGAATTGGCTACTCTGGTGCCCCCTCGACGTAAATTCACTAGACTAACTCGACAACCAACTAAATCTCATTCATTCACTGTGGAGGTTCCCAGATGCCGGAGAGCTTTCTACTCAAATAGCTTCTTTCCTCGTGCTGCTGGCCTCTGGAACTCCCTTCCTGCCCCCTGTTTCCCCGACAGTACTGACATGCAGAAATTTCAAACTAATGTAAACAAACATCTCGCTGCCCAGATCCCAATTTAGGCTGACCCCCCCAACCTCTCCCCTTTTCTTTTTCTCAGTAGCCCTTTACGACTACAGTGGCGGCCTGCCTTGTTTGGGGTGAACCATGTTAAAAAAAAACCTTTAGCTGACATTCGTAAATTTAGAATCGTGATATTTTAAAATTATACCCCATCGTGCAGAAGGCAAAATTATAACGGAATTTTTACGTAAAGGTTAGATAACGTACTATATTTTAAATAGGTACCATTATATTATTTTAACCAACTTAATATTTTTATACACATGGAATTATGGTCCCTTTTACATCTTTTTAAATATCATGTACGTATAGAATAGGATACGTATTTAAAAAGATGTAAAAGAGACCATAATTCCATGCATAGAAAATAAATAAATAAATTAAATTAAAATTGATAATGAATATTGACTGTAATTTTAGGCTATAATCGCCAAGTTTTTAAAAGTTTTTAATTTATTTTTGTAAAATTTGAACTGAGGATAGACACACCAAGAAATAAATGCATAGGAGCATTTTACAAATATCTTGATGTTAGTCGAAACAATTGTCTGCGAAATAATAAAAAAATAAGTTGGAAAAAATGACGTGGATCTGTCCTCTGTGATAATGATGTAGCATTGAACTACATATCTATGCTAAATATATATATATATATATATATATATATATATATATATATATATATATATATATATGTATGTGCGTTAGTTTTTGTATTTGCGGTAATAAAGTAGACTTCGAAGCGCCAACAGAAACTGTTAAAGAAATTCGAGTCAAGCACCAATACGTAAAATATTGAAGAGACGCTACGTTTAATAGATTTACTTATGATAGGTTTATGTTAGTGAAACAAGTCCGAAGGTTTCTATTTGTCAACTGTCAGTCAAACGGTTAATTTGCATTTGTCAAAAGTGACATTTAACGCAGCAACAAAGCTAAATACGTTGACGAGTCTGTTTGTTGTTCGACAACTTTCGTGTTAACATTTTCTTTAACTTCTTTTTGTTCTATCCGGCTCACCCTCTAGCTGCCAATGTTTCTTTCTTCCTCATCTGAGTGATTCTTTGAACGCGTGAATAAATTTGATACGCGAATATTGTGTCAAGTAAACATTCAAACAATAGTCTTCCTGGAATTACTTTTATTTAATGTTATATATATAGAGAGAGAGAAAGAGAGAGAAAGAGAGAGAGAAAGAGAGAGACGCTTGTATAATGTGTTCAGATTCGCGGGTACGATCACATGAGAACAAACACATGGGAACAAGCACTCCCAAATTGTGTGTACATAAAAACTCCACTCATTGTCTACCCCTTAACAAGGAAGTTATCCCATAGACATTTTTAATGAAAATTACATTTTCTTTAGAGATCACACCACTGATGCCATATTTTTAACACAGCGTTTTTTATCTAGAGGAAAGACGAAATTAAGTTATTAACATGGCTACCCGGCATAGCCCGGAGTTCTACTACGCGTAAATATCGAAGATTATAGAAAATGTTTTTTAAAAAAACGAACAATCTGCTTAAAATGTACTTTTAGATGTCTTAGTTTGTTTTGAGACAAAATCACAGTAAAATTTAGTATGCTCCGTGTGAGGCTCGAACTCACCACCTCCGTCTTTAAGTACGGCGCGTTAATATATTGATGTTATTGGGAATATACATCGCTTTGGCGCGAAGAATGAACTAACTAAGTTGCTTTAACATGTTAAATAAAAAGTTAGAAAAGTTTTTCGATTGTGAGAGAAAATGAAAAAAGCCGCGTCACCAGTTATATATTTCATCATTTATTAAAGTTATCTTCATCACTTCTACTCTGGTGTCATCTTTACCATAACTCTTCATCGTCTTGATCTGTCTCTTTATATGGCAAACATACTAGTGGAGGACACGTCCTCGACACTTAGTCCGGCAGGTCTGGTTTTCTTTAGCAGCGGTGGTTTTGGTCTGTTAGAGTTGAGCTATGGTTCTGTTCAGTTCTAGGAGGTCTACTCTCCCAGGCTTTTCCTTCTCGTTTTGAGAAGGGGTTAGTTTATTGGTAATCGCCCGAGGCACCCCTTATCGGACATGCCGACGGGACCCGCTCAGACATTTTTTGTAGGCCAGAGTGCACCTCGTCCTGTGTGCTGGCTTTTTATCGCCACATTCTGATCTTGTGGCATATCTTCCCTTGGTAGGAGGGAGTGAAATATCAGTCTTAAATGACGCGAATTTTTTTGCTAGGATCTGTTCTGTGTCAGTCAGTGGACGAGGAATCATTTAAGACTGAGGCAATTTTTATTATTTTTTTAATAAAGAGTATCTCTTTTTGTGGAGCTGGATTTCCCCCACATTAAACTGACCTTGTGTCTAATTCTGCCATCGTGGGGAATAAGAACAAAATCGTAAATTTGGGGGGTATCGGAATCGGAAACATTTATGCCGATTCTTTTAATTTTGTTTTGATTGTTTTTCTAACATAACTTTCCATTGCTGGTACTAATAAAATGATGAATATTTATTGATTTTAAATTAAAAAAAAAAAAAGTGTATTTTTACATTTGTGAAAATATATGAACATATTACATGGGGATTTACGGTAATCCAAAAATCAAAAAAAAATAACAATTCCCTAACTAAATATTTAGAGAATTTAAAAGAATCAGAATCCGTAATTGTATCGGAATCGGGAAAAATATTGGAATCGTCTCATCATGACTATGTACTAATGTATTTTACTACGTGCGTACCTTTTATAAGTAAAAAGACGCGACCAAAATGCATGCCAACAAGATGGAGCAAATAACACTCTCTGCTGGCTCAAAGCCAATATTCTTAAAAGATGGCTATTAAAAATTCCAGATCAATACGTAAATGATTTTACATGCTTAGAGTTTATTATCACATCAACTTTATTTATAGATCAGAGATTTCGCTATTTACTTGGATCCCTACTAGGGCAGAGTTTTTTTACATCGCTTATCAAAGCCTAAGGGCTACTCGAGGATAAGGGTTATAGAGTTTGCCTCGAGGATAGGGGTAAATGTAATTGACTGATGGATAGTGAAACAACATCGCGTTCATCGGCACGGTGGTTGTAGCAGAGCAAGAAATTTATTATTTACGGAAGCGGTTCAACAAGAACTTGTTTACATTGGACTTGAAGACTACCATATTGTAGTCGGCAGGGAAGCAGGCTAACGTCACTATGTTCTACAGAGGGTCAGTTCTAGGAAAGAAGCTCTACTCATAAAAGTTTCGTTTCGTCTTGGGCGCGCAGTAAGACATAAGGTCGATTTTTAATGTGGATAAAATCCAGCTCCTAAAAGGGGCAGTCTTTGCCTTAGTCTAGAAGGATTTTCTTTACTGATCAAGGCAGAAGCGATGCATTGTAGTATCAGAACAAATACTACACTTTGAATTATTTATATGCAAAAAGTATGAAAGTTACATTTTGAACAAATTCGACACAAGGACATCAATCGTGTGAGTAAAATAGGGTTAGTTGGTCATTCTTTGTCTACAATAACATAGTTATCACTACTACTCTTGGCTTGAATCCTTGCAGTCAACACAATACCACGTTTACTCTCGAAAGTGTTTTAGAATTAAAATGTTATTCATAAATACATGTATGTAAGAATTCATTAAAAGTGGGGAGTGGATTTTATCTCAGGCAAGACGATGAGAAGTATTTCTGTCAAGGGGATATGTCTCATGCATAAAATCCTTAAAGTTTCCATTGATGGAAGTTGAGAACAATATTTGGCTTGAAATCCTCCAAAGGGGGACTGGAAGAGGTTGGCTTGGATATTCACACTATTGTTCGTGGAATCTGTAGTCTTCTTATTCGTCAAGTTCTCTTATTGCTGTGCAGCACGATATGGTCATGGCGAAATTTGTCCTGTGCAGGAAGGATACCCTGCTTCTCCTACTTGTCAGTGCTTCTAAGTCGATTTAATTTCAAGAAACTCGCCACAGATTCTAGAAACTGTTTACCTTCTTGTGAATATGATATTTCCCGGTGTTTTGTTTTTTTTTATGCTAAAATATAATATTTTCTTGATCCATTTATTACTGTCTTTCTATAATTTTTGATCTAGAGTAAATACAAAAATATATGTTATTAGTAGGGATATATGGCGTCGCCCAGTGTCCTGATTTCTGTAAATTGCAAAAAAAATTAATTATGCCCCGGTTAGATTCGTACTCACAACCTCTGACTTTAAGTACGGCGTGGTAACCGATTGACCTACGTTGGCAAGTACGAAATGGTGACACTATAAATACATAAATCAAACCTTTACACCCTCTCTATCTATCTATCTATCTATCTATCTATCTATCTATCTATCTATCTATCTATCTCCCGCTCTCTCTCTCTCTCTCTCTCTCTCTCTCTATATATATATATATATATATATATATATATATATAGTATCTAATCGTACATTTTGGGAACGACAACGATAACTTCCCTTGCACCAATCATTCTGTAATTATTTGTAATCTGTACTTATCTCCCTTGTATATTTCTGATGTATATAAACAATGGGTGCTTACGTGTAACTCTCTTACGAACCGAGCGACTGATCAAGAAACATCGTGTTTGTGTCCTTTATTACCTATGTCCCCTTTGCTCGTATTACTTCTTACTTTCAGTGAATAACCACATCACAACAATATATATATATATATATATATATATATATATATATATATATTTCTCTCAAGTCGAATATAGGGGAGAAATAGCTAACGAAACGATAAATAGCGAAAGAATTGCCTGTTATTAAATTTGTCTATGGTGTTATGGGTGGCAATAAAATAACTTCTGACTGTGAAGTTTAAATCGCCCCGCCTTACTTTATTTATGATTAATGAAAACTAACATAATGATCAGGATTAAGTAGTAAAATCGATGAAATCGATCGAAATAACAAGTATTTTAAGAACATGGACCAATATTTGGCATAAATGCGTAACTAAACCTTTAGTGAAAAAAGAAAGATTTTAACAAGTTTGTTCAACGATATAATGCGTTTTAACTAGCAGTTAAAACTTTCTGAGAAAATATTAAAATAGGTCATAATAGTGTCGCGGTCTGTTAGTTACGGAAGGCCCGTAAACCAATCCATTAACACTCAACCAGAAGTATTAATATTAAAAATATGTATTATACAAATCGAACAATAAAGATAGATGTTGTATTTTAATATTCTATTCTATCGTGATAAGTCAATGCTCGATATACTTGATAGAATAATAATATAAGAAATGAATGATTAAAAAAAACATTGCGTAGAATACAATACTTATTAATTCATCAAGTATTCAAATGTAATGCTAATCAGTAATACAATTTTTGCTTACTTTTACCTCTGATGAAAATATCTTATTTTTGAAAATCCGTGGATTAAAGAAAATGGAAAAGTTTTTTTTTTATATTCCTTGTTTGAATATTTGATGAATTAATAAATATTGTATTTTATCCAGTGTTTACTTTCATAATTCATTTTCTTATAAATATATATTCACATAAAAATAAGCACTCCGGATTTCTTTAAATATTTACATTCTTAAAACCCCCACTTTATTGTGTTTACTCTCTGCAAGTAATCTATCGTGAACAGTGCCGGTATATATTTTCCTCCCGCCGTGAGAAGACGTGTCAAAAAGCCGGAAGGTGAGGGGCCTAAACCAGCGGAGAAGGTGGCTTACTCTGGCCCTTTAAATATTGCTTGAGCAGCACCGTCAGCATTTCTTCAGTGAGGACGCCTAAGGCAGTTAACTTTAACTTAAATAGTTGCCAAAGCGATTAGGCAAGGTCTGGGAGGGTGGACCTCCTTGACTTGAACAGAACAAATACCATAGTATGGCTCAATCTCTGTCGGACTGATTGTCGAGGACAGATCCTATCCTGGTATGCTTGGCGTACGAAAGGGAGTGGCTTTTCTCACTTGCAGTGTAAAAGTTCTGATCACCGGTAATAATTGTTGATATCAAAATAACCATCGATCCTAAACAGAAGCGCGGTTACTTATAACAAGCATATATTACCCACGTTCGTATTATGAATCCCTCGAAGATGCACATTGGAATGAAACTTTTTCTTTGAACATTGTGCAGAGGGGGTAACTGAAAAGGTGAACGTAGGCATTTATGCATTTGTCTCTAGGCGTAAATTCCATAGAAAGCTTCACTTTCCCCGATGGTTCACTTCGACCTGTGCAGCTGCTATTGCGCATAGACAACAAGCATTCTCCCGTTTTTACCGTCACAAGTCAGTTAAAACATGGCAATCATTTGTAGCCTCAATAATCCATTTTAAGAGTATAACAGACACAGCTAAGAGTAGATATACTGAGATTACTAGAAATCGAATCCCGTCACAGAAGTTAGGAACTCGCGATTTCTGAAAAAATCTATAATAGTGTGCTGCATGATGTGCACTCACAGTTCCCTCATACTAAAATCACCAAGAAGTCACGTCTACGGAAACGGATAGGGCTGAACTGCTTGCCCAGCTATATACCGTAAACTCTACCATGGAATCTGCAAACCATCGCTTCTTAAATTTGCCACTACGGATGAAAACCACACTAGATAGTCTGAATATCTCCCTTCCCCCATCTCCTGGCTATATAAAAAAATTAGATAACTCCAAAGCATGTGGACAAAACCTTATCTCTGTTATAAAAATAAAAGAAATGATCTGCTGAGCGTCATCTTCCTCGACAAACTATAATAAATGCCTTGCAAAATCTAGCTTTACTGCTAGCTTCAAAATTGCTTCCGCGGTACAAATTTAAAAAATAAAACATAACCTGCAAAATTATCGCCCCATCAGTCAGTCTCCTCTCTCCATTCATCAATCAATCTAGTTTAAAAAATAAAACATAACCTGCAAAATTATCGCCCCATCAGTCAGTCTCCTCTCCTCATTCATCAATCTAGTTTAAAAAATAAAACATAACCTGCAAAATTATCGCCCCATCAGTCAGTCTCCTTTCTCCATTTGCTAAAATATTGAAATCATTTATCAATCTAGAGATAGTTCATCCTCTTAAAAATGCTAATCTGCTCTCTGACCAATAGTATTGATTTAGGTCATCCTGTTCTACTGCCGATATCCTAACCCTAACCTTTACCCTAAAATGTATACTTAACGTATGAATAACATATTCGATAAGGTAGATGAAGCTAGAACGGTAGAGCTAGATATCTCCAAAACCTTTGACAAAGTCTGGCATGAAAGTGTTCTCAGGTAAATAAACTCGTGCGGTATTACTGAACAAATATTTAACATAATCAGATCTTTGTTGGCTACAAGAAAAGTCTAGGTATTTCTCGATCGCCATACATCTAAACAACATCACATCAACGTGGGAGTGCCTCAGGCGTCGATACTTGAATCTATATTATTTCTGATATTCATAAACGCACTATCATTGTAATCGCATCTGTGATTGTGTGTTTACTGATGACAGCACGTTCTATTCCCGACATGAGGGAAAATCGAATATCCACACAGCAAAAGCAATAGCTAAATCTTCAGAAAATTACCCCCATTCAGTAGTAGAATGGGGCCAAAAATGGATGGCCACATTCAATGTTAATAAAACAGATTTCTTTTTCTTTTAACAATTATCAGAAACCTTTCACATCACCAAATGCTATGGTCGATAGCAGGCTTACCAAGAATCCAACGTTAAAATACCTCGAGCTGATATTCTCAAGCAACATGGATTGGAATAAGTGCGTAGAAGTTCTTGTCAAGTCTGTTTAGGATATTAGGATGTTAAAATGAGCAAATTTTAGAATCTGTTTAATTCTGTGTAATGTAATTATAATTTAAATTTCATTCACGACAGACAAATAGACATAAACTTCCCTTACATATATATATCGGGGCACAATGCCGAAAGCTAAAAGTATTGCAGAGATTGTGATCTTTATTATTAAAATGAACGTTTCTTGCGCAATGCTCTGCCTAAATACATTCTCTTAAACATATGAGAGCAACATCTTAAAACGCTAGCGTATGTAAGTAAATAATAATTAATGCTATTAACATGAAATTAATATTTTTATAAGGCCCTTTAATAAGATTAAAATTGAGTCCTGTTCGGGAAAATTAAAAATAGACTGACACGTAACTATAAGGCATATTCCGACTACGTTCGTAGAATCTTTAGTCAGTAATTCTAGATATGCCGCCCCTCGCATAAATACAACTTAAATTCCTTTCTTGACGTGGTGCTTTCTCGCGGCCTAATGATTATAACGCTTGCTTGTGGAGTCTAGGTTGATTATGTAGCAGGGGTTCGAACCGTGCGACCGTCAGAAATTATCGTTCTCTACACTGATGAGAGCGAAAGCTTGAAACGCTGGCGTATGTAGGTAATAATAATTTAATATTATTTACTTAAAAATAATATATATATATATATATATATATATATATTCGAAATATTTTTCTTTTTCTTTTGATTTAATTACTCGCATCTAATACATGGTATTTTTTAAGGCATTTTTGCCTTTATATTTATATTAACTTTCAAAAGATGCTTTATAAAATGAACTTTCCTAATTTATAACTAGCAGCGACCATGCGCAATCAAGTTCTATTCTATTTAAAATAGACATTTTCACCAATAGTCCACAACACCGAACCGGACACTTCACCAACACCAGGAAGTAAATTATGAAAAAAAAAGGTTATACCTTTATTTGTCTTGGCTCTGTCGAAGCTTGTTTTTATCAAGCGAAATATTAGCTAAAAAAAAATCAAGATGAAAAAAAAAACGGAAGGTATTTTGAAATATTTTGTTAAATGTTTCGAAATATTTTTATTTTTCTTTTGATTTAATTACTCGCATCTAATACATGGTATTTTTAAGGCATTTTTGCCTCTATATTTATATATATATATACACATTATATATATATATATATATATATATATATTGAACCTTTATTTTTATCATCGATTGTACATAGGTCATGATTAGTTATAGTACCTGCTATTCTTTAGAAAATCTACTTATTCATACTAGGTAAACAACATTTAATGTTATTTACTTAAACTTAATATATATATATATATATATATATATATATATATATATATATATATATATATATATATATATATTTAGGCAAACACTATGGCATAACATGGAGTGTTTTTGTGTGTTTGTGTTTTTGCGTAATAAGACTTTTTTTCAATTTTCCGAATAGTCCATGTAGTATTTTCGTCAAATTGATCTATGTAAGTGTTGTTAAGTTGTCCAACAGTAAATAATAAATAAAGGAAGTCAAGTCGACGGTTGGTTTAACAAGTGTATTAACAAAGTAAGAAAGTGACAAGCACTTGGCTAGACCGTTACAAGACTGTGCTTTGTCTTCTCTGTGTCTCTGGTGACTCGCACTATTTATAGTGACAACCGGTGCAGTTTCTCCTGTGTAAGAACGGCCGATGTAACAGTAAGTTCTGTGGGTTTCTTTTTCAATTTGTTTCTTTTTTCACGAGTATTTTCGATTTGATTCGTCAAATTATCTTCAGGCGGTGTTAGTTTTTTTACGGCTAGTAGTATACTAATTTAAAATGAGCGTCTATAATGTTAAGATATTGCAATGCGAATATATATATATATATATATATATATATATATATATATATATATATATATATATATATATATATATATACAGGTTGTTTCAAAAGTCTTGGGAACATAACGATTTTTAATAACTCAAAAACTATTAAGAGTTGAAAAATGAAATTGGTACCGTTGGAAAGGTTAAAGTTTCAAGTTTTGTGCGGAATCTTCAAAGTTGCTCAATATGAGCACCATTCGTCACACGGCAGACATCTAGTCGATAGTCCATTTCCTGCCAAACGCGTTCCAGCATCTTGACGTCAATGGTTCCCACAACTGCCGTTACTCGAGCCTTTAGTTCGTCAATATCTCTTGGAAAGGGCGGCACATAGACTTGTTGCTTGACAAAGCCCCAAAGGAAAAAGTCACACGGGGTAAGATCTGGAGACCTAGGAGGCCAGGGCATGAGAACGTCATCACCTCGCCCAGATCTCCCAATCCATCTACCAGGCAGCCTTGTGTTAAGAAACTGCCTTACTCTAAGACTCCAGTGTGGTGGTGCGCCATCTTGTTGAAAAATGAAGTCATCAGATTCTGCTTGTTCCAACTGAGCCATTAACCAGTCTTCCAGCATGTTGAGATAGGATTCACCAGTGATAGTTGCCTCTTCAAAGAAGAACGGTCCATAGACACCTTTCTTGGAAATTGCACAAAACACGTTCACTTTTGGTGAATCTCGCTCGTGCTCAAGAAGTTCATGAAGATTCTCAGTACCCCATATGCGAGTGTTATGCTTGTTAACTTTGCCATTCAGATGGAAGGTCGCCTCATCGCTAAAAACAAGCCGGTCATCAAAGCCGTTATCTTCCAACTTCTCTTGCATTGCAATGCAAAAGTCACGGCGAAGTGGCTTATCAGTGTCCTTCAACTTTTGAACCAACTTGAGCTTGTAAGGTACCATTTGCAGTCGTTTCCTTAAGACACGCCAGACAGTTGCTGGAGCAAGCTGAAGTTCCCTGCTTGCTCTTCTCACTGATTTACGGGGGCTCCGCTGAAAGGCTGTCCGAACTTGCTCAACTGCATCTTCTGAAGTTGAAGGGCGACCTGTTCGCTTACTTGGGCACAAACACCCATTTTTCACAAATTTAGCATGCCATCTGACAATGGATTTCCTTTCAGGGGCTTCTTTTTTAAATTTCCTGCGAAATGCACGCTGAACACATGTCCACGATTCAGTCTTTGCAAATTGGAGGACGCAAAATGCCTTGTCTTGTTTAGAGAACGCCATTACTGCACCTGGAAAGATAACACGAAAATCATTATTATGACCAAAAACTTGATTAAGCAAGCTTTAATATGGCACCAGTTTCATTTTTCTACCTGGAATAGTTCATGAGATATACGCATTTGTAATGTTCCCAAGACTTTTGAAACACCCTGTATAATAATGGTAATAATCCAGGTAAAAAATATCCACAGGGTGGTAATCCAGAGAATTTTAACCGGGTTTTTAAAAAGTACTCAATATCAAAATAGAGCTTTATATATGATAATTTTATTTACACAGACATGTACAAAATCTGCGACACTGGCATGTCGATGTTATCGATCAGCATTTACTATGTCCACGTGCGTGTCCACCTCCCCCTCCTATGTTCTATTTTCTATTTCCTATCCCTTCTCTCTCGATCTGAATCAACAGACGTTTTCTTTTCCTTTTTCTTCTCCTTTTCCTTAATGTGTCTACCTTCCTATCACTTCTCCCTTCATTATATGCCTCTCTTTCCACCTTATGTTTTATTCTTTTATTTTTTTAAGTTATTTATTTATTTATTTGTCCTGTTTGTTTCAGATTGAAGATTTTAGATTTTTTAGATTTTTTGTTTTTTGTTTTTAGATTTTTTAGTTTTTTTAAATTTTTAATCTTAAAAGATTAAAAATTAAAAAAAACGGCCCCAATTTTTTAAATGTTAAATTTCTTTTCTTCTTCTTCTCCCTCCATTTCATTCTCTCCAAATATGATCTGAGGTTAAGATCGGATTCTAACTGTGCCTGATGAGATCTCAGTTTATAGTAACTGTTGATCGATAACATCGACATGCCAGTGTCGCAGATTTTGTACATGTCTGTGTAAATAAAATTATCATATATATATATATATATATATATATATATATATATATATATATATGTATGCATAAATCAAAGGACGATTTTATATTATTGATTTAAATCATATTGAGCCGTTTTTATGGTAATCTTGTGATAAATGAAAAAAAAATTCGCATTTATTCATTTGTGTATATATATATATATATATATATATATATATATATATATATATATATATATATTTAATTATTCTGGGGGGAGTACAAAATTTTAGTATCGCTACCATGAAGGGAAGACGAATTTTAGCGTTCATGATTAAAAGTTAATAAAAAAAGCCAAATAGCTTTATGGTATATGTACAATGTAGGATGATCTTAGAGACTGACCACATCTAGTCCCAATAGACATTCCCGTTGCTTATTTTAGACCCTCGATACATCCTTTGTTAAGAGAGGGCGAAACCGGTCGGCTGGCTTTTTTTTATTAACTTTTAATCATGAACGATAAAATTCGTCTTCCCTTCATGCTTGCGATATATATATATATATATATATATATATATATATATATATATATATATATATATATATATATATATATATATATATTGAGAGGCGTGTGACTGTCTGGTAGTTTGCGTCCCCGCTAATTAATTTGTGAGTGTAAGGCGTAAGGTAATTTATTTGAAATTCTTCCCGACCTATCCGTCATAATTTCTTCTCATAAATATAGGTTCCCGCGGAAGATTGATGGCTCCCACTGAATTTGTTTATTTCTGATATTAATGTGACTTTGTTTGGCTAAAAATATAGTCTTACAGCGGAGAGGGCATTTCAGATTGAATGATTTACTTCATAAAACAGAGGATGAACGGGCAATTATCACACAGTCTAATGATCGCTTTGCGGGTGAAATTGACAGTCCGTGGCGAAAAATCATGTGTCATAAAATAAAGAAAATATATTATTAGCTGACAAACACGTAAAAATAGACACATACAATGTCAATCTGATTTCATGATATATGCTTGAATTCATCATAACTATACAGTATATATATATATTTATATATATATATATATATATATATATATATATATATATATATATATATATATATATATATAGTGTTATGTTGAAATTCTGTTATTATATAAGAAAGTACTAAAGGGCTCGATTACATTTTTATTTACAATTTACTATAGTTTTATCATTCTTTTATACCTGCAGTTTCACGATAACTGTGAAAACTCAGTTACAGTTCTTCAGTCGATGCTATGACGAACAGTTCGCCATAGCATTGAGGGAAAAACCGAAACACCCGGTATCTATAACCATAGGGGCTGAATACTCAGTGGTTCCTCGAAACCGTAAGTATCAATGGAAAATTAAACTATTGTATAGTGTAAGTTTAAATATAATATATATATATATATATATATATATATATAGAGAGAGAGAGAGAGAGAGAGAGAGAGAGAGAAAGAGATAGAGAGACAGAAAGAGAAAGAGATTATAATGATATAAATTAAATTTATATAGATACGAAGGTATTCACGAAGGAATTCAATTTCAAAAGACAAGTACAATATTTTAATTCACTAGTACTGATATTGGGATGGCTGTATTAATACCCGATTTACTTTTTCAATTCGATTAGTTTAGGAATTACATATTAGATTTTTGATCCTTTGAACATTTTTCACTACCATTACTACATCTTCTTTTGGGCTGAATGATAGTACTGTTTTGATTCTGCTATTTTCAGATCTTATTACCTTCATGTGATGAAACTCAATTATTCTCTATTAAAAAAAAAAGTTTAATGCGTATAAATTACTATAAACTGATATGATAATAAATATTGTGATATCTATATATCTATATCTCTCTATATACATATTATATAAAGTAATATCATTTTCCCGTGTGAAATAAAACACCATAGAAAACTAACCGAATACTTCAGTTGAAAATATTCTACACTAATCACTTTCAGCATTTAATAAACCATGTTTACTAAACTTTAAGTACATTCCGTCATCGTTTTAAAATGATTACAATTATTCCGAATAAACGTTTTCTCACAAAAAGAAGGTAGCACAGAATTTCAATTTCTGTCCATTTACTACTTCCATGTACCCCTTTGACACCGGGTCCAGCCTTAACATAAGATAGAATTCTTCTAAGACAATCCAAAAAATCCACATTATTTCATTCTAACATCGTTATAATTTTCTACATCATACATACACGTTCAGAAAAAAATAATAATCGCTCCTTTCCACAGAATATGGGATTATCGTATTACGTTACTATTTACTATTTCCAACACATCGTAAACCTATTCCGGAATTTAGGTGTGCTTAAAAAACGAACAGAGAATCAATCTCAAATAAATAATTCGACTTAAGTAATTTTCTTACCTTCGCTCTTAATTCCGTTCTGAATATAAATAATAAATTTCATCTTCTAAAATATTAATATCAACATTAAATAATCGTCTTTTCAACACACCCATCTCAAGATATTTGTGATTACTTTACTGAATTTATTTCTTAACGCACAAGTTAAACAAACAGCATTTGTTTTTGTTTTGGGCTTTTCCTATTGCCTTCCAGCATTATTTCATTCATAAACTGTCACATCACTGCAAAATAATTGTTTTTCTTTATTTTGCTTTATTTATTTATTCATGCTTGTACATAACATTCATTTACCCTAAGCTTAACCCTAACCCTAACCCTAACCCTAACCCACGTAAACGTTGTCTTCTTTTTCATTTTAATACAATTTCACATTCCACCTAATTTTGTCCACAACTACCTAAAATTAGAAAATACTCCTTCGCATTTTTCGTTAAAACATTAATTACACTGGTTTACAAAAAAATTGGTCTGAGGCAAGAATGAGGATAAGTGTTTTTTGCTAATTTGGGTGTGCTTATTTCAAATGCATAAATAGTTTTGCTCTATCACCTCTAGTTTTCTGGCTTTTAAATAGTCTCATTTTAGTATAAACAGAGAATAAATGTGCATAGTTCAAGAATTGCAGCATCTTATAACAGATAAAACGGGATAAATAAAGAACACTGATTGAATAAATATACTTCGATGACACAATTGCACGATTCATAGTACCAGAGGCAGTCAAGAGGGTGTTTTCTTAAAACAGCTGGTGTATTTTGCCTCTGGGATGTCACGGGGAGCATCCAGCAGAAGCCTTCCATCATGCCAGGGTTCCATTTGCCTTGATAGTTGCTCTCCATCTTCGTAATAAATTGGTGGAATCTTTCACTGATCCAAGGTTTGGCGGGAATAAGTTGAGGTGGAAATGGAGCAAATTAATTTTGAGTGGCATTCGGCACCTCATATCCTCGTAAGACTTTAGCAACTTATCAATATAGGCTTGGTAATCGCGTGTGTTACCAAGGAAGCCACTACAGACTGACTTGGATGCTTCACATACTCTCAGTTCTTTTAAATTAAGCTCCTCAAAATCAGTAATCTTCAACACTTCTTGGATCTGAGGTCGGACAAATATGCCCTCTTTAAACTTAGCAGCACTAAGATCTGGGAACACAGTATACAAATGTTGGAAGGTAGCACCATTTTATCCAACGCCTTCACGAAATTCTTCATCAAATCAAGCTTGATGTGAAGAGGAGAAAGAAGCACATTATCCATGACCACCAGAGGATTCTCCTTGACGCTGTGTTCGCCAGGAACAAAAGTGCTTCTAGACCTCCAGTCGTTCTGCTTGTAATGCTGGGATACAGGTCGACTATCCCATAAACATAGAAAACAACAGTACTTTGTTACTCTCGCTTGCATACCCATAAGAATACAAATGACCTTGCGGTTCCCACACAGACTCCACTGGTACTCGTTGTACTTAATAGCTTCTAAAAGAAGCTCCGTATTGTTATATGATTCTTTTCGATGGACAGAGTGTACAATGGGAATGCTGGGATATTTATTTTCGTTTTGCAGAAGCATAGCGTTGAGACATCGCTTGGAACAGTCTATGAAAAAGGACGTGAACAAGGCAGGTATGTTTGTGAAGTAGCACAACTTGTTTTCCATGTCGAAAAATGAAGCAAGGTCTTTGTTTTGATTCCTGAAACTTGTGATCATTATATCTTCCTTCCACTGTTTAAGCCACGAAACCAGGAGCTCTGACTGCTGTTTTGACAGATACAAATCACGAGCAAGATCATTCAGGTCTTCTTGCGTGATCCACTGTAGCTCGTTGCCACTTGTTCCTGAATATGTAGACTTTCAAAGATATTGACTCGGTAGAATCCTACCTTGATGGCATTTCTTCATCTGAGGAAAGAATATCCTTATTTACTGGAGATGTGAGTACAGGAACATCATCTGAATGGGGAACAGGTCTCATAGCAGATAGAAGGTTGGGATATTTGCTCTTTTCCTAGAAGATGCATTGAAACCAGTTATATTAGTTAGACAAAAATAACAATCATCTGCATGGCTTCGTGGCTCTCGCCAAACCATTGGGACTGCAAAGTTGAAAGCCGCTTTCTAGTCATTAAACCATGCAGTTAGTCCATTGTAGCAGGGTTTACAACAGATTGTGCAGCCCAAGACGTGTCTTGATCACCAATTTTACAGTTAAAATAGTTAAAGTAGGCAGTTCTGAGGAGAGGGGATGATGGTTCGACGCTGTGTAGTTCTGAAGTCCCCAGACACGTAGCAGAAAGAATTGGGATTGTTGAGGCATCCTCGATGTTTTGACGTGCTTGAAGCCATTGGAGAATCTTAAAATATAACAAGGTAAAAATAAAGGCAATAAAATCTGCATTGAAAAATGTAATACTAATATTTAGCTACCCAAAAGATGTGTAAAACGATACTTGAGGGACACAAACCTCCTGCGTCGCCTGCGAGACAACCTCTTCCAGTGACTACCAGAGCACTACTGAGTGTGGATTTAGACCTGCTGCTTCAACTGCCAAAATCCGTCTTAATATATATATATATATATATATATATATATATATATATATATATATATATATATATATAATGTAATGCTATCACTTACATGTAATGCATAATAAATAAAATATAAGCCATAAGTTTCACAATATTAGAATTAACCCTGAATGCATATACGCCTTTATGTACCGTAGATGCACAAAATGCACACTATGCATATCTAAAAAACTAGAGGTGATGAGAAAAACGGATTTCAAATTTGAATTCAGCACCCAAAAATTAGGTTAAAACGGGTATTTTTGTGCTTGCCTCAATTTCTTTGTAAACCAGTGTTATCATATTCATACCAGAAAAACAATAATCGCACCGGATTTAGCTACCATAGAAAAACCGCTACAGTGGCCCGGAAAAAGGGGGTCATTTTACATTGAATTTGTATACAAAACTCATCCATCCTTCTTTTTATCTCCCCAGAAAGTTGCTATATGGTGTCCTCGCGTAATTACCTAAATTATGGAATGAGGGAAGTTCATATTTTCTTAATTAAAAATAATTCCAGAACTATTTCATCTTTCCTACGATTGACTGAGAACGATTATGCTTACATCATGATGACACTTGAACATACGATTTTCTCTCATCGTGGAATATGAGACCTATTTGCGTTACATGAATTTTCAATATATTATTTTGGATCATTATTAGTTCAGAATGTTTCGTTAAAACATTAAATAACATATTTATACCGGAAAAAACAATAATGACACTGGATTTAGCTCCCATAAAAAAACACAAAACTTGCCCAGAAATGGGGATCATTTTACAATGAATGTATATACGAAACTGATCCCCTCTTTACATTTTTAAATAATCTTTTTTTCTTTCCACCAAGTTTATCATGATATTCTCAAGCAATTGCGTAAAAAAATCTTATTGGTGGGGGCGGAGGATGTTAATCTATATGTATACTAAAATATGAATCTTTTTTCTCGCAAGTTAGACAAATCAGTGTTACTAAATTTTGTTTTAATTTATCAATGAGAATAGTTAAAAGACGTTTGTAAACACTATTTTACTATCACATCAATCTTAGTAGGGGAGGGTGCATTCTTTCTTAATATAGTACCGCCCGGCTTCTCAAATTAGCTTCTATTTCTTAAGCGGTCGAAAATAGTTACATC
The DNA here is from genome assembly GCA_963556195.1 of Sepiola atlantica. Lineage (NCBI taxonomy): Eukaryota > Metazoa > Mollusca > Cephalopoda > Sepiida > Sepiolidae > Sepiola > Sepiola atlantica. Next base: position 36,718,094 of record OY744527.1, on the reverse strand, counting down.
TTTTCTGGATTTCGTTCCTTTTAATATTCTACTACTGATTTTTATTTATTAAAATAAGTATTTTATATGTTCCCAGGGCAACACCTGGAGACGGGTCCTACTGGTATATATATATATATATATATATATATATATATATATATATATATATATATATATATATATATATATAGTCTAAAGAAGCTTTGAGTCATTTTTAACAAAAATGTAAAATGCAGTTTAAATTCCCAGAAAAACTAACTAAATCCAAGATATTGCAGACTTAACATTCGTTGGAAAATTAATAAATGAAAAAATATAAGTAAATAAAAAATAAATAAATAAATAAATAAAAAATAAAAAGGGGGGGTCAATTATCTAAGAGTGAAACAAAAACAGGAGACCTTAAGCGTCTAATATTAACACGGGGATCATCAGCTGTTTACCATGTAACTGTTTCGGAGATTTAAAAACAGGACAGTTATAATATTCATGGCTCTCCAAAGGTACTGATTATACTACCATTTCCCCAATAATCAAGTGTCGAAATAATTCAGCTTAAAATGTCACTAATATATACATAAATAAATAATAATAATAATAAAATAATAATAATAATATATTACCCTTAAGACTACCGTATGATATAGTAATTTGCATATCAAATAACATTAATTTTAACAATAACAATAATAATAAAACAATAATACTATCTAAACACTACACTTAAGAACCATTCTGCAATATGATAGCTAGCAATAAAATTATATAGGAATTAAAGTTGCATTAAAAATAATTAAAAAATAAAGCTTAAGTACCTTAGGTATGTATATATATAGAGAGAGACAATGGGTAGATTCTAGTGGGTTAGAATTACGGTAATCAAATTAGATTCCTTTAAAATGTAATACTAATTAGGTATCTCAGTGTAAAATAAATAAATGGATAATAATAATAATAATAATAATAATAATAATAATAATAATAATAATAATAATAATAATGATAATAATAATAATAATAATAATAATAATAATAATAATAATAATAATAATAATAATAATAATAATAATAATGCACTAATTGAGATAAAAGGAAAAAGTAGAAAGACTAGAGATCATAGAATTGCCCAACTAAAAATAGACAAAACTATTTGGCGAGCATAGAAACCTTTAAATATGTTTTAGTCTTGGAAGCAGGCGCCATCAAATCAACATAAATTAAAGAGAAGTTTGTCTAGTCAAATGGTTTGAACACTTCATACTCTGGACAAAAGTAAACTAATGACCATGCACGAAAAACTACACCAGAAAGATAATATTTACCGACTCTGTGTAAATATGAGGGAAAAAGGAAGATAACTCGTCAGTATAGAAGACTTTGTAGACGATACGAAAATATTATTAGTAGATATATAATCTTACGTAGAGAAAGGCTGATAACCACTGCAGGGAGGGGGTACCGTCAAAAGGAAAACTACAGGGAAGAGCGAAACTGTAACCACAAAATGGTGATGAAAACAAAGTGAGAAATTAAATAGTTACATAGGCGATTTATAAAAAAACAGTTGAATAGAGAAACCGAATCAGTATTGACAGCCGCACAAAACAATGCGAACAAAATTAACTATAAAAAAGCCTTACAGACAAAACTCAAGTAAACAGTAAACTACTACCGGGTATCTTGTAAATATACATTAATTATACATGTTAATGGGTAACCTCACATATCGAATGGAATCAAGTAGATTTTATGTAATATTTACAAATTTTTGGTGGTGACACATTGATAGTATATCGCTATGCTGATTTACTATATTGCTGTTTTTTATTTAATTATCCTTATATTTCCTAAAGTCATAAGTAATATATTTGTATAATAGACGAGATTGTTGGTGTAAAATGTTTCTCTTTTAGTGACTAATAATATTTTGATAAAGCTGTTTGATATTTTATTCTTGAAAAATGATTATGGTTATAATACCTCTGTTTCTAATTGCAAAAGGGAATTATGATATAATTGATGTTTTCTTTGTTGTTGTTGTTATTGTATTCTGTTAGAAATACGGTAGCCTTTTAAACGGCATTCTGTATGTTGAACATTACCTCCATATGGCAGATGTGTTTAACTCTCTAAATGCACTTGTCAGTATAAGTAATTCTATCGTACAGTTATATGCATTGGCTATACGGGTTGCATTATTCGTGCAAAAGTAACTAACTTTTAGAGTATTTCTATTTTATGCGAAATTTTGTTATTGATGAAATGTTTGTCTATTATTCTGATTAAATGCCACATATTCATATTAGAATTTTGACAAACCGATTACAAATGAAGTTTCTTTATTTCTGTTTTTGTTACTTAATTTTAATTAGAGCTTGTATATTGAACTTTTATAGGCTTACTCGTAAATACTTTCATTCAGATAAAAAACATGTTTACTAGATACTAATTTTTTAATATTTATATAAATAATGTTTGAGATTTGTTTGACTATATAGTTGAGGTAGTTTGATTTACTGTGGATGCATACGTATTTCTAAATGACAAGGCTTAAAAGTTTGTTCTTATTGAGATTTAAAATAATTTCCAAGTCATTTACCTGATTATAGTTATTCTTCGAAAATATCAATTTTAAAAGCAAAGAATTTAAAGACTTTTAATTATTTCTGAATGTGAAAGCATCATTAGTGTTCGCGATTATAATAAGTCTATAATCTCTATATACTCCCATGTGGACTGGGTTCACTTGTCTATTAAGCGTATGTAGGAAATAAATATCTACTAAGTCTATAATCTCTATATACTCCCATGTGGACTGGGTTCACTTGTCTACTAAGCGTATGTAGGAAATAAATATCTACTAAGTCTATAATATCTATATACTCCCATGTGGACTGGGTTCACTTGTCTACTAAGCGTATGTAAGAAATAAATATCTACTAAGCCTATAATCTCTATATACTCCCATGTGGACTGGGTTCACTTGTCTACTAAGCGTATGTAGGAAATAAATATCTACTAAGTCTATAATATCTATATACTCCCATGTAGACTGGGTTCACTTGTCTACTAAGCGTATGTAAGAAATAAATATCTACTAAGCCTATAACTCTTATATACTCCCGATGTGGACTGGGTTCACTTGTCTACTAAGCGTATGTAGGAAATAAATATCTACTAAGTCTATAATCTCTATATACTCCCATGTGGACTGGGTTCACTTGTCTACTAAGCGTATGTAGGAAATAAATATCTACTAAGTCTATAATCTCTATATACTCCCAGGTGGACTGGGTTAACTTGTCTATTAAGCGTATGTAGGAAATAAATATCTACTAAGTCTATAATCTCTATATACTCCCATGTTGACTGGGTTCACTTGTCTACTAAGCGTATGTAAGAAATAAATATCTACTAAGTCTATAATCTCTATATACTCCCATGAGGACTGGGTTCACTTGTCTACTAAGCGTATGTAATAAATAAATATCTACTAAGTCTATAATCTCTATATACTCCCATGAGGACTGGGTTCACTTGTCTACTAAGCGTATGTAGGAAATAAATATCTACTAAGTCTATAATCTCTATATACTCCCATGAGGACTGGGTTCACTTGTCTACTAAGCGTATGTAGGAAATAAATATCTACTAAGTCTATAATCTCTATATACTCCCATGAGGACTGGGTTCACTTGTCTACTAAGCGTATGTAGGAAATAAATATCTACTAAGTCTATAATCTCTATATACTCCCATGAGGACTGGGTTCACTTGTCTACTAAGCGTATGTAGGAAATAAATATCTACTAAGTCTATAATCTCTATATACTCCCAGGTGGACTGGGTTAACTTGTCTATTAAGCGTATGTAGGAAATAAATATCTACTAAGTCTATAATCTCTATATACTCCCAGGTGGACTGGGTTAACTTGTCTATTAAGCGTATGTAGGAAATAAATATCTACTAAGTCTATAATCTCTATATACTCCCCTGTGGACTGGGTTCACTTGTCTATTAAGCGTATGTAGGAAATAAATATCTACTAAGTCTATAATCTCTATATACTCCCATGTGGACTGGGTTCACTTGTCTACTAAGCGTATGTAGGAAATAAATATCTACTAAGTCTATAATCTCTATATACTCCCATGTGGACTGGGTTCACTTGTCTACTAAGCGTATGTAAGAAATAAATATCTACTAAGTCTATAATCTCTATATACTCCCATGTGGACTGGGTTCACTTGTCTACTAAGCGTGTGTAGGAAATAAATATCTACTAAGTCTATAATCTCTATATACTCCCAGGTGGACTGGGTTAACTTGTCTATTAAGCGTATGTAGGAAATAAATATCTACTAAGTCTATAATCTCTATATACTCCCAGGTGGACTGGGTTAACTTGTCTATTAAGCGTATGTAGGAAATAAATATCTACTAAGTCTATAATCTCTATATACTCCCCTGTGGACTGGGTTCACTTGTCTATTAAGCGTATGTAGGAAATAAATATCTACTAAGTCTATAATCTCTATATACTCCCAGGTTGACTGGGTTCACTTGTCTACTAAGCGTATGTAGGAAATAAATATCTACTAAGTCTATAATCTCTATATACTCCCAGGTGGACTAGGTTAACTTGTCTATTAAGCGTATGTAGGAAATAAATATCTACTAAGTCTATAATCTCTATATACTCCCATGTGGACTGGGTTCACTTGTCTACTAAGCATATGTAGGAAATAAATATCTACTAAGTCTATAATCTCTATATACTCCCATGTGGACTGGGTTCACTTGTCTACTAAGCGTATGTAGGAAATAAATATCTACTAAGTCTATAATCTCTATATACTCCCATGTTGACTGGGTTCACTTGTCTACTAAGCGTATGTAATAAATAAATATCTACTAAGTCTATAATCTCTATATACTCCCATGTGGACTGGGTTCACTTGTCTACTAAGCGTATGTAGGAAATAAATATCTACTAAGTCTATAATCTCTATATACTCCCATGTGGACTGGGTTCACTTGTCTACTAAGCGTATGTAAGAAATAAATATCTACTAAGTCTATAATCTCTATATACTCCCATGTGGACTGGGTTCACGTGTCTACTAAGCGTATGTAAGAAATAAATATCTACTAAGTCTATAATCTCTATATACTCTCATGTGGACTGGGTTCACTTGTCTACTAAGCGTATGTAGGAAATAAATATCTACTAAGTCTATAATCTCTATATACTCCCATGTGGACTGGGTTCACTTGTCTATTAAGCGTATGTAGGAACTAAATATCTACTATCTTCATAATCTCAGTATAATCATAAGCTTCCATAAGTATTTCGAAGATGTTATAATCCGTTTTTATCAATGTAGATTTATTAGTAAATACAAATGTTTACTTAAAAACAAACCTATCGATTAGAAACTCAAGTTTAAGAAGATAATTTAAAATATAATGAGTCCTCGTAATTTATTAACCTTTGGAAGAACGTTTCTCATACAATTAAGTGATCATATTGTCATGTTGGTGTGTCTTTAACTTGAACCGATTTAAAATAGATTATTCCAGTTTTGTTTCCGATTCTCCAATCATCTGGAAACCCCTCATTCATTAGACATAATGTGACACCAAGCAGTTGTAGCGGTCGAAATAAATTATTACTGAATTAAATATGAATTGTTTGGTCGTTTAATACTTTTCTATTATTATTATTATTATTATTATTATTATTATTATTATTATTATTATTATTATTATTATTATTATTATTATTATTATTATTATTATTATTATTATTATTATTATTATTATTATTTTATACTCAGATTTCAACCCATTTGGATTTACAGATATATATATATATATATCTTCTGTCAGAATGATAATGTTTATCCATCCAAATATAGAAATAACACTGCCAGATTTTAAAATAGAAGATGTTGATCAGCATTTGCTTCAATGGATTATACCCTGGACCTATTTACACCTAGAGAACATAATCTCGAAGTTGTGTCATTGATTTTCCAAACACTCTAACATAGATCTTGTGTAAACGTTATTACATGATCATTTATTTGCGCTCCAAGAATTCAACATAAAAGCTGTTTGTGTACGATTGTTTCCGAGACGATATATCTTTATTAATATCAGTTTACTTCATCAGCACAGGGAGTATACGTCAATGGAATATATATATATATATATATATATATATATATATATATATATATATATATATATATATATATATTGGGTAGTTATGTAACATTAACGTATCCGTAAAAAAATAAGATTGACATTCCATGTATCTATTTGATGTGTTTATGAATTAATGATAGATGATTTTGTCACGGGCTGCTAGTTTCACGCATAAAGTAATCATTTGAGTGTGTGATGATTACTTTTTCACCCTCCCATTCTATGATGTAAATTATCTGATCGGAACGGCTCTCCTCGGTTTAAGACGATATTTCTATCAAACGAAAACAACTACAATATAAAAGGTCAACCAATGCAGTGGGAGTTTTCCTCCGTGAACCTATTTTTATCATAGAAAATATAACTTCATATGTCAATCAGCATAGGTAGGTAAAATACGTACAAAATGCTCTTATTCCATTCTAAAAGTAATTAGAGTGCACATAGACAGGTACTCGTCTCTATTTTACCCTCTCTCTCTATCTCTTTGTCTCTCTCTTTCTCTCTCTCTCTCTCTCTCTCTCTCTATATATATATATATATATATATATATATATATATATATCAATATTATTATTTCATGTATCAACATTAAATGTTATAAGGAGATATAAATTTTTATGTAGCAATGTTCAGTATTTATTTCAACAGTGCTCGATACGTGAGTAGAGCTAGGTAGTAAGTTAATATATTTATATAGCCTGACGATTCCCTCCGCGGATGAAAATATATTTTCATATATATTCCTATCCCCCTTCTTTCAACTATTGACCAACCTTAGCATACACTCATCCATTGCTATTTATCTCCCTTGTATTTGATTAAACGACTCTGTATACGCTTCGCTCTACCGACAATATTTTTCTCATAGATTCCATTACTCTCACCTTTGAACTACGCTGCCCGGTTACTCCTATAATGGTCTATTTGCCCCACCCCTTAAAATCTATTTATAATTTCAATACACTAGTGCATCACCTAGGCTACCACATTCAACCCTATCCTACCCTATAATCCTTATACTAAAACTCAATTGCTGCAAGCAAACTAACGCCGTTCCCAATCCTAACTTCAGTTATACATTAAAGGTTCTTATTTAGTTATGCATTTAATAGTTTACAAACAGGGTATTCTTTAATGTCCTTATACATTAAACTCTGAAATACTAGTTTTTGTCCGAATTATCACATATTAAACATGTAAATTCTAGATTTCACTTCATCTGAACCTTAATTTCCCAATTGGAACCCTTTTAAATTTTCTGAATTATATATAGGTTTGTATAAAAATCCCTTTTAATTACACCACCATCTCTTTCAGAATGATTTTACTTGCTGACCTGAATTCACCTCTGTTGTAGCTTATGATAACCCCACCCCAACTCGCACCTGGTTTATTGCTTACTGGCAATGAACAGGAACCAAACAAACCCTCTCCCTTCTCCTCTCCCAGCATCAGTCATAGCTGATTTAACTAACCCTATCACCCACCTTCCTTATTTTTTAAATTTCATCCCTTCCCTCACTCATTCACTTGGATTTGCTTCCGACTAGATCAGACACTTTTTTCTTAGACTCGATCGAAGTCACTACTTAAATCCCTGACTGCTTGCGTCATACACAGTTAATTCTCAACCCTGATAAACCACTTTCATTCTCAGTCCATGGAAGAATTTTAAAAGGGCCCTTATTTATTATGGAACTAAACATATTTATTTCAGATTTACTTCATTTTTGAACATTTTCAACGCAGCCTTTACGAAACCATTTTTTCCATTTTTAAATCTCCTTCCACTGGACACTTTATCTACGGACATTCACCAACTGGATAAACTCCATATTTTTATACGCACACTCTTACTCTCCATTACTTTATATTTTTTTAAATTTTGGCTTTTCCGCTGCCAACTTATCTATCTGTGTAATTCCTCTGATAATAAGATTTTAATCTTTGAAAAGCCCTGGCTTAAGGAAAGAAAAATAAACATGTTTTTACCACGTAACTTTGCATTGGACAATCGAAGTTGAAATAGATTTGTCATTCGTACATATGTATCTCTCTTCTTTCATTTATCTTTATAATTTCTCTATCTCATATACTTAAACTATTTCACTATAGGCTATATCCTCTAAAAGTATACATTTAGTTTCATATATATATATATATATATATATATATATATATATATATATATATATAATTCGTGTCTAGGACGCATTCGCTCATTTATGCAAACATTCTAAAACACAACAGAATTGTATAATTATACCTGTTTTAAAAAATTAGAAAAATAAACCAGGTATAATTAAACAGAGTAATTATGTTGTGTTTAACGAAGTTTTCATAAATCATTATTATTTTATATCCGCAGACATGCATGTTTCGTCTCGTAAAGTCTTATAAGTGTGGCTATATATAACTTATATATCGCACCGACCATGCAACTTGCATTTTTGGCATCAGTCACCACTGTCTGCTAGGATCCAACGACTAACAGGAAAACCTCCATCGTGACAACAGCGTTTGAAAAAAGTAAATTATCATAGTCATTTGTATGATGTTAAATTTCCAAGAGGATTGAATTTCAAGAAAAAGAATCTTGCATAATTGCGAGACATAAAAATCATCTGTCTCATCTTTTCATATATATTTAAATGTTGAATTAAATAACGGTAATTAAATTTTCGTTTAATAATAATAATCTATCGTGATAGTGTAAATCTCAATATATTTAATAGAGCAAGGAGTCTGAGACTCCTTCTCTGAACTTTTGATGTTTTAATAAATATTGTATCTTTACAATTCTTTATTCTCATCTTTTAATATATATATATATATATATATATATATATATATATATATATATATATTAATACATGCATTTTAAGTTATAGAATCGAATTACTATATCGATATAATTTGCAATGATTAATAATCTATTAAACGCGCGAAGCTAATCTCTTCAGCCAAAACGTATTATTTAAACGCATTAAAATATATTACGCAAGTGTTAATTAATAATCAATTTCGCAATTATTTTGTAGACGAGCAAATACAATTAATGATTACACTACAAATAATAATCATCTAAATAATTCCAACTACATAAATGTGTAACAAAATTCATTTAAACTTTAAATTGGATAAAAAAGCTCTTAAAAATACAATACATTGCTACACATCCCTATCAACTTTAATAATAAAATAAGATTCATCGTATATTATTACAAAAATGAAAACATCAAACAATGTATTTAAAAATAACATTTATCTAGACCCAAAATAAATACGGAAGAATCAATGTAATATATCAGTTTAAATGTCTCATGGGAGAATGTGTGTCCAACAATAATAGTAAAAAAAATTGTTACATCGGTTTCACTACTACAACACTTTCCTGAAGACTCATGTTACATCTCTCCGACACTAGCTCCATTTGCCAACATCTAAAATACATGACTGCCTCTTCTCAATATAGACAAATCCTAGTTAACAATACACTACGATACCTACACCAACAGATTAACAATTCTTGAGGCCCTCTACATAAAAACTAAACATCCAATATTGTGAATTACGAAACTTAACTTTAAAGTATCTAGCATAGTGGTTAACGTTACCAAATTCTTACCCGTTAAGCAATTATACTTTTGAATCGTGCACGCTCTTACAACGTAATTCCGTTCGCATGTAACATCTCAATATTATAGACGCTCTTTTAAAAGTGTTAAATTATTAGCTGTTTAAAAAATATCAACAGTAAAGACATGTTTGGACAGACACCAAGATAAATAAAACGAAAGTGCTCGCGAAAAAGGAAAGAAAAATGGAACAACAAACACACGGAACTTGCATACACAAATTTCACCAAAATACTAAATGGACCGAAAATGGAAAAAAAAAGAAGTCTTATCAAGCAAAAAGATTAAGTGTTACTTGCCTAAGTAAAAATATGCTGCCTAAATACACACACACAATATATATATATATATATATATATATATATATATATATATAATATTAAATTATATTTACATATTTTACCTACATACGTCGCAGTTTCGAGTTTTCGAATCTCATCATGACGGTCACAGGACACGAACCTTGTTCACAGGAACACCTTGAATCTGTAAGCGTTCGCTCTATCGGTTAGGCTATGCAAAATTATATTATATTTCGCTATAAGCGGCGAGCGTAAACATCAAGAAAATCTGATAGAACTCAACGACAGAGTCGGAGTATCGCACTGAAGCTTTAGGCGTATGTTTATTTTTAATCTTTCCAACAGTGCTCGATTTAATTTACTTAAAGGAGCTTCTAATAATATAAAATTATATTTAATATTTTACCTACATATGACGTCCTTTCGAGCTGGCAGTGCAGGGAAATGACAATCTAAGACGTCACAGGGCTCAAACCCGGTTCACAAAGACACCTTGAATATATGAGGTATATATATATATATATATATATATATATATATATATATATATATATATATGTAGAAGGATGAAAAGGAATTAGAAAAGCAAAATTTATTATGTAATGTAATTTATTGTGGCTTGCAGGGTATCATCAGGCTTATATATATATATATATATATATATATATATATATATATATATATATATATAGATAGATAGATAGATAGATACATAGAGAGAGAGAGAGAGAGAGAGAGAGAGAGAGAGAGAGAGAGAGAGAGAGAGGAATTTGATATCCGGAATATTTTCGTTCTTGTTTGTTAAGGGAGTGGTTGTCTGATCAATACTGCTGGGGAGCTATGAGATAAAATACTGTATTTGTAATCCCAAAAATAGTTTTGCATGGTAAACATGTCTGATACACATGTCATTGTTAACTAAAAACATTAAAAGAAGTTATCGTTCTTCCCTAGCTTCTTTTTGTTAATAAAGATGTGGACTACATTTTCAGCCCACTTTTCATTTTGGACGTTCACGTGTAGAATGAAATTCGCCATACAATACACGACGGCATTTGCACCCTCCTTGACGGGGTTATACTCCCAGATATTACCATATCTATTTTGAAGCGGTTATTGTACTGTCCTGTTGTCATGATATCATCCGACCAGATGTAACCACATACTTTTTTGTGTGCGGGAGATCCTTTACTTCCACCTTTGGGGGTAGGGTAGTATATTTTAATTTCCTCATGATACATTCCTCTAGGCATTGCCTCTTCCTTTTTTTTTGGGGGGGGGGTTGTAGTATATGTTCGCGTTCTTCACGATATCATCGGTTCATGATTACTTTCTCCTTTTTTAGTGGGTCGGGCTAGTGTACTATCTATTTTGTTGTCATGATATATCCTCACAGGCATTAACTCCTCTTTTGGGGGTAGAGGGTAGTGTTCGTTCGTCATGATATAATCCTCTCAGTCATTACCCTTTCCTGCTGGGGGGGGGGGGTCATTTCTGCAATCAGGTAGTGAAAGCATCGTCAAATGGGTGTGCCACTTATGTAATATAGTGTGGAACACAGGTGAAGTTCTGAAAGATTAGAAAAACGGAGCGGTTGTATAAGAAAGGCAACCTTTTCGATTGTGACAACTGGAGAAGGTGACCCTTCTATTTATACCAGGGAAGATGTATTGTCAAATGATCCTGAACGGTGTCTGTATGTGCAGAGTAATCTCCTAAACTAATGAATGGAATTTTGATTCAATTTTGTCCCTTTTCCCTCGCATTTTTCATAGCATTTTCTGTTCATAATCTTAACCTCAATGTAGCTCTTTCATTTTTTTCATTTTTTTAAATTCATCATGTTTATAAATAAATATTGTCTTTATATAGCAATGATAACGTTTTGCACAAAAAATATATATATATGCATGTATATATATATATATATATATATATATATATATATATATATATATATATATATATATATATATATAGGTGTGTGTGTGTGTGTGTGTCTATGAGTATTAGTCCAGCTGCTAAGCCAAAGAATCGTTCAGTTTGGTACAAAAGCGCAATCTTTGGTGCATAGATACTTTGAATAGTATATTCTCATATCAGATCGGGAGCCACGCTAATTTCTCCCTGGAACCTTCTTTTTTCAAGATGGCCGCCATTTAAGTGTAAAAACCCTATATAAGTGTTTGTTCTATCAAAACAACATCACATTCGTGAATTAATGTGCATAATTTGGTCAATTAATATTCCTTATAGTCCTACCTAGTGCTTAAAATTAAAATGTGTAAGATTAAGGTAGAAATAGTGGCCATTTTGAAAAAAGTCAATATTTTAATAATTTGTGCTAGTTCTCGCTTATATTGTTGTAATATGTCTTCTTCACTATTTTGAGGTCATTGAATTCATTTTTAGCATCAGATTTGGCTTTTACTAAAGTATGAAATGACAGTCATGGTCTTCATTTTGGTTTCTTTCATTAATTATTTGTTTTCAGGTATTTTGTGTATAAATATATATGCATTCTTTGTAAGATTTTTGTAGCAAGGCATCACTGCTTATTAATAAATTTCTTATTCTTTACTTTCAGGTAGTTCTGTTGACATAGATATTGGTGGTGGTTAACATGAGTCAAAAAGAAGTAAATTAAACACTGTGTGCATTGTGCCAAAATAGACATATGACTCCCTAGTCAACCACCTGAACAGGACACAAAAAAAGAAGGACCATCAGGTTATGAATCGCTGGTTCGAAACCTGGAAGCCTTGAAAAAACTTTACAGTGTGCCAGAGTTTATCAATATTGAAATTCAGTATGATGGAAGTGGGGTTGAAAGAACAGTTACAGAAAACAGTGCAGTATGGCACAGAAGATGCCGCCTATCATGCAACAACATCAAACGAGCAGAGTAGAGGAAACAAACAGATTCCCTCAGAAACTCAAAGCCCAGTTAAAACAAGACTTTCTCTTAGGGTTGCAACAAGTACACGGCCAGACAACAAAAATATTTGCTTCTTCTGTGAGAAATCTCAAGGCATACAAAAGCTGCACAAGGCACCTAGTGATAATATTGACTCTACTGTAAGACAGGCTGCAACTGAGCTGCGAGATTCGACACTGCTTGCAAAATTGGCCGCAGGTGATATGTTTGCCATTGATGCCATGCATCACTTTAATTGCCTCACTGAACTTCGAAATCGACATAAACTGCACAAGGAAGGAAACACAAAAGAAGAGCAAAATGAATCACCAAAGGCAAGAGTTTTTGGCGAATAAGTGGCATATATAGAGGACACTCATGAAAGCGATACTAGAATTACAATGTTCAAATTGTCGGAAATATCCAAACTGTATGCAAACAGATTGGCAGAACTTGGTGAATGTAGTGAATCAAGGGTAAATGTAACCGATCTTAAAGAAAGACTTTTGATGGAAATACCCGGATTGAGGGCACAAACCCATGGCAGGGATGTTTTGATGAGGAGATTGCAGATGCCATCAAAAAGGCCTCACATGAAGATACTGCTTCTGATGCACTTAACCTGGTAGGAGTTGCTAATATAATAAGGAAGGAGATTTTTGACAAACACTACAGCTTTGATAGCTCATTTCATGAGGGATGTGAGTCAGATGTAGTTCTAGTATCACTGAAGGCTTTGATAAGCATGATTATTTCTGGTCCTAACATCAAAGAACAGATCCAGTCATACAGCAAGGGAGAACATTGCCTTAGCATCTTCTGAAATGGTCATGTTTAACTGTGTGAAAAGTTCAACAGCTTCTCCTGATAGCACTGTAAGGCACAACACAGACAGAGAGTCCCCCTTACCAATATGCATTGTCCTTCTGATCCATACTCAAACTACAAAACGAGAATTGATAGACAGCTTGTACAAGATTTTTCAATGCATTTCATATGACAGACTCATGCTATATCAAAAGCAAACAAGGTCACTACATACTATGAAGACGAAAATGTAGTTTGTCCACCATCTTTAAAGTAGAATGTGTTCACTGTGAGTGCAGTGGATAATCTAGATCACAACCCAAAATCTGCCAAGGATTCATTTCATGGCACTGCCATCACGCTGTTGATGCAGTTTCCTTCCCTACAGAATCCAGGAGTAAGTAGAGATGTGGCTGCTTTAGGGATGAAGGAAAGGTCAAGAGGAATACCATTACCCCTTTACCTCCTTCATATACTCAGGTTCCAGCTGTAACAGAACCTAAGGTGAAAACTGGTCGATCTGTTTTAGGTGAGGTGAAGACTACTGTAACCTGAGGGAAGCAAAAGCAGAAGAGTATGATTGGCTGAATCATGTGGAGACCTTATTGATAAAGGATACCTTTTACGCAAACGACGACTTATCCTCGGCCGCCTATCATGCAAGTAATCAACAGGCTTGTGACAAATGCATAAGCAAAGTAGCTTTGCTCCCCATGAGCAAGCACACTCTGCCTTCATGATAATGCATGCATTTAATGTGGCGACAGATGCTGTGGATCATCTGAATGAGCAGCAGATACCTCTCATAGCAATGGACCAGCCCCTCTACGCCTTAGCAAAGACTATCCAGTGGACATGGCCAGAGTCACATAGAGAGAAAATGTGGTGATGATAGTGGGACTACACATAGAGATGAATGTTCTCAAGATGTTAAGATACTGGTTTGTAAGCAGTGGCTGGAGATTAGCTCTTGTCCAAGCTGAGGTGACCACTCGGGGCCGTGCTGATAGCATATTGAAAAGTTCTCATGTCACAAGAAGCAGATATGCCCATCAGGTCACTGTTACAGTAATGTATAGATTGCTTAGGAGTGCATGCAAAAACATCCAAGAGAAAAAAACAAGGCATTACACCATTTGAAGAATGGTACAACCTCCTGTGTTAGAATCAACGCCAATTCAAATATTGGGCACTCACTCTGGATCTAGAGCTCTACTACCTAGAATTTGTCAGGTCATTGAGAGAAGGGAACTTCGAACTATACGTGCCGACCATTGGGCAATTAGTTCCATGTCTTTTCTGGATAACACTAACTATGCCAGGTTGTTGCCTGTATATATCAGAGACATGACAAGCCTTAGGGAAACCCACCCAGATATACACAAAGAGTTTACAGATAGAAAGTATTTCCTTAGATCAGGCTCATGGGCAAGTCAATGAGACAATCAACGGATATGGAAGAGCTGTTAGGCTTACTGAAAACCCGCAAGCTTTTCACAGGTGGATGATAGCAGGAACAGAGATTTCACGGGCTGTTGCTGAATTTGAACACGGTATTTCTACAACTGAAGCACCAATCAAACATCATGAGCAAACTCCAGCAACTTTGCAAATGATGTTAAGAACATTGTTTAAACTTTAGATAATATGGGGAATCTTTTTCTAGAGACTTGGTTTCCCTAGACACAAAGCGCATTATGGATGGAACTGTTGTAGAAACTGTAAACACAATAAAGACTTTGGGATAACAATAGTATGACAGTTATGTCAAAGCCAGATTAGTTGATAAACCAGCCCAACCAGTCAGTGACACTTTGAAAAAGAACAATCTACCACTGTTCAAGAAAACCCCCATCGCGAGCCAAATCCGGAGACAAAAAGAAAATTGCTTCACTCAAATCATCATGTGATTTGTTTGCCAGACTCTACATCAGCTGCCAAGCGAGGGAGGGAAATTTAGATGAGATTTTAACATGAAAATCAACCAACTCCTTTTTCAATATCAGATATTAGTCAACAAAGAACGAGTGACAAGCATGACTTGCTAAAGTGCTTCAAAAGTGACCCAGAGCCTGATGTAATCTCCCCTGAGATTGATGCTAGAGTGTTGGACGGCCCTGTAGTTATACAGTTCCTTTAACGAAAACAATGCAATACATTTGCTGATTATGTAGACATAGTATAGGTGGTGTATGTGCTCAGCCAGTTACAAACCTCTGAGCGCATTGACATAGTTTGGGACAGATACATCCCTGAAGAGAGAGACAGAAGAGGATAAAAAGAGGATACTATGAGGGAGCGAGCCCTGGAACAATCACCGATTCTAGAGAACTGGGCAACTTTTTTCTCAGAGATGAAAGTAACTAGACCGAACTGTTTGAATTCATAGCACATAGGATAGAAGATTTGGACACTGGAAGCACAAATGATCATCAGCACAAATGATGCACAGGTTGTAAGTAACGTAGCTGGAAATGAGCTGGGTATCAATGACCTACAACCATGTTGCCAGGAAGAAGCAGACACACGAATCTTTCTTCACGTTCAGCATTGCAGAAAGAATGGGGCTAGGAGAATAAGTGTGAGAACTGAAGGCACTGACGTAGTTGTCCTTGCAATTGCCTTCTACCATAGACTGGAAATAAATGAGTTGTGGGTGGCTTTTGGGACTGGAAAGCACTATCGGCTCATTGCAGCACACAGCGCTGTACAAAACCATGGGTCTTCTAAAGGAATAAGCATTGCCAATGTTTCATTTCCTCACAGGATGTGACAATGTGTCATTTCTATGGTCGTGGGCAACTCCTTGCATGGGATGCATGACAGGTCTTCCCTCCACTGACCGATGCCTTACTTGAACTTCTATCACTACCAAATGCTATCATGGATCGTTGTGCTATTCTTATTGAAAGGTTCATCATCCTGATGTACAGCCGAACATGTCAATTAGAGGATATCGACCATGCTCTTTTCACATGGATCAAGAAACAACACATTAAGTGCGCTACCTACCAAGCAGGACATGTCTGGCTACAATGCTTAGCTATCAGACCAGATCTTCCGAATCCTGACAAATGGGGCTGGAAAAAGGATGGAGATGATTGGATACCCCACTGGTCGGATTTCCCAGAAGCCTCAAAGCACTGCACTGAACTCATTCACTGTAAATGCAAAGAGGGATGCATACGTCGATGTAAGTGCAAATCAGCCAACCTCCCTTGTACAGAACTTCATGCATGTTATTGTGCATGCTCACAAGAGATATGAAAGGATTTAGTAAGTGTGGGCTTATGTATGGGATAGTTATGCTTCGATTCACATGTAATCTTAGTTCCGTATCTCATTTTAACATGATATAATGTCGACTTTTATTAATCATTCAAAATATTTTTGTTTCTGATATCTATATGTAAAGCAAATATATTTGTTATGGTATCAAATAGTTTCTGATAAATGAGAAATCAAGAAGCCATTGCATAAAATGTTACTCTTAGGATACCAATTCTATGATGAAGGAATTGTAATAACCTTTGAAGAAAAGAAGCATAAATTATGTATTGCTTTTTAGATAAACTATATGTTATATGTTTGTTCCTAATTTATACCAATTGCAAGTATGCATAGTGTGCAACAGGAGATGGTTGTATTGAATGTTGCCTTTAATTAAGCCTTACAATTTTTACTGATAAACAATACGGTAGATCCGGTAATTTGTATTATAAATCTTGAAACATTCTACCTAGCCAAACTATGTCATAATATATGTATTTTCGTTCCTAAATATTTTCAGTGTAAAGTGTTGAAATAAATTAATATATGTTATTGCATCCGATTTCTCATCCCAAATTATCCATATGTAAACATCAAAATTATCTTTCTATTCTATTTAAAGTCTGTGATATTCGCCTCAAGTGGCAGCCATTTTGAAATTACGCAAGTGTGAGACAACTATTGAATTAAATGCAAAACATTTATATATTTCTTGTCCAAAAGTTTGTATATTTAAAAATAAAAATCACCTTTCTACACCTTTTAAATCTTAAAATGTGATAATCACCTACTATGGTGGCCATTTTGAAAATAAGTATATTTGGGGAAAAACTTTGTTTCTAATACACGGAATTACTTTTCTAACCTCTTTTTTGCCCCCAAAATGTATATTTAGACCCTAAAATCATTTTGCTACTGCACTATGTTCTACGATCTGAAATGGAGGCACTATAAATAAGAGGATTCCTGGCCAAAATTTGAGTGGCTCCCGATTTTATTTAAAAGTATGCTATCTTAGGTGGCTGTAGTAAATTTTTGGTGTTTTTTGTTCTAAAGTGAACGATTTGGTAAAATAATATGGGCCTTAACAGCTGTACTATATTAGGTTTTTACAGATTGAAGAGGATTTCATTTTGAAATGAACATTTGTTTGTTTAACGAATTATTCCTGCTTTACGATAATTATAAGACGATCGCCGCGCGTGAGTTGATATGAGGAAAACATAAAGTCTCTCTTTGTGATTCGGGGGAACGGTCTAACGAGAACCGACTTGTACGTAAACTCAAAAACTTAGCGTTTTCAAAGTTGTGTACGTCTAGTTTTATCATAAATGTTTCATATTCATTCATATTCATTCAATTATTATGAAACAATACATTTTTGATAATAAACGTAAGAGTGTTTGATATATCTGAATTATAATAACACTTATATTTTACATGCTTTTATATTTTCCATGAGGCCAAAATATTTGTAAAATAGAAATAATCGAAAATTGCGAACAGGTGTTAATAAAAAAAAAAACAATTATTTTACGCCGCATTTATCATTTATAAAAAACAGTTTAAATTCATTATTTATAATAAATTTTTTATAACATTGTAGTATTTGCTTAATAATTAAACTATTTTAAAAAAAAATTTTTCAAATCCAATTATATAAAAAAAAGTTTTATTTGATTATTTGTTAAAATATTTTCAGAATTGAACAAAATCTAAAAATATGCAATCATAAAAACAGTTTTATTTTATTCGTTAATAATTAAACAAATTGTTGAAAACAAATTATTGTTAGATCCCCCACCCACCCCAAATAACATCTTCGGTCTATACAATAATTAGGGATTTTTTTTTTATTAACACCTATTCGCAATTTCCAATTTCAGATACGGCGGTCATGAGGAAGGGGATACTTTCTATTTTACCGCGTTTTAACACTTTTAATTATAGAAAAGCAAACATGGATTTATTACATAGTCATGGTGGGTGTTAAACCATTCTTCAAAAAGCCAATGATTCCACGCAAAAAGACAACATGAAACAAGTCTGAAAGTTAAAATCCATTTGTTTCAACATCTGTGAAGTATTAGCATTAAACTCAACCGCTTTACACCGTAAAACAATTTTCAACATTGGACTAACACTTACTATAAAGACAAATCATAAAATATATACAAACTAATATATTTCAAACTAAAAACTCTTCTATAAAAAACCGTATATATAAAACAAAACGTAGTTATAAAATTCCATAACAAAGTACGGCATTATTTCTAAAATATACTCCTTTCATTCACTCTATATTTATATCTCGATCCTAACTCCTATATACCATAAAAATACATTCCGTAAAACCTAGTCAAGTATTCGTCCTAGGTAGACTCCGGCTTTCACCTAAGCTTCTAAGGAATATCAAATTCACATGCGGTCCACAGTCGCATGTATATCCCGGTCAGGGGAAATAACTAGACGTTACTAATATTTTCAAATAGTCATGCATCTTGTACTTACCAGGCTTAACTTCGGTGACCTGACGAGAAAAGGTATATCAACACGATTATGCCGTATATATATATATATATATATATATATATATATATATATATATATATATATATATATATATATATATATAAATATATATATATATATATAGTGTGGTGGAGTTATCCACAGGTCTGCGTGATGCGTCTAGTGCTACAGTGGAGTGTACTTGTAGTTGCATGTGCTTCCTACACTTACTCTTTGCTTAGCCGCCAGATAGCCCACTAGCTGAGCGAAAAGGGAGCTGAGTGAGTAAGTCTCCCCTGCTGGTATATAGCCTATCCCCAGACAAGACTCTAGTCTTACCTCCTCGTGGTACACTATGGTAACTGGGCGCCTTGCGGCCCTAGGCTAATAGACTAGAGATCTCGGAGTAGGTTAGAACCCCAGAGGTGCAGTGTGCAGGGCCTGCAGGCATGCAGATATGTCCCGGCGCTCACCAATCTAATCCCCTGCCACTGGGTAGTGGTCTGTATCTATATATGTATAGACATATATATATATATATGGTGCCGGGTTATGAAAATTCCCAGGATAGTGTCTGGGGGCGCGTTAATACCACTGGGAAAGATACCTCCCTTAGTCTTTGTTAAGACAGGTATCTAGGAGATGGAAAACTCTGATGTTAAACATGAGGTGTTTTCTTGCTTAATCTGTGGCGATTTTTCAACACCGACTTGGGTTTATGAAAAGGTCCAAAAAGTGTGGATAGTATTTACACAGGCTTTCACCACTATAAACAAATCTTTTGTGTGGGTTTCTTGACAACTGAAGTTTATACCAAAGTCCTGCACACAAAAAAGGTCCACAGGCGATAGGGTAAGGCGATGGGAACAGGTAAAGGATATTACTGGAAGTTCTTAGCTCGATCTCTACACTTTGGCGACCGGTGGGTGATGGCCGTTCTGCCCAAACATTTGAGCAATTGTGCAGTCCGTGTCCTCTATCGGTGACAAAGAAGCCCTGTTTAGGGATAGCACTGCTTTCCCTATGCTGGGGAGGGGGCGATAAAAAGAGCCCTAAACATATGCTTGCTCATCATTACCCTTGTCAGCCAACTGCAGCTGTCTGGGTATCCAACATGCAGTCCCAATAACAGAAGAAGTACAAACTTTCATTTTGGATCTTGGAATGTCCGTACTCTACTTGACAATGATACTCAGCCAGAACGTAGGACGGCTCTTGTCGCACTTGAGCTTAAAAGGTATTGCCACCCTTAGTGAAACTCGCCTGGCTGGAAACTCACAACTGACAGAAGAAAAGGGTGGTTATACCTTTTTCTGGAGTGGCAAAATCCCAGAGGAGCCTCGACATTCTGGAGTAGGATTTGCTATCAAGTCCAATCTTGCAAAGTCATTGCCGACTCTTCCAACGGGGTTTTCGGATCGCTTAATGACATTAACCTTTAATCTTGAATGTGATACCCGCGCTATTTTAATTAATTGCTATGCTCCCACGTTGAACAGACCAGAGCAGGAGAAAAATGATTTTTACCAGCAACTAATAGAAATTATCACTAATGCTCGACACAAGGACAAACTTATTCTTTTGGGTGATTTTAATGCACGTGTGGGTGTGGATAGTACATCATGGCGTGGTGGTCTGGATCATCATGACGTTGGTCGTATGAATGGGAATTGTCTTCGTTTGTTGTCTCTTTGTGGAGAGCTTAATCTGTGCATTACCAACACTGTATTCCAACAGAAAAACTCCCACAAGACTACATGGATGCACCCTCGTTCTAGGGATTGGCACTTGATTGACTATATCATCACCAAGAGACGTGACCTTGGGGACTTTCGTATCACTCGTTCGTTCCATACAAGTTGCTATCTTTCAGATCATGCCTTGCTTCGAAGTAAAACGTCTTTTCGTTTACAGCACAGACGAGTGAAACGCTCCTCTGTCCCTAAACAGATAAACATTCTACCATTAAAGAATACCGTTCAGCGGGTAGCACTGTCGGCCCGTCTTGATCGCTCATTGGATTCTGTTGAGATAACCGATGATATCGAATCTTCCTGGAAATCCTTGCGGGACGTAATTCACACATCTGCATTGGAAGTTTTGGGGTTACCTGTCCGTAGGCATCAGGACTGGTTTGATGACCAGAATGTTGATGCCCAGGAGTTGATCAATGAAATGCATAAGGCTCATAAAACCTGGATTGACGATAAGAACTCAACACTAAAGAGGAAATTGTACAAGGAATGCAAAAGTAAAGTCCAGAAAGCATTACGGCAGATGAAAGAGGCATGGTGGTCTTCACATGCCAAATTAATGCAAGAAGCATTTGACAGAAAAGACTTGAAAGTCTTTTATGAAGGTATTAAGAAAGTTTTTGGACCGCACGTATCTGGCGTTTCTCCCGCATCTGCAAATGATGGCACACTGATAAATGATATATTGAATCGCTGGAAGGAGCACTTCGAAGCGGTCCTAAACAATACTTCCACAACTGATGAAGAAATACTTTCATCTATCACTGAACGACCTGAGATTCCTGAACTCTCCTTCCTTCCAGCAATACATGAAGTCTTCGTTGCTATTAGGCAAATGTCGTCAGGCAAAAGGTCAGAGAAAGACACCTTACCTCCTGAGGTGTTTAAGTACGGTGGCCAGACACTAGTGAAGAAGCTGCACAGTCTCTTTGTGAAGATCTGGCAAGGTGGAAATGTCCTTCAGGATTTCAAAAATGCATTAATTCAACACTTGTATAAGAATAAAGGCAATAGAAACATCTGTGACAACCATCGAGGCATCTCACTTTTGTCAATTGCAGGGAAGGTCTTGGCAAGGCTTATTCTCAACAGAATAATTAAACACCTTGTTGATGATATCTATCCCGAATCTCAGTGCGGTTTCCGTGCTGGTCGGGGTACTGTCGATATGATCTTTTCCCTCCGCCAGGTTGCCGAGAATGTTCGGGAAAAGAACGAGGAGTTGTATATGGTTTTCATTGACCTTACAAAGACCTTTGACACAGTAAACCGTGAAGCCCTCTGGAAAGTGTTGGACAAGCTGGGAATACCTGACAACATGCTGAATGTAATTATTTCTTTCCATGATGGAATGAAGGCATCGGTTGTTTCAAATGGAGAGTCTTCAGAACCTTTCAATGTGACAAATGGTACCAAACAGGGTTGCGTAATGGCACCTGTGCTATTTGCTTTGTTCTTTTCAGTTATGCTGAGATATGCTTTCGCTGATATAGATACTGGGGTGGAGTTTAAATTTAGAACAAGTGGTGGTCTCTTCAACCAGCAACGTTTCAAAGCTAAGACCCTTCTTCGACAAACTGTCATCAGGGATCATTTGTTTGCAGATGACGCTGCACTTTGTGCAACATCTCGGGAGGAAGCGCAACTGCTTGTGGACAGATTTTCGGCTGCTTGCAAGGCTTTTGGTCTGACAATCAGCATCAAGTGATTCACCAACCTCGCCTCACGCCTAAACAAGTTCAGGGTGTAAAGCAACGGCCACCAGTAAAGCAACGACCACAAGTACACAGTTTTCTAGATATTCCAATCCAAGTGGACGGTAAAGATCTGAAATATGTGAAAAACTTCACTTATCTTGGGAGTAAGATAAATTGGAGTGCCTCTCTTGATGACGAAATCTTTAACCGAATGGCGAAAGTAACCACTGCCTTTGGAAAACTGCGTCATCGGTTATGGAAGGACAAGGGGATAAGTTTGAGAACAAAAGTACTTGTGTATAGAGCAGTTGTGCTAACATCACTGCTTTATGGATCGGAATCATGGACAGTCTATCGCAGCCACATTCAGAAGCTGTATGTCTTTCACAAAAATTGCCTTAGAACGATTTGTGGTGTCACCCTAAGAAATCGGATGTCTAATGCGGACCTATTTACATGCTGCGGTATTGGCGGAATTGAAAGCTTTTTGATGCAATCAGAACTGCGTTGGGCAGGACATGTCTTACGTATGGAAGATGATAGAATACCAAAGCAACTGATGTACGGCGAGCTCAACAGTGGAAGGCGAAATGTGGGTCGACCGCTGCTTCGCTTTAAGGACAAGTTGAAGATGAATTTGACATCTACCAATATTGCTTATCGTGATTTTGAACAGCTTGCTTCTCGACGGAAGGAATGGCGATCTGACTGCCAGAAGGGCATCAGGCGGTTCTATGTAACTGCTATTGATCAACAGCGCGAAAGACGCGAAAGAACAAAAACATCTACAAGTATCCCAGCCGATTTTTCTCAAGATCTTCCTTTTTGCATCCATTGTGGGCTGGTTTGCAAATATCTCGCAGGATTCAAATGCCATTTACGATTGAGTAAATGTAAGCATGCTACATCCATCCTAGACTAAACAAATGTTAAGTTGTCAAGACCTCATACGTCGAAATCGACGGGAGAGTCCATGATATATATATATATATATATATATATATATATATATATATTATAGTCATTTACAAAATATTACTATATAATAAAAGCAATATATTAATTAAAGAATAGTCCACCACAGCAAAGAATTTCACGATATTTTGGGGATATACCTCTTTGTCAAGTGTTTTAATTATTTTACTCAAGACGACTCTCTGCCAGATACGTATAGTGGTTGGCTGCAGCGATCAAAGATAGAAGCAAGTAAGATTTAAGTACAAAATCGCTCATTATTAAGATATTTTTCTCAGAATCCTCTGTATATTTCCACATCGTAGAAGCCTTCTAATAAATTAACCATCTACATTACACACAATGTTTCAAGAAAATAATATAACTCCTTTATATATACATAAGTATGTCATACAGCCCATAGTATTGCCAAAATGTTACCTATCTGGTGCAGACCAGGATCAATGTAGCTTAAAAGTTTGATGATCTCACGAGAACCGATGTGTCAACATGATTATACCGTATATATACCATACAGATTTCCCAGAAAATATTATATAATACTAAGCCACACCACATACAACTTACGCAACCAGGAAATAAAAATGTCCTACTCCTAAAAATGTTATAATCATCGTATCGGACTACAAGCTAAAAAAGATATAATGTTCTTATCTAAAAAAAAGTGTTTACCCAACACACGATCTAAATCTAGTACATCTTTGTTTGGATATACAAACATAAAAGGAATTAAATTAAAAGAATATTTTGCAGATCACGATACTTAGTCTTACTGAACACGTTGTACCAACGGAGACAACAAAAGATGAACCGCACCCACTGGTCGTAACACAACAAATACATCACTCTACACACCAAATAATACCACAAACGAAATTACAATATTTCATCAAAGAAACATAAACAACAAATAATAAACATTTCACTAGGGAAACGAGGAACAATTAAGATAATGGAAAGAATAAAAATGAATCAGAACTATGCTTAAAATATATATCACTGAATAAAAACTACAACTCTGAAACTACTACCTTTAAACAGATACGTAAAAACAGACCTAATACAACTAACACAAAACTTAGTCCTCACGCAATAAAAATAGTAATTCTTTCACCTCCATTTATCTTCTTTTTTTACTGAGTTCGCTCCAAACAAGAGAAGCTGCCACTGTAGACGTAAGGGCTACTGAGAATTAGGGTGAAAGTTTAGGGGGTCATCCTAAATTTGGAGGCTGTGCAGTTTATGCATGTTGGTACAGTCGAGGAAACAAAGAGCATGGAGGAAGTTCCAAAGGCCGGCAGAACGAGGAAAGAAGCTATTAGAGTTGAAAGCTCTCCAGCATCTGGAGACCTCCACAGTGAATAGATTAGATGTAGCTGATTGTCGGGTTGGTCGAGTGTATTTAGGTCGAGAAGGCACCAGAGCAGCAAGTTCATCGGAGCACATTCTATTGAAGTACTTGTAAAACAAGCACAAGGATGCAACATTGCGGAGCTTGGTGGATAGTGAGAGAGTTATTAGATTAGACTATCTGACAACAGTAATACTTTATACTACCCCAAAAATACATAAACAGCGAGACCTATTGTCTCAATAATATACACACTTACAGCATCGATATCAGGCTATATTGCCATCATACTTTAACGCCTACTTACAAATACCTCAGGATATATTACAGATACCACCCATACCTTTAAAAAACTAAAACAAATAAATACACTACCAAACGAAACCGATTTAGTAACCATGGGTGTATCTACACTGTCTATATACATCCCACACAATAACGGTATCCAAACCTCATGAAAGTAGAAAGTGGAACTTGGGTTTACTTTCGGCAGCCTCGTAACTCTCGCTTTTCTTATTTTGTCCTTTAGTCCTCACCTTCCATGGGCGGTGTTCTGACAGCGGGGTAAGAATTGCTGTTTTCTGGGTGTGAATCTATCCATCTAACACTTATCGTTGACTAGTTTTTGACCTTGAAGTAGTATTTTGTTTAGCTCCTTACAGCAAGTGGCGTCATGCCTTGTCTGGAGCGATCTCCATAAAAAAACTGTAACGAATTTCTTATGGGCAAATATCTCCAAGAACTATACCTCTGTGTAACACAATACAATGAGGCTGCTTCCCAACTGACTATAGAATGGTCGTTTTCAAGTCCAATGTTAACAAATTCTTGTGAAGCCGTCCTTTTAAATAATCTAATTTCTGACCAGTCTCAACCATTGTTATGAATTCACACGTTGTTGTTTCACTCTCTACCTGACAAACTCACTGACCCTTATCCTTGAGTGGTCTATGGGCCTGTATAAGCAGTGGGCGTTAGTACATAAAAAAATCCCGAATTACAAAATTGCAAAATACAAGTCTTATTCAACATAATACCTTTTTATTTTAACACATAATAATTTTCAAATCAATAAACAGTATTACAACTCAGAGGTATCATGATGGGAATTAAAATGGCGCCCATCTAAGCATATATAATTATGAATATATTAGAGATAAATTGAGTAAGAAATATCCCCCAACACCACTACACTAATGTAGGCATATACATATACTTTTCGGCGCTACTGCAGAGACGGGAGCCACTGTTCGATCGATGGCGGCGGAAACTGCCGACTCCTCTTCGGGAAAAATCGTCCACAAAGTTTTATTTATTTCGTTTTTTTTCATTTCAAATGTTTATCAAAGTTTTATTTATTTATTTGTTGTACATAATGTTTAATTTGTTTCAATAAATAAATGTTCATAATTTTAACTTATCCTCATTTGTTAAATTTATTTCAATAAATAAATGTTTATAATTTTAACTTATCCTCAGTTGTCAATTCAATAGTTATCTTCCCCAAAATCAAATTTCTTTCCGTCGCTCACGTTTGCGGACGATTTCTCCCGAAGAGGAGTCGGCAGTTTCCGCCGCCATCGATCGAACAGTGACCCCCGTCTCTGCAGTAGCGCCTAATTTTCTTCATATGGACACATAAATAGATTAACTTTCACCAATATACCAATAATTACCACCACACAATAAGATTTATGATTGGACATTCATACATTTCTACTCCATCAATATGCATGATAATCCGATCGCAAAATAAAATAGTATTTACCACCTTCTGAACTAAAAATACAAATAATCACAAATTCCTGACCTAAACTACTATAGCAACCGCCCTCTTAATCTGAAAATAAAAACAAACAGAATATACCATCAAACGCATCGAAAAATATCTACCATATAAATAAATTAACAAAAAATTCTACCAGAGCCGCTACCATATAAAACTTATTGATAATCATATCGGGGGGGGGGGGTATGCGATTATTGTTTGTTATCGTTAAATATCTCCTCAATATTTGCTTTTTTATTATAGTGATCGATATTATAACATTCAAATTTTTCAAGGAATCAAAATACACCATTCAAATGTTCGTTCTATTCCATCTGGCATCACTAGGGGCAATTATCGGTTATAACCATAGAATAACTGAAATATATTATAGCATAAATAAATAAAATATTTTAAAATAAATTTTCTTCCTTTCATACAATAAAAATAAAATTATACAAAGAATATATCAGTGAAAGGTTGTATTTAAAAAACGATTTAAACATTTAAATAATTGTTATTGGTATTCTTTTAGATTTGAAATGCGCTTTTAAAAAAAATAATTTGAAATTGTTTCATTTTGTTAAAGCCATTTGCCGTTTTATAACTGTCTGTAAGAAACCTAGTTTTTGTTAACGCCACCGCGTTAACACTTTTCAATTTCTTTACCTCATATTATGAATGCTATTTTTAACTAGTAGTTTTTTTGTTGTTGTTTTTTAACATAGTTCAACCCAAACAAGGCAGGCCGCCACTGTAGACGTAAGGGGCTACTGATAAAAAGAAAAGGGGAGAAGGTAGGGGGCGGTCAACCAAGATTGGGATCTGCGCAACGAGGTGTCTGTTTACATTAGTTTTAAATTTCTGCATGTCTGTACTGTTGGGAAAACATGAGACAGGGAGGGAGTTCCAGAGGCCAGCAGTACGAGGAAAGAAGCTATTTGAGTAGAAGGCTCTCCGACATCTGGGGACCTCCACAGTGAATGAATGAGATTTAATTGATTGTCGAGTTAGTCTAGTGAATTTACGTCGAGGGGGCACCAGAGTAGCCAATTCATCGGAGCATAATCTATTGAAGTATTTTTAAAACAAGCACAAGGATGCTACATTGCGGCGATGGGACAGAGGCTGGAGCTTGGTTGACAGTGAGGGACCTATTAGGTTGGCGATTATTTTTTGGACCTTGTCAAGGAGGGAGAGACTAGTAGATGATGCACCAGCCCAGATGTGACAACAATACTCCATGCATGGGCGGATGGTGGCTTTGTAGAGATACAGGATAATGTCAGGTGTGAGGAGTTTTCTAGCACGGTAGAGGGAGCCAACCTTCTTTGCCGCAGCATTGGCAATGTCTTCAATGTATTTGTTCCAATTCATGTTACCTGTGAAGGTTAGACCGAGGAGTTTGAATGATGAACTCTCAGGTAGGGTGTTATTTGCCATGACAATCGGTGGTTGAAAAGGTACCTTGTAGTTGTTGAAGGAAAGGAGCTTAGTCTTTGCGGCATTAAAAGTTACCAACCATTTATGACCCCAATCCACTACAGCCTGGGGGTCATTTTCTAAAGATTCAGTCATTGTCTCGGATATGATTGCGTCGGTTTTGCCAACATGGCGAGAGTAAAGGGTGGTGTCATCAGCAAATAAACCAATCTCAGACCCTATGTAATCAGGGAGATCGTTTATATAGATCAGGAACAACAAGGGTTCAAGGATAGATCCCTGGGGTACACCAGCATTTATGTCATGTTGCTTAGATGAACGGCCATCGAGGACAACCTGGATTTTTCTTTTGTCTAAGAAGAGTCTAATTATATTAAGTAATTGCCTAGTAATACCGTATGATCGTATTATCAGGAGGAGCCATTTATGCCATACCTTGTCAAAGGCCTTGGATATATCAAGCGCTACTGCCCTAGCTTCACCTGCCTTGTCGAGTGTATAATACATGCGTTCAGAGATGACCGTTAGGATGTTTGCAGTAGATCGTGCTTGTCTAAATCCATACTGGCGGTCAGAAAGAAGTTTAGCATTAACTAAGTGTCGTACTATCGCTAGATTGATTAAGGATTCAAAGATTTTAGCAAAGATCGGCAGCAGACTGATTGGGCGATAGTTCTGGGGATCGGTTCTATTTCCAGAATTCTTGTAGACTGGTACCACAGAGGCAATTTTCCAGCTATCGGGGAAGCAAGATTCAGCTAGACACTTATTGTAGAGTTTAGAGAGGACAGGGGCCAGTTCAGCAGATAATTTCTTTATTACTATTGTAGGTATAAGATCAGGCCCGCAAGCTTTGGAGGTGTCAAGGTTTTTTATGATGTCTCTAACCTGGGATGGGGTGATGACCAGGTTATCAAGTGTGGCTTCGGTCAGCAAAGGGAATTTGGGGATGGGGTGGTTATCTGAGTCCAAAGTAGAGTTAGAAGCGAAGCGCTGGGCAAGTAGTTCAGCCTTATCAGTGGCCGTGCAAGCGACATCATTGTGGTTTGATAGTGGGGGAATCGTTGATTGACCATTATTCACTACACTATTGTAGATTTTCCAGAAATCACGAGTACCTAATTTCTGTGACTGGGTGCGTTTTTTTGTTAACTCATTAAACCTTCTCTTCGCTTCACCTATCACGGCCTTGCAATTATTTTTTGACTCTATAAATTTATTTCTATTAGTAGCTGACTTATGTCGGCCGAATTTACGGAATGCTTGTTGCCTCTCAGAAATGGGAGCTGCACATTCCGAGGTGAACCATTGAGGAGAGTCAGGCTTGCTAAAGAATTTTCGCATGGGGACATAGGCTACAATGCCTGCTTTGACCCATTCAGTTCATTCGTTTGCACACTGGTTGGCAGGGAGTGAGAAGGTTTCCCTCCATGGGGTTTCACTGATGTTATCTCTGATTGACTCAAAATCAGCTCGCTCGTAGTATCTTGCTGTTTTGAGCAACGGTTCATCAGCTTATTGACGACTTCTTAGGGTGATATGTATCATTAGCACAATGTGATCAGTATTCCCGAGTGGGCTATGAGCTTTCGTCATACAAGCCTCGTGCATTGAGGTTAAGAAAAGGTCTAGAAGTCAGGCTTGTTGGTCTATTCGATCGGGGATGCGGGTCGGAAAATCGACGGTCTAAGAGAGGGAGTGAGCTAAAGAGAAATTATACGTAGAGTTGCCGGCTGCGTCAGTAAGGCTGGAGAATCCCAACCTGTCACGGTGGTGGGCATTAAAATCCCCAAATACATGTATGTGGGCATTCGAGTCAATTAAGAGGGCTCTATCTATGCTTACAGAGACAGAGTTTAGCAGAGTAAAGTCCTGGGTCGACGGGGAGCGGTATAAGAAATATAAGTAACTGATGCTGTGATGTAAAGTCAATCTAAAACACATGTAGTCGTGGTCATCTGATTCAAACCTATGTTCTCTAGTCGGGGGAGGGTGTTCCGAACATAAACTCCTAGCCCGTGCATATGTTTGTCAGAGTCTTTACGGTAGAGTGGGAGGTAGTCAGTCATGTCAAAGTGGTGAGAGGAGATTGAGGATTGGAGGTTAGTTTCACTTAGAGCTAGGATATCCGGGGAGTTTGTCAGGAGAAAGGATTCTACGTCGTTGATATTGGTTCTAAGTTCTCGGATATTTGTGAATGCGAGCCTCAAGGGCGGAGGCGAAAGTGTTTTTTGTTGGGTGTCTCGTTTAGGTTTGCTTTTATTTTTTTGTAATGACATATTTGTTTTGATTATAGAGTGGGTTGGCCAAGGTGGGTACTTGTTTGGTATCAATAAGCTCACACAACCAGTCCATTAGTCTCAACCTGGTCCATGGGGGTTGTGGCCTCGGGAAAGCCCACCGGAGATAATTGCAGGGTCCCTTTCCATGCGCGACATGGCACATACAGCTACCCACGTTATTATGCAACTGATGATGGAGCAGCCGTTCTTGGCGCTACCCAAGAGTTTGGGCTCTTTCCTGTCAGTCGGAAACAGCAGCCAGACAAGCTGTCTAACCTGTACCCTCAACCTGTTGGAACAAGAGAGACCCAGATTGGTCATGTAAGACTTAATGACGAACAAAAATTCCCAGAGTTGCCCAAATAGAGAGAAAGAGAACGGCGTTCATTGACCTAGTAAGGAAACAAGGCTAGGCACTGAGTGTTTAGAGGCGTCCCAGCATTGTTACCTCTGCGCCTGACTAATAGACAAGGGAGAACCTATCTACTCCTTAAGCAATTGTAGGTTTGTAAACCGGATATTTTGTTCGAGATTCCAACTCTAGGAAGGTTGTCGATCAGGACTAAGGAGGCCTCCCTCCCCAACGGTTTACTGCCACGACGTAAGTATCTGGTAGCAAGGTTTTTTTGTCAGAGATTTCCTTCTCTTAGATGGATAGCCTTACAAGGTCTAACGGGTCTAACACTCGGAGAAGGGTGAAAATATCCTAGTCGGGTATTTCCTGTTCCCCGCAGGTAAAAAAAAGGAAAATTAAACTATAGCGCTAACACTTGTTTTTATATTACTTGACCTTATATTGCAAATGATATCTTTAACTTTTCTTTCAAGATAAATATTGTAAACATGACTAGATTAAAAAAAATTTTTTTCTTAAATAAATCTTCCGACCAGAAATATATCTCCACACGGTCGACGCCGGGTAGATTACGATATATATATATATATATATATATATATATATATATATATATATATATATATATATATATATATATATATATATTAATTTTAAATAAATGATATAAAATTAATTTTACCTACATACGCAAGCGTTTCAAGCTTTCGCTCTCATCAGCGAATGGTAATTTCAAACGGTCGCAAGGTTCGAACTCTGCTACAGAATTAACCTAGAACCCGCAAACAAGCGTCATAACTAATTGGCCATAAACTGTCATATTTAACAACTTGACGTCTTATTTCTGACTTTATACTGAATTGGCTGACCTGCTGGGGTAATTACAAATAAAATTGAGTTGGAAAAAAAGAAAAAAGGCTCGCTTTGATAATGTTGTATTCATCGAAAGTCATAGCTTAAAAAAGAAATGCTTTTATTCGTTTTAAAATTGTCACCATGTTTTTGTTTTTCAAATTTTGATATAAAATATTTACATACATGGATGCTTCAAAGATGTGATTAATTTTCTTATATATATATATATATATATATATATATATATATATATATATATATATATATATATATATAAAACCGAAAATTTGGAATTATAAAAAAAGAAAAAAATGATTAAATAAATTTTCATTTATTGATATGAATTCATGCGTCTGTTTACTGGTTTCTAAAAGAAATTTTCAAATATATCTACTAACGATGCTTCTAAAACTGTAGTAATACTTATATTATTAACCTCAGGCCAACCAGGGCTTTAACTACATCCACTGGAAAAAAAAACAAAAAACTCCTCAATAACATCGGAGGACATCGTAAATCTTCGGCGATGCCGGCAGATCTTTACCATGAAAAGAAAAAAAAATACAATGTCTGTTTACCATGATTATGGTTTGATAAAACCGAAAATTTGGAATTATAAAAAAAGAAAAAAAATGATTATACTGGTTTCTCAGAGAAATTTTCAAATATATATATACATATATATATATATTCATATGTATGTATTTATTCGTGTATATATATATATATATATATATATATATATATATATATATATATATATATATATAGTGAGAGAGAGAGAGAGAGAGAGAGAAAGGGTCGTGCAGTATCAGTGCAGTTCCAACGAGATAAGAGTGTATATGTAAAGGAGTAAGGCTACCAACATTTAAAAAAAGTGTTTTCCAACATATATTTATTATTTTGTTATTTTGTTATTTTATCATTTTATCATTTTATAACGTGTTTTGAGCGTGGTGCGCTCTCATCAGACATGTAAATCCAATGGATTTACATATCTGATGAGAGCGCACCACGCTCGAAACTCGTTATAAAATTATAAAATTAAAAATTGATAAAATAACAAAATAATAAATAAATGTTGAAAGAAACGGTTTACAAACGTTGGTAGCCTTACTCCTTCACGTATACATATATATATATATATATATATATATATATATATATATATATATATATATATATATATATATATATATATATGATTTTGAGGATGGGTAGTGTTATCTACGTGGCGGCACGTTGGAATGAAAGGGCGGGGGCAGATATCCTTTGCGAATGTTTCTTATCCTCACCTGTGCATCATCAAACAACGTGCCGCACTCCGTGCATATAAGTAATACTTTCAAGTGAACCGACAGCAACTGGAGAGGTGTGACTCTGCGAAGCGGAGCAAACTTAAATTAACGACGACGCCCGCTAACTTAGGTCATCAAATAAGAATCCTTACCATCTCCATAAGTAATACACGTTACAAACATCTAAATTAAAATATTTTATTTAAAAGAAAGGCAAAGGAAAATCATTGACCCTTGTCCTAAATAAATAAAATAATTCTTAATGTTTCTAACTCAACCAAGCTTTTTGAATACATATGAACACATAAAAACACTCACATACATTTATATATATATATAAATATATATATATATATATATATATATATATATATATATATATATATATATATATAAATGAATGAAAAAAGAGAAAAATGTACAAATGCAAATCTATTTCATCTTCAGTTGTTCAATGCAAAGTGTATTCAATAAAAGCATGTTGATTTTTTCTTTCCTTAAGCCAGGCTTTTCAAATACTGAAATCTTATCATCAGAGGAATTACATAGATTGATAAGCTGACAAATATGAGAAGATGATCGCAAGTGGATGTAAGTGTGTGTCAAAATGCAGATTATGTCCAAGAAATGTCCAGTGAGGAAAAGGCTATGAATGGAAGACAAGAAATTCTCCGTTAAAAGTTCGTGGAAACTGCGTCAAATGTGGTCAAAATAGTGTAAATCCAGGAGGAAGTAATCCAGTAGAATGATATGTGGTTCTGTCATAGAGAAAAGGCTTATTAGGGTGTAATTTTTAGGTTTGAGGCCAACTTAAAATCTTCTATGGACCGCCGTAATATATATATATATATATATATATATATATATATATATATATAGATATATATATATAGATATAGAGATAGATATAGATATAGATATATAGATATATAGGTATATATATATGTCTGTGTGAGTGTGTGGATATGAAGCGAAGACACACACACAGATATATATCTTTTTGTTTCATTTTACTTTAGTCGAAGTTCTCAGATATCAAGGGCCCCCTTCCTGTGATTAACATTTGATCTCTATATGAGATACACAGATATTAGAATATTCTATCAAAGTGGTCTTTTACCTGTCAAACATTGAGTTAGTAAAGAATTGAACAACATTAATTTTCCTCTATAGTCCAGGCAATATAGCACATTTTAGGGCCCGACATGGAACAAATTGCAACATAATTTTTTTCACCACCAGGCATTCCCATGAGGTGTCTAGAACATCATACTAAAAGTCCTAAGAAATCAACGTTGAGGAAATATGTCTAATTTGCATAAATCCAAGATGGCCGCCAATTTTCCATAATTTGCCATATCTCCGCATTTAGATGTCATAATTGAGTGATTTGAAGTGCTAAAATGGTGTTTTTGAACACAAGGATTTACGTGGAGTAGGTTACATTTTTATTGGATAAAGAATTTATAGCCAAAAATCCAATATGCTGGAAAGAATGTCTATTTTTAGAATGTATTTGCTCAACATTTTATTTTTTCGGTACATTTTTTAACATAGGGCCTACTGAAATGTAGGAACACACAATTGTAGCCATAGATAAGTTTGTTATCATACTCATGAACAACAGTAAGCCTGTGTTTCAACAACAGATCATCAATATTAATTTCAAGAGTGTCAATTCCAGTTGTGCCACTTTGCGGTATCCGGCTTAAGCATCGTCGTCTACATCATCTGACAAATCTGGCACCTGTGAGTTAGAGCAACTTGTACCACGACATTCTCTACACACGGCAGTGCAATGGAGACCATATTTTTGGCATGTGCACCTCCTTGTTTTGCAGTTTTTCTTGCAGCTACAACAGATGACATCCAGTATCTCCGGTGGTGCTGCGGGCTGATCTGTCTGTATAGGCATGCACCTTCTGTCCACAAGGTGCCATCCCCAATCTTGTGGCTTCATGTTGACACATGTTCCTTTCCACTCCATTACCTGGTAATAGACACGGAGGCTATGGAATCTTGCAGCTGCTGATGTTGGGGGTAGAGCTAGTGGTTCCACGGAAGATGTGTTCTTGGAAATCTTGTCACAGAACCGTTTGTATCTTAAGCTGTCCAGTCCTTCCTCTTTGGTACCACCGTACAGTGATTCCAGAGCTTTCTCTCCTGCAGCAGTTATTCCTCCGGCGTTTGCCCTGATTTGTGGAACATCTCTGATTGCTCACGAAACAGGGAATCAGTCTTCACCTTCTTCACTGCCAAACCTTTTCCCAATCCAAACAGGCGACTAGTGGTATCGCAGCCAAGAATAGCATGGACAAAGAGCAGATGGTCGCAAATCTGAGGACCCAGCAACTCTTTCGACTGCTTTATGCACCACACCCTTCTCGATTTGGTGGCTTGCTTTGACTCTGATACCAGAAACAGTTCGTTTTCGGTCATATCAGCGTGATACAACAGGAGGACCAAAAAATCTGTGTCGTCACCAATGAGAACCGTATCCCTTATTCTGGCAGAGGCAAGGGCTGTTTGAACAATGAGGACATCAGCATCATGCTTTGCGTGTTCTGTGCTGCATCCAGCTCTTTCTAGTTTGTCGCTGAGAAAATGTATGAAGCGCTGTTTGTTTGCCTTGTTGTTCAGGAAGTCCTCCTTCTTGGATTGGATGATCATATCACCAGCAAAGCTTACGGTCAAACTAGAGCAGGTTCCTGTTCTTCTTTGTTGTGTGGCATCTTTAGTTGTGGGTTCATCTTTGTAGCCATCGAAAACAATGATAGCAGCTCCATATTTCTGTGTCACATATCTGACATAAATCTGACACACACTATTATATGTGGAACCTCTTGGCCAGGGAATCCAATGGAGTAGCGCGCCGCCATCAAGGACATATTGGACTTGGTCTACACTCGGCTCACGTTGTTCTTCATCTATAGACTTCCACAGAACATCAGCAAGGACTGCCTTATTGGCCTGCAAGGGAAGGGATGGAGAGTCAAATAAGGCAGGAGGGTGGCTACAAAGTTCGAACTTGAATAACGTTGACAAGTTTTTGCACCGTTCACCTACAATTACCAGTCGCTGGAACACCAATTGTGGATCCACTACTACAGATTCCCCTCTGACTTTGACAGTTGATCTGGATGCAAGTGTCATTGCTTCATCGGCTTTTCGGAAGGTGAACTCTTCCACAGATTTCCCTGCCATGCCCACAAGAATCTTTTCTCCAATTTCTTCAATGTCCCTGTGCCATCAATTGTTGCCACATTATGGTCCACATTATCGGCAATATACTCTATGTGGTGCTCTTCGGAATACCCAGGGATCTCAGTACCTTGTACAACAGCTGCACTCCGTTCATATTTCTTGACCTCAGCATAGGAAGATGAAAACCCATGCCCGTGAAGCGTGTCCACCAAAAAACGTGACGCAAAAGGGTGGTGCATCTGGATACCGAGGCCAAGCTGAAGAGGGGTTATTATTGCCCTTGGTCGTATGGCTTGCATTATGGCCTGCCCAATCGAAGCAAGTTTTACACCAACATTTTTGCCAGCAAACATAGTCCTAAGCAGTAATTGCAATAAGTTTGGAATGTAGCTAGCAGAATCAGCAATGTCGCCCGTGTCTGGATAGAAATCATTTGGGGTTTCCATGGACTTTACATCACTGGCAATGAGTTTTGCAGCAGCTTCAATAATATTCAACTTGTCATCTTCAATATTTTCAGCTTTCTTTTGCTTGTGGAATGCATAGAGGATTGAGCTTGCTGTATCTCGCAATGTGACCACACATTCTTTGGTGCTCAGCACAGTCATTAAAACCCTCTCGCCAAAGTGCTCCTTTATTTTAGTTTTCATGTATTTAGCACTGTAAGGTTCATGCTCTGTGTTCTGAAGAAACTCTGACATTTTGAGAACAAGGTCATGTATGGTGGTTTGCTCCTCGTCATTTTCCTCTAAGAACTGAGCCACTTCCAGGAACGCTGACGTTCTCTCGTCTATCTCAGGTCTTCCGAGTTTGAGCCTCTTTGATTTGTCTCCAGTACTACTGGTGTCTAAAGAGTGCTTAGTAGGAATGTTTTTCCCTGTCCTAAAGTTGCTACTGCACTGCTGGTGATACATTGCATCCGCTGCGTGTAGATTATTCACCGATGCTATTCTGCCTAATA
Organism: Sepiola atlantica; assembly: GCA_963556195.1. Taxonomy (NCBI): domain Eukaryota; kingdom Metazoa; phylum Mollusca; class Cephalopoda; order Sepiida; family Sepiolidae; genus Sepiola; species Sepiola atlantica. The sequence continues at coordinate 36,680,507 of OY744527.1, read as the reverse complement.
CTGTTGCAGACCATTCGTCATTTCTAGAATGACAAACCTGAAGGATACTCTTCTGAAAGTCTTCTGTCCTAACTGGGAAAACACCCAGTTCTCTTTGCTTCCTACCAGTTTTAGCTGACTGTCCACACAACAAGCAGTGTTCTTGAAAATTGAAGTGTAGTTCAGAACGGAGCTCACAGCGGGGTTTTGGTGGTTGTTGCTGCCTTGCTAGGTCACGTGCAATGTTTTCTGCTTTGCAATAGTTGCGGCGACATTCTACGTGTAGTGTCTCTCCTGGATTCACTACCAAATCGCTACCACGTTGACTACTTGCACGATTCACGCCATCGCTGCCTTTTGTTCGAAGAACAACTGTCGCCTTTCCGTCAGAGATTGATTCATTACAGATGCGACACTTCTCCATTGTCAATGTTTGCTGAATCTCAGATTAATTACCCTGGAATAGAAACAAAAATAATATATAAAGTTATAAAATAAATAGTTAAATATAAAAAGTTGTAATATAAAGTTAGTCAAGAGTTAGTAAGTTATAATAAAGTTATAATATAAAGTTAGTCAAGAGTTAGTCACATGAGGCAGCAAAACAGTCACATTTCAGTTTGCCTATGTTTCGGATACCACGCATATGAACATTTTTCAATAGATTTTGGCCATATTGGACTTGTGGCTACAAATTCTTTATCCAATAAAAATGTAACCTATTCCACGTAAATCCTTGTGCTCAAAAACACCATTTTAGCACTTCAAATCACTCAATTATGACATCTAAATGCGGAGATGTGGCAAATTATCGAAAATTGGCGGCCATCTTGGATTTATGAAAATTAGACATATTTCCTCAACGTTGATTTCTTAGGACTTTTAGTATGATGTTCTAGACACCTCATGGGAATGCCTGGTGGTTAAAAAAATTCTGTTGCAATTTGTTCCAAGTCGAACCTTATTTTGCCTGGACTACTATCCAATTGACCAGTTTAGAATACATCAAGTCTAGTGGAGTATCCAGCTGAGTGTTGTTACTTGAAGTAACATTACTGAATGAAGGTGCATAAATTCTCCATACATATGGTGTTTACATTTTACTTCAGTCGACGTTCCCAGAAATCAAAACCCCTTTCTTGGGCTGACACTTGATCTCTATATGAGATACATAGATGTCCGAGTGTTCAATCAAGAGACTCTTCTACCTTTCAAACGTTGAGTTTGTAAAGAGGTGGAGTACACTAATTTTCCTCTACCCAAATCGACCAGTTAACTATGTTATAGTATATCTTTCTTTTGGTCTATTGGTCTTACCAGATTCCAGGACAAGAATTTATCTGGTCTGGTGGAATATCTATTGCATGACCGTGCCTATGGGGTTCTTATTTGGGCTTCGAATACTATGCTATTTTGAATATTTAGTCAAAGTTTACTTGTAGAATGAAGTATTCTCATGTCAGGTTGTTCTGACAAACCCTTGGACAGAGAGACCAAAGACACACGTGCATTGTGTCTCTGCACATAGACAAAAGACAGGTATATAGAGATTATTTATTAGTAGTACCGATATACATATGTATATATATATATATATATATATATATATATATATATATATATATATGTTTGTGCGTGTGTGTGTAGATGACTATATAAGACACCTTTCCGGGGATGAGCACTGTGGTAATTCATATGACTTTTTGCGCGAGCCAAAGTTGATTGTAAGTATGCAAGTTGACTGGTTAGAATAAATAAGCAAATTCTAATAGTTAAAGATCTTTATATAAAGTATGGACATATCACTTGCCAACAGTGCCACTGTAAACTAGATGGTCGTTATTTTGATCCCGAATTGGGATGAGTTCTAGTCTATCTGCACTGAACAGTAGTGATACAACGAAACAGTTTTTCAGTAGATGACTATATCTATATATTAAATCCAGGTAAGTTTACATCCACACGGTAAAAATCTATAGAATCCTTCCTGTGTTTATACAAATGTTCTCAATAATAAAAAGAGCTCTATATTAGGTATATTTTTGATTTAAATATTTTTCGCTACGCATTGCAGACATGTTTTGTTCAGAGCTATGGATGGCCAGACCTCATCAGGCCAACGCTTTGTTTTTCCAAAGCATGTATGTAAATGTGTAGCCGAAAAATATTTATATAAATAAAAACAGTATACCTAATATATATATATATATATATATATATATATAAATATTAAATTATTAATACCTACAGAGGCTAGCGTTTCAAGCTTATAGCTCTCATCAGTGCAGGAAAGTAACAATTTCAGACGGTCGGGAGGCGCGAACACGGTTCAAAGAGCAATCGCCATATCCACTCGGCCAACGGAAACTGTCAAGTAATAAAGGGAAATTAAGATCTATATGTACCTAGAAGCGAGAACAGATAGAAGACTAGTCGAGAGTATTCAACGAACGAATTCGGTACTTTGCATTAGAGCTTTTTGACAATCGATTTTTAACATCCCCGAGAGTGCTGAACTTTAATTTCTTAAAGGGGCTTAGTATAATATATATATATATAAATGTGTCTGTGCGCAGTAATCTTATAAGATTACCGCGCACAGACACACACACACACGCGCGCACACACACACATACACACACACACACACATATATATATATATATATATATATATATATATATATATATATATGTTTCGTGGCGCAGTGGCTTTAGTACTAAGTATAATTCAGTTCTAAGTGATAGCCATCTTAAGGTTGAAGGTTCAATCCCCAGTACGAGCGATACGAAGAATTGCGGATTAATGAAGACTTCTGATGGATGGATGGAACGAGAGCATACTACCCCTGTGGATTTAATAAAGAGTTCCGTTTGAAATTCCGTCCAGATTCCCGAGTTCGACAGAAAGATTCCCGAGTTCGACGAAGAAGGTCGGAGTTTATAACGGCCGAAACGTTGTGATAACAACACCAAGATGAGAACAGTAGTCCGAATATACCAAATTATATATATATATATATATATATATATATATATATATATAATAGTTGTTATTGTTTATTATCTATGTACGTATACGTTTCGTCCTTTTTCAATCGGGACTCATCAGCATAGAGATATGACTATTCACTACCGGTCATGCGATTCGAAACCCCGGACCTCAAGTATTTTTCAACTCCAGTCCGACGTCGCTAATCGCTGGGCCAATTGTAAACAGCGAATAAACTATGATAATTTTAACACTTTGACGTCGAGGCATTCTACTTCTATTAAGGGAAGGAATGATGCATTATAATCTACTATATATATATATATATATATATATATATATATATATATATATATATATATATATGTGTGTGTGTATGTGTGTGTGTGTGTGTGTGTGACGGTGAGTTTGATGACTCACCAAGCCTCTAAAATGTTTTCGACGATTTATTTAAATACATTTACACGATTTATTGTCAATTTATAATTACATAAAAGTCATAAAATACATCGAGTGGACGAAAATTAAAATATAGAGACTTAACTTTAGTATCTGTCTTTATAATCTTTTGGGCTAGTTTGCTGCATTCACTTATTATATGATTTACTGTTTCGTCTCTTTGTCCACATAGTATGCATTTACTGTTTTCCTGGGTTTTATCTATTTTAACTTTAATTTAGTTTGTACTAATCGCATTGTTCTGTGCAGTCGTCAGTAAATATTCCGTCTCTCTGTTCAAGTGTCCTTTTTTTTGCCATGCCGAGCTATTTTCGTGGGTTTCTTCCCTTGTCAGTCTTCTGAAGCGTCCATGTAGTTGTTTTTCTTCCCACTTTTCTTTCCTTGCCTTTTTGTTTCTGGTTTCGATGCTTCCTGAGTAGTTCATTGGGGCGGTATATTTGGCTGCGGTGATTAGCCTTTCCGTGTTCTGGGTTATGTATTTCTCCAGCTCTTTTCTGTGTCCTCCACACAGCTTTCTATACTAACCAGTCATCTTCTCCCTTCGTTTCATTTCATGTATAGTCTGCCCGTATCGTCTTTTGGGTGTAGTGCGTTGTGCATGGTCATAATTTTGTACTCCTCTCGTCAGGAGCCTGAGTTCTCCTTTAGTCCAGCCTATCAATGGCCCAGTGATTAGTGATACTGCCCAGGTGTTTATTTCTTTTACTAGAATTCTGCTATATAATTTCGTTTCTAAGAATTTTCTTGTTCTTCGCAAATATTCTTTTCCAATCTTCTCTTTCATTTCTGTTTATTTGATGGTGTCTGCTTCCAAAACTCTCAAATATTTATAGCTATCTTGTTCGCCTAGCGCGTTTATCTAGTCTTGCTTAGGGAAGTTCCATGCACTATGTCGTTACCAGTTTCCCCTTTTCATCTCTGGCAGTACATCTTTTTCTATTACGAATTCCATTTGAATGTCTTAGCTGAAGATTCTAGTCGCATTTATCAGCTTTTCCAGTTCCTTTTTGCTTTTTTGAAATAGTTTCAGGTCGTCCATGTACATCTGGTGGTTTATTCTTTGTTGTGTGTCTGTAAACCTGTATCCGACATCACCTTTCCTGAGTATGTAGTGTAGTGGCATCATGGCTATGATAAATAGTAATGGTGATATGGTATCTCCTTGCATAATGAATCTCTGTATTTTTATCTCAGTCAGGTGATGTCCTCCAGCTGTCAGTTCTAGTCTCCTTGTTCCCATCGCTTTCTTAATAAGATCAATAATCCTGTCGGGTATCTTATATATTTTAAGCATTTAATTACCCATGCCTGAGTGATTCTGTCGTACACTTTCTTGTAGTCAATCTATGCCATAGCTATGTTCTTTTTTCAGCTTTTTATCTCATTCAGGATCTTTCATCTATGTATAGCAGATCATGCGTCTCTCTTTGCTCTTTCCAGCATCCTTTTTGTTCCTCAGGGAGCAGTCCACGATTGTTTAGGGATTGGTAGATTTGTTCTTCCTAGTTGTGCCGTAAGGATTTTTCCACATTATAAGTAAACATGTTATTGGTCTATAGTTACTTGGGATCGTTCCCTTTTCAGCATCTTTTTGTATAAGCGTTGTCCTTCATTTGGTCATTTTCCCATGTACATCTGTTTCCTGGATACATCCTCTCAGTTTCTGCGCTAGCCTTTCATGTAAGGCCGTGAATTTTTTAAACGAGTATGCATATATTTTATTGTGGTCTGGTGCTTTCCAGTTTGCCATTTTCCTTGTGGTTGACTTAATTGTTTCTTCATTAATTTATGTTTCTGTTCCTTCTTAAATTTCCTGTAGTTCATCTTTCATGTTTTTCAGCCACTTGGAATTTTTGTTGTATTTTTAGCTTTTCCCCATATATTGCTCCAGAAGTGTTTTGTCTCTGTCAGGTCTCGACGATTATTATTATTATTATTATTATTATTATTATTATTATTATTATTATTATTGTTCTCTAAATGCTTACAGAGACATTACGAAATATTAGAGAGTAGTTGACTCGACATAGAGTGATATAAGGCGAGAGAAATACATTTATAACTAAGAACTAGGTGTGTGACTTGTTCAATTAATTATAAATTACGGCTAATTAGAACAAGTATAACATATTTCCTAACAAGACTCAATCCCAGAATGGAGGTCTATTTTAGCATGTATATTTTGTGAGTAAAATATATAGGAAAAAGCCTTAGGGAAGCAAATGTAGATTTACTCACTGTCATATTTTAATATGACAATGGTTACAGTGTACATCACTGATTCCACTTAAATGTATTAAATTGTGCCCGTAAATTCTCATGTTTGGCCTTTATAGAGTGTATTGTTTTTTTAGTTAACTTGAGTACGTTTTCAGAAATGAAAAACCTCCTTCCTCAGGCTAACACTTCTAACACAAGTAATCATTTAAGATTCTCCTTACCTCTCGAGGCTTTAGTTAGTAACGCCGTGGATAATATTACTTTACTTTTTCTATGTTATAGTTTTTTTTCTTTCTTGTTGTCTTTTTATTAGGGGGGGGGTGGCCGGATTCAAGGACAAAAATTCATCTGGTTTGATGGAGAATCCAGCTTTAAAATGTTACTTGATTTAACATCACTAGGAAAAGGTGCACCTTCCTCGTATGAGCCAGTGTGTCGTCATGATGAGGGGATATTATTTGAGCTACAAATACTATGTTATTTTTAATATTTGGTCAGAGGTTACTTTTAGAGTGAAGTATCCCGATGTCACGATATCCTGACAAACACCTGTACAGAGACCGAAGACACTTGGGTGTATAGTAGGCATTCAAACTATCGTTTTGTGTTTCGGTTCGTTTTTTTCTTGTCGTCCTGATATATCTATGAATATATCTGATTTTCTTTTCTTTTTTATTTTTACAAATATATGGAATATGCGGTGACATGCTTTTCCTTTTAAACACAGAGAAAAGAGTGTCCGCCTTCGATTGTCGGCGAACAAGTCCTGGGAATTATTTGAATAAATGTGCCCTTGCGTGACTTTATTTATGCTAAGGTGCAGTGCTAAAATATTCAAGACTCTCTTCGGTATCAAGGCATGTCGATCGCACCTTGTGACTTTGCTCGAGACGACAAAACATACATACTTGACCAGTTACCCATCGCATTCACTTGTTCTACGTAACAAAATTAGAAACTTATGTTTGTTTGTATGCTTGTTAGCGAGACAAACCTTTGCATAGACATCACGAAGAGCGTGCCTCAGGCGTGTCTAGTCTGTATGAAAGCATCTTCGTTACTCACAGCTATTGTTCGATTTGCAGAATTGCATGATTGTACCAACAAGATCGAGAGCAGCAATGCCCAGCGAATGCATGCATAGTCGGGGAAGGTTTGGCCAAGAATACATAAAGAAATGGCGCAGAAGCAACGTGACAACTTTGACTCCATTGATTTGCGATTCCACGCCTGACACGTCTTTTCTTGCAGTAAACACGCGGAGACATAGACGACCTGAGGACGACGGATCCTGGATTTTTACCAGAGTTCTTTTAGAAGGTTTACAGACATAAGACGACTTGGTGCTAAATGTCTGCTATATGTTGCCCTGCCAGGAACTGGATTTTCTAAACGACATAGCTCTGACTCTGCCACGTTGCCATTGCCCACACCACGGTGAGGAAGGGTTAGGGTTAGGGTTAAGGTTAGGGAAGGGTTAAGGTTAGGGTTAGGGTTAGGGAGAGAAAGAGATGAAATGCGTAGCTGCAGATAATATGTAAAATATTTTTGAAATTTTATTTAGGAAAAAAGTTTACATAATTTCTAGACATACTGATTTATTCATAGTTTAGGTAAAACTAAACACGGCATGACGCTTACCTTAATACAAACAACAAATCCCCGTCTAGATACTAAACATTATTCTGGAGATGGCATGATGGCTAAGTGGTTAATGACGCGGACGGAGGACCTGGGAGTGCCGGGTTCGAATCCAGTTTGTTCCACAGAAACACTTTCATCAAACCTACACTTGACATTGTGTCTAACCTCCTGGAGAGTAGGTAAATAAAATAGCAAACATTATTTAACATTCAGAATAATCAAGTACAAATATATGCGTTGAACCTAAATGCATCTATGAAAATTCGACTTTTATAGTTATGGATGGCTTGAAGTACCTATATATTTTCTCCATCTCTCATGAACACTGACCTAGTCTTATAATCATCACTACAAGCATTTATTTATGAACAGTCAACTTTTATATTTACGAAGAAACCAAATACTGAATTCTATCAGAGTATAATAATATTAAACTTACTGTGACAATGGGGATAGGGGCGTAGAATATAAAATATATATTTAAATGGCTGACGCTAAGACAAAACAGGAAAAAAAGTGTGAGTGCCGACAAGAAGCTAACAGAGTAAGGCATTATTGGAAACAGTGCGGAAGTCGTGTTATCCAGACTTCGCATAGGTCACATAAGGGTTACGGATTCCTACTTACTTGAAGACGAACAGCAACCAATATGCTATGCATGCCAGACTGCGTACACAATCAAGCAGATTCTTACTGAATGCATTGATCTGGGCCCCTATAAGAGAAACGTTCTACTAAGCAGATACAATGAAGGAACTGTTTAAGAAAAATAAAGTAGAGACAATCATGAACTTTTTAAAAGCTGTTGATATATATATAAAAATATATAATGATCTAAAGACATATAAATTAAGCTTGATTTGGTATTAAATTAACTGGGAAAAAATGATATGTTGTAAATATAAAAAGAAAAACAAACAAAAAAACGTTTAACGAATGTTTTCAAAATATATATATTTTTGTTGTCTTAAGATTATTTTTTGCAAAGAACTTAAAAAAATACAATTCATTCGGCATTAAATAGCGTAGTGAGGTTGATATGCCGTAAAACAAAACAAACACACAAAATTGGAAACAGTGCGAAAATAAACGAACGAAAAAGACGAGAATATGACATAGAGTCTTGTGACAATGAAAGTATAGACGTATGATATATATAATGTTGGGTAAAAAAGGTGACTCTAAGAAAAGAGACATTAAATACGCTAGACTATGATATGACATTGAGGGTATAGGTATATTCCATTGTTATAGCTTGTTTAATATTACATGTGTCCCCTGCTACCCCTTCCAAATGCCACTAATGGACACGTTAATAAAATGCCCTCTTACAATTCAATCCTATTTGGTTAAAATAACCTTCATCTATGCCTGACTTATCTACCACATGTCAGTCTTTGTTTCATCGCCGTTAGATGATATAGGGGGGAACAATTTGGTGATCGTCTCATTAGTAGGAACTGTGGTGCTGAATAACCTTCACACTCACCGAACCTTCCTTACCTCCCAGATTTTTATTTGTGGGGTTTTCTCATAGGTAATGTCTATCAAAACAATGCCTAGACAATTCCTGACCTAAAAAGGGACATTACAGATAACATCGGAACAGTGATTGACAATTTAGCATGTCGTATCGAGGTGTGTATATCATTGATCGGCGATCAAACAAAAATTGCTGTTGTTGTTATTGCTGTTGTTGCTGTTTTTGTTATTGCTGTTGTTGCTGTTTTTGTTGTTGTTGCTGTTGTTGTTGTTGTTGTTGTTGCAGCTGCAGCAGTAGTTCGGGCGTTTATCCTGGCCTGCATCGCATCCCGAACCATAGTGGCCCATGCACGGCAACCCTGAGCAAGGTCGTGATGGCTACCCAATCGCAATTCCACCGTCGAAAGTCTACCGCAGGTGGACTTGAGAGCCCAGCCTATGACTGTTGGACTTTCACGTCTAAAGTTTGGTGGGCAAGTCAGACATAGACTGAAGTTCATTCGTACCAAATATGATTGGATTGCAGAAAAAGTTGTTCTATTATCGATTCCATCGGTGAGATTTTGTAGAAGGGGAACCATCTTATATTAGACTGAACTACTATTCAGTTGTTGTGGAAAAGCGTGTAATATTTTACGCTATTAAGACAAACCGTAATTCAAAATCCATATTGGATGACTTTCTTAAATAAAGTCATGTAGGGTGTGAGGTATCCACATGCAAATTTATCAGAAATCTCTCTGCAAATATTAGTTCAGGCCAGTGACAAACACTGACTTGAATTGTGAAATTCGACACGGGAATTTATTTCTGCAAATATCTAAGCTAATCTAAAAAAACTTTTATATACGTTCGCAAAAAGTTTACGACTAATCTATAATATATAATCTATTATATAAAAACTAAGACAAGGGGAAAAGCGTGTTTTTATTTAGGTGATCTGTCCAACTCGATATTGTTTCAGTTCGTTACCATCCTGTGGTAAATGGCAATCCATGTTATTACGTGTAACACGCTAGTATTTAGCTATAGGCGGTTTAATAAAGCGCGCGATTTTCAAATTAAAATTTGAACTAATGACGTCATGGCTATAAATGAAAAGTGGATCGAGGCCATGCTAACCCAAAGCCCAGCTTGGGCGAAATAAATTATAGAGCAGAGGCTTAAATGTTGGTTTGAGTTTTTTTTTCTTTTTTTGACTTTAAACATTATCTGCATATGCATTGAGCTCTCTTTTTTAAGGTCTCCTATCCAGAGCACTTTGACGGTTCCAACATACTATAATAAGCCCTTCCCGTACTTGTGAGTTTAACTGTTTTTAGATTTCCGGTATTTGGATTACTATGATCAACATAGCTGCAACCTATGAACGGAGACGTTTACACTGTCATATTTGCTTAAGAACATACAATACCCAAGTCTACACAGTTTTACAGTCTTTAACTGAGTGGATAACTGAACTAATCGGTAGGTTCAGGTGGTGGGTCGACTTTTACCTAAAGAACGATGGTATAAAAAATGACAGAAGCTAAAAGGCACCAATGGTTATTTTATTTATCTCCTCTGCAGGAGATTAGACATAAAGTCAGGTGTGGAGTTGATGAAAATGTTTCTGTGGAACGAACTGAACTCGAACTTGGCACACTCAGGTTTTGAGTCCATGTCGGTAGCAACCGTCCTACCCCCAGGTGTTAATTGTATATGTATATATATATATATATATATATATATATATATATATATATATATATATATATATATATATATATATATATATATATATATATATATATATATATATATATATATATTAGCGGGCTCACCATTCACGGTTTCATAAATTTGCGGATTTTCAGCATAAGCATTTTCTTCATAAATTCGGTAGAACTTACAAATATGATAGTCATTTAATGACAACTTAGCCCAATCTGACAAAAAACGCAATTAAGACAGTAATCATTCCGTATGATTCATATTAAATGGGGCTAATAAAAAAGCATGAGTTTTCCTAATTTTCGCAAACTTTATACCATCTCTCTCTTTATCTATCTCTCTCTCTCTCTCTCTCTCTATATATATATATATATATATATATATATATATATATATATATATATATATATCCCTTATCACAACCAGAAAAATAAACTACGCTGTCTCAATGAGAAGCTGCACGAACATTTTCTCTCTTCGTTTTCTCATTTCCTCTCTCTTTCTCAATTCCTTTAACTACTTTTATTTCGCTCTATTTCTTTTTCTCTAATGTTATCGTAGCAAAGTTTATTTAATATTGATAATGTCTTTTGGATAAAAGAGTTTTACGTTGTGTAAACAAACTTATTGAATGTGATTTATGCAACAATATGACTCGACTAAAAACGTTAAATTGAAAAGAAATGGAAGAGGCAAGCATGTGTAAGTGGGGAGGGGATAAATAAGGATAAAACACAAAAACATGAAGAAGAAACAAAAACAACAAAAAAAGAAACGTAGTTATATATATATATATATATATATATATATATATATATATATATAGAGAGAGAGAGAGAGAGAGAGAGAGTGTTAGGTTGTATATGAAAAGAAATCAAATAAAGTGCTCAATCATATAAGAGAGCTAATATAATTTATTTAGATACTGTATATTACATATTTCAGCAATGTACCGCGGTTTCATCCAAAAGGGCAGATTTAGACATCTTTAGTAAATCTTCGTGCCCAGTGGAATCATCGGCAAGCTGAAAGGATTGTAGGCACGCCTGACAGGGAATGGCGTCAACAATGACAGAAAAAACGGTGCATCTCTGAGGGTGTCCCCGAAAAAAATCCGGTGTGGGAAGCGATTGACTAGGGCTCAAGGGAGGCCTTCATTTTTTAGGAGGTTTTATTTATTATTTATTTATCTGTTAGCAAGTTTTATTTATTTAATTATCTGTTCTTTTGTAATGTTATTATTATACCTGAAAAAATACGAAAGGGGTGGCTGCATAGTTTACCGTTTGGGCCTGTGAAACTAGTGTGCTTTTTCGTTGTCGTTTTTGGGAATAAAGTCATGTATCGGATTAATTGTTCAATGTGGAGCTGAAAGAGGTGATTCAAAAATGTTTTTATCGACTTAACATGTTTGTTTATTTTTTTATTAATTTATTTTATTATTTTTATTTATTGAATCGGTGTTTCGTATTTTCTGTTCTTTTTGTAATGTTATTGTTATATCTGGTCTGAAAAAAATACGAAAGGAGCGGCTATATAGTTTGTCTTTAGATCTTAATGGGAAGCGGTGTTTCGTTGATATGTCCCGTTTATAACCAGTAGTGTTGAAAAACAATAACAAAAAAAACGAAAAAAGACAAAAAAATAGTTATAAACGGAATGATGGGTACTATCTGTTATTTCCGTTTGAGTAGTATAAGATTAGTCTCTTTATTGATGGTGTGTTAATAATATTAATATTATATTTGTGTTTATATTTATTGTAAATTCATTAAATTCCATATCTTGTTATTTCACTCGCTCTTTCGCGCCGGGGAATAAACTATACACATCTGCACATGCGTGCATGTATACACATCTTCGCTCACATGTACAGGGGGTTATTAATTTAATATTTTTTATTTTTTGTGTTTTAAATTTAATCTTTTATTTATTTTATTTTAATTTATTATTTTATTTTATTTTTTCTATTTATTATTAATCTTCTATACATACACACGCGCACTCGCATACATGCTTGTACACACATCTGGACGTATACATACGCCTGTACATTCATCTTCATTGAGATATATATATATATATATATAAAATTATTTTTTTGTATTTTACCTAGGTACGACGTCGTTTCAAGCTTATAGCTCTGATCAGCGCAGGGAAATCTCAGACGGTCATAGGATGCGAACCCGGTACACAGATACACCTTGAATTAATAATAACTTGTCAGATAATAACGGAGACATTAAGTGATGTTTACACTGAAAGCCGCGGGCATAGACATTTAAACATTCGATAGCACTCAACAACATATATATATAAGTAAAACATTTCTAGCCTGTGAGAATGATATCATAGTGACCGAAGATATGTTACGCTGACCACCAAAGTAGGAGATAATAATTGAGAGTATGCTATCATGACCACTACCCCTCCCCTAAAAAATAGAGGAGGTAATATCTGGGTGGATAAATCCATACAATGGGGAAGGTAATACCTGTGAGTATTATTTAATGGCAGCAAAACACATATTACATTATCCCTTCTCCCAGAAAAGGGTGTAATACCTGGTAGTATTAAACCCACCCACGATAAAATGGAGGAAGTAATTACTTGGGGGATGGTCTTATAACAACAGAATAAATACTATACTACCCACCCCATTGAAATATAATACAATTATAGATCAAACCATATTTCATTCATTTAAAAGTGCCTTACTATAAAAACATAATTCTTTTATAGTTCCTTAGCTTTTTGACTAAGATCAAAATGTAGTATCTTTTCTCAGCACACTACAACATCGACGAATATATTGCGAATATATAAGAAAATATGACAATATACAAATGTATACTATTTAATATGTATTTATTAAAAGCTATTTATGAAATTAATATGCAAATTAAGTGGACATATAGGTGTTTATGGATATTTACAGTTCACTAGATATACGGCATTGCAAAATCTTATGTTGTATCATAAAATGTAATAAGCATAACTCGGTTTGATTCTAATAGAGAAAGGATAAGGCGGGAAAAACATTCGCATTTATTCATTTATATATATATATATATATATATATATATATATATATATATATATATATATATATATATATATACTTAAAGAATACCCGTTCCAGGGCGGATAAAAGTAATCAACGAGCAGAATAGTGTTCTACCACTTTTATGTCCCATTATTGTTTTTGTTAAAAGATATTTTTTAAAACCTTTTTAAACGTTTTTTTTTAATAGATTAAATCACAAATAAAACAAACTGACACTGGATGAGTTCAGCTCAGTAGCAGAGCGTCGGGCTACAGTCTCTGGAGTCCCAGTTTCGAATCTAATTAGGTTCATCCACGCTGATAAGTCGTAAGATGACGAAACGCGTACGCTGGATTATGATATGAAAATATATAAATCGCTCCCCATATGGGGAATTATATTTATGAAGGGAACACTTATTCCTACCTAGCAGTTAGGTAAAATGCTTTACCGTAAAAATAGTTTAATGTATCGCAAATAAAATATAAAGATAAATGGCATATATATAGTATTACATATATATATATAATATATATATATGTATGTATGTAAACATACACATATACTTAACTTTATATATGTATATATGTATATATATGTATATATGTATATATATACATGTATATGTATATATGTAAACATATACATATACTTAACTTTATATATGTATATATATATCTATATATATGCATATATGTATATATATCTATATATATTACATATATGTATATATATATATATATATATAGTTATATGTATATATATATATATATATCTATATAATTATATAAACAATATTATAGCCTTACATCAATCAACCAACGTTTCAATGCGTCTTGTCATCTTGTCAAAGGCAGAGGTGAAATAAATTCAAAATCAAAAGTTAGAAATTTGTTGCCTCGCTTTGGAAGATCTTAAACCGAGGCCAGATTTTAAGAGGGACATGGAGGGGTAAAGAAGCTTGTTAGGGTGTACAAACCGATAAGATTCCATTTGCAGTTATACGCATTGAAACGTTGATTGATTGATGTAAGCCTATATTATTGTTTATGTAAGTTTATAAATGCTCTACTTGGTATTGACCATACTTGAAAAACTTGATTATATGTTCACATTTGAACTTGATCAATAAATAAATAAATATATATATATATATATATATATATATATATATATATATATATATATATATATATAAATATATATATATATAATTTATGTACATGTATATCTGTACTATAAGTCAAATATCATAGCCAACTGCAGCGTAAACATTTAAATACAGGGTGTTTCAAAATCTTGGGAGCATAAAGATTTTTAATAACTCAAAAACTATTAGGAGTTGAAAAATGAAATTGGTACCGTTGGAAAGGTTAAAGTTTCAAGTTTTGTGGGGAATCTTCAAAGTTGCTCAATATGAGCACCATTCGTCACACGGCAGACATCTAGTCGATAGTCCATTTCCTGCCAAACGCGTTCCAGCATCTTGACGTCAATGGTTCCCACAACTGCCGTTACTCGAGCCTTTAGTTCGTCAATATCTCTTGGAAGGGGCGGCACATAGACTTGTTGCTTGACAAAGCCCCAAAGGAAAAAGTCACACGGGGTAAGATCTGGAGACCTAGGAGGCCAGGGCATGAGAACGTCATCACCTCGCCCAGATCTCCCAATCCATCTACCAGGCAGCCTTGTGTTAAGAAACTGCCTTACTCTAAGACTCCAGTGTGGTGGTGCACCATCTTGTTGAAAAATGAAGTCATCAGATTCTGCTTGTTCCAACTGAGCCATTAACCAGTCTTCCAGCATGTTGAGATAGGATTCACCAGTGATAGTTGCCTCTTCAAAGAAGAGCGGTCCATAGACACCTTTCTTGGAAATTGCACAAAACACGTTCACTTTTGGTGAATCTCGCTCGTGCTCAAGAAGTTCATGAGGATTCTCAGTACCCCATATGCGAGTGTTATGCTTGTTAACTTTGCCATTCAGATGGAAGGTCGCCTCATCGCTAAAAACAAGCCAGTCATCAAAGCCGTTATCTTCCAACTTCTCTTGCATTGCAATGCAAAAGTCACGGCGAAGTGGCTTATCAGTGTCCTTCAACTTTTGGACCAACTTGAGCTTGTAAGGTACCATTTGCAGTCGTTTCCTTAAGACACGCCATACAGTTGCTGGAGCAAGCTGAAGTTCCCTGCTGGCTCTTCTCACTGATTTACGGGGGCTCCGCTGAAAGGCTGTCCGAACTTGCTCAACTGCATCTTCTGAAGTTGAAGGGCGACCTGTTCGCTTACTTGGGCACAAACACCCATCTTTCACAAATTTAGCACGCCATCTGACAATGGATTTCCTTTCAGGGGCTTCTTTTTTAAATTTCCTGCGAAATCCACGCTGAACACATGTCCACGATTCAGTCTTTGAAAATTGGAGGACGCAAAATGGCTTGTCTTGTTTAGAGAACGCCATTACTGCACCTGGAAAGAGAACACGAAAATCATTAGTATGACCAAAAACTTGATTAAGCAAGCTTTAAAATGGCACCAGTTTCATTTTTCTACCTGGAATAGTTCATGAGATATACGCATTTGTAATGTTCCCAAGACTTTTGAAACACCCTGTATAATGGACTCGATTGCTCTCTGTTAGAAACCAGTGCACAAATGTAAATAATTCCCCTAATTCTTTTAACTATAACCATATAATTTTATAATTACTCATGCTTTTTTTATTTAATGCATCTTTAATTTCATTGTGTTTGTGCGATGTTTGTAACATGGAATATGCGAGCATGTGAATATTTTAAACCCGGATAACATTTTACAATTTTACACTCATGCCCACTCGGAGTGAAAAACGGAACACAAATAAAATATATTTTTAAACTCACAATTTGTAAAGTTTAGGATCGGTTCGATTTCGGAATGTTGTTAGTATAACCTTAAGTTTTAAACCGGTTTTGAGAATAACTAACATCTAAAATCGTTTTTTAGAATTATCGGAGCGAAGGTGAGCCCTAATATGTATAAGTCCCCACTATATCTTAGTTAAAATGTTAACCTCTTGTATCTCCTAAACAGATTCAATTTTTCCGACTCAATCCTTGCTCTTATCTCTAAACCAGTCTTAATCAGTATACCAATATTATTACCCCCATAAGCCTTCACTATACCTTAGTTAATAATGTTAAATCCCGAATACAAAATCATTCAAGAACCATGCAGAGTGACTGCCCTTAGACCGATTGACAAACTACTAGGACTGGACCCGGGTTAAACCTTTATTTAAATTTCTTTTGGATTGATTTCAAGTCCTTTTACCCGGGCCTTAAACTTGAATTTAATGTGTGTTTTTTAACCTTTTTATCTTTTCATAAATATAATCTTTAAAACCATCAAAACAGAAACGGACAAATATACGCTACTCATAAACATTGACTCAGGGGTTTGTATAGAAATATTTTTTATTTTTTATATTTTTAAATCTTTTACATTTTTAAATCTCAACTGTTACATTTAACCCCCCCCCCCTCCCGCATTTTTCAAACCTTATTAAACCATCCTAACACTAATTTTAAACAAATATACATAACACTCTAAGCAAATAACACGTCCAAACGAGAGTGACACGTGACTTCACATTTCTGAAACAGGTGAAAACTTAAGCTGAAGAGAGTCAGATGGCATAGTCATTCTGTGCTTGAAACCGACGGTGCTAATATTGTACTAATTTTTTCTGTACTAAAAAAATAAATATTAAGCTCTTAATTTTAATTTTAATTTTCAATCAATCGAGCACTCTGATGAGATATCCCTACTATATTACAAAAGATATGTATATATATATATATATATATATATATATATATATATATATATATATATATATTATTCAATAATAAATATTTAATTATTATCCAAATACTCATATTTTTTAACTCTTGCAGAGTTTTCAGTGTGGAGATAACTATTTAACCCGATCGCACGATCGAACCCCGAAACACGAGTCACCTTTAATAAAACGGCGAGCGTTCCAACTAATAAGGACAATTCCAACGGTTACACAACGGGTAGGGAAATAAACCCTGTTTATGTCAAATCAGGCTGACAAACATAGAGTGCTGTCTTAACAGTGTTCAACAAATTACGTAAATAGGAACTTCTATTTTTAACTTAGATTAGACTTCTTATATTATTTATCATTAAAGGGCCCACCCGAAAGTTGGCTATAAATAATTATTTAATAATAAATAGTTCATTATTATCCACATACGTATAAGTTACATCCTTGTGGAATATTCAGTGTAGAGATAATTGTTACAAACTATTCGCACGATTTGAACACCAGATCAAAAATATATATATAGTATTTTTAATCTGTGAAGGATCGAGGGTTCTGGATATGAGATCTTAAATAGGAGAACTCAATGCATATGCAGAGCCTGAATTAAATTTTAAAAGAAAAATCTCAAACGAACATCTAAGCCATCTTCACTATAATTTATTTCACCCAATCTGAGCTCTTCAGATGCGTAAAGCTGTCTGATAACTCGTGTACTAAAACATTGAGACGCTTACACCGTATGACAAGAATCGAGGAGAGGGGAGATATACCATTCAGACAGGGAATAGTAATTTCAAAGAAGTATTAGTTGGATGCAGCTAGTACCTAACATTGTGTCTAGTGACACGTCCCCCTTTTTCTAGCTACCCTGTTGATTCCGTAGTGTCTGGGTTATGCATGACCTCGATCGTATTTCTATTTATAGCCATGGACGCGGGAAATAACATTTTAATTTGAAACTCGCTGGCTTTATTAAAACACTTATATAAAAATAGAGTTTTAAAATGGACATGGATTTTGCGATATTGATAAATTATAATAATGAATTCATTCAGCCCTGACGATATTTTGCACTAAGGTATTAAGACATGGGGTAAATATACCTTATATATAGTCGTGAGGAAAAGGGAGAAAGGAACAGGGAGATTAATTGCATAAGAAGGGTACATATTGTAGGGGCAAATAGTGGGGAAAGCGGTCAATCAGAAAAGGGGAGCCTAAGAAAGGACCAAACTAGTAATATTGAAATAGGGAAGGTGAGATTGTGGAAGTAAAGTATGGGGGTGTTGGATATTAATAATACCACTAATAATAAAATAATACAGATTTACGAACCGTCCCATTATGATAAAACCAATGACAGGAGAAAGTAGCGATAAGTATCAAAGTAAATGTAACGGATATTAGGGGAGGGACAATGTAACCCAAGAATATACATAGGATCATACAATGTCCATATTTCTGAAGGTAATCGAAAACCAAGGTAACAATAGCATATACCAAATCGGACCAACTTATCATCGGTTTTTAATTCTTTATTTGTAGTTTATTTGGGTTATGTTTTTCTTTGTGTACCTTAATTAAAATTGAAGCACTCTTGTTGTCTATTTTACCCGCTCTATCCTCAATCTCAAGTCTAGTTGCGAATCCAACCGTATCATTGTTAATTGTAGATTATTTATCATGAGTGTCTTTTTTTATAGGTGTTCGATAATTTGTCTAGAACTGTTTTTTTATATTATGATAGATACATTTTGTATATATATATATATATATATATATATATATATATATATATATATATATAGATGAAAAAGGAAAAAACAAGAGATATTTTTTCATATATATTCATCAACGTTTTGTCTTTATTGTAAGACTTCCTCAGGATGATAATATTAAGAAAAATGTCAAGCAAGTACATCGAAATAATGGGTTGACATGATGGGTTGATGAGAAAAAAGTAGTAGCCGTGGCTACTGGGAGCGCTGGACCAAGGTCCGGGCTGAGAGAAGTCAGTCAATGGCAGAGAATAAAATGAATGTGGACAGCTGTGAGTGAAAAAGTGGAGGGGTGGGAGTGTTAGTGAATTTGTCTTATGGTGGAATAGAGGGGGTGCTTAGGTTTTTCTCGTGGTGAGGTGTAGCATGGATTTTGAGGGGCTGGGGAAAGAGGAGGGAATGAGGGAGGCTCTGTGTTTTTGGTATGTAGGTAGTATCATATTTTTAGAAGAAGATTTGGAGAAATGAAGATAATTTGAAAGTAGGCGGGATGGGTGGGTAAGTGTGTGAAAGAAGTAGTCGAAAGTGTGAGATGGGTGAAGGGAGATAGGGGAGATTTTCTTGTGGTTAGGTGTGAAATTCCTTTCTCATATATATATATATATATATATATATATATATATATATATATATATATATATATATATATATGCCGATTTTTCGCCTTTGGACCAGATTTTGTTAGATTTCTTTGTGTTTTTGATGTCTTCATTCAGGTCAGATTGGAATGTGTTGTTAAGGTACTTAAATTTAATCTTTTTATCATGTTCAAAACGTTTGTTTAGAACGGTTCCAGTGCTTATACAACCATTGGTGTCTGGGGTTCGGACGGTGGCTAAGTAGTTTACGACACGCACTAAATACCTCGGTGTGCCAAGTTCGAGTTCAGTTCGTTCCACAGAAAAACTTTCATCAATCCCACACCTGACCTTGTGTCTAACTTCCTGTAGAGGAGATAAAATGTAACCATTGGTGCCTTTTAGCTTCTGTCATTTTTTTATGTCCTCGTTCTTTAGGTAAAAATCGACCGACTATCTGTACCTACCGATTCGTTCAGTTATCCACTCAGTTAAAGACTGTAAACCTGTGTAGACTTGGGTATGGTATGTTCTTAAGCGAATATGACAGTGTAAACGTCTCCGTTCGTAGGTAGAAGCTATGTTGATCGTAGTAATCAAAATACCGGAAATCTAAAGAGATTTAAACTCACAAGTAGGGATGGGCTTATTATAGTATGTTGGAACCGTCAAGGGTTCTCTGGATAGGAGACCTTAAAAAAGAGAGCTTAATGCATATGCAGATAATGTTTAAAGTCAAAAAAGAAAAAAAAACTCAAACCAACATTTAAGTCTCTGCGCTATAATTTATTTCGCCCAAGCTGGGCTTTGGGTTAGCATGGCCTCGATCCACTTTTCATTTATAGTCATGACGTCATTAGTTAAAATTTTAATTTGAAAATCGCGCGCTTTATTAAACGGCTATAGGTAAATACTAGCGTGTTACACGTAATAACATGGATTGCTATTTACCACAGGATGGTAACGAACTGAAACAATATCGAGTTGGACAGATCACCTAAATAAAAACACGCTTTTCCCCTTGTCTTAGTTTTTATATAATAGATTATATATTATGGATTAGTCGTAAACTTTTGCGAACGTATATTAAAGTTTATTTAGATTAGCTTAGATATTTGCAGAAATAAATTCCCGTGTCGAATTTCACAATTCAAGTCAGTATTTGTCACTGGCCTGAACTAATATTTGCAGAGAGAATTCTGATAAATTTACATGTGGATACCTCACACCCTACATGACTTTATTTAAGAAAGTCATCCAATATGGATTTTGAATTACGGTTTGTCTTAATAGCGTAAAATATTACACGCTTTTCCACAACAACTGAATAGTAGTTCAGTCTAATATAAGATGGCTCCCCTCCTACAAAATCTCACCGATGGAATCGATAACACAACAACTTTTTCTGCAAACCAACATTGAAGACTGTGCTCTATAATTTATTTCGCACAAGCTGGGACCTGGGTTAGCATGACCTTGATCCACTTTTCATTTATAGCCATGACGTCGTTAGTTGAAATTTTCATTTGAAACTCGCTCGCTTTATTAAACCGCTTATGTGAAAATAGAGTTTAAAAGTGGGGACGGATTTAGTAATATTAATAAATTATAATAATAAATTTATTTAACCCTGACGATATTTTGTACTAACGTATTATGACAGGATGTACCACTTTACATATATTCGTGTGGAAAATGGAGACATGAAGTGGAGCACATATTGTAGAGGCGAATAGTGGAGAAAGCGATGACTTGAATGTAATAAGAGTCCATCTAAAAAAGGCGGCTTAAGGTAGAACGAAACTAGTAATAATGAACTGGGAAAAGGAAGAGTGTGGATGGGGTTAGATATTAATAATATCAATAATAATTTTTTTAAAAATTACTCGTCGTATCACTATGATGAAACCTAGCAATAAGTATCGAAGTTAAGGTAACGGATATTAGGGGACTGTAGTTCATGAATGGATAGAGGATCATCCGACGACTACTTTCCTGGCGGCATTCGAAAACACAGCTTACACATTCATATCCCGCATTCAGCCACCTAGATTATCGGTTTTTAATCTTAGATTCGTAGTTTTTATGGGTGTAGTTTTTATGGGGTGTAGTTTTTATGGGTGTGGTTTTTATGGGTGTGGTTTTTATGGGTGTAGTTTTTATGGGTGTGGTTTTTATGGGTGTGGTTTTTATGGGTGTAGTTTTTATGGGTGTAGTTTTTATGGGGTGTAGTTTTTATGGGTGTGGTTTTTATGTTCCTTAAGTAGAATGTAAGCGTTTTTTTTATTTTACTCACTAAATCCTCAATTCTCAGTCTAGTGGCCGATGCAGGCCGTATCATTGTTCCTCTTAACTTGCCTTTCCATGAGGGCAGCTTTAGACACAAGGTCGGTTTTTATTTTGGGGAAATCCCGCTCCCCAAAAAGGAGGCACTCTGGCTTGGAACAAAAAATGTTATTGTCTCAATCTAGAAGGATGTTTTCACTGATCGAGGAGAGAATAGACTAAGAGTATCATCGGAACAGATACTACACTTTGTTACTAGCAAAAAGACCAAGAAAATTGGAGATTCTGTACCATGAGAGTATTTCCTATCTGTGTTCAAAACTTTGTTTATGACTGTTTCCCGCCTCAGGTAGAATTCATTGCCCATATAGAACAGTTTTATACCACTTTTATGCCCCCTTACGAACAGTGCAATCAAGATATAATGTTATTAAACCTTATTTCTAGGATCTTTATTCGAATTTGATCACAGCTCGCATGATTTAGATTCTAGAAAATGTCTTAAATTTACGGCTTATGAATAAGAGTCTTGAAAAGAAATTGAAATTTATAGAATGTTTAAGTGTTGTCTAATGACCATGGATCAAATTCAATGCAAATCTGAAATATTTGAATTTTCAAATGGAAGGGTTTGTCTATAATATAACCCCTAAAACCCTTCAAAATACCACAAAGAAACTGGAATTTGGGAAAATTCATTTATACTTTGTGAGATTTTAACAATAGGTATTAGACGTCAATTAATAAATATTCTCCAAATTGAAGAATTTTATAGAGTTTTTTATCTTCGTAATGAATGTAAAAGTGGTGCAAATCTGTTTTGTTCGGGAAATAAATTTTACCTGCAAGATCTGTATTCTACTTTTTATATAAAAATAGCTACCTTTATATGTTTATGAATTTGCACGTACATTATTTATTCCTAAACTAAATATTACAATTTTTAAACACTACTAAGCATAGTGAGTCGTACTGTCAGCTATAATTCGTTTAATTTATTTTTCTGCAAAGAATATAAAAAAGTGTGGAATCCATTCGTAAATATTCAAATACTTCTGGATTTTTCGAACTTTTAACAATTAATATTAGACATTAATTAATAAATATTCTCGAAATTTCAGTTTATTTGGAGTATTTTGAAGGGTTTTAAAGGAGAATAATGTGAGCACAACCTCATATTTAAAAATTCAAATATTTCAGATTTGTATTGAATTTGATGCATCGTCAACTAAGCAAGATTTCATGAATTTCATGTTCTTCTTAAGACCCCTTAATATTTAGCCTTAAACTTTAGACATTTTTTAGAATCAAAATGAATTTTGATCAAAAATAGAATAAGTATTCTTGAAGGTTATTAAGAGACGGTTATTCTTCTTGTATATATATATATATATATATATATATATATATAGATATATATATATATATATATATATATATATGAGAAAGGAAGGATGAGAGTAATCCGACGTAATGGGAAATGAAAAAGGAAAAACCAAAAGATGTCTTTTTTATGTATTCATCAACGTTTCGTCTTTATTTGTAAGACTTCCTCAGGATGATAATTTTAAGAAAAATGTTCTGGCCTCGTGGAAAAGGTATGAGCTTTTGTGTTTCAGTAGGTTTGCAGATGATATTAGATATTTTTGGATGTAGTCAGGAAAAATGTGGTGCGAGTGTTTTAAAAATGTGAAAGTACTTGCGGGTATGACCTTTTCTTCGATGCATCTCAGCAGAAAAATTCTCCTGTTGTTGTGGAAGTTGGCTGCGCATAGTGTGTTTTTATATTTTCGTAGCTTCTGGTTTGGTTTTCCATTTCGACAAGATTAGAAAGGATGAGAGTAATCCGACGTAATGGGAAATGAAAAAGGAAAAACCAAATAATGTTTTTTATTTATGTATTCATCAACGTTTCGTCTTTATTTGTAAGACTTCCTCAGGATGATAACTTTAAGAAAAATGTCATGCAAGTACATAGAAATATTGGGTTGACATGATGGGTTGATGAGAAGAAGTAGTAGCCACTACTGGGAGCGCAGAACCAAGGTCCGGGCTGAGAGAAGTCGGTGACAGAGAGTGAAATGAATGTGGATGGCATTCCAATAACACATCCATATGCAACACACTTAACAAAGTAGGCATTCCAACAGTACAAACCACATCACAAACCATAAAACAAACATTAAACACAGCAAGACATTTAAAAAAAAAACCCACATCTCATGCCGACTTATATATTCTCCCTTGCAACAACTGTCATCAAATTTACGTGGGGAAACGCAACGTGAATTGAATAAAAGATTGAGCGAACACAAAATAGACATAAAAACAATAACTCTCTCAGTGCACTTTTCTCCCATGTATTAGGGCACGATCATGCTTTCAAATCTGAACAGGCCAAAATCACCAAATACATTCATAACAAAGCCCGGCGAAGACTACTGGAAACTGCACTAATCACAGCCTCCAACACCATCAGAGCACGAAATGGCTTCTACAATCTATCCCCCTTAATAAGCAAAATTATCCTGACCGAACAAAAACTAAACCTAGATCATGGCTAACCTTTCTACTTTTCGCTCTCAATTATACTTATATACAAGTCCCCGCATGCACACTCACGCACTAACCGTTCCCCACATACATTTTCATTCACTACGAATCTAAACCACTTAATCACAAATAACAGTCTCACCAATGAACACCATCTAGACATCCTCACAAATATTTAGATATTTTTATATATTTTCAAAGTTTAATTTTATTATCTGCAGCAATGTCATTGCGGTAATGGTCCTCTGAGGAGAAGAATTTTCTTTGAAAACTCATGAGTTAAGGACTTTAAGGTACTTTGCCTGAACATTGAATTCTAATAAAATTTGATTCACACCTTATTTTATTACTTCATTATATATATATATATATATATATATATATATATATATATATATATATATATATATATATATGAGAGAGAGAGAAAGAGAGAGAGAGAGAGAGAAGCACGTCACTAAGAAGTATGTTTGCCAGACAGGAAGGTCAGGAAGGGGCAATGGGAAATAGTAGAAAGTAAAGAGGTATAAGAAATTCTTGGAAAACACAGAGAATAAAGACACGGTACAAAAGCCAGAACTTAATGACCTGCGATACAAGCTGTCATTTTTCAGGAGGCGTTATTAAATATTCACATCATAAAATGCGAGTTCACTTCCTGGTTGGGGAAAAAGACATGCATTTTTACAAAGCAACAACATTATTTTAACAAAATACCTAACATCTGTCTTGCTATAGCTAAATAGAACAATAGAATGGTTACGCGACGTTGCTTTGGCGTATAGAATATTCTTTTTCTATAGCTGAATTTGAGGAACAATGGAACAAAAAACTAACAAAATGACAACATGAACCAAACGAATACAGTACTGCAAAACCATGTGATTCCATACACCTGGTATTACATATCTATCTGCGAGGGGTCGAGAGAGTTCGTCTAGTTGACGACCCGTGACCCAAATATTTAGATAAAACGTCATAAACGATCTCTTCCTCCCTCGTTTTCTCTCGTTTGACATCATCATATTTTACGTTATCGATTGTGCGCGGTTATTCCAATCTCTTTGTTTTAATGGATGACGTTATTAGTTTTTGGCGCGACCCACTGTGTATGATTGTTCCCAATTTCTCTGTTTTAATTGATGACGTTGCAGACCGGTGATATAATCCAGTGTGCACGGTGCAAAACCAAATAAGATCTACAGGGTTTTAGAAATATATTAGTCCTCCGTAACTATATGATTCTTCTAATATATATATATATATATATATATATATATATATATATATATATATATATATATATATATATATATATATATATATATATATATACTTCTTTGTAAAATGGTAGGAAAAATCCAGGCAGAGTGCTCGATTAATTAAGAATTAAAGTTAAAAATTAAGAGCATAATATTTATTTATTCTGGTACAGAAAAATTAGTACAACATTCGTACCGTCGGTTTCAAGCAGGGAAGGTCTTACCCATCCGGCTCTCTTCAGCTTCTGTTGTCATCTGTTTTGAAAATGTGAGGTCACATGACACTCTCGTTGGGACGCGTTATTTGCTCAGTGTGTTGTGTGTGTTTGTTTAAATTTAAATTTAGTGTAATACGACCGTTGAGATTTAAAACACGATGGAATTCAAGATTAAAGGGAATAAAAACTAAAAAATAAAAAATATATGAAAATATATATAATAAATATATATAAAAACATTTCAATACTAAGAATAAAAGAATAAAAAAGAGAGAGAGAATAAAAAAGAAGAATAAAATAAGAAAAGAATAAAAAATATGAAAAATATAGAGAATAAAAAAAGAGAGAGAAAGAAAGAATAAAAAAAGAAAGAATAAAAACATAATGAATAAAAATAAATTTAAACTAAATTTAAAGATTAAAAAAATAAAAAAATAATAATAATAAAAAATATATAATAAAAAAATAAAATAAAAAATAAAAAATAAAAAATCAAAAATTAAAAACAAAAATAATGAAAGGGTTTCTCTGAAATTCCCGTGAGCCAAATTATGAATTTGTATCATTAGCCGTTATATTTTTGAAGGTATGCGTTCTAAAAGGAAAAACCGTTAACGTGTTAAAAATCTTTTACCCAGATTGGAGTGATTTTAATGAAGAAATTCGGATCTAAAGGAGGTAACTTAGTTGGAAATATGAAATGTTTGAGTTTGTTAAAATGGATTTGTAGATTAATCTAGTGGCTGATAAATAAATTAAATATTTTTGCATTTTTGTATTTTTGTGAAAGTCGAAGTTTTTGCTCTTGGAATTTATGTGGATATAGTTTGTTTAAATGGATTTGTAGAGTAATCTAGTGACTGATAAATAAATTAAATATTTTTGTATTTTTGTATTTTCGACCTTCACAAAAATACAAAAATATTTAATTTATTTATCAGTCACTAGATTACTCTACAAATCCATTTAAACAAACTGCATCCACATAAATTCCAGGAGAAAAACTTCGACTTTCACAAAAATACAAAAATGCAAAAATATTTAATTTATTTATCAGCCACTAGATTAATCTACAAATCCATTTTAACAAACTCAAACATTTCATATTTCCAACTGTTACCTCCCTTAGATCCGAATTTCTTCATTAAAATCACTCCAATCTGGGTAAAAGATTTTTAACATGTTAACGGTTTTTCCTTTTAGGACGCATACCTTCAAAAATATAACGGCTAATGATACAAATTCATAATTTGGCTCACGGGAATTTCAGAGAAACCCTTTCATTATTTTTGTTTTTAATTTTTTATTTTTTATTTTTTATTTTTTATTTTATTTTTTTATTATATATTTTTTATTATTATTATTTTTTTTATTTTTTTAATCTTTAAATTTATTTTTAATTTATTTTTATTCATTATGTTTTTATTCTTTCTTTTTTTATTCTTTCTTTCTCTTTTTTTTTTTATTCTCTATATTTTTTTATATTTTTTTATTCTTTTCTTTTTTCTTCTCCTTTTTTATTCTCTCTCTCTTTTTTATTCTTTTATTCTTAGTATTGAAATGTTTTTATATATATTTTTTTATATATATTTTCATATATTTTTTTATTTTTTAGTTTTTATTCCCTTTAATCTTGAATACCCTCGTGTTTTAAATCTCAACGGTCGTATTACACTAAATTTAAATTTAAACAAACACACACAACACACTGAGCAAATAACGCGTCCCAACGAGAGTGTCATGTGACCTCACATTTTCAAAACAGATGACAACAGAAGCTGAAGAGAGCCGGATGGGTAAGACCTTCCGTGCTTGAAACCGACGGTACGAATGTTGTACTTATTTTTCTGTACCAGAATAAATAAATATATATATATATACATACATATATATATATATATATATATATATATATATATATATATATATATAGAGAGAGAGAGAGAGAGAGAGAGAGAGAGAGAGAGAGGGAGAGATAGTCTGTCACGACAATTTCATTAAGATGGCCACTAGATTAATTATGCGCGTATATTTTTAGTATTTATAGTCTAGAATAATCAAGAAATTGTGAATAAGTAATCTCATAGCAAAGTGTTTAAATTGAATGCTTAAAACGTAATCGCAGTATTAATAATATAAATATGAATAAATACGTACCAACCGATTTCAGACGCCATTTGAAATATTCCATTTGTAATGAAGTAGCGTTTTCTTTGGATAATTATTATCGATTATTTAATGAAATTAAACGATCAATCAACCGAAGTACTTTCTACTCTAAGAATTATCGGACGGATAGAATATATAATCGATTAAATTCATTGAAATGTGTTTTTATGTAAAGAACACAGATTGAAAATTATTTAATTCAATTTGTCAGATGCAATGCTATAGCTGTAAAACTACGAGAATCCGAGTGACTTATATATATATATATATATATATATATATATATATATATATATATGATTAGCTATCCAGTATATTGAGCTTTCCTTACCTCACAATAGGTTCAACTCTCTAAAAGTTTACCTTTTAGTTATAAATTTTCATATATATATATATATATATATATATATATATATATATATATATATATATTTTACTAATCGTTATTAATACATGTTTGATTAAAGACAACATAATTTTTTGTTTTCGTTAGTCTCTTAATCATTGTCTCGACTCGGCGAACTAGTTTCCGGGTTTCTGGTTTTAATTCGTGGAGTATGGATATATATATATATATATATATATATATATATATATATATATATATATATATATATATATATATATACATTGTGTATTTAGACAGCATTCTTTCATTTAAGCAAACATTGTTAAACATAACATAATTCCCTAACTTGATTATAGCTTCTTTATTTTTTTATTTAATTTTTTTCAAAAATAAATGTATGTAACGAATGTTACGTAATTATCATTTTAAATTGTTCGTCAAATCATCTTCAGGTGACAGAAACAAATGAAGACAAAGCTGGAGAGAATACAGGATTTCCAAAACAGCCGAAAACGCATATGTGAAATCGTGAGACGTCAAATGGACAAACCGGTGCAGTTCTAGAAGAACATTAGCCATTTAAATTCCGACGAGTTATTTATTTTCAAATGTTGTTACTCGTTTTATATGCAATGTTTTTTATTGTAGGTAGCTGAACTTTTATAAAGATAGTTTCGAGTATTTTAAATTGTTTTGAAATAATTTTCAGAATGTGTTATTTTCGTGTTATTAACTAAATTTTGTCTCAAATCAGCAGGTGTAGTTATATATATATATATATATATATATATATATATATATATATATATATATATATATATATATATGTATACATATATATACATATACATATATATATATATATATATATATATATACATATACATATATATATATACATATACATATATATATACATATATATATATATATACATATACATATATATATATACACATATCCATATATATATATACATATACATATATATATACATATACATATATATATATATATATATATATATACATATATATATATATATATATATATATATATATATATATATATATATATATATATATATTTAAAAGAGACACTTACACCGTTAGTCCGCACAACATTGGGCGCAGCTTCTACAAGACCAGGAAGGATTGTTACAAAAAAATAAGGTTAATACATTTTATTTCTCTAAAGCTCTGACGAGGCTTGTTATATCAGGCGAAATTAGTTGATTAAAAAGTCAAGATGAAAAAGAAAGAAAAAAATATATATATTGATTTTTTATTTTGATTTTAATTAAAAATATCTGCATCTAACACATGGTTTTTATGAAAGCATTTAGCCTCTTTCTTTATGTTTGTATATATATATATATATATATATATATATATATATATATATTATTGTTATGTATATATATATATATATATATATATATATATATATATATATATATATATATATATATAAGATGTATGTCTAAAAATTACCCGACCTTAGACCAGAAAAATATTTCCAAATGCATGACGGGGTTGGAACTTTAATTCCCCTCAAAGTAGGCCCCTTGTGCTTGCACTCACTTAGCCCACCGACCCGTCTACTGCCGGAAACACCTCTGGAATACTTTTATTGAAATAGTGTTCATCTCCCCTGGAAGGGTGCGAAAAAAAGAGATAATGCGGAACGCGACGGTAGAGATAAACACCATTCCAAAAGAAGACTTCCAGAGGTGTTTTCGGCAGTGGATGGATCAGTGGGTTAAGTGTGTGGAAGCACAAGGGGCCTACTGTTCGCATTCATCATTGCAGGGATGATCATCTCAGACGGTCACATGGTTCAAACCCCTGCCACAGAATCAACCTAGACTCTGTAAGCAAGTGCTTTAACCATTACGTCACGAGACATTATCACATCATCATTGCTAAGAAGGGAATCTAAAGATGCTACGAGCGTTGTCGGAATAGGCCTTATAGCTACGTGTCAGTCTATTTTAAACTTCCCCGAACAGGGCTTAACTTTAATCTTATTAAATGGGCTTATAACAATATTAATTTTAAATAAATAATATCAAATTATTTTTACCTACATAGGCCAGCGTTTCGAGCTTTTGCTCTCATCAGTGTAGGGATAATAATCTCAGACGGTCACACGGTGCGAACCCCTGCCACAGAATAAACATAGAATATATATATATATATATATATATATATATATATATATATATATATATATATATATATATATATATATATATATATAGTTAACTTCCTAATTAGTATATTAGTTTTCCTATTCCTCTTCTTTCTTTCCACACATTACTTACCCTAAAGAAATAATAAATTTTTCACATTAAAATTAGATTACCCGTTTTATCAGTATTTGGTATATCTATCATTATATATAACTTTTGGATTGGTTAAAAAAGCAGCAGCAGCTAGTAGTTGCTGCTGCTTTAAAAAAAATACACGCCCACAACTTTAGGCAACAACTATTCATCCTCTACGACGCCACATTGACCTAATCCAACTCATGAAAAAGTAAAAACACCGATTCACAAATTATTTTGGAGACACTAGACAAATATTTCCATAACATAATTCTCTATTTAAAACTATCAATAGAAATACTATTAAACTTAGCTATGGTTGTATGGAAAATATGTAAACAAACATAACATTAATTCATAATAATAGTAATAATACCAGTAATAATAGAGAAATTACGATTATTGTTGCTGCAACTGATGTTAATAATAATATTACCTATTTATGTAATTGTAAACGCAAAGACGATTATATATAATTGAAAGCTTAGCTGCTAATCTAATATACGAATAAACAGTAAATCACAATGTTAACAAGCCGCTCGTGGGTGGTCCCCCTTTGTATGTGACTCGATGTGGCGAGTGTAAAATGCAATAAATTTGGCCAATTTGGGGCATTTTTGACCCCCCTTTGACCCTGCCTGGGGGCACGAACCAGAATTATTCTGATGTCAAGGATGCTCATTTTATATCCATAACAATTGCCTCTACAGTTTGGCCAAGTTTCAAAAAATTGAATGGATGGATCAAACGTTATGGGAGAAAAGGGTAATTTTTTGCCATTTTGGGGGGGTTGACCCGCTGAGAGCGCGCACCAGATTTTTTCCAAGGTCAGCGATACTTATTTTCTATTAGGAACAATTGCCTCCACATTTAGGCCAAGTTTCAGAGAAATTGAATGGATGGATGAAAAGTTATGGGGCAAAAAATGTCATTTTTTGCCATTTCGGAGCTTTTTGATCCCCTGGGGGGGGGGGAGGGCTAACCAGATTTTTTTTCAAAGTTCGGAGAATGTCACTTTCTAACCTGACCAAAGTTACAACTTCATGCAAAATTTCAGAGAAATTCAATAGATCGTTGCGGAGAAAAATCCGGACGGACGGACATTCTTCAAAACATAAATCCCCCGATTTTATAAATCGGGGAACTAATAACATAGAAAGAGCAACAGAAAAGCCATGCAAGTGTAAATATAGTTATCGTATTATATTAGAAATTGAAAATTGGTACAACATTATCTAAATATATGATAACGAAAAATCGAAACATCGATACTAATATTGATCGGAAAATATTATAAGTCGAAATCGTTCTAATATAAAAAGTTAACAGTGTCAGTTATGTTTAGATTGTAACGAACTATCGAATTAAAAACTAGAACAAGCAAAATAAATTATTCAAGTATAAACATGATATGTCACCCATATTTGGACATATAACAAATATTTGCTTTTTTATTTATGTCTATAAATAATAAAATAAATAATATATATATATATATATATATATATATATATATATATATATATATATATATATATATATAGTGTGTGTGTGTTAGAGTGAAATGAATTCCAGAGGAAATCAGAGTATGAGAGCTCAATGTAATTGTTACACCGGCCATTCTAACAGTTCTCACTATAAATAGTGCGAGTCACTAGTCACGGGAGAGAGAAAAAAGACAGACTTGTAACTGTCTAGCTGTCAGTTTCCTTACCTTTGTACCTTTTATGTTAATACACTTGTTATCTTAACCCAACCTCGACTTGACTTCTTCTTTTTACTGTTGGACTACTTCACAACAGTAATAAACAGAGCAACAATTAAGTTAAATGAAATAAAGTAACATGGAATCACATAATCTTTTCAGTCACCTAATACGAGGCGATTACATGTTTGAAAATGAATAACGGACAATTCACACTCACTATTCAATACAGATATAGAGAGAGGGAGAAATTAGGTGATTTACAACGGAATGCATATAGTGAGGGGAAAGAGAGTGACAACATATTTAATACATATATGGAGAGAGGGGGAAATTGAACGATTTATAATGGAAGGCGTATATAGAGGGAGGGGGTAACATATTTAATATATATATCGAGAGAGGGGAAGATTGTACGATTTATAACAGAAGTCATATATTGGGAAAGAGAGCAATGCATATATATAGAAAGGGGGAAATTTTATGATTTACAACTGAAGTAAATTTCGCGTACAACAAAATCGTAGGATAAATTTCAGAGGAAACATTTTTAATCAATGAAACGGGCGGATGGAAAAAAGCGTCTGACCCTCTAAGAGGAAACGTCAGAATGATAAATTAAAAACTAAGAAAATCGAATGAGATATGAGGGGAAAATTGTTTAAGTTCGTGAAGACGATTGAGAGAAAAAAAAACGTAAAGCTCTCAACGTTATGGTGGATTTGAATCATTAAAGATCTCCAACTGATGCTTCAAAATCTTTTGTCTACACAGGCTTGTCGGGAATTGTTAATAACTAACGCCTCAACAAAATTGAGATGGTTGTTGGACCTGGCACTGTGTAAAACACACACACACATATATATATATATATATATATATATATATATATATATAATAATAAAACTCCTACGCTATGAACTTTGGATCTGTCCATAGCGTAAGATTGGCCATAGCGTAGGATAAATATGATGACATGAAAAGATAGAGAATATGAGTTTAGGTTTGGCTAACTATAGTGATATTTTTTAGGATAATTAAAGACACTATATGTAAAAAAATGGATTTTTTATGAAAATCGCTCCAGATAAGGCATGAAGCCACTTAATGTTAGGAGCTAAAAATAAAATCCTACTTCAAGGGCAGAAACTAACAAACGATATGTGCTAGATAGATAGATTCTACTCCAGAAAACAACAATTTTTCCTCCTTTGTCAGAAACATCGCTCATGGAATGTGAGGACTAAAGGACAAAATAAAGGAAGCGAGGGTTACGAGACTACCGAAAGTAACCCCAAGGTCCACTTTTATCATTTATTAAGAAAATGATTAACGCAAATAGACATTAAATGCCTAAATATTAAAATAAATTGTTAACAGATTATGTATATATATATATGTATATATATATATATATATATATATATATATATATATATATATATATATATATCACTGCACTAAAATTACTGAATATCCTCATTATTTTCAAAATCATTCAGGTTCAATGATTTCATTTAGTCTTTTATGTTTTGTCGAAATTTGGATACTTTGTTCAGTTTTATTTTCTTAATGAACATTTTTCTTTGTGAAGAAGGAACCATCTGTATATCATAGTTATTAAAGCAACTCTTTTCTTCCATAAATGTTAGAAGTGATTCTGTATTTCTTTCTGAAACTTTAAAAAGGGTTTACGTTCGAAAGTATATCGACAAAAATATTTTTAAATATATTTTTATAGAAATATATCAATTAACTTTATCATTAGCTTTTTTAATCGCTAAGTTTATAGCGTATGAAGTTCATATTTAATGTTGTTCATAGTGTAGAGAGTTATTCGCCTATGGGGTTCATAGCGTAGGAATTTTACTGTATATATATATATATATATATATATATATATATATATATATATATATATATATATATATACATGTATATATATGGTACGTCAATGAAAATTAGTAAGACCTGCAAATGGAAGCAAATCGGTATTTTCAGTTGTTCAAAACAAGGAGTAGTTTAGTTAATAAAAACATTTATTTTTCATCTCTTTCTTTCCTTAACCCAGGTTTTTCAAAGATTAAAATCTTATCATCAGAGGAAAAATTATGATTGATAAGTTGACAGGGTAGGACTGTCCTACCCTGTCAACTTATCAATCATAATTTTTCCTCTGATGATAAGATTTTAATCTTTGAAAAACCTGGGTTAAGGAAAGAAAGAGATGAAAAATAAATGTTTTTATTAACTAAACTACTCCTTGTTTTAAACAACTGAAAATACCGATTTGCTTCCATTTGCAGGTCTTACTATTTTTCATTGACGTACCATATTTTTGCTCTATCCAGTATATTGAGCTTTCCTTATTTCACAATAGGTCCAACTCTCTAAAGTTTACCTTTTAGTTATAATTTACATACATGTATATATATATATACATGTATATATATATATATATATATATATACATGTATATCTCTCTCTCTCTCTCTCTATATATATATATATATATATATATATATATATATATATTCCATGATAAATGCCAGTATACTGACATTATATGCCCTTAATAGGGTTAAGATGAAAATTCATATACACTAAATGTACAAAAGCAAGGAAATTCCCAAATTTTTACACTTTTATTGTCATTAAAAGTATGACTACATATCAACCAAACCATTTCATTATCACATCACTACAGTATAAATCTCTATGCATGAGTGGATGAAGTGTGTGAGGTGCGCTTAAGAAAAATTCCTACCAGTAAAATACATAGCCCTGTTGTGCTCGCATACCCTTAATGACAATAAAAGTATACAAATTTGGGAATTTCCTTGCTTTTGTACATTTAATGTATATGAATTTTCATCTTAACCCTATTAAGGGCATATGATTTCAGTATACTGGCATTTATCATGGAATGTCACTACTTTTGTAAAGGCTATGCCTCAATACAATGAACATTTTAAAGGTTTTTAGAATTTTCTAGAAAACTAAGGTATATGGTAAACTAAAATAAAAAGGCCATCAACTAGACCCTAGAACCTCTATCTCTGCCAAAAATCAGCTGAATCTATCAAATAGTTGATGAGATACAGGGTGGCACATACGTACGTACACACGGATAACACAAAATCATGCCTGACCTTTCTGGATCTCTGGGTTTCCTTGACTAAGGATGCTTAAATTCTACACACTTATAGAACCTATCAAATAAAAATTGTGTGCAAAGTTTTAACTAATTTGGTTTATTGGTTTTTGAGTTATGATTAATCAAAGAAATGAGATTTCTAACATAGGCCGTTTTTGTAGTCTATTAAGGGATAGAGCGCTCTCGCGCCTCCCTTGATAAGAGAGCGTGCGGACTCAACGCTGACTTGATGGACCGGGTCCGTGCCTTGTGACCTGAAATTATCACTTCCCTGCATTGATGAGAGCATAAGCTCGAAACGACGTCGTCTTTAGGTAAATATAATTCCATATTAATTTAAAAATATTATTATGAAAAGCTCCTTTAAGAAAATAAAGTTGAGCACTGTTGGGAGATGTTAAACAATAGAGATACACTTAAGCTACAAAGCGAGGATCCGATTAGGTTCGTTGAGTCCTATAGATTGTCTTGATGTTTATCGCACGCCGCAATTGGCATAAATATAACTTATTCTCTTTAATTCGATTTAAATTTAGCAACGCTGGATTGCATCACAGAACAAAATCGCATTACGTTTAGCATTTTAAGCATTTAAGACAAATTCTAGTCAATAACACTAACATTATACATTCCGAAACCAATTTAGAAAAAAATTAAAAGACTCGAAGCTATCTACATAAAAACATTACAACCTAAAATTTACAACATCACATATAAAACCAGTAATACCATTTTTAAATGCTTAACGTAATGCGATTTATGTTATGTGATTTAATCAAGCGTTACTGAATTTAAATCGTCGACGACTTCCCGGAACAATGCGAAAAACGTTCTATGCGCGTTTCTCTACCGTCTTTTTAAAATTCTTTTCTTTCTCCAGCTTTTTTGTTAATTTGCTTTTGACACCTGAGAATGATTCGACGAAGAATCGAAAACGTTCGTGAAACCTGTGAAACCTATGAAATATTTATTAATTATTTTGATTTTAATACAAAAAAGACCATCAGAAAAATTGAAAAAATAAAAAAGTATAATTAAACAGACGAATTCATTTATTTTTGGCAACGTTTCCATATATATATATATATATATATATATATATATATATATATATATATATATATATATATAGAGAGAGAGAGAGAGAGAGAGAGAGAGAGAGAGGTAGAGAGAGATAGAGAGGTAGAGAGAGAGACAGAGACAGAGAGAGAGAGACAGAGATAGATAGATAGATAGATAGATAGATAGATAGATAGATAGATAGAGAGGGGGAAGATATAAATAAATCGACAAAACCAAAAATACTTTACCTGTCGCGTATTTTTGTGATATGAATAAAGATAAACGTTTATTTCACATTTAAGACAAACAAAAAAATGTTTTCTAAATATTTCGCATTTTTTTAATAAATCCAATTAAATAGGAAAGGAAATACTGTAGTTAGGAACCTTTTCACGCCATTCATGCGGAACGTGACGGTGCGCACTGACGTCAGCCCACGTAACTATTTTTGCACAAAACCGTTAGATATTTTAAAATTCGCCTTTTTTTCCTGTTTGTATTTGTATTCAAATGTATAAATATGTTGCGAGTTGTATTAATAAACTGCTGCGATCGGACATCCTGTGAAACAGCAGTAAACTGTTAGAGTACGTCACATCTCTTATTTGTTATGCTTATACATATATACACAGACATATATAGAGAGAGTTTGAATTACCTACTAGACACAATCCTCGAGTGTTTTCGGTTTCTCTATACAAGGGTTTGTCAGGATAACCTGACATGAGGATACTACAACTAAACCCTGACTTAATATTCAAAATAACATAGTATTCAAAGCCCAAATAAGATCCCATCGACACGGCTATACACTGGCTCATACGAGGAATGGTGCGCCTTTTTCAAGTAATGTTACCTCAAGTAACAGCACTTAGCTGAGTACTCCACCAGACTTGATGAATTCTTGTCATGGAATCTTGTAAGACCAAAAGACCACAACAACGATATAATATAATATAGTTAACTGGTCAATTAGGGAGAGCAAAATGACTATTCTTAACTTTTTTACTAACTGAACGTTTGACAGGTAATGGGGAATATTAATGAAATATTCGAATATCTATGTATGTTATGTAGAGATCAAGTGTTAGCTCTTTACTGACTCAATGTTCGACAGATAAAGGGGAACTTTGATAGTATATTCTAATATCTATGTGTCTCATATAGAGATCAAGTGTTAGTCCCGGGAAGAAGCTCCTTTATTTCTGAGAACTTCGACTGAAGTAAAATTAAACAAAAACATATTAATACGAGAAGACGGGTAAAATTAATTATCGTAACACGAGAGTTTTGCAACACTTGTATGCCCCCTTACGAAAATTAAAATCAACATATAATGCTACTAAACCTTATAGGGAGGTGATATCGACACGGACTGAAGACCTGGGTGTTCTAAGTTCGAAACCAGTCGATTTCACAGTACCACTTTAACTTAGGGATGTTGGCAACCTTCCCGTAATCCTTTTTGTAAGCACCCGATGTCTTTCCAGGAAGATTTCTAACTAGAAAACATCGGGGAATCTAATGCCAACACCAGATTCATCTGATTCAAACGGAAGAAGACTAAACCTTATGTCTAAAGTCCTTTTCCCAATTCTGATCAAAATCCCTAAACCTTATGTCTAAAGTTCTGATCGAAATCCCTTACATTATATTGATTTTTGAAAATGTCTGAAATTAAGACTAAAGCTTAAGTTATCTTAAGAAGAAAATTAAATTAAGGGAATCTTGCTTAATTCGTGTCGGATGACGATGGATTAAATTTAATGCAAATATGAAACATTTGAATTTTTAAATGAGAGGTTTTGCTTTTTATTATGCCTTCTAAAACCTTTACAATATTCCAAAGGAACAGACAGTCAGGAAATCTATATATTAATACGCTAGCGTCTACCTATCTGTGTCACGCTGTGACACCCCTTTTTAAGCAGATGAGATCGCCCGATCACCGGAGATTAATAGTTTTAAGCGGTGAATTTAATATACATCGAAGGGGGGTGGGGACAAAGTTAGTACTTACTTTTGCCCCAGAGCAACATGGAGATGGAGAGCAAGAGTAAGAGGAAGGAGAGATGATGGAGGGGCGACCGGGGTGAGATGGCGACCGCAGAAAACACAGCTTTTGCTCCGGGCAACCGGTTAATATAAATAAATATATATACTTCCATCCTGTCACGCAAAAGTAAACGAGTAAAATGTGTGCCTATTTCTAGCCATCGGAATATTGTTAAAAGTAAATTATACAAATTCATGGAGAAAACATCGTGGAATTTCCACAGTGTCCCGCTAGTATATATAATTTAATGTTTAATGCTTAGTATTAACATTCCACAAAGATCGAAGATATGTGACTTTTCTCGAAGAGCATCCATCCCTTCTTTGCCCCGCCTGCATAAAATGTCAGTAAATTAGCGTAGGATTTTATCCTGTACATAGAAATATAGAGACATATGCACATACCAAACTATATATTTACTTCGCTATGCATGTGCCGATTAGACAAAAATATACATAAATTATAAAATGATTTTTTTAATATAGAAATTAAATAAATAATTAAAAACATACTTCAGTATTTGCTCTAACTGTCACATATGTTTAAATAAATATATATATATATAAATAATAATAAAATTATTTGTTTTGCTGTAGAAATTAAATAAATAATAAAAGACATATTTAAGTATTGTCTCTTACTTGTCACCTATGTTTAAAAAATATACATAAATAATCAAATGATTTGTTTTAATGTAGAAATTAAATAAATAAATAAAACATACTAAAGTATTTGCTCTAACTTGTCACGTATGTTTAACAAAATACATATATGAATAATAAAAGTATATGTTTCACTGTAGATATCAATTAAATAATTAACAAAATACTTAAGTATTCGCCTTAACTTGTCAACATATGTTTAACAAAATACATATATAAATAATAAAATGATTTGTTTTACTGTAGATATTAATTAAATAATTATAAGAATACTTAAGTATTTGCTCTAACTTTTCACATATGTTACAATATATATATATATATATATAAATATATATATATATATATATATATATATATATATATATCATAAAATGATCTGTTTTAATGTAGTAATTAAATAAATAATATTTACAAATACTTAAGTATTTGCTCTAACTTGTCATATATGTTTAAAAAAATATATACATGAATAATAAAATGATTTGTTTTAGTATTTCAATTTTTTTTAAAAACCCTTAAAAACATACTGAAGTATTTGCTCTAACTTGTAACATATGCTTCAATATATATATATATATATATATATATATATATATATATATATATATATATATATATATAAATTATCAAATGATTTTTTGTAATGTAGAAATTGAATCAATAATAAAATCATACTTTAGTATTTGTTCTAGCTAGTCACATATGTTTAAGAAATATATATATAAATAATAAAATGATGTGTTTTACAGGAGAAATTAAATAAATAATAAAAAACTTTCTGAAGTATTTGCTCTAACTTGTCACATATGTTTCATAAAATATATACATAAATAATAAAGGACTTTAAATGTGGAAATTAAATAAATAATATAAAAACTGTTGTGACCCTGTTAGGGGCCGAAATAAAGACACGGAAACACGGGGTTACAGGAACAAAAATATATTATTTAAGAAAAAGAATATATATACAAGGAGTGGTATTCTGAACAACCAGTATAGAACTGGGGTTGAAGAAGACTGTGAGTTGAAATGCTTCTCGCATTTTATTATGGATGGACGAGTCCATTTGTTCTTCGTACATGTACGGCCCCATAACACCCCCTTCCAAGCCTTACCTCCTCAGGAGTCTTAGTAACGTTTCCTTTTCGGATTTATCTCTATGTAGTCTGAAGCCATTCGTTTTCTTTTTGGCTGCCGTTTCTGTGTGACTACCTGGTGTGCTGGTAAGTTGAAAGTGGCATTTATCACGTCCCTCACGTCTTCTACTTGTGGAGAGCTGTCAGTGTCATCTGACAGTCTTTTTCTGATCTGATTCAGATGTCTCTTATACGAGAACTGTGGTCCGTTTATAATATAGATCATCGACCCGATCCTCTTTTCAATTGTACCGGGTTCCCAGAACAATGCGTCGTTTTTGTACATCTTAAAGTATACCCTATCTCCTGGGCTGTATTTTTTCTTCGGTACCGTAGAGATTCGATCATAATTATTTTGTTTAGGTAGTAACTTATCAAACACGGACTTTATTTTAAGCACAAACATCATCTCTGCGGGGGATAATGAAGATGGGACGTTTACGTTTTTAGTAATTCTATATACTTGCAGAAATTGTTGCTTAGGAATATCACCGGCCGGTTTTAGTGTTCTTTTTAACGTGTCTACAAAACGTTCCCCCTGGCCGTTTGACGTAGGATGATACGGGGGAGTCGTTATATGTCTGATTTGAAACGTCGCGCAGAACTCCTCATAATCTGATGACGGGAACTGCGTCCCATTATCACTCACCAGACAATCCACTACCCCAAAACGGGCGAATAGTTCATGTAGGAATCTTATCGTAAGCTCCGACGTCAGACTTTTGCAACGTAGTACCTCGGGCTACTTCGAAAAACTATCGACTACGATTAAGTATTAAAAACCTTCCAGTGGTCCCGCGAAATCCACGTGGATTCTTTCCCACGGACGGTCGGTCTTTGGCCATGGGCTAGGTTTTATATGCGTTCTTTTGCCGCCAAGGCACAGCCTTTACACAGCTTGACTGTTTTTTTCAATGTCATCATCCATACCTGGCCAGTACACAAAACTCCTCATTAAACACTTCATCCTGCTTATCCCTGGATGGCCAACATATAAATCTTTTAGAATTTTCTTTCGTAGTTTTTCTGGGATGACCACCCTTTCGTTGTGCATGAGTACCTCATCACAGAGTAAGAAACTCTTTGCCACATGTGCATCCTTATCTACCATTTTCATGTTTGTGCTGGTGATAAATTCATCCTCGTGAGCTTCTTATTGTATCTCGTATGGTGTCACCGGGAGCTCTCTCACTTTATTGCACAAAATCTCTTTAAAGTCTCCTTCTGTTTGAAGGGACGCGATCACTGTGTCTTCTAGAGTCTCTCTCTTTGTATGATAGATTTTATTTGAAGGCAAATGCTGCATTTTGAAGTTGTAATTTAATAAGATAGTTCACCATTTTTCTAGCCTATTAGCCGTATATACCGGTAGGCCATTTTTACATCCATAAATTGTAATTAGCGGCTTATGGTCTGTCTGTAAAGTAAATCGTCTACCATATATGTATCGGTGAAACTTTATTACCGCAAATATTATTGCTAGGGCCTCTTTCTCGATTTGAGAATACTGTTTTTCCGCTGAGAGCAAGGTCCTAGATGCATGTGCAATGGGTTTATGGGTCCCATCCGGCATTATATGTAGGATACACGCTCCTAAACCATATGAACTAGCGTCGCTAGCCACGATTATGTCCAAATCTGGGTTGTAATGTATTAGAAATAACTCTGACGTAAGTCTTTCTATAATTTTATTAAACGTATCCTGGCATTCAGGTGTCTACACCCAGGCTTTATCTTTTTTCAATAACTCATTTAATGGAGCGCGCAAATTATGCATTTCTGGGATAAAGGCCTGGTAGTAATTTGCTATCTCCAGGAAGCACTGTAATGTCGTGACGTTTTCTGGCGCCATCATGTTTTTTATCGCGGTAGGCCGTTCTAGGTCCGCCTTCTGCCGTCCTTGTCGATCACATGACTCAGGTATTTTATTTCCTCCAGGAAAAAATCACATTTTTCTTCTTTTACTTTGAACCCATAATCTTGGATTCTCGCAAACACTTGATTCACACGTTTCTGGTGTTGTTCGATATCTTTGCTGTTAATCAAAATGTCATCAAGATACGCTATCGCAAAATCTAGTCTGTCCAGCATTGTATCCATTACTTGTTGGAAAATGGCTGGCGCGACTTTCACTCGGAAAACTAACCTTTCGAATTTATATAAACCACGATGTGTGTTTATACATAACAGCTTCGAACTATCCT
Source organism: Sepiola atlantica (assembly GCA_963556195.1). Taxonomy (NCBI): domain Eukaryota; kingdom Metazoa; phylum Mollusca; class Cephalopoda; order Sepiida; family Sepiolidae; genus Sepiola; species Sepiola atlantica. The sequence continues at coordinate 36,637,631 of OY744527.1, read as the reverse complement.
TATCTACCGGTATTTGGAGGTATGCCTCACTTAGGTCTATTTTAGAAAAACATCTTCCTCCATTTAAACTTGAGAACACTTCCTCGGGGCTGTGCTTGGGTAGTGATAGTCTTCTACAGCTGTATTCAAACCCGTTGAAAAATCTGCACATACGCAAATCTCATTAGATGTTTTCTTTACATAAACCGTGGGTGCTGCCCACTGCCTGTGTTTCACTTTTGATAAAATACTAGTCTCTACAAGTCGGTCTAGTTCCTCGTTTATTTTTTCTATCGAGGCAAAGGGTACTTTTCTTTCTTTTTTAAATACCGGCTGTGCATTTTCTTTAAGTTGAGATTTGGCAGCCATCTAAGTGCAGCGCCCAAAACCGCCAGAAAAAAACCACGGGAAAAGATTTTTAAAATTCTCGTTGCAATTTTTCCGATTCCGTTGCTCGACTATTTATTTTTATACAAAATGTATTTATTGGCAATTTCCATAAATCAAATGCCTGCATCCAGTCCGAACCGAAAAGATTATTTGAATCCTTCAGCACCAGTATTTTTAGTTTTTTAGTATTTCCCATTAGGAAACCATTTGTGATTAATTCTCCTTCAAATTTAATTATTTCCCCAGTCACTGTGCTGGCCAGCCTGTTCGTTTTTAATAAAGTGGGTTCATTAAAGATTCTCCACGTATGTAAATGTATTATGGAGACATCTGACCCCGAATCCAATTGAAATTTTATATTTTTATTCAGGATTTCGACCTGTACAAATTTTCTTATGTTAATGCATTTTTCATTCTTTGTCCTAGTTGCTTGAACCCGCATTTTATTTCCTCTGTCTGTTCTGCAGTGCGAACTTTTATGTCCGACCTTTTTGCAATTAATACAGGACTTAAAACGGAAAGGACAGTCATTGTACCAATGTGGGCTACCACAGCGTGAACAAGAGCTCGGTGGCCATTTATTTGTCTTTTTACCTGGTGACTTGTCTTTGCTGCATAAAAATCACTATTTCTGTTTTGACTTATTTTTTTATACGGTTGAACTTTTGTTTGTTGATGTACTTTTTTTTATATGCACAATGCCCGATAATTCAATGTCTTTTGAGTCCTGTTTTACATTGATAAATCTTTGACAGTCCTCGGCCAACTTTTGTAGTGTAAGGCTTGGTTCATTCTCTAATTTATTTAGGACTCTACGCCTTATCTCCGTGTCATTTCCTGAGACTAATCTTTGTACGAAAATTAAACACTTGAAATTATCGGCACTTAATTCAGCTAGTTTAAAATCGTCACAATGTTTGTTTACTATTGATGCAAAAGTAGCGTAATCTTCCTCGTCCTTTTTACCAGGTTTATGCACTTCCAGCGTTTGTGAAATAAGGTGGTCTTGGGACTGAACAATTCCGTTAATAATTTTACCACTTCTATAAACGTTAAATCGCTAGTTTTCCGAGGCAAAATGAAAACCACGAATTTCGTATGTTCCGTGGTACCTAGTTTCCTAAGTAGCAGGCGAACCTTTGTTTAGTCAGACCAATTTTCGCAGTCAATTCTATATAAATCTTCATATCTTCGAAAATATGTTGCGAACGTATTTTCTTCCGAATATGTGAAATTATCGATGGCGTTCCACACGGCGTTCTGCGAAAACGCGTTGTCACTTTCATCCCCTTGGTCTCTACGCGATATTGTTTGCATAAGTGTTTCTAATCTGTCGTCATTTTCTTTCTTTTGCTGACACATCTTTATATTTTGCTCGAGGAGAAGCTTTTGAAACTTTTATTCAGTTTGCTGTTGTTGTTGTTTTTCATTTTGCTCGTGTAAAAGCTTTTGAAATTTTTCCTCAGCCTGTTGATGTTGGGAGATTTGAAATCTGGTTAATTCGGCAGTGATTGACTTAAGGTATTCCATATTTATTTATTTTTAATTTAAAAAATTTTTTTTTTAGAAAATGAATATTTTCTTTTTTAGTATGGCTTTGTAAGAAGGTATTTTCCTTAGATTAGCACTTGCTAGACACCATCTTAATTGTGAAAAGATTATGAAACCTTTTTTACTACGCTTTATGCGTTTTAGTTTTAGAAAGAAAAAAATACTGTTTCGCAATTTTTTCTTTTTGGTGGAAATAAAATCATATTCCATTATTTGTAACATATTCTAACAGAGTTAGAATAACAATGTAGGGAGAGAGAGAAAAAAACTGACCCTTTTTTTCAATTAAGAAAATAATCAATTTGGTTTATCGTGTTTGTTTTCACCGATAACTTGTTTTCAGAACAATACAATGTGTATTCGATTTCATCAAGTGTTGTTCCTTTTAAAATCCAACGTCGGTTTTTCGAACGTTCCGGCAAAAATTGTTTGTTGGTTTGTTTTTTTTCTGTTGTAACTCGTCGATAGTTTCGTTGTGGTTTCCCGTATAAGTGTGGGTACTTTGTCGACCATTAGTTGGCGACCCGTGTCAGTTCGAATTGCCTCGTCGCCAGTTTGTTGTGACCCTGTTATGGGCCAGAATAAAGACACGGAAACACAGGAACAAAAATATATTATTTAAGAAAAAGAATATATATACAAAGAGTGGTATTCTGGACAACCAGTATAGAACTGGGGTAGAAGAAGACTTCTCGCATAATATTATGGATGAACGAGTCGTACATGTACGGCACCAAAACAAAAACATACTTAAGTATTTGCTCTAACTTGTCACATATGTTTAACAATATATATATATATATATATATATATATATATATATATATATATAATAAAATGATATTTTTGATGGAGAAATTAAATAAATAATTAAAAACTTACTGAACCATTTGCTCTAACTTGTCACATATGTTTGAAAAATATATATATAAGTAATAAAACAATTTGTTTTACTGTAGAAATTGAATAAATAATAAAAAATATACTGAAGTATTTGCACTAACTTGTTACATATGTTTGAATATATATATATATATATATAAATAATAAAATGATTTGTTTAAATTTAGAAAGTAAACCCATAATATAAAAAAACATACTTAAGTATTTACTCTAACTTGTCACATATGTTTAAAAAAATAAATACATAAGTAATGAAATTATATTTTTATTAACGAAATTAAATAAATAATTAAAAGGATAGTGAAGTATTTTCTCTAACTTGTCACATATTCTTCGAAAAGCATATATATAAATAAACAAATCAGTATGTAAATAAATATATTTAAAAAAATATTTAAGTATTTGCTCGAACTTGTCACATATGTTTTTAAAAATATATACATAAATAATCAAATCATATATTTTATGACGACAAAATAAATAATTAGAAACCTACTGAAGCTGTTGCTCTAACTTGTCACATATGTTTAAATATATATATATATATATATGATATATATATATATATATATTTTTAGGAAAAAATTAGGATACTAAAATATGAAGACAAGAACATTTTAAATAGACGAGACGAACTGATGGCAAAATGTAGACACAGGCACAGGTTTAAAATCAACAGCACGTTTTAAAGTTCTTTGAAAATAACAATTCTTTTAAAGTATAGTTACAATAAGAGTTATAACTGTAAAGGTAAATGTTAACAAATTAGTAATTTTTTTTTTTTTTTTTTTTAGTAAAACTCTAGTTTGTAAATTAATCGTGCTTAAATGTCGCCAAACTTTAATTCCGTATTGACGTTATAACCAATTAAGTTTACTTATAATTTCCTATATAAATCGAAATCTTCGTCCTGAATTTTCGTCTTTTTATTTCTAATCATAAATAATTCATCGTGAACGCCCGAATCTTTACCAATTTTGTAAATAAACCGTTTTTAAATTGTCGCTAAACTTTAATTCCATAGTGTAAATCATCTCGAATCTTGACGCTATACAACTTAAATTTTTAATATGTTCTAATCTAAACCGAAATCTTCGTCCTACATTTTCGTCTTCTAATTTTTAATCGTAAATAATTAAACGTAGTTTTTAATCGTGAACGCTCGAATATTTCATCATATATTTTTACCCATAAAGCTCACATTCGAAATTTTAAATGAGATGATTTATTTGTTTAAATAGCAAAAAAGAATTCTTTTATATATATTTTTATATTTCTGCATATATTAAAAAAATAATCTTACTTCTGTCACCCCTCCTCGATTATTTTAACATTTACCTCGTTTTTACATAGACCAATCACAAAAGTGAATTTATCTTTTTAAGACGATCAATTTCTCTCATTATTTGGTTTTTTTGACGTGGTTGTCTATACATCTGAGGAGACCTAATTAAAGGGGTCGAAATAAGTTATTATGTGTACAACCTTAATGTGTGTATAGTTTTTCTTTTTATAATTCTATATATATATATATATAGTGTAAAATCCACACATGAGCTCTTACACATACTGCATACCCCAAAACACAGATAATAAAATTACTGCATCACTCGACGTTGAAAGTCTGTTTACAAATGTCCCTGTATACAAAACAATTGATATAATTATTAATAACATATATAATAACCGATCCCTCCCCCACTAAAAATTGATCCTGAAATACTTAACAAGTTATTATTAATTTGCACAACTGAAGTCCCATTCCATGACCATAAGGGCAACATATATACCCAAATTGGCGGAGTTTCTATGGGATCTGTCCTTGGACAGACCTTTAGTAATTTTTACATGGCCGACCCCGAAAATAAAATATTTAATATAATCACTAAACCTTCCATTTATGCCCGCTACGTTGATGATATTCTTATTTTAGTAAATAGTATAGATGAAATAAAAAAAACTACAAGATACTATTCTAAATAATCTAGTTCTTAAATTCACTCATGAGCTTAATGTTAACAATAACATTCCGTTTTTAGATGTTCTCATTGACTCCAACAGTGATGCATTCATCACCTCTCCCTATAAAAAAACTACATCTATTAACACCTGTATTTTAAGTTTTAAAAGTGAATGCCCATATAGATATAAAATTGCTATGGTCAAAAATCTATTAAACCGTGCAAAATTAATCTCCTCATCCCAAAAAATATTTTTTAATGAATTAAAAAACATAAAGCAAGTCCTAATTAATAATCAATTTCCCAATTATATGGTTGATGAACAAATAAAATTAATGATTAGAAATTTAGATAATCCTACTAATAATAAGCTAAATAATTCCCACTACATAAATCTATTCTATTGTAACCAAATGCACCTAAACTTTGAATTGGATGAAAAAGCTCTTAAAAATATAATACATCGCTATATATCCCCCACCAATTCTGGTGATAAAATACTATTTATCATTTATTATAAAAAAATGAAAACATCAACCTATGTTGTTAAAAATAACACTTCTCAAACCAAAAATACATTAGGAAGAACCAATGTAATATATCAGTTTCAATGCCCTATGGGAGAATGTATCTCCGACAACAATAAAAAAAAAACTAATTCTTACATAGGTTTCACTTCCACAACACTATCCCGAAGACTCACCCTACATCTCTCCGACACTAGCTCTATATGCCAACACCTAAAAAACATAATGGCACCCCCTCCATTGGTCTTTGTTCTTCAATTTTTTCAAAGTGAAATGGAACTAGGTAATATTTAATTGATATAAATACCATATTACCAGATTTATCCTCTGACGAGAAGAGTTTTATCTTTGAAAAACCATGGTTTAAGGATTAATGTAACTCCTTGCATCTGAACTTTCGATGTAATTAAATTTGTATTAATTCATGTACAATTCTTTATCTTCATCTTTCTTTCTTTAATATTGATTGCTCTACTCAAAGTATTGAGCTTTATTTTATCGAGATAGATCACTACGATATTTCGCTTATCGTTAATTCTATTATCATTACATATATATATATATATATATATATATATATATATATATATATAAACAATGCTTTGTTTTCATTTATTAATTAAATAAATAATTAAAATTATACTTAAGTATTTGCTCTAACTTGTCACTTATGTTTTAAATAATATATATATATAAACAATACAATGCTTTGTTTTCATGTAGTAATTAAATAAATAATCAAAATTATACTTAAATATTCGCTCTAACTTGTCACATATGTTTCGAAATATATATATATATATATCAATAATAAAAAATAGTTTTCTTAATGAATTAATTAAATAAATAATTAAAATTATAATTAAGCATTTGCTCTAACTTGTCACATATGTTTTAAATAATATATATATATAAACAATACAATGCTTTGTTTTCATGTAGTAATTAAATAAATAATTAAAATTATACATAAGTATTTGCTCCAACTTGTCACTTATGTTTTAAATAATATATACATATATATATATATATAAACAATGCTTTGTTTTCATGTAGTAATTAAATAAATAATTAAAATTATACATAAGTATTTGCTCCAACTTGTCACTTATGTTTTAAATAATATATACATATATATATATATATAAACAATGCTTTGTTTTCATGTAGTAATTAAATAAATAATTAAAATTATACTTAAGTATTTGCTCCAACTTGTCACTTATGTTTTAAATAATATATACATATATATATATATATATATATATATATATGTGTGTGTATATATATATATATATAAACAATGCTTTGTTTTCATGTAGTATTTAAATACATAATTAAAATTATACTTAAGTATTTGCTCTAACTTGTCACTTATGTTTGGAAAATATATATATAAATAATAAAAGTATTTTTATTAATGAATTAATTAAATAAATAATTAAAATTATACTTAAGTATTTGCTCTAACTTGTCACATATGTTTCAAAATATATATATATAAATAATACAAGTATTTTTCTTAATGAACTTATTAAATAAATAATTAAAACATTCTTAAGTATTTGCTCGAACTTGTCACTTATGTGTTAAATAATATATATATATATAAACAATACAATGCTTTGTTTTCATGTAGTAATTGAATAAATAATTAAAATTATACTTAAGTATTTGCTCTAACTTGTCACTTATGTTTCGAAATATATATGTATACGTCATAAAATGCTTTGTTTTAATGTAGTAATTAAATAAATAAGTTAAAACATACTTAAGTATTGTCTCTTACTTTTCACATATGTTAAAAAATATACATAAATAATCAAATGATTTGTTTTTATGTAGAAATAAATAAATCAGTAAAAACATACTTAAGTATTTGCTCTAACTTGTAACTTATGTTTATACAATATATATATAAATAATAAAATGACTTGTTTTACTGTAGAAATTAAACGAAATAAAATATCAAAACGGATGTCCGACATTTATTTATAGCAAAAAAGTATTAAATATTTATCTTGTATGCGAAAAAGTTATAAAGCTTTTAAATATAACCACTTTTGCTGGCATTACTTTATATATAAGATTTTTTTAAACTGAAAATAATGATGGCTAGCCTCCCGATGTGGGACGGTTTTATAACCCACGCTACATTTTTGTAATATAATTGCATCGATTTATGTCATTTGATTTCAGTTAATTTTTTAATTTAGGACATTTTCTTTTCATTTTTTTGTCGAGCCGGTTTCGCGGACGTACATGCTTCGCTGAATATCAGTGTAGTTAACCATTTATATTTGATATTTAACAAGTAATGTCACAATATTTCTCGTGGTTGACCGACAGAGATTACAAAAGAAATGCCCGGCAAAAAATAACGGCTAACCCTAACCTTAACGTCATGCTGAGCACAAAAGAAAAGAGGATACTAAATAAATAATACAAATTAATAAAGCGAAACACGTGGGTTCTTTTTCTTTTGATAAAAATCGAGACTTGTGTTTTTGAAAGTAGAAAAATAAGATAGGAATCTCTTTAGGCGAGGCCATAGAAAATAGTTATTTTTATCTGTTTCGTTATGCTGCATAAATCTTCGTTGGGATCGTCTAATTAGCTTTATTTCGACTCACTAATGTGACATCAGTGGGCGGAGAGGAAAAGTACGATTTCAAAGTCGTTTTGAGTCCCTTTAGTTTTGTTCACGTTTCCATTACTCAAAATTATACACATTTGTTGAATTTAATTGTAACAGATTATATAATAATAATAACGGGACCAGTGTACGTGCATTGCCTGGGAAAATTAAAAATCTCAAGTAAATTTATGATAAGAAATTTAATAAAAGGAAATGAAGAGTGAAAAGTATGAAAAATGTAAGTGATTGTTAACGAACAATTACTTCTATGGTTGCTGAATGCAATCTTTTAATCGGTTATTCCGTCAATCAAGAATATAAAAGAATAGGCAATAAAAACGCCCCCTCAAAGTAAATGTTGGTTAAAAGATCATCCCCTAATGTAGAATTGCTAAAAGACAATAATAAGATCACAAATATAAAATACAAAGACATGCCAGTAAATGATGGTGGCAATGGTAATATATCTGAGCGTGGGAGTGAAAATACTCTCAACTTCCCTTATGGATGACTATTTTAGATGAAAATGTCGAATTGGATAAGATGTTTAAAATATTGGAACAAATAAATCGAACGCATATTCTCAAAAAACACCCATTAAGAATTAGCCTAAATCGATACACAAGCACATTTGCTTATAGAGCTTTCAACCAGAAAGCTATACAGCTCAATAAAATAAGGGAAATCACTAAACTTTATGTATATATGATAAAGAACCTTACTGATATATACTTGAATTTCGTCAAGCTTTCATCTATATATATAAAGTAATGAGGTATTCTCCCCCAAACTTTGACTGTAGACTGTTTTTCCTTTGTAACTTTGACTACAGTAAGAAAATAACCTCATACATGATAGGCTACACTTTTCCGCTCCCAAATAACAGTAATTCCTCATGCGTGTCTTACAATAAAATAATTACATTTTCGATGTTGAACAAAAAAAAATTATTATTCCGAGTTTTCTACCTCTCCAAAAAACATATTCGAAAGAGAAGGTAGCCACGATTATCCCTCCTCATACAATTAGTCCTCATACGCAATCCATCGACATCGGGAACTTTTTATAGAGGGGAAAACAATTCATCGCACCGTCTGTTCCATGATTCTGTAATTTCTATTCTGATATTCTGACTGCATGATAATTGCACGTTATTCAATAGCCTCATTCTCTTTAAACGAACACATTCGACAACAGCCATGCTGGCAGGCAATATTTTGAACGGTGAACTTTTCAATTTACTTTTACCTAATTTAAAATAAGTTCTTTATTCTTTTTCACGTGAAACGTAAACAAAACAATTCAATTGTCGATCAAACACGATAACATTTACGATTCAATTTGTTATATATATTTTAACTAATATATATTAACCTCAAAATTATCGCATTTTCAAACTTTCTTCAATATTATTTTTTTAACATAAAATGAACGCTTAAGAAACAATGGGGTGGCATTTTTTATCGCCGCCTCTCGCCGCCACCAAGCCCTATAGAGGATTTGCACACGTTACTAAAATTAGACAATCAATCGCAACCATTTAAAAATAACCAGAGAGGTTCATTTTTATTTTTATTTTGTGAATTTGTTACATCGATAGAGTTAGACATGAAGTCGGTTTTTAATGTGGGGAAACATCCATCTCCACAAATAGGGGTACTCCGGATTAGGACAAAAATAAAAATTGCTGCAGTCTTCACTGACCCACGAGAAAAACAGAAATAACGTTAAAGTGTCTGTTATACTATACTTAAGTATAACAGACACTTTAACGTTATTTTTGTTTTCAAAAGTAACATAATTTTGTTTATTAACTTTTTGGGTGAATTTGTTATTTTGATTTCGATTTTTTAATTTTTTAATTTTTACTTTTCAAAATAAAATTTATTTTACACTAAATAGAATTAATTTAAAACTGTGATATCTTATATACTATACTTAATTTTTTTTCGGTACTTCTGCAGTTTACAGACCGTGCTGAAATAATAACGTCATTATTCAGACACCCGTTCGTAGAAGGAGAAATCCTTCTATACTGCAGCAATTTTTTTTCTGTCCTAATCCGAAGCTCTCTTTCTTGTGGGGAGATGGATTTCCCCCAATTAAAAACAGACCTTTCGTCTAACTCTGCTCTATATTTCAATGTTAGCCGATTGATATGAGGCAGTTCCTTAGTTTATATTTACTGATTTATCCACTGTTAACTATTCGGCACTTTTCCCATTGATGTGGTTCCGATTTACTTGCCTCGCCACGAGGGCAGAGTTATACACAAGGTCGGTTTTTAATTTGGCAAAAAATCCATCTCCCAAAATAGGGGCACTCCGGATTGAGACAAAAATTAAAATTTCTGCAGTCTAGAAGGATTTCTCCTTCACTGACCGAGGAGAGAGAAAAATAAGTACAGTAGAACAGATACTACACTTCAACGTTATTTCTATTACGAAAAGTAACACATAACATTAGACGTATTATATAATACGTTATTTGCCTCTTCTTGGTGCTTATGCAGTTTACGTACCGGGCTGTATTTTAGATGAGATTTTTCAAGTTAAATTCAATTTTTCACTGTATCTTTTGTTTATTACATTGTTAGGTGAAAGTACAGAATAGTTAATAAACGCCTACCTCTTCATGTTAAGAATGGGTTTCTACATTATAACGTTATTACTTCAGCCCGGACGGTAAACCGGAAGTCACGTTCAAGGAAAAAAACGACAGGTATTCCAGAATACATACGTATATCAACTCATAAAACTCTACGTGACTAAACTAGGATATACTAAAAAAACGTGACTAAACTAAGATTTACTTAAAAAAACGTGACTAAACTAAGATTTACTTAAAAAAACGTGACTAAACTAGAATTTACTAAAAAATACTGATACTTTCTGTTTCTTTATTTGAGACTGCTTCTACACCTTGTTAGAGGTCCACATAGCGTCAATGACCTAGGTACTATCACTGATCAAGTTAGGAATACATTCAAGTATGCATGTAGTTCACATGGACTACTACAAGATGGTAATGACTGGGATGCTACTTTACAAGAACCATCTGAATATTTGAAACATTTGTTTGCCATCATGTTCAAGACATGTTCAGTGTCTCATCAATAAACGACTTTGGCATATTAACCGCATGATCAAGCTTACATTGTTCAGGGTGGTATTGAACAACTAAAGAAAAACAGACTTATGACAAACACTTCCAGCAGACTTCTGACCAACACGTCCTATTGTTCCACATGGAAGTCCCGCTGATGAGTTCAATGCTTGCATTAAATTGTTATATTTATGAAAGTAAATCAACACTGTAACATTATCTCTACAAACACACGCATGCATCTCAATGACAAGATTGACTAAACTAGGATATACAAACAAAACACTGATACTTTATGTTAGATGTCCACAAAGATTCAATGACCTCAATAATATCACTGGTCAAAGTCCCACTGATCAGCTCATATTTGTAAAAGTACGTCAAAGCCTGTAAAATTATTCACAAACATGTGTTTGCATCTCAATGGTAAGATTGCCGCAATTAACCCTGGAAAGAGGTTATTACTCCATGTATTGCATCAATTGTTTCATCTGCTGGTTTACATTAACATTATTGGGTCTGTGTTCGCGCTGATCAATCATAAGCACCAAATAATTCAATAGTTACAGATTTAGCAAGAGTTTCATGAGTTATGCGAATTTCCCGGGCAACCCTGGGTCACGGGTCAGCTTGTTCGTTTTAAAATCGCTGTGAATCATCATATGTATAACCTTTAAGTGCAACTGGTGTTGATGCTCCTATTTTGGTGCGGTGGGAAGTGAAGTGTCACACCTTAGTTACAATTTCTATTCATTTGAATTTCTATTTGTATTGAATTTGTTCCAGAGTTATTAAACACTAATTAATCGGCGTGGGAGAGAGAGTGTTCGCTTTTGAGGAGAGTGCAGTCTGCAAAGTCAAAAAATGTGGGTGAAAGTGTTCCTGTGTATCACTAGAGCGTTAGTGGAATTGTCCTGTTTGAGGTCCCGCTTGTGTTCGTATATGCGAGATTTTAAGTTTCTGGACGTTGATTGTAAAGTAGACTGTCAATTTAAGATTTTTATTGCTTTATAAAACTTACAATGAGACGAATAAGCAAACCTATCTTTGATATTTTCCGATTTATTTTTTTTGGGGGGGGGGGGCTTGCGTTCGGTGTATCAATTTCATGCCTGCACCTATGTGTGATAGGTTGAGTTGCGTTTATTTATACTTCTATATATTTACATGCATAGTTGTATGCACGCATATATATATATATATATATATATATATATATATATATATATATATATATATATATATATATATATATATATAATTAACTTGTTACAAATATCCAGGGGGTATGAATCCGAAGGAAGTTGAAACCGGGTTTATGAGAGTGCTCAATGAAAATTCAGAGCAAAATATATATTTTTTGATTTTATTCCATTAGTTACGACAAAACAGGTTTTGTTTCATTGGTGCGAATCGCTACCAACTCATCGGGCCGGCGAAAGGAATTCAAATGGCATAAAATTTTAAGTTCACTTAAATCGCACCAATGAAACAAAACCTGTTTTGTCGCAACTAATGGAATAAAATAAAAAAAATAATAAAAAAATATATATATATATATATATATATATATATATATATATATATATATCTTCCACTTTATGTGTGCTTATCCTGGATAGTTTCTCTATCTTTTTCCCTCTTATCGCCTTCACCCCCTCCACCTACCGCCTCCCTTAAACTAGCCCGGTAGGTGCGAAAAGGAAAAAGAAAAAGAATAAGAAAATACATTTTTAAAAAACAATAAGAAAAAAGAATATGTCACCTACTTGTCAAATCATATTTCAATGTCGCTAAAAGTCTTCTCATATGGTCCAATCGGATCATTTTTTCCTTCTCCCATGTGTGTGCCTTCAAAATAAAATTGTTTCCAAATCTTCACTTTTTCGTTAATACTAAGGAAACCGGTCAAATCTCTTGTTTTTGTCTTTCTCCTGCACTTTAACCTGTTTTCCGCTTGTTTTTTTCACACATTTTGTCTACCACGGCATTTCATTTTCATGACTTATCGTGTACCTTACCCCATATATATATATATATATATATATATATATATATATATATATATATATATATATATATATATATATAATTTATTTGAAAACTATATGTTACTTATTTCAGAAAACGTACCGCGGTTTCATCTAGATGGGCTGACTTTTTATATTTAAAAATTCTTTATTCCGAGTGGAATTGTCGGCGTTCTAGAAGAGGTGAAATATATTAGTTCTTACTCCTCTGCGATCGAGAACTTTATTGATTTGTTTTCAACATAACCTAGTACACACACTCTATATATATATATATATATATATATATATATATATATATATATATATATATATATATATATATATATATGTATATATATACTAGCAGGGCTACACGGCGTTTCCCGGGACCATAAAAAACAAGATAGAATATAAATAGCGTGTGTAACATTTTATATATTAAAATATATGAAAATAATATTTTAAAACTTTTATCTCTCCCTCTCTATCTCTCCCGCTCTCTCTAGTCGTCTCTTTATCTTTCTATCTTTCCTTCTCCCACATTTTTCCGTCCCTCTCCGCTACCCCTCTCTTTCTCCTCCGGCCAGCCCATTCGTCTCTCCTGTTTTAATGTGTTGAAAGATAAATCATGTAATTCATTTACCGGAGCTATCCCTTTTAAATGTAATACTGTAATCTTACATTTATTGCTCCTGTACAACGCCGAGTAGAACAAAACACAATGAAATTCTTGATGCCGGGTAATTCCGGTTCCCCCACCCGCGTTCATCATAATATTAAGAGAAATGATGCTGATAATGAAAATAGTCCAAAAAGATTTAAATGTAATACTGTAATATATATTTATTGCTCCCGGACAACTCCAAGTAGAACAATAGATTATGTTACTCCCTCTCGCTTACCAGATATAATACAGTAATGTTAATAATGACACTTTTATTGCTTGCGGACAACGACGAGTAGAACAAAAGTGTGTGTTCCCTCCCCCCGTTCCACTTACAAAATATACTACTTTAATGTTAGTAAGTAGGCCTTCACAGCACTGCGAAAAGTACGGTTAATATCAAACTATGAAGAGAAACGATGTTGATAAATACAATTTATTTGCTCCCTGACAACGGTAAATAAAACAAAAGTTCATGTACTCGCCTCATTAATGAAATATAATACTGTAATGTTTGTAAGGAGGCTTTCGCAGAACTACCAAAAGTATCGTTAAAATCAAAGTATGATGATAAATAATGTTAATAACGATAACTGATTCCGGACAACGCCGAATAGAACAAATAGTCCCAGTCAAATGTTAATTTTTTTGTCAAACCCCACATTTCACAATAATATGAAGATAAATGATGTGGATAAAGATAATAGTCCGAAGAGATTTAATATATTCCAGTTACCAAAAGTAATCATACAATGTTTTATCCCGAACAAATTGTCTCAGTTAATTCCTAATTCCCCCCCTCCATTTTAACATATTCAGAAAATACCTAATGTTGACGAAGTTAAGAGCACAAAGGGGTCTATTATATATCCTTTAACAAAAATAATACTGTAATCTTACAATTTTTGATCTCGGACAACGCCGAGTAGTTACAATAGTCCCATTCAATTCTGAATTTTTCCCACTCCATGTTAACATATTAAGAAGATATGTGATGTTGTATGAAGTCAATAGCCCAAAGAGATTTACTCTATATTCCTTAACAAAAGTAATACTGTAATCTTACATATTTTGATCCTGGGAAACACCGAGTTGAACTAATGGTTTTGTTGAATGCCTAATTTTTAGCCCCCCACCATTCACATAGTCGCAGGCAGTGGCGAGTAATGGCCGACAGTGGCTGACATTAGCGGGTAGTGGCTATCTGGCGAGTATACCCGGCGAACTGAGTGCAAGAGAAATACAAACAATTGCACTTAAAGAGACGGTTAGAATCTTAAAAAGCTCTCTAGGCTGGAGTGTCTGAAATAGTCGGTGAATGTCTGGCATCCGATAGGATGCCCCATCTCTAGCAAAAAACGGAAAGATAAGAAAAATAAAAAATAGAGAGAAGCAAATATATGGGGAGTTTTAATTACCTACTAGACACCATCCTCAGGTGTCTTCGATCTCTCTGTACAAGGGTTTGTCAGGATAATCTGACATGAGGTCTATTTCTCTTTACAGTAAACCCTGACTAAATATTCAAAGTAACATAGTATTCGAAACCCAAGTAAGATGCCATCGACACGGCTATACACTGTCTCATACGAGGAATTGTGCAACTTCTCCAAGTAATGTTACCTCAAGTAACAGCACTTAGCTGGATACTCCACCAGACCGGAGGAGTTCTTGTCCTGGAATCCGGTAAGACCAAGAGATCACAAGACAGATATAATATAACATAGTTAATTGGTCAATTGGGGAGACGAAACTTACTGCCCTTCGCTTCTTTTCTAACTCAATGTTTGACAGGTATAGAATATTAATGGAATATTCGAATATCTATGTATCCTATATATATCCTATATAGAGATCAAGTGTTAGCCACAGGAAGAGGCCTCTTAATTTCTGAAAACTTCCACTGAAGTAAAATGAAACAAAAAAGTGAAGAAAATATGTATACATTTATTTTTTAAATTTCTAGTAAGGTATGTTTTTGATAATGTTTCTTGTAAGCGTTATTTTTAATTGATAGCGAATTGAGCTATTAACTCTTATACTGCAAATATAGTTGCATAATTTCCCTTGGTGAAAGTTTTTCTTTCTCATTGTATAAAAACTTTGTTCTTTTTTTTCTATTTATGTGTGTGTGTTTTTCCATGTCTGTACTCTGACAGTCTTTCTTTCCCTTATTGGGTCCCATTGTATGGCTGATTACATTTGATTTGTACACTGTCAAAAGTGGTTTGTATTTTCAATACCCTTACTCTCCCGCATCTAATTTGCTGTATAACTCGGAGTGAACTATACTATTATCTTGATGCTATATTTTGGCTTCAAAGCCATATCGTCTTAGAAACGATTGTTGTTTATGCTGAATTCTTGGAACGTAAGAAAATGATTGTGTCGTAATTAAGTGTATATATATATATATATATGAAGTGTTCGTATGCAAAACGCGATAAACGCCATTTAAAAAAACGCAATAAACGCCATTACAAAAATCTGGCATTTCAACACTCGATCACTTTCCAAAATCATGTTTTACATAATATGATACCGGCATAATTCTTTTTTGTCCCTAGTTAAAATAATTTTTAGTCGAAGTCTAGATTTAATAGATTCATCGTGTTATCGTTTAATGCCTCAACTTTGACCAATTGGATTTATTGCGTTTTGCATTCGAGCTCTTCATATATATTGTGTGTGTGTATTTACGCAGCATTTTTTTATTTATTAAAACATTCTTAAAAATAACAGAATTCGTCTGTTAAATTATACCATTTTTTTTCATTTATTCTGATGGTCTTTTTGTATGAAAACAAAAATTATTAAATGTTCCATAGGTTTTGCGAAAGTTTTCGATTCTCTGTCGACTAATGCTCAAGTGTCAAAAGCAAATAAACAAAAAAGCTGATGAAAAAAGAGAATAGTCTTTTTTATACAGAACAAGAAATTACTAATCTCTCTTTACTCTATCAATATTTCTATCTACTCTATCATTGGCCTTTTGGCTAAGATCAAAGTGTAGTATCTGTTCCGATGGATACTGCACCCCATAAACTGGTGTTGTCTTGGCCTTCGGGTCTTGATTTACGCCGGTCAATGGGTCTGTCCTGTGCAGTTCTGGGAGGTCCACCTTCCCAGGCTTTGCCTCCCCTCTTTGGGGAGGAGTAAGTTTATTGCTTACTGCCTGAGGCGCCCCTACCGGGGAATGCCGACGGGGCTGCCCAGGTAATTTTTAAACCCCACTTTCCCGACTCGACCTTGGGTCACATCTTACTTGTGGGAGTAAGATAAAAACTGGCTTTGTGCCTAGTTCCTTGAGAGGAGTAAATCAATACTCTATCATTATATATATATATATATATATATATATATATATATATATATATATATATATATATATATATGTATGTATATATATATTAGAAGTAGAATACACATCAAAGGACAGGTAACATTAATTCTCCGAACAGAACAGTTTTGCACCACTTTTATATCCCATCATGAAGATTTTTTTTAAATATATAATATCATCAAGCAAGAAAAATACGATGAAAAGATTTCACTGGATTCGTCATTATATTTACATGTTTGCTTTTATTAAGGTTGGGTGTATTCAGAGAATGGTGTATCTTAGAAGTAAACGCTCAGGGCAAAACAAGAGGAGGATATACTTACATGATTGTTGAAAGTGTGTTAAACCATAATAATCTCCTTACAATTTTGATCAAAATCAATACATGATTTGGATTGTAGAAAATGAATACAATTTTAGAATGTTATGACAAAAAATTAAGAATTTTATGAAAAAAATATAAAAAATGGTGTTAAAATGAAGATGTAAGTTCAAGAAGAGGGAAAACGGGCATATTCAAGAGAATTTGAAGTTAAGAGAATCTTGCTTAACTAGTGTATAATGACTACAGGTCAAACTTAATGCAGATCAGAAATATTTTCATTTTCTGAATAGGAGGTTGTACCCATATTTTGCTTCCTTGAAGAAGTTGAATTTAAGAGAATCTTGCTTAACTAGTGGCTCATGACTACAGGTCAAACTTAATGCAAATCAGAAATATTTTCATTTTTAAATAGGAGGCTGTACCCATATTTTGCTTCTTTAAAACCTTTTCAAATATTTAAAGGTACTGAACTTTGAGTAATATTGTTTAATTAATATCTATTGCCTATTGTTAAAAATTCACAAAAATCAAAGTATATGAATTTTAACGAAGGGCTTCTATCTCTTTGTGCTGTTTTTCTATAAAATTATAGTAAAGTAAACATAGCCGACATTCCCCACCCTTACGATTTGCAGCTGTTCTCCAAAATGCATAATCACTGGTTAATTAGTTTAGGAGTGAATCCTGTACACACGAATATATAAACATATGAAGATACCTGACTTTATCTGCATGTATATATGCAGCCGCTAATGACCGCGGTTTAACCTTTAACGATTAAATCATAATTAGCATATTGCTAAAAAAAAAAAGGCGCAAAAAGAAAAAACTAAGGAAAAGCGAATGAACAAATAAGCGAAAGATGATCAAAGGGCCCCGAAGAAAAAAAGGCCGGAAGCAAAAAGGAGTTAGGCGAAAAAAGGGCCAGGGGAAATAGGTCGTACAGGACAATAAGTTCACACATCGTAACCTTTTAAGCGACGTCTCTTTAATGGAAACAGAGAAAAAAGGGTTGATTTTCAAATAATATGGCAATTGTTTTTAATGGCATTTCTTATGTTTCTTGTCTTGAAGGGATGTTGGAAGTGTTTTGAAGGGATTGGGAGAACAAGGGGGGTCCTTCATAAGAGTAATGGCCCGATTAATTCACAAATTCACTGATTAAATGTTCAATCACACCGGGTTTCCTTTTCTTTCTATTTAATTCTTTCTTGTGTGTGGAGTGTGGAGGGTGTGTGTGTGTGTGTGTGTGTGTGTGTGTGTCTGTGATGAAAGGCGTGTTAACACCAACAACTAGAAAACATGGAAGGGGTCTTTCGCTTTACAAAGACGTTTGGGTTAATCCTGTATTGTTCGCTCGCGTGCGAACAAAGATGTAAAAGGCTTATATGAATAATAACCATCAAAGGGTATTAGCACACTGTAACACACACACATACGCATATATATATATATATATATATATATATATATATATATATATATATATATATATTTAAGGGTGTATATATTACACATATTGCATATATACAGATATCTATGCAAAGAAATGTATATATGTGTGTATGCATATATGGGTGCATGGCAGGCTGTAAGTATAAGTATAGCTCGGGGATGTGTCTTGACTACAAGTATAGGAATGGTCTTTTGTCATTCTTTTTTTCAAAATATACATAGTCAACAGGTATTAAAACACATACACATACATGAACATGTAACATGCGTATGTGAGGGTTATAGTTTAAGTTTCGGTATAAGCATCACTTGGGGATATGTCTTGGTTAATATTATTACGATGCTTCTTTTTTCTCCCCATTTTCTGATAACGTTTGTTGAGTAAACACCAAAAGATATATCAAGATTGTTCTCGTCTATTACCGAGATCAAACGATTGAAATGTCAGGTGACAAACCTTACGGAAAATTTCCCAGCAAAAAGATAGAATGGAAATGCATTTTACAAAATGTCTTTAGCCGAAACAGGTAAGTAATCCCACTCCTTTCTCTAATATCGTTCGATTTTTATCACATCACCTTTTTCTCTTGTTTGACGTAGTTTTAATACTTATATTGTGTTCATCTATTTAGCACCCTTTCAAGCTGTTTGACGTTTTAAATTACTTACTTTTCTTAGACATTCCTCGGCGTACTTTGCTTCATTAAACCCCACTCCTTGTTCTCGAAAATGTTTTTGGCTGAATTTCTTTTCAAAGTTCCAATCTTTTTTTATTATTTCTTTTATTATGTCGCTTTGAACATTCCCTTTTTCTTCAATTATATTCTCCATCCAACCTGGAAAAAGAAAAAAACAGACAAAACAAAACACTGCACTGGGAATTTACACTATCAATTTGATACCACTATCCTAAATCGATTCCGCAATCTAGTAGGAGATGATCTTCTCTGTTCACTACAACCCCTTTTCTAATAGAAGAGACGTTGTCAGTCTTTCTCTGCTCTCTATGGAAAGTACTCAACTGAGCTTGAATCTCTGTTTCTTCCTTGTAAATATTTCTCAACATAACTCATCTTCATACCACCGTTGCAAAGATTTCTTTCTTTTTTGTCTCCGTGAGCGTAACATAAAACAGAATTTATTGAACAGAGTTTCTTTCCAAGAACTTTCCATCCGTGGAACACGTTGGCACAAGATTGCTTCCCTTAGAACTACAACATGGTCGTCTTCAAACCCAATGCCAACAAATACGTGTCAAATCACTCTTTGCATGTAGTTATCAAATTCTGTCCATTCCATGCAAATAACGATAGATAGATTTGTCTCTTCGGTGATAAAGGGGTTGTCGTGTAGAAGAGGTCGTGTCCCCACTAGATTGTTAAACCCTTTTGTACTCTGTCAAAACAGGAAAGTGTGCTCTGAATGGCGACTCCTCAAATTTAGCAGCGGTACTCAATCTTAGGACATATCTGAGTCTTATATACGTAGGGGATTGCATCAGGATTCAGCTACTTTCCGAGGCTATAGAATGATTCAGTCATGTTACTAACAACCTCAGAAACACAATGGATGCAAGTCTTATGGCGAAGCATATCTTATGTAAGATATAATTGTAGTTAAATGGTTATGATCATTGGAGCCCAGCATATTAGTATTATTGCTATGAGTATAAGTTCAATTTAATAAACAGCATATAGTTCTTTCTTATTATTGTGGTTAGTGCGTTCGTATCAGAACACTTTGCTTAAGTATAAAACGAATATATAAAAGCTCCAACAAATGGTTGTAAAAAGAAAATATTTTCTTTTAGTCAACACAGAATTCAATTGTACTTAGTTATCTGGGAAGATTTTGTGCATATGTGTGTAGACAGCTAGCAGACTGCTGTCTGCATATATCTGACTTTAAATGCAATTCGTCTTTGCGGCGAGCGAAGCAATTCAACCCAAGTCGAATTTTGTCTATCTGTGTATATTTTAGCGATGTATTTTTTTAGTAAGATTCGTTTGTGCAGAAGTTACTAAAACCCTATTTTTATTGAGTATAAAAAGACTTCATAAAATATACCATAGTGTGAATTAAAGGTTATTCTTACAATAGTCATGTTTCATCCTTTAGTATGCGATTAGATTATTTAGGAAGGCGAAAAATTATTCCAAGATATACTAGAAGCATATGTGAATCAAGAGAAATATTCTTAAAAACTTTCCTGGAGCTTTTCATGAAATTTCGCATGTATTTGTTCTGGAATTAGGCAGCTAGAAGAGAAGAAAAAAGAGGAACAGAGAAAGGAAAATCTTCTTTAAATCGATTATTATGTATTGCTAAACAGATACAAATTCATAAACACGTTACAAATATTATGCACAAACTATTCGGAATATCTTGTTGCACTTATAAAAACGTAACAAAAATAAAGAAAAAAATCACCGAAACACAGCTTCGTAAAATACCACGTTGGTCTTGGCTACGAAACCATTTGTGCCATGAAAATGTTCATACCAGCCTTGACGGGGTGTAACAGTATCAATGAAAGTGAATAAATTTAATTTTATAATATGTTTTATTCCTGTATTATGACCTCTGCCAAGCCAGAGGTTATGTTTTCGATCGAGTTTTTTTTCTTTGTTTGTATAAAGCTTAGAATCGACATCGCTTGACCAATCGTCACCAAACTTTGTTAAAATATCGGTAATGGTCTATCTTCGAACTAATTTAATTTTAAGATATCTAGATAAAAGTTCGAAGGAAAAGTGAAAAATCACATAAATATGATAACTTCTGTTTATTGCAGAGACTCAATTTTTCCCAATTTGATGCATGGATCTGATGTTCATTGACAACAGAAAGCAACATTCAAAATTTCAGCCTGACCAGATAAACAGTTTTTTAGTTAACAACGTTTCCGTGGCATAACTTCGGGAATACTTCATACAATATTGAAAATTAAGGCTCAGATAAGACTTTGGTCTAACCTTACGTTGTCATACAGGGTATGCAGTCTCACGACTGACATATGTTCTTGTTTATTCTCATACCCGTAATTGCCTCCGACTAATAGAGTTTATAGCTCTATTTTGGATACTTTAAACATTTAAATAACAAATATTGAGGTTCTCTATGCTTTTGGAAATTAATTCCAAGTCGATTCGATCTTGACTATCTATCTATCTATCTATCTATCTATCTATCTATCTATCTATCTATCAATCTATCTATCTCCCTCTCTCTCTCTCTCTCTCTCTCTCTCTCTCTATATATATATATATATATATATATATATATATATATATATATATATATATATATATATATATATATATATATTATATATATAATCTGGGTATGGTATAGATCCACAGGGTATAAATCCAGGGGAGTTGAACCGGGTTTATGAGAGTGCTCAATAAAAATATAGAGCAGAAATATAAATATAAATGATAATTTATTTCATTTCGACAAAGAATTGATTTTGTTTCACGGGAGCAGTTTGTGGGGCTCCCGCTCATCAGGTCTTGAAATAACATTATGCCTGTTATGATAAGTTTACAATCACGCAAGGTTTTATGAAGGTGACAGAAAATTAAAAATTAAAATTAGATCTGAATAGAAATAAAACAAAAACAAAAACAAAAACAAAAACAAAAATAAAAACAAAAACAAAAACAAAAACAAAAATACAAGTAAGAAAGAAAAAAGAAAACAGAAAGAAAAAGAAAAGGAAATATTAAGAGCTACACCGGACATAATAATGGAAGTGGAAAGAGAGGGAGAAATAGCGTATGTGACTTGGTGGGAGGGGGTCGAAATATGAAAGCATATATCTATGCGTTTTAACGCGTGTCAAAAAAGTCTCTGTCTGGATATAACATTCGCGCGGACGAAGCGACTGAGATTATCTAATTTGGTAATTTGGCTATGAAGGGGGGGGAGGAGGGAGGGGGGTAACCCTATATGAAGAGCGGGTGGATGGGGAGGGGGAAAGGGGATAAAACTACTGATGGTTCTAATAACAATAAAATTAAAAAGTTAAAGAGTTGAAAATTAAAAATGTCTCTATACGGGTAAAAATAAATATAACATTTTGAATACAATAAATATACTAATAATATAAAACTATCAGAGATATATGAACACACACATACACACATAAGTACACATACACATACATATATATACACATATACATATACACACATATATACATATATATATATATATTTATATATATACATATACATATACACATACATATGCACACATACATACAAACCCACACATACATACATATAAACATACACACATCCACATACACCCATACATATATATATACACATACATATATATACACATACATACATACATACATACACATACACATACAGACATAAAGATTCAAATAAAAAGTTGAAGAACTGAAAATATAAAATGTCTATATGCGGGTAAAAATAAATATCAAATTTTGAATACAGTAAATATACTAATAATATAAAATTATAAGAAATGTATATACATACACATGCATATATATAAATATACATATATATATACATATACACACACTATATACATATACATACATACACATATACACACATACATACATACATACAAATACACTCATACATACGTACATATAGACATACATTCATACACATACATATATACATATACATACACACACACGTATATATATTCTATATATATATATATATATATATATATATATATCTACACACATACATACACATACATACCCATACATATATATATACATATACATACACGCCTACATACGCATACAAATACAGACATATATGTATATATATATATGTGTGTGTGTGTGTATGTGTACACACACATACACACATACATATATGCATATACACACATATAATAATAATAATAATAATAATAATAATAATAATAACAATAATAATAATAATAATAACAATAATAATAGTAAATAAAAATAATAGCAATAATAATAATAATAATAATAATAATAATAATAATAATAATAATAAAAATAATAGCAATAATAATAATAATAATAATAATAATAATAATAACTGTAGGAATAATTGTAATTAGGATGATACTTTTCTTATAGTAGCCCTAAAAATCCAGTTGAGGTTCTTATTTATCTTCGGCAATGCTAGTATAGATATTATAAACGGTGGTATTAGGGAAATATATAAAGGATAATCAAGATAAAGCAGGACATAGTAGCAATTAAGATGATGTAGTATTCATAAATCTTTAGGATTGTCGAAAAGTTAATAGGTCATTTTTATAATAAGGGGGAGTTATATTCTGAGTAGAAAAAAAATAAAATATATAATTTTTATTTTATTTTGACGACGTGCATATCGTTTTAGATTTCGGATGCAACGATTTATTGGAAGGGGATTCGAGATATTTCATATTGCATTTCTTCTTTTTCATTACTATTAAATTAACAATTGCTGTGATGATTAGCGATGTTAACATAAAAACTATATATTTGTTTTGACTAAGCTGTGAAACGTGCGTAAGATATGCAAAAATAATAAAAATTGGAACATATTCATATGAATTTTGTCTGTAAGACGAAGGAAAAAAATAGAGGTATTCTTCGAAGTCGAAAATGAGCAAATTGAGAAAAATAAATAAATAAAATGATGATAATAGATTGCGTTTTCCTTTGGTCTTTGGAATATAACCAACAAGTATATATGCTCTGAAGCTTGCAACACAACCTCATTGAGCTTAAAATTTGAAACGATTTCGGGAGTTATAAAAAGTGTATACCTAAATATATTTTTTGATAACTCACAAATCTCTCTCTCTCTCTCTCTCTCTCTCTCTCTCTCTCTCTCTCTCTCTATATATATATATATATATATATATATATATATATATATATATATATATGTGTGTACGTGTGTGTGTGTGTGTGTGTGTATTCTTGATAATGCTTTTTTGGGCGAAATATTGAATCAAAATTTATTAAAAATTCCCACGATAAATAGATTTATTTGTATAGGTTACTGACTTGGTGTATATTATTTTAAAATTTAGTTCTTTTTACATTATCAAAATAACTGCACTAAATTATTTACCTTTAGTGGGCGGCCATAGAGTTGTAGTATCTGCTAGGGTAGTACCGTCTGTGGGTTGTATACGATTCCTGTGTTCAACATGTAGAAATATAAACAAATATTTATATAATGAATAATTAGTTGAGGCAACCACCATGAATACATAGTTTTATTGAATTCAGCATTAAATAACAAAAAGGTTGGTATGCTGTAAAACAAAACATAAATACAAACCCTAACCCTAACCCTAAACTTAAACCCTAACCCCATCCCCCTAACTCTAACCCTAACCCTAACCCAAATTGAACCGTATAATGAATTTATAGATTTAAAAAATGAACAATAAAATATTTTTTCAATAAAAAACAAAATAAATGTATGTTTTGCTACAGAAGCCACTCAACAATAAGAGGTTACGAAATGGGTGCGTCGTCCGTTTAATGATGAAGAATATTACGAGAGGATTGAAAATGATGAATGGAATGAACAAAGTTTGATCACTCATGAGGACGGTTTCTGACAAGTATTTATGGACATTAAATTTGAAGACGACCATGTTGTAGTCTGCAGGGAAGCAATCCCGTTAAAATTTATTTCACAGATTTTTTTGTATAATTTATGAGAGACAATGGACATCTTTACTCTTGATGGGGCAAGACTTAGATTGAAAACCAAATATTGTCATTACAGGTGAGCATGAGGGCATGTTATTTCATATCATTTTTTCATAAACAATCTCCAGGAAAAGGTAATTTATAACTTGTGTATGTTTTGTATCTACATTGTGTGGGGAAAGCATAAAAAGCGATAGAAAGATTACATTAAAGCAAATATAAATATAAATATAAAACTAAGTGTAATTTAAATTTTATTTTAGGCGTTTCTAGATTGTTGATAACGTTATACTGTTTGCTAGCATAGATACGTTTATTTTATTATTAAGTTATGTTAAGCGTAGCGTGACAATACGAAGAAAAGATTAATGTTTCTTATCTCGAATGGTTAAAAATAATGGTTTTAGAACAGGAAATTGGCAACTGAGTTCTTTCAAAACTTTATTTTAAGTGTGGATATTATATTCTTAGCAGTGAGTCTGTTTCTGTGTATGGCCTATATAAATTGGGGTTTTGGCGCTTGCATTATATTATTAACGTTGAATACTTATAGATTGTGGTTTTCTCCATGTGTATATTCTTTATATATATATATATATATATATATATATATATATATATATATATATATATTTGTGTGTGTATTTAGGCAGCATATTTTCATTTAGGCAAACATTATTAAATAACACGGAGCGGTTTTGTTTGATGCGACTTTTTTTTTTTTTTTCAATTTTCCGAATTGTCCATCTAATGTTTCGGTCAAATTGATGTAAATATGATCCTTTTTTGCAAGTACTTTCGATTTGAATCGTCAAATCATCTTCAGGCGGTATTAGTTTTAGTGTCTTTACAAATTATGACTTTACTGTTGTGCTCATTTTTGAATTATAACGGCAAGTAGTTTATAACTTGAAAAAGCGTCTGTAAAATTGAAATGTACATGTACATGTACATGTACATGTACACATATGAGAGATTTAAAAGTTTGACTGTTTAAACCGTTAAGAAATTGATGACGTTAAAGAAAGTGCATACAATTCAAATGCATAACTACCTAATGGCTAAGAATTTGGTAATGTTAATTATTATCTTAGACACTTTAACATGTTGCGACTAGTTTCATAATTGACATTATTAATTGTGGGATGTTTAGTTTTTATGTAGAGGGCTTCGAGTATTTTTAATTTTTTGATATTGGTATCGTGGTGTATTATTTTGGTATTGTTAACAAGGATGTTTCTATATTGGGAGGGGATACAATTATGTTTTATTAGGTGTTGGCATATATATATTTGAGTTTATATTTAAGAAAAGCTTTTTTAAGTATATATATCTTATAATACCATCAAATTAGTTCCAATATGGCGGCTTGAGAATCGGCTTACGCTGTGTCAGATGTTTGGGAGGATTTATATCTAATTGTCATTATTAAAGTGAGTTTTTTTTCGGGTTTTTGACTTCTTATCTCTCTTGACCACCTTAGTGGGGCGGCTCGTGGAAAAAGCATGCATTTGATGATACAAGCACCAAAAATTGGCATGATGACTGCATAAGATATGCTAAACATATCTGCTTAACTAGCCACCTTAAAAATAATGATGGCGGCCATTTTTCAAGATGGCCGCGATAAGGAGTTCGCGATAACGGTATTCCTTATAAATTGCTATCTATTCAACCGATTGTAGTGATCTTAGTGTAACATTCTATGTTTGGGGACATGCTGAATTCATTTATGACACTCTAGAAAGCATTTGATTAACGACATATCACATACTAAATTAATGGACTGAATGATTAATGAGTCTAACTGACTGACTTAGTTTAACATGAACATGACATGCCTGAAGAAGTCTTCTAAATAAAACTGTTTAACCGAACATGAGATAAATAGTCTGGAAAACACTTGGCACTCCTCATACATAACCTTTTCCTTAGAACTACTGACGACCTTGTCATGTTTGCAACTTTGTTCTTCTTTATCAGATGGTAGAATGAACTTGTATCGTCACTCTTCAGGCCATCCACAAATGACTTGAATTGTTGTTTTCCTCTTTCTTGGTGTGATCCAACATACCCCGCTAGCGTTTGATCTGCAATGATCTTTGTGTCTAGAAGCAGTGGGTCTGCTGTTTTTTCTTGGAAAGGGTTGCCCATCTCCTTCAGGATTCTTTGCAGCGCCTCGACCTTCTCCACGAAACTCCTCTGGGTGCTTACATATAAAAATAAATCTCGGGAAAATACTAATCTATAAATAACAAACAAACAAAGAATAAAATAATAATAAATAAAGAAGTCAAAGAATTTAACGAATCCCAAACAGAGCCTAATCAATAAATTATACCACTCAGTTACCGCTAAATATAAACACAGTATAACAGACAACACCCATCATAAATAATTAAATCAATTTGAATATAACTCAACTACGATTAAAACCCATATGTTATTTCGATCCTTAC
Organism: Sepiola atlantica; assembly: GCA_963556195.1. Taxonomy (NCBI): domain Eukaryota; kingdom Metazoa; phylum Mollusca; class Cephalopoda; order Sepiida; family Sepiolidae; genus Sepiola; species Sepiola atlantica. The sequence continues at coordinate 36,609,622 of OY744527.1, read as the reverse complement.
CCAGTACTTATTTTAAAATGGACACGTTAAAAACTGCACCGTTGTAACGGTATATTTAAACGCCAGCTATCGTTATTTTCGTTCAGGTGTTCCTTTAAAATACGAAACAACTAATTTGAATATACAAATAAAACACCAAACAAAATAAAATTTTAAAACTCAAAGCTATAAATAAAATAAACAATAAATCCGATACATAATTTAAAACCCGGTATCACCATCAAAAAGAGACTTATATATTACAACCTTTAAACGACGTATTCAACCCGCCTTTGTATTTGTACTTTCCAGGGCACCGTTATCTGCTACGATCCACAAACCACACCTTAAATACAATAAAAATAAAAATACCAAACTTCAAGAGAATAAATAAATTAAACACTTAGTAGGATAAACTAAAAACTATAAATAATAAATTAAATCCAACTCAATCAATTTCACACCAATTTTTTCCAAAGAGACTTTCCGGAAATGCACCGTTTTTTTATCGATATAACGTAATTTCTCATCGTGGTTTCACCTCATTCAGAACGCCGAGGATTCCACTGGACTAAAAGATTTTTTTTAATGTAAAAAGTCAGCTCATCTGGATGAAACCGCGGTGCGTTTTTTGAAATATTAACCATATACTTTTCAAATGAATTGTATTAGCTCTCACTCCTCTGTGATCGAGCACATTATTGATTTATTTTGAAAATAACCTGACATAAACTATATATATATATATATATATATATATATATATATATATATATATATATATATATATATATATGTATATATATATATATATATATATATATAGTAGTTTAACACTGTTGGCGACCTGTGTCTTTTTGTAGGTTTAATCTCTCGCTGATTTATCAGGTTGTTTATAATGGCCGGGTGGGATAAGGCGTCGGAATTTGAGTTAAAAACTTGACTCGTGTTCTGGGTTTTCAAATCCTGCAACCGGTATTAATAATCATCTTTTAACTGACGATTCATGAAAGGATGAATCATATACGCATTTAGATAAACAAATATTTATAATTATTTGTCGACCCCAAACTGAGCCGGGCACTGTAGTTAGTAGATTTACACAGCCGTAATGTTCATTCAGTAGTTGAACACTATTGACAACATCTGCCTTTAATAGGTTTAATCTATCGCTGATTTATCAGGTTGTTTATAGTTGCCGTGTGGGCTAAAGCGTCGGAATATGAGTTAAAAACATGACTTGCATTTCGGGGTTGTGATTGGTATGAATAATAATCTTTACACTGATGATTCCCGAAAGGAGAAACGTATACGTATGTAGATAATCAATATATATATATATATATATATATATATATATATATATATATATATATGTGTGTGTTATTTTTTATTTATCTATGGACGTATACGTTTCGTCTCTTTTCAATCAAGACTCATCAGCATAGAAGTATGAATATTCACTACCGGTCACACGATTCGAAACCCTGGATTACAAGTATTTTTTAACACCTAATCCAACGTCGCTAACCGATAGGCCAATTCTGAACAGCTTATAAACAATGATAATTTTAACACATTTAAAGCGGCGAGACATACATGCATTCAACTTCTATAAGTGAAGGAATGATGCATATAAAGCAAGTGACGTGTGTTAGTACTACCATTGACAGTGCTCTACTTTTTAACGAGGAGCTTCAAAGGTCACATATTGCGCTTGGGTAAGAGTGTTTAAATCAGAAAAAGGTGGCCAGCAATAAACCATCCACCTTCAGAAGGAGAAGGTTATATCTTGAAGGATGGCGGAACCTAAGCATACCTTATTAAACAAGAGGGTCGGATCCTTTACGAAACCCTACACCCTACAATCGAGATGTGTCAAGGATTTCAAACTTTATTCTTTACTGCAATAGTTTAAGTAAAATGTTTCTTTTTTTATTTCACGAAAAGTAATCACTTGTTCTATTCTTTTACAAGTGTAATAACTTGTTTTGTCCTATTCCAAAATTACATGGTCGTCGCTAGAATTTCGGGAAATTTGAGGTTGTAAATTTTCATGTTTAAATTTTATTACATCGGGCTTATTCACTTCTTCGATTTGCACGAACGACATTTTGAACATCTGTGATTGTATTGTCATTGGACAACTTTTTTCCCATTTTTCTAGCGACCACCATGTAATTTTTTCATGCTCGCATTCTTCAATATATATATAATTTTTACCACGGATATCTATTAAGCTAATTGCTAATGTGTCAATTAATAACCTTTCAACATTTCTAGCGAAATAGTTTTTGCAACATTTTTTAAACATTGATTTTCTAATTGACCAACAGAAGTTTATTAATCTGTTCATATACTCTAAATAATTTACATCACTAAAATAAGAATTTACCCAAACTATTTTTTAAACATTGTAAGTTTTGATTTTTACGTTTTTTATATAATAGCAGGATTCAAATGTTAATTTAATTACTGAACTGTACCGTAAAATTTAAATTTAGTTTTGAAAATCGAACTAAAACATAATAACTCTAAAAACAATAATTTGATAAAAAAGAGTAATACACTATGGTTCACCCCCTTCCATAAAAACATGATATTCTACTTTTTAAGGCAATACCATGTAAGCACTCTGAAAATCTTGGCGGTAACAATTCACAAATATATATATATAGGGTGGGCAAAAATAAGGGTCCTATTTTTAAAAATTCATAACTTTTTTATTTATTGATTTAAAAAAAATTTTTTTTTAGAATAAGTAAAGGACCCCTTCCGAAGCAAGCATGAGCCGTATTAGCCCTAAGGAACGTACCCTCATTTAGAAAACATTATTTTTGCTTAAAAAACTCAAAACAGTGTAAAAAACAATACTTTAGTTTTTGTAAGTTTTAAGAAGTGTTTGTCGGCTAAAATTTGTTTTGTTTATTTCAAAAAATCTCGGAAGGGGCAGTCTATACACACATAAAGTTTGGTGAGTTTAACTTTTATTTTGTGGAAGTTATTCAAATTCAAGTTATTCAAATTTAAAGATAGGACCCTTATTTTGGCCCACCCTATATATTAGAATTTGTGATGGAGATCCGTTTTACATATGAATTCAACACAAAATGAGCATCATTTTTCGGGCCAGCGGTGTATAACCGGATAGCGTTTAAGGGCATATAAGTGATATTTTTGTTTAGGGCGATAATTTGTATGTGTACTTTTAGAGGCAAACACCATTTGACGTAGAACTTTTAGACTTACCTAGTTGTTGTCAAAAGAAAACAAAACGGATTATAAAACTGTAGAAATAACATTTTGGACAAGACATCCAGGTTCAGTGAAATTAAAATCTTTAAAAGATTGATAGGAATATTGAACGCATGCGAATGACTAATTACTATTAAATGCTACAGAGCAATTTCTAAGAAATAGACTGGAAAACTTGCCGATTAAAAAAAATAGCCGGTGGCAATCGACATCCCACCACAAATTGTTATATATGCCTTCCTTACCATTCATCCTAAGTCAAACCCTTCCCCCAAAAACAAAAAATATTTCACTAAAAGCAGAAATTGGTTGCATGTTGAAGCACTATCTCGTCGGAAAGTGGGTGATCACTTTCCTTTATAAATTTATATGCGAAACTGATCCCCCACTCTAAAGTCTAAAATGTTAAAATGTTTTTTCAAAATATTTACACCTTCTTGCCAACATATGTAGATGTTCATTTTTTTTTTCGCAAGTAGGTGAACTTGAATTCGATTTATTGGTACAATAATACAAAAAAGATTAGTTTTATTCATATAAAATGTAAAAAAATAACTTATCTAAATGTTGAAAGTTAATAATAATACCTGATAGAACATGTTTACTTTGGTTAGTTTCACTTGTTTTAAATTGTATTTTGTATCATCTAGAGTTTCAACTTGGATTCATTTGTAGCACACAACGTAAACCCCTATTTTAAGCCAACCATATTGACGAGTAGATGAGACTATTTTTGTATGCCTTGAGATGCACAATAGCGCGGGAAAACCACCAACATTTTTCACATAAAAATAAATCGATCGTCAACGAAAATATAGACCTAACTTGGAGTAGACTGGACAAATATCAATACTACAAATAAAAAATTGTAAAGTTTCTCTTTAAGAGAAAGGGTTAAATTTCGATAAAATCCAAATTTTATCAAATAAAAATCAACGAGATATTTTTTAGAGAAGGAGATTTTGTTTCACCTATGTTGTTCCTTATACATTCCTTAATGAAGTATTGTCTCATAACATTTTACCTCATATATTTTTGTATAGTATTTTGTTAAATAAGACCGATATATATTTTGTAAGCTATGAAAATATATTTATGGCAAGTAAGCTACACAGAGGCGCCAGCGTTTCATCCCCGGGGGGGGAATCTTCAGGCTAAAATGCATGGAGGTGTTTTTGCCGGGTGTTTTTATATACACGGCTAGCTAGTTAACAAATAAGATTCTTTGTTGTTCTCTCAGCCAATAGTTGGGCTTCTCGCGAACAAAGGTCTTGTTGGTGTTACTTCCTATATCCTGTTCTATTGTTCTGTTTTCTATAGATTTGCCTATATCCTGTTTCCTTTGTTGTGTCAATATTCCTTGTATTTCTATTTTAGGTTTTAATTTTTAAATTGTAAAGTTTTTGTTTAGTTTTGTTTCTGTGTAAGCAGCTGTTTGCTATTTCACTTCTACAGTTTAATAGATTAAGGGGATCTTTAAAATTTAAGATTTCAAATTTTTCATTCAGGCATAATCTACACGGGTCGTTTAAATTTCTACATGTACTGGTCTGTCGTATTATTTTCCATGCATTTTAGCCTGAAGATTCCCCCGGGGATGAAACGCGGGAGCCTCTGTGTAGCTTAATTGCCATAAATATATTTTCATAGCTTACTATCTAGCTCAATTTACGTACCGAGCACTGTTGAAGTAAATACTGAAAATTGATACATAAAAAATTATATCTCCTTATAAAATGTTATGTGGATACATGAAATACTTATATATACATATATATATGTATTACTGTATAGTGTAGGTTTTTTTTTCAATACACTTTCATCCAAGAACTTTTTACACTTCGTTAATATCTTCTGATGATTTTGTAATGTTGCAGAGACGATATAAACATAAAAATGTTGCTTGCCTCAAGATAAATGAAACGAACCGTAAAACATATATTTGGATCAAAACTGATGAACTTAAAAGAGACCAGCTCCGTTGTTAGCTTCGTATCCAAATGACTTTAATAGACATCTGAAGGCTAATTGATGAAACTTTAGAAAGTAAAAAATATACCCTCAAGTGAATTAGAATTTTTATAAATAAATTATAGAACTTATTAACTATTTTAAGAAATATTACTGATATAAAAGTTATAAATGTCCACACAACTTTTAGGATGTACAACTTTGAACGAAAACAAAATTGTTAATGGCGTATTAGTGGGTTCTCCCACGTGTGAGTTTGTGAGTTTCTTTGGGATTTTTTGTTTAGTTTCACCCAAAAATGAAGCATTGTATAGTTTAGATTGTTTCAAGACACTTTAATCCAAGAACTTTTTACTCTTTGTGAATTTTTCTGATGATTTTGTAATGTTGCAGAGACGATATTGACATAAAAATGTTGTTTGGCTCAAGACAAATGAAACGGACCGTAAAAAATATATTTCACAGAAATGTTATGATTTTTGGAAATGTGGAAAAATAAAATAATAAAATAAAACCATGGTTATTGGAATATAATATGAACCTGACTTATATTTGCTCTGTTGTCACTAATTGAGAATCATCGAGCTGAATCTTTAAGGAGTCTGCAAACTATAAGGGCACTGATAGTATATGCTAATACATATATTGTCATAAATAATTATATATATGTATATATGCGTGTGTGTTATCAATAATTATTCAAAGCTCTCGCTAGATGGAGCACTTTAAGTAAGTTAATAACATGTCGTTATTTACAACGTAATGCAGCACTCAAGACCCCGTCTATTGAGTTCTCTCAACAGCCAGCTTATAATGGCCGCTGATTTTACCATTTTAGATGTTAATTAACTCTCCTATTTTCTAGACAATGCGTGTTGGGCATATCAGTACGCGCTCCGACTACTTTCGTATTGGGGTTAGAACTGTGTACCCAATAGGGATTATTTCCTCTCATACTTATGATTGCCGGTTTTTGCATGAAACACGTGTATGTGTAGGTTTAGTTGAAAAATATTATTTATAAATAGTTATTCAAAGCTCTCGCTAGATGGAGCAGTTTAGGTAAGTAAACAACACGCTGTCATTTACAGTTTAATGTAACACTCTTGGCTCCACCTATTGAGTGCTCTTTGGCAGCCTGTTAATTGCCACCGAATTTGCTATTAAGCCGTTAATTTACTCTCCCATTTTGTAGACAATGTGTGGTGGGCATATCGGTACGCGCTTCGACTACTGAATTAAATATGACTTTCGTATTAGGATCCAAACTGTGTGACCGGCAGGGATTGTCTCCTCCAATATTGATGATTGCAGGTTTGGTATGAAACACATGTGTATATAGGTTTATTTGAAAAATATTATTCATAAATAATTATATATATATATATATTACAAATGCATTTCAATGACCATAACCATATTTTTTACATGTAATTTCAATTGTATAAGCTTCATATATCGTCGAACGACTACAACCATATGTTATTCTGTTCTTTGAATCTCTTTACTTTTATATATAAGCGAATACCTTTAATTCTCTCTTTTTTGACAGACAAAAACACATTGTTAATATGTTAATATTGTATTTTGTTAATTTATTTATGTTTATTTTTCCAAAGTCAATACTTTTTCTACATCTTACACGCATTTCGCAGCAGAATCAAGAGAAACACACAGCCTCTATCTTAACTTCGTGAAAGTGTTCATACAGTCGGAATAGAAAAGAAAACACATCGATCAAAATGCATGGGAAGAGGGAGTGAAAAAAATCAAAATAATAAAGGTAACGGCAAGTTAAAATACATGAAATAATACATGAAAAAACTCACATTCACTTTTTCACGTATTTTGATTTGCCATGACCTTTGTCATGAGCTCATTTTGAACTTTCGCTATCTTCCTTTCCCAAGTCTACGAATCGAGGTGTGTTTTTCTATTCCTACTGTATTAACACTCTCTGATGAGAAACAATTGTGATGAAAACTGGGCATTTCTCTTGATTCTCCGGCGAAACGCGCGTAAGATGTAGACAAATCATTGAATTTGGAAAAAAACAAACATTAATGAATTTAAAAATACACAATATAAACATATTAAAAAGAATTTATTGTAAGCCTGTGAAAACGACCATGTTGTAGTCAGTTTCTAAACATCCCATGAGTATTGCGTTCCACAGCCAGGTAGTTTTGAGAATAATACTTTTCTCAATGAAGTTCCGTTTAGCTACAAAAGAAAACAAAAGTATTTACAGAGTTTGTAGCTAGACGATATTTTACTGGTAATGTTTTACAGGCGAGAACCAGAGATTGGAGCTCGATCGAACAGCTACCATGAAAATAACGATAGAGCAGAAAAAGCCTAGCAATGTCTCTTCTGTGAAAAATAGCGTGTAAGGAAAAGCATAAGACATCCCTCACTAGATTTCGAAGTCGGATTTTGTACTCTGCCAAGGCAGAAAAGATTGTTTTCAGTGGCACCTCCCCAGATGTGGCAACAGTACCTCCCCATCTTAAGACGTGTCTGATACGGGTAGAGGATTACGTCGAGAGTTTGGATTCCTCGTCAATTATTTAATCATTTGAGCCGAAAAAGTATAGTTTTTTAAATTAAAAATATATTTTAATTACCATGTAGTAACCAGCGTTATTCCCTGAGTTTAGTACTTACATAGTTTAGCACTAAAAGTTTGTATTTGTTAATTTTTATTTCTTTTAAATTAAGTGTTTTTGGTTTTTTTTTAATTAAGTGAAAAAAATAGATTTGAACAAGATTTGAGAATTATCGGCTTTTTTCCTGTTTGATCTGACACTGGGATATGTTTGAAATTGTAATGTCTTGCCTATCCTTGCATAAAAAAAGAGAAGGAAAACTAGAGAGAAAACTGTACTCGTTTATTTGAAAAGTTTATTAACTAATGTATTAAACGCTTGTCTAGTTGTATCTTGTTAAGAGGAAAATATTTTTTAAATCTACGTTTTATTCAGTTTAACAATCTTGATAGTGAATTGTTCTTGAACAATACTAATTATATCAATTGGAAGTGTAATTGATAATCTAATATGTGGAGGATGAAAATCGTATATATTTTAAACTTTACTAAAATGTATTTGTGATAATAAACTGGTTTTCTTACACATACGTACATATGGATTAGCATTGTTAAACTGTTTTTCTTACACATACGTACATATGGATTAGCATGGTTAAACTGGTTTTCTTACACATACGTACATATGGATTAGCATTATTAAACTGGTTTTCTGACATATACGTACACATGGATTAGCATTGTTAAGTGATTATATCCATAGCTGGATTATAATATTTCAAGCTTTAATTAATATGTTTAAAATTTTATAATCAATTTAATTAATATGTTTAAAATTTTATAAGCCATTTAATTAATATGCTTTAAATTTCATAAGCCATTTAACTAATATGTTTTAAATTTTATAAGGCATTGAATTAATATGTTTTGAATTTTATAATCCATTGAATAAATATATGAAAGCCTAATTGTTAGCACCTTGTAATTATTGAGCTCATTTTATTCGCAGTATTTTTATATATACTAGGTAGTTAATAATATTTATTTCTATGACAAAAATTATTAATTAATCTCCTATAAGAATTGTTTGAATAGTTTTAGTTTTTAACTTACACGCACACACACATGCACATATATATATATATATATATATATATATATATATATATATATATATATATATATATATATGTATTTAAGAAAACGTTGTTAAAAAACAAAATTGTTTTGCTAAATTAAACCTTTTGTTATCTTTCAATTTTTCTAATTGTGTTCCTATTTTGTGTTTAGATAAAAAAAATAAAATAATGTATGTTCCATATGTATCACAAACGTTTTCGATCCTTGGTCGGATCATCTTTAGGTGACAAATGTCAATTAGCGTCACAGGATAAAATTATATTACGTTATATTAAAATGTTATTGCGTGTTTTAAAGGTAATGATATTAATTGTGCCTTGCTGGGTTTTAATAAAAATAGCTTCGAGCATTTAAATTTTTTTTTAATTAAACCAATTTTTAAAAATGCTGGAGGTTTTTTTTTATTAAAACATAGAAACAAACAAATGATAACATTACCTATGAAACGAGTAACAATATTTTAAAATGCTTCACATAATACAATCTTTCCTGTGACGCCAATTCTTTCGTCGCGGAATTTCTGATAGAATGATGCCTAAATACACACAAATAATATATATATATATATATATATATATATATATATATATATATATATCCATCGAATTAAAGGTAAGCTTATTTTATCTCTTGCTTAAACACCTGATGATTTAATAAACTTGTAAACTGTCAATTTTCACACTTTGATCATTTCAACATATCCGATATTAATACTCAATCTACAATATCGAGCATATCTTTATCACGATAGGATTTGATATAAAATATTTATTATTCTGGTATCATGATATATATATATATATATATATATATAAATATATATATATATATATATATATATATATATATATATATATATAATTATCTATTTATATATATATATATATATATATATATTATCTTGTTTTTATTTTGGTTTTTAATATATTTAATATATATTTTTTATATATTTTGATATCGTAGTTTGTGCATTAGTCTATATATATATTTATATTTGGGGCTATGGATCATAGTCTGAGTTCAGTATTTTAGTTAATTCGGTGATTGTATAATAAAAAGCCGAAAAAAAGTTTTTTTTGTCTTTTAGTGTTGGAGAGGTAAATAAGGGGCAGGTAACTCTTCACAACAGCTCTAGCTTTCGAACAATATTTTTCTAACTCAAACCCTAACCCTACACCCTTACCCTAACCCTAAACCCTAACCCTTTTATGTCTAACCGACGTTCTCCTTGCACAGTAGCCACATATGCAACGCCAATTACAGCCATCAGTTTTGATTACTGGAAAATCGTGTTTAAAATTCGTTGTGAAGAGTTACCTGCCTCTTATTTATCTCTCCAACACTAAAAGACAAAACAAACTTTTTTTCGACTTGTTATTATACAAGCACCGTTAATTCTTAGGTATCTTTTACCGACGGGTGTGTTTTATTTTGATTTCTTGATTCAAAAGTTATTCATCTTCTATTGTACTTATTTACACTGACTTTTACCATCTCTCCAGCAAATATGGCGGTCATATATGCCTTTTTATCTTTGTTCTGGATTTATCATGCATTTTGATGTAGAATTGAGGTTCTAATTAATAGTAATAGTAATTACTGAAGTATTTATTTAAAAGACTTTTCTTATGATTTGGTTCTCTTTTGTGTGGAATATTTTACTGTTTGGGGGCATATATATATTAGGCGTGTTCTTTTTTAGTGAACTTAAGATATCTCTGATTTGAAAATAGATTGTTGTGTTCTGAGGATAAACAGCGTTTATAAATTCATGATTCATTTTATGACGTTAAATAAATGCTGCTTTGAAACAGCTGTAAACAATCATGATTCTTTCCGTGTATGCTCTTTATTTTTGAACTTGATTTGAGAAATTTTTTCAATCGCTCTCTCTCTCTCTCGCTCAGTCTCTCTCTCTCTCTCTCTCTCTCTATATATATATATATATATATATATATACATATATATGGAAAGGGATAGAGAATAAGAGAGATTTCGTCGATTACTTTGCTAATATTTTTTTGCGGGGGAGGGGGGGTACAAAGTTTTAGGTTGTGGTATTACCAAATCCCTTTCAACACAGAACTGCCAAATTGTTTGCAAAATATAATTTTTTAATGTTTAGAAAATTTGTTTCTAAAATGAATTTTCATTTCTAAAATGCCGCCCATTTTCTATTAACATGATTTTCTCTGCCTGACAATCTCGGGTGTGGTTTGAAACGCTCTTTAAGTCAAAATGTATACAGGAGTGTACCCCAATGATCAAACAAGTCTTGCTTGCCGACTCATATAGACATACATCTTTAATATCTAGGAAAGCACACGAACGCGCGCACGCATACGGTGGGTGAGGAGAGTATTCGTGCACCTGCAAAAGTGTATTAAAATGTTCTAATCAATATCTTCACGGCAAACTTGCACAAATATCTGAAATTAAAACATTTTTTAAATTAGAAATTAAAAAAAAAATATTCCTGAAAATTAGATATCTAAGATTGTATTGACCAATGGGGGTCGGCTAAAAATATGCCAACAAAAAATCTTAAAAACCAATGTACATATATATGTATACATGTATACATATATATATATATTTTAAATAATTATATAAAAATATCTTAAAATAAATGTACATATATACATGAATACATATATAAATAATGAATATATCAAAATATTGTAAATGTTAATGTAAATAGTTATACATGTATACATATATAATTAATGAATATGTAAGAATATCTTAAAAGTTAACTCCATACACTTGAATTTAAAGTAATTATCTACTGTGGGATTATATACAGAAAAATAGTAAAGAATATAAATATTCTTACTATAAATAACACAGTACAAGAGATACTGTTATTTTTATAATAACACTAATACCTTTGTGTGAAGTTGAATCTGGTGATTTTTTTTTTCATGGCTACAGCTATATAATTTGGACGAAAATGCCCTAAACACTTGCATGTGCAGTTCATTTCTCATAGTTTATTTAGTGGCGAATATTCAAGATTAATTTATGACTATAAAAAACTTATAGTCATAAATTAATCTTGAATATTCATGTAGTGTGCCTAGTTCGAATCCCGTCGGTTCCATGGACAACAATTAAAAAATATTATCACAACAAAATTCACTACCATTACTGAGCAAGCCTTAAATAAATATATTAAAATAGAATGCAAAAATAGCAATTAATACCCTAAATTAAAATTTTCAAACATTTTTTATCTACACGATAATTCACCTATTACAACAAAAATGACAGTTATAACTTTATAATTATAATTCTATTCTCATTATTAAATTAAACCCTCTCTTCCCCCCGCCCCCGCCCTGGTTGGAATTGAGGTCACGCTGGCCCAGACACGAGAGATCATCCCACTCAACTTTTTGAAACAACTTGTTGTGGTCTTTCCCCCCCTCTCCCCCTCCCCTCTCATGTCCTCGATATAGACAGAGCTCCATCTCCGTCCCCCTCCCTGTAATGCATCTTCAATTTCCGGTTGAGGTGTAATTTAAAATCTTTGCCATTCGGATTCCATTCTCGCTTGAAAAGTTGGAGCTCTTTGTGGGCGCTAATGAAACAGGATATATTTTGTCGCAATTAATGGAATAATAAAATCACCAACAATATATATATATATATATATTTATATATATATATATATATATATATATATATATATATTAATTGATCAAGTTCAAATATGTTAATAAAGTTAACATAAAACCAAGTTTTTCAAGAGTGCTCAATACCAAGTAGAGTATTTATAAAATCAAGTGCAACTAATGACCTACAGTTAACCAAAGTGGAATCTTATCGGCTTTTCAACTCTAACAAGCTTATGTGCCCCTCCCTTTCCCTCTTTAAATCTGGCCTCGGTTTAAGATCTTCCAAAGCGAGGCTAAGAATTTCTCACTTTTGATTTTGACTTTATTTTAGCTCTGCCTTTAATAAGATGCGGTAATAGGAATTGAAACGTTGGTTGTTGACTTAACGTTATAATATCGTTTATGTAATTATATATATCTATTAATAATTGCGTTTATGTATCTGTCTGTCTGTCTGCCGAAACTCCATCAGAGTAGCATGGTTATTTACTAAGTCCGCCAGCTTCCTTATATACTGCTAGAAAAACCACCGGAAACACCATGGGCGTTTCTCAATTTACATAATCAATTGCTTATCAACTTCTAATAAATTACTATTCGCAAATATACATTCATGATTCTTCTTTTAAGATTTCCATATATATATACGCTATTTTGCACGCTTATAATCTTACTTATAAATTATAATTTAGACAGACAGATACATAAATTCCATTATTAATCGAGTTCTTTTATTTACATATATACATACATTACTGCGTTACGTAGTTAACAACGCTGGCTGTTAAATCAGTAGTTTCCTCCCTCCCTCCGGTAATTAAATATGGCGATCTGATTAAACAGCTAGCGTTATTACGGCGCGTTAAATAAAATGTAAACAACAACGCTGGCATTCACCGTGCTTATTTTTTAATTTTCAAAACCGTTCTAAGTTTGTTTATTTTCTTAATCTTATTAGCCATTATGTTTTAAAACACACATTCACTGAATCAAATTGTTTAATTAAAATAATAATTGATTTAAAAATTACTATTAACAAACACGCGCGCACACACACACACACACACACACATTATAATGAAATTAGTTTTCCACTTTAGGACCCGCGCTAACTTTTACCCCGTCGTTACGGATAGAGTCAGTATTTTGTTTTTTAAATTATTGATTTAAATTTACGCACACTTTTATTCCGTTTTGAAAAACATAAAATATTACTTATTACATTCAGACGTTGATTTGTCGCAAAACTATTGGGTGTAAATAAATGCGAGCAGACGATACTTGGGGGGGGGGCACCTACTACTGGGCAAGTAAATAACTGTTTTTAGAATTGTATTCGCTGTATTTTTTTATTGTTACTTTTATTGTCGGTACACTTTTCTTTCTTCTCTTTGAAAAACTAAAACTATTATTATTTATTATTTCGCAAATTCTTACGTGGATTCAACGCAAAACGATTGGGTGGAAAGAAATGCGAGCAGACAATAACTTTGGAACGAGCATTCTGAAAATGTCATTATTAGTAGCAAGACGTTTTTCAATCGTTAAGAATTAAATTATTTTTCCCAACTGTGAATTTTCTAAACTAAAAATATTTCTATTTATGGGGAAGATTAATACAAACATCGGGGATGGGTCGAATTTTTTTTCTTTATTTTCATCTAAAAATATTCTTGGTCATAAACAAAGAATATCAACGTCTAACCACCAGAGAAATATGACCGAGGCTCCATCGGTTTAACCGTCAGCGTTCATTTCTGACGCCGCAGCCTAGCAGAAATATGCGACCAGAGGGAGCATATATTTGCTAGTATATATAATATAAGATAGTCTTCTAAACTAATGAACGAATCATTATGACTTTTGACATACATATTCTAGCTAACACAGTGAGTAACATGGGCACATTACTTTTTGTAAATTCTTACATTTAGAGGGTACGTATATATATAAAGTTAGATAATATATTTCGTTGTACAGGTTAAGATCCTAAACTAATCAACCGATCATTTTGAATTTTGGAATATATATTTTCGGCAAACCAGTGAATAGCATAGGAACATTATCGTTTTGTAAACAATACCATTTAAGAGGTGCGTCACCCAAACTCGCATCAGCCTTAAAAAAATCTTTTAAAATAAGTTTGATACAAAAAAACTTAATAGAGAAAATAATTGCTCTACATCAAATTTTTGTATTACGAAATACATTTTTAAAACAATCGGTGCGCGCACATGATTGTCAATAATATGTATGTGCTTGATAAAATGCAAAACTATTGAACTTATCATTATGAATTATGGAATATGTATACTAGGCAACAGGGTATGTAACGTGGACAGCTTATTCTTTTTTTCTTTTTTTTTTGCTAAATTGTATTATTTAGTTGAATGTCACCGAAACTGTCCAATATCCGCCAACGAAAAACAGTTAAATTTAAAACTATGTTATTAATAATCTCGAAAACAACAGGCTTGGTTATTTGGCATGAAGAACCCTTGAATTTGTAGTCGCAGTGGTGATATGGAAGCCGATGTTTTCGTTTTCCTCTGTCGTCTGGTAGCCGCAATAATGTATAACATAAAAGAAAGAAATAACACCAAATAACCTTTCTCTTAATGGCCGCCCATGTTCTGTGATATCTTATTCCTATAAGCCCCCATCCCTATCTTCCGGCCTCTACCAAAAGCGGGGCAACAAAGATGGAGCTACGTGAACTGCGACCAATTTGCTCATTTGCCAAAGAGAAAGACTTTTTCCTCTTCCGCGATACGTGTTATTTTTTACTTCCGCCCATGATACATCTTCCTGTACACGTAGTTCTCGTTCTACTCATAACTTTTAATGGAATTTTCCATTCTTTTACTTAATTTTCAACATATGTGTTGGCTTTTTATTCTAAACTATTGCTACTATAGATATAATAAATTGTTACTATCATTAAAATATTTAAATCTATATAAGACCCAAAATGAATTACATGAGATGTGCCCTAATAGTCTGCAGAATGTCGATTGCAAATGTAAGCCATATGTATGTCCACCACGTATTTACATAATGCTTTACATTTTCGTATATTGTGTTGTTGCGGGTTATTTTATGCTACTCTTATCTGTTCCTGAATTCAACTTAAGTAACTCCGATATATAATCGATTTTTCCCCGTTTTTATACAACACTGACTTGTCCTCAAATACTAAGAGCACAAAAGAAGCGCAATGGTTGATTTTTGCTTTTAAATTCTTCACTTAAAGGTTTCAAAATTACTTTCGTATTAGAGAGTGACACAATAGTAAGCTTGCTATTTTTATGCAACGAATAGATTGGAATTTTTTACTTGTTTCTGACTACAACTGTCGAATAGAAAATAATTTCTAGTTTTAATTAAGGTTCACGGTTTAAAGTAAAATAATATGATTCTTTTGTGGTGAAGGAAAACATTAATTTTTCTCGTGAGCTACTGTCATAACAAAGTAAAAGTTTTTATGGTGTTTAATGTTTACTTTGCTTTATATACGCATATTTATTTCTTACTCGAAAATACAATGTTTTATACCATTGTTATTTCATTAGTATGTATTAATTGTTCGTTTATTTAAAACACCCAGCGTTCTCCGCCAATGAATACTCCTTCTTTTTTATTCTTTTTTTTCATTTTTATACGTTTAAATCGTCAATTAATAAATAAAATATTTCCTCTCCGTTCACACGTGAACGTAGATCACCCGATATTATTGTATAAAGACGTCACCCAAAATAAATAGCACCATTGTGTTTCGTTCATGAAACAGTACTTGATAAAAGTTGGGTTGATCTTTGGTTTCTATTGCATCCTCAGATAGAGAGACAGAAGAACAGAAACATCAAAAATATTATTATAGATTTGTTCCATATTATTTAAGTTGTACTGTATGTTATTCAAATATTTTATGTAGTCTTTTTGCTGAGGTCGTGATTACTTTAACATATCATTCACAGGTATGTAATAGATGTCGGTATGATCTACAGAGAAATTCCGGTCAGATCTCATACATCCACATACTATGTAATACAATTTGGAAAATATATGAACACCTATTCCTATATATGTCTAAAATGGCTTCTTCAGATCAATAAAACATTTACATTAGGCATCAAATTCTCAGAAAGAATTGGTATACAGTAAAAAACATATAGACTAAACCTATAAATGGGTGTTTTGTTATTTAAGCAAAAAATATACATTCGCAACTAGGTTTTTCTTTAAACAATAATAATAAAATATATCATTTGCCTTAGTCATGAAGCCCAAATCGTTATTTTGGTCGCTTGCCATCCAATTTTGTTAAAAGCTGTTGGGCTTACCCTACGCTAAACACTCATCAAAATACCTTGATTTGTTTTAAAAGAATTTTATTTACAAAGAAAATCATGGTGGGGAGTGGGACAACATTTACAAATATCCATAAAAGAAAGATAACATGTAGGTTAGTAGGGCCCTCCCAACCCTCTGCTAAGTGTTAGGCCGCCCACTGTTTTACAGTTGTTCCATAAAACAAGCCGCTCGGTCTCTAGATAGGAGTGAGGGCAAAGTGGGATGTGAGAAATAGAACATATCGGGTGGAATATGGGAATGGGTGGTGTCCTTCAAGATATAATACGAGTGTAGAGGGTGATCGGGGGCAAAATAGATGTGTGAAGTGTGAAGAATCTCTAATATCAAAAATAAAAACAGGGTCAGGAATCATATTTACTCCATTAGCTAAGGGTCTTTTAAATTTAAAGGGAGGGTTCCGCAGAACCCAGGACCACGTGTGCCATGCCAATGCAGGGAACATGGTCAGTTGGTAAAATATGATATGAATAACGTAAGTATCACACGCATTAGCTGTACTCTTTAAAGAAAGTTTGCTACGAATCCAAATCGCGATGGGACGATTCGACCTTTGACTGTACTTCCGACCAATTCTTTTCCAGGTGGAGGGTCTGTCCGAACCAAATGCCAAGGCTGCGTTTAATTACGGCACCTGTAACTTTTTCCTTACCAAGCGACTGCCTTAACTACCGTTCAAGTGTAAGTGCGGCTCGACACGGAAACGGTGATATCATGGACGAACGCGGAAACGCTGGCACGCCCTCCACCAGGTACAGCAATGCTTCATAGGACTGGTCTTGTCGCCCAGTTACTTAATTTGCATAAGAAAGGCTCTAACACCAGAACATAAAGCAGTGGCAACCACGGACATCTCTGACGCACAGACTGAGAAACTACGAACGTCTTCGAAAGCCAACCATTGACTTGCACTGTTACCGTCAGCAGACAATACAGAATGAAAACCCACTTATGGAAGTCAGATTAAAACCGGCGGCCCCCAAAATAGATCGCAGGAAACGATGGTCGACCCTATCAAAACCTATGACTGATCTCAATTGATCAGCGCGGCTTCAGTATCACCTTCTATTCCATCTATGATTGAGCGAATCAGATGCAAGCCGCTTTGAATCGATCTCCCCTTACACAGCAAAGTTCTGATCAAGTTCAATCAAATCACTGACCACAGTCTGCAAACGGCTCGCAAGAACTCTAGCTAAAATCTTTAACTCTGTGTTTAGCAGAGTTATGGGCTTAAAATAATCTAAGCCTTTTTTATTCAGCAATGGAATCACTTCCATGATTACCTATCTAGGGATGGATGCCTGAGCAAACCAATGATTGAACACATCTTGCAGAAGAAGAACCAACATGGGCAGTAACTTTAATTAGAATTTATAAGGCATTACGACTTATTTTGGCCGACCTGCTTAAACGCAGTAATGATCTCGCGCTTCGTAACCATACCATCACAGCTAGCCGCTCGGGCCTCCTCTTGTTCCCCCTGATTGTTGCCGAAAGCGACCAGAAAATATTAAGAAAACCATCGCTGTCGGACATCTTCTTTAGTGTTCCCACAAAATTAAGAATTTGTGTCCCCAGGTTAAGCAAAGGTTCTTATTATTAACAGTAGACTAAGAACTAAATATATGTCATTGTTTTGTAGGATGTACGTTGCTTGTTTTTCATAATTATTCAACTGTAAATAAATATGTTAACCATACTTTAGTCACAGCCTTTCGTTTATATTATGGATATGTTTGGAATATATGTTTACTACATGAGCTGCGAAATAAAATAACGTCTATTAAAACACTGGTGACACCCTACGGGATATGAACAAGTAACCTGTTGTGTGTTGAACCGTATATTTCATTTGCTTAATTTATGTCTTGTTTTAATCTATTTGGGGGGGGGGTTTGTATCGCTACTTTTAGTATTTTAGTGTATTTTAGTACTTTAGCGTATTTTTTGTATAGTCTGTAGGGAATTTTCGGGAACCATTCCCTTCATCAATCTTTCTATGAGGTGTGAACAGAGTGTATATATATGTATATAGATGTTGTTTCAACCGGCCCAAGGAGAAGAGCACCCCTATCCACAAATTTTAGTGGGCGGAGAGACTCTCAAATCAGTGGATAGTTTCACCTACCTTGGCAATACAATCTCCAGGAGCGCGAACATTGACGAAGAGCTAGACAATAGAATCTCATCAGCCAACAGCACTTTTGACCGACTGCGAGATCGAGTGTGGAATCGAAGAGGCATCAGTCTTCGAACCAAGCTGAAGGTTTACAGAGCGACTGTCGTCCATGTCCTGACCTACGGCTGTGAGACGTGGACATGTTACCGCAGACATGAGCGACGGATTGACCGATTTCACACAAAATGTTCTCGGAAAATCCTCCATATCCGATGGCAGGACAAGATCCCTGATACTGAGGTGTTGTCCAGAGCCGGAATGCTCTGGTCAGGCCACTTTTCCCGCATGAGCGAGGAGGGAATCCCGAAACAAGTCATGTTCGGTAATCTCAGCCGCGGCAAACGAAACATTGGCCGACCTAATGAGAGGTACACGGATAGCCTTGATTAAACGTTACCTAGCTTCGAAATAGACCACCGAACGTGGGAAGAGCCTGCCTCAAGTCGAACTGGTGAGAGGACAGTGATCAAAAGAGGCGCTGCGCTCGCCGAAGCATCTCGTACAACAAGGCCCCGTGAGATAAGAATGAAGCGCAAAGCCAAACAGACACCAGGACGTACTCGATCGTCTGTCGTCGTCGTTGAAACCATTTGGCCATCTTCGCGCTTGCGATGAGACAAACAATATATATATATATATATATATATATATAATATTTGTTATTGTTTATTATCTATGTACGTATACGTTTCGTCCTTTTTCAATCGGGACTCATAAGCATAGAGATATGACTATTCACTACCGGTTATGCGATTCGATATCCCGAATTACAAGTATTTTTCAACTCAAATCCGATGTCTTAACCACTCGGCCGATTTTAAATAGCGAATAAACGGTGATAATATTAACACTTTATCGGCGGGCTGAACGTCTAGAGCATTCTACTTCTTTTTAAGGGAAGGAACGATGCATTTTAAAGCTAGTGACGTCATGCTGTGTTAATACTACACTTACAGTGCTCAACTTTTTCGAGGAGCGACAAATAATAAATATTTATATACACAAAAGCTTACGATGAAAATGAAGAAGCTGGCTTAAAAAATGGTTTATAGTCATAAAATATTAAATCCATAGTTATCTGAAGAGATGTTTCATAAGAATCAAAATAAAAAAATGAATTTAATTCATGCAATTATGTTCGTAATAGGAAAGATTACCTTTCAAATCAATGGTCTTAACCACGTACGCCATTGTTAAATTTGAGATAACTAATTAAATTTAAATTCTTTGCGACAATTATATTTTAAAGTAACTTTTTTACCTGCGTTTATCCGACAGGAAAGATTGTGATAGATCAGAAAAATGAACTTGAATTTGGATCAATTCTGAAAGAAGATTTCTAAGTATGAATAGGGATTTGACCTTGTCACAATTTTCTTGAGATTAGAGCATTCTCTTGAGCCGACGTCTAATGGGATTAGTACGCCATGAAAAAATAGACAGCAGTTATGCTAAATCATGGCCACAAAAGAAGTAAGAGAATGTTTTATGTGGAGTCAGATGATGCTGATTATGACAGCTATTATTTTCGTTTATTAATTTATTTCATAAAAAAAGGGCACGAGTAATCAAGGCCAAATGCCACTCGAGGATAAGGATAAATGAGATGAAATGATTGTCAGAACCAAGTTCGAATATTTGTAAGGATGGTTCTAGATGAGAATCTGTTGACATTGGCTTTGAAGAAGACCAAGTTGTAATTCGCGAGGAAGCAGTCCCGCAGCAATGTGTTCCATAGAGTGAAGCCCTTGCATAGAATCTCTGTTCGTGGAAATGTCGCCTAACTCTAAGCACATAGAGGAAGGAAAGAAAGTTTGTCTTCGTTGTGCTAGAAGACGAGTTTTTTGTTGCTGTGAATGTCTTATAAGGAGGAACCAGTGATTGGAGCTCAGTCGAGAACCTTCCATCGAAATAACGATATAGTAGAGAACAACGAGCAACGTCTGTTCTGTAAGAAAAGAGGATGTAACGAACGGACGAGATAATTCCCCACTAGATTTCCAAGGTGATTCTAGATGCTGTCAAGGTAAAAAAGCGTATTCTGAGCGGCACCTCCCCAGATGTGGCAGCGGTACTCCCCCACCCCGTCCTTGGAACGTATCTAGATGCGTCCACGTATCTCTATAAGCCGCTCGGTCCGTTCATTGGTCAGTTTATGCAACTCAAGAAATTTACTACTTAAATACTTTAAACACTAGAAAAACTCGTGGCGCAACGGATAAAGTGCTAAGTTATAATCAGTTCTGAGTTTTAGTCTTATGGGCGTTGAAAGTTGTATCCTCAGTACAGGGAATACTAAGAATATAATTAAAAATTATATAAGACTTCTACCCGGTCATGGCTGACGGAACGACAACAATCTACTCCATGGATTAAATAAAAGGTTCCGTTCGAAATTCCGTATAGATTTTCGTGTTAGACATAAAGATTCAAGAGTTTGACAAGAACCACATGGAGAAGGTCGAAACGTTGCGAGAATATTATCGAATATGAGAAGAGTAGTCTGAATAATACAAATAATACAAATGTACTAGTTAACCTCAAATCAAAAAAGAAAAAGAAAAGGTGTGGATTAACGGGTATGGATTAACGGGTGAATATTATCTTCTGTGTGTTGTTACAATTAATGATTTATGACTTGACAACACTTATAAACCGTTTATACGAATATTTCATTTTCTTTTTTTTTTGACTGACAAATTAATGACTGCAATTCGTGTTTATTGCCTTTGATTTATTGATTAGTCGATGCAATTCATCAGAAATAGAAAGTTGGGAGTTCAAAAAAGTTATAATTTATTATACGTACCGACAAATCCGAAAACGGAATTACCCAGACAGCGCATATCTCCACCTTCTTGATAACATTATTTAATTATCAAAGATATTCAAAGCCATCAACTTTTAGTTGGAACAATTTATGTAGCAACGTAAACCGTAGCTTGGATAAGATGTAGACGAGTTATGTGTCTTAAGCTTTAAGTGATTATCAGTTCTAAGCAACTGTCTTCTGAAGGTAGAAGGTTGAATCCTCAGTGCGGGCGATACTGAGAATATAATAAAAGATAATAAGGAGCCTTAACCACTAAATTCTACAAGAAGTCCGCATGTAGAGACATATTCATAAATTACAGATCAGCACTCCCTCATAAGGCTAAAATAGGCTATGCTAGGAATGAGCTAACTCGCATCCGTAAGAAATGCAACATTGAGGCTGACAAAACCACCTACAGCGAGAAATTCCAACAGGTACTAGAGACCAATGGATACCCTACATCCATCATTGAACACCTTAAGAAACCCCGGAAGACTCGAAGACGGACGCAACACGCTCTTTCCAACACCTGCTTCCTGAAGTTGCCGCATTTCAACGACAAGATCACCACAGCTATCCGCAAAGCTATAAGGAAGGAAAAACTCGATATTCAACTAACACACACCGGTCCTTCTCTCCGACAACAATTGACAACACGGAACACCAATTACAACAATACTCCCTGCACCCTAGCGAACTGCCCCATGAACACCACAGACAAATGCCACCGTACTTACACTGTATACCGTTTACAGTGCACCACATGCAACAAAATATACATTGGTAGTACGGTGAGACCCCTACATATTAGAGTCAAAGAACACCTACAAACACG
The DNA here is from genome assembly GCA_963556195.1 of Sepiola atlantica. NCBI lineage: Eukaryota > Metazoa > Mollusca > Cephalopoda > Sepiida > Sepiolidae > Sepiola > Sepiola atlantica. The sequence goes on along the minus strand of OY744527.1, from coordinate 36,586,906 downwards.
TACCTCTTCCTTCCACAAGCACATCCATGCATGTGGCAACACCAGCAAATCATTCAAGATTGATATCCTAGCTACGGAGAGAAACGTTGGCAACCTTCGAATAAAAGAATCGATACTAATAGCAAAACTATCTCCGCAAATAAATCACCGACTCGAATTAGGATCTTCATTTCTAGTCTGATATAGTTTTACATCTCACTCTTGTTGTATTGATTTTACCTTAATTTAACCATTAAATGAATACTAAAAACTAATTATCTAACAAAAACATCACCTTATAATAATAACAAATAATATAACATAGGTCAAACACTCACTAAACAAAAAATAAAATAATAAAAAAATAATAATAATAATAAATAAATAAATAAACGAACAAACGGGGAAAAAAATTAAATAAATAAATAATAAATAAATTAAAAAAAAAAAAAATAGATAAATGAATAAATAAATAATAATCTTTAAAAAAAAAAAAGATAAATAAATGATTAAGTACAATAAATTAATAGATAAACAATAAATAAATAAATAAAAAATTAATAGAAAAAAAAAATAAGAAAAAAAAAATAAATAAATAATAAATTGAAAAATATTAAAGTCTATAAACTAATAATAGTAATAACTTAACCGAACAAAAAGATTAACTATAATAATATAATAATAGTAACAATAATAACAATAGCAAAAACGAAACAACAATAATCATAATAATAATAATAATAAATGAAATACCGGAACCACCCCAGATAACATTAATAATAATAATTTAAAAAAAAAAAAAAAAAATTTAAAAAAAAGGGGGGAAAAAAAGGAATGAAACATTCATTATAACAATATTTTAGCCTAACAATTAGAAGTAACTAAATTACAAGCGACGTAAACAACAAATGGAGTGAATTACCTCCCTTTCATCGTTGTCTTAGCGTTACACGAAAGATAATATTGAATTAATTAATGAAATATACATATATAAAAATAGAATAAAATAAATAAATAAACTAAATATTAATACACACAATAATTTAAAACGAACAGAGAATGCAATGTTTAATGGCAGTATTAACCGACATATTAATTTAAACGAATAGACTTGGTTAAAAAAAAAAAAAAAAAAAAAAAAGATTTAGATTAGAATTTAAAATTTAACGACAAAAAAAAAAGAAAAGATTCTAAAAAGTAAAAACAAACAAACATAAAAAGTTTAATAAAGTAAATAGATGAATAAATAAATTAGATAAAAAGTAGATAAATAAAATATTAATAAAAAAAGTAAAATAATAAAATAAATTAATAATAATTAAAAAAAAAAAAATTTTTTTTAAAAGTTTATTTTATTTTTGAATCTGGTTTGGTATTTAAATTTAACCGGTATTTTCTGCGAGACTATATCTTACAGCGCCCTTCATATGCACGCTTGAAATTCAGTTGAACACGTTTCTGAAGAAGGGAAGAGTTCCCGAAAATTAAAAAAATATATTATATCATACGGAATTTCCACCAGACCATCTTGATACAGGTATTACATAACATTGTAACATTGTGTAGATAGACAGATATATGTGTGTTTTGAAAGGGGAAAAAAAAACATAATAAATATATATATATATGTGTATGTACACATTGTATTAAGGTTGAAACTAATTCATTTGTTCCACCATTATATGTCTTATTTGCTCCAACTTGTGTCTATCCGTCACACCTCTGCATTGTATTGCCTTCTAAATATTACATTTCTATATACTAATAAACAATGCTTCAAGCAAACTACATAAACCTCTTATAATAAAAGATGCTTTAAGACGAAACGAGATCAAGATACTCCCCGTGGATTAAATAAAGGGTTCCGTTCGAAAAATTAAAAACAGTAATCTCGTATTTGGTGGTAAGAGTTAAGTTATTATTAAGGACCCGTGGCGCAACGGATAGCGTTCATAGTAATAATCAGTTCGAAGCGACAGTCTTCTGGGGGTCGAAGGTCCAATCCTTAGTACGGGCAACATTAAAAATACAATTACAAATTACTTAAGATTTCTAGAAAAAGCTACACCCGTTGATTAAATAAAGGTTGTTTTTTTTAATTGCGTACAGATACATTAAACCTTTAGAAGTCTGTCATTTAAAACTGATTATACTCATATTCGTTGCGCCATGAGTCTTTGCGTAAGATTCAATCTTCAACGCGGGCAATACTAAGAATATAATTCTTAAGAGTTCTTTAAGGTCATGGCTGACGGAACGGGAGCAAATTTCTGTTCGAAATTTTATATTGATTCACGCGTTCAACATGAAGGTTCCAGAGTGCGATGAGACGCACCTGTAGAAGGCTGAAGTTTACAACGGCCGAGATGTTGTCAGAATAACATCGAAGATGAAAACAATAGCTCGAATAATCTAAATAATCCAAAGTATCAGTCATCATCTAAAAAAATTCAGAAACCTAAAAACATGAATGTTGAGTAAAAGAGATAAAACATGTTTAACGAAAACCACAATATATTTAGATATGTACAAATTGACCATTGATTGAAAGTTATTTTATGTGAGTAAAGCCTACTTGGGGCGAATAGTTTTATTTGTCGTTTTAACGGTAAAATCAAACCTTATATTTTTATACGAAGGAGACACAAATTATTAAGGTTAAAAGATACTCGAGGATCAGGCATAATGAAATGTATAATCAGTTGAATGATGTAGAGCAGGTTTTCCCAACCAAAGTTCTGCGGAATCATGAGGTTCCTTAAAATCTAGACATGGGTTCCTTCAAGAGATACTGATAAATAGGCTAAGATTATTATATAAGTAAAAAGAGACAGGAAATAAACTGTTTTTTTTTTCAGTAGAAGAAATGTGTGTGTTCTTATCAAAGATCCGACCTCGAATTAAGCATTTGTGTCCCAAAAGACAAGCAAGAATGTCACATGTCTAAGCGAATATATTTTTGTTCGTATTTTCATTGATATCGCCGTTTCAATGAATTACGTTATTTTTGAATTGTGAATAAACTGGAAAAATGATCCAGTTATGTGGTTGAACTATTTGTCAGAAAAATGTTGTTTTTTTTTTTTCAAAATTGTCAATAAATTTGGGAAAGACAATTTTTTTACTTAAAACAATTGTAAGAAATATTGCTAATAGAAATAAATAAGTTTGCAAAATATTTTTTTATACGAGTGTTCTTTGTGGCATCACCATTATTGTAAGTGTTTTGTGAAAATAAAAAGGTTGGGAATTAAAAATAGTGAATGGAATGAGTAAAATTTGATTATTTATTAAGACGGTTTATTACAAAAAAGAAGTTCTTTGCTAACATATTCCATAGATGGGAAGTTCTAACTCTGTTCATGGAAATTCCGTTAGATTTTAGGTACACAAAGGAAGAAAAGAAAATTCTTTGTAGTTGTGGTAACTAAACGAGTTCTTGCTGCGGAGTCTTATAAGGAGGAACCAACGTTTGAATCTCAGCCAAGCAACTTCCATGGAAATAATGATAGAGCAACGAAAGATTCATGGCCTCCGTTTAGTTATAACAGACAATGGATATCCCATGTAAGGGTGCCTGCGCATGTGATTGTGAAGCAAAGGTTACGCAGTCACCATCTACACTTCTCTTAAATCGGCACTGCTTGCTTCAAGGACGACTTGAAACAATGCCGAGATAAGCGGATGAGTACATCCAGCAACTGGTATTCCTAAATGGTCACCCATTTTAGTAATGACCAGGCTCAGCGTAGCTTAACTTTGGTGATCGAACCGGAACAGGCGTGTCAACGGGATTAGAAAGTGTAGCAAGTAGCAACAGCTGTAGAGATGTTATCTTACTAAATTTCGAAGTCAATGTTGTGCTCTATCAAGGCCTGAAAGTGCTTTGAGCAGCGCCTCCCCAGATGTGGCAGCAGTACTCCATCTATAGGATGTACCTGATTCGTATATACGTAGAAGATTGCTTGCGGATATTTTAATGCCGAAGCATAATACTTGTATAATTCTAAACGAGTTATTGTATACAATTCATTGAACACAAAGTGATATGTTATCCATAGATGGGGGAAATTGCCGACTTATATGTTTCCCTACCGTCTAATATCTCTCGAAAAATGGTTTCTAATAACTATTGATCAATAACATCGACATGTCAGTGTAGTGGCTTTTTGTACATGTCTGTATGAATAAAAATAATTATATAAATAGCTTTATTTACTATTGAGCACTTTTATCATCCCGGTTGAAATTCTGAAGAAATAACACACAAGTACAAATATTTCCAAAAACACTGTTTCAAATATTTGTACTTGTGTGTTCATTCTTCAGACCAATCGTCCTGAGGAAGTCTTGAAATAAACACGAAACGTTAATGAACACATAAATGATATTTTCAGTTTCCTTTTTTTATTTTAATTAGGTTGGAATATTGGTTCCAATTATTTTCATATATATATATATATATATATATATATATATATATATATATATATATATATATATATTAAAAATGTTGAATTAAATTAAAAATAATTAAATTATCGTTTAATAATAATTTATCGTTATGATATAAAGCTCAATATATTGAAGAGTTTAAAGATAAGAATAAAAAAGTGTAAAGATACAATATGTATTAAAACATCAGAAGTTCAAATCAAGGAGTTCCATATCCTTAATCCATGGATTTCCAAAGACAAATTATTTTCATCATGTCTTTGAAATCCCATGGATGAAGGATATGAAACTAGTTGCTTTGAACTTCTGAATGTTTTAATAACTATTGTATCTTTACATTTTTTTATTCTCATCTTTCATCTCTAGTATATATATATATATATATATATATATATATATATATATATATATATATATATATGTGTGTGTGTGTGTGTATGCGTGTGTGTGTATTTTACTCGTTGAGAATCAATTGTAAGACCACACGCAATTGTGTCATGGAAAAACTAAAATTGATATAAAAGTTAATGATCTGATTAAAGGCTGATTTTTTGGTCATTGGAATATAAACAATCACTATACATTAGGGTAGGTCGATTTTACACTTTTTTTTTAATATTAAAAAAAGCACGTACCGAAAGTTGTATATTGACCTATTAAATACTCATGCAAAAAATTAGATCAAAAACTTCAGCGGTTTTTTTAGCGTTTGGTATCAAAGATCGTAGACAAGAATATACTGAAAATTCCTCGTTTTTGCAAGATTTGCTTGAATATTGGTGTGAAAACCAAATAATTTTAGCATTTAAAATCAGGGAATGTCCTTTTATTTTATAAAAATGATATTAATTAAAGAAATCTTCAAATTGAAAATTTGCCCCCCCCTCATTTTCAGTATCTGCTTTTGTAAACTACCTTTTAACGTTATGAATTAAACAGTAATATTTGAATACCTAAAAAAATGATTTTTTTCTGTTATAAGTGAAAATATAGCAAGCAAAGAAATAAGGAAAAACCTAACACTATTTTAATGGAGCTTAATATAGAGAGTCAAATTGCTCCATATAAGACCCCTTAGACAAAAATGCTGGTCTCAATTTCTGACTCAAAACTTTGGCTGTAATGTGTTGATGCCTTGCTTCAAAACCATATACAGTTTGTGAAGCTTCTGTTATTAACTTAACTGCCCGTTCCACGCTCTGAGAATGTGAGGGCAAATCTGGCAAGTCAAGCTTGGCTCCATTCATCAACGATTCTCGAAGTTCAGATTCAGTAAAATCTTCCGTCATTGGTGGTTCAAAAATGCAGCATAATTTGAAATCTATTAATTGTGTCCAATGTGTGGCATTAAAATTGATAGGTGGTATTCTTTTAAATCTTTTTCTGGTTGACTCCTCACTCATGAAAGAACAAATTAATTAATTGAATTATTAAAAAATTCCAATCTGTACTGCTTTAATAATTATGGTGAAATTATATAAAATCTTTAAAAATCATTCTATAAATTGGAATAAATAATTGAGTCAGATATATATGAATAAATATTACTTACCTAATGGTCAAAATTCTTTTTAAAGCTTCTTCTCTTACTCCAATCTCCTCAGATTTAAACATGGAATATAGAAAGTTTTCAGGCAGTAAACAAAATATATTACCTTCTATATTTCTAAATGTGATATCTTGGATTTCATGAGGCTGCTCCTTAATCCTCTGGATCATATTAAAAATGTGCACTTGCTGATTGTGGAATTTACTATTTCTTTTAATTTCAAACCAAGAAGTGGCATACACATTTACAATAAAATTTACTACATAGTGTAGTTTTGTTGTGTGCCTTTGTGGGTATGCACCACGAGTCAATAAACACATGAGCCTGATGGCCAAAGTTAACCATCTTGCTTGGTTTAAAGGACCAATTTTCCAGGAAATATATCCAGAGTCAACCTTACCTCTAGAAATACCTACTGTGTATTCATAAAGGAGTCTTTGGTCAGAACTAAGATCATGTATTTTATCAATTTTAAAAATTGACTCTAGAGGATTGCTAATAGTGGAAAATGATATTTGGGGTAAATCATGGCAATCATTTGAGCATAATTTCCCCAGAGGGCCACTGAATGTTGTAGGGCTCTTTGCGCAACCATCTATGTTTTTAAAAAGGGCTCTGAAAGGTAGTTACTTATGATGCAAAGAGCAACCAATTGTGTGAAGATTTTTAAAAAGTTTTTTTTCTAAAATTGCAACCATTCCACCTTCGCAACCTGTGTTGGTATTAATGTTGTCAACAAGTATAGCCTTGATACTGTTCTCACTGTGGAATTCATGCAAAACATCCACCACTTGATCTGCATGAACAGCACCTGTTGCACCACTATTAGGAAGAACTCTATGTGTCAGATATTTACTTTCACATTGTGTTTCTTTTGTAAAAGTTAAATGGTGTTCTGGTCCCTTAGTTTTTTTCATAATTCTCTGTCTATTTTCATCCACAATTTCCTTATACATCAATGTGTCCTTATCCATTCTCCCATCAACTCCAATACATATAATATTTTAGATGGGGTAAAACCCCCATGGCTGAAATAGTTTTATTTATTTACCTCCAACAAGGTAAGATGTGACACAAGGTCAGAAAAGTGGGATTAGATAAGCCTGCGCTATAGAGGTGAGCACTCTGGCCATAAAAAAATTGACTGGGCATCCCGTCGGCATTCCCCTGTAGGGGCGCCTCAGACAGTTAGCAATAAACTTACTTCTCCCCAAAGAGGGAAGGCAAAGCTAGGGAGGGTGCACCTCCTAGAATTGCACAAGACGGACAAGCTTCAATAGACGGGCATAAATCCAGACCTAAAGGCCCGGACGATACCGGTTTATTTGGTGGGGTAAAACCCCCTGGCTGAACTAGATTTTATTTATCTACCTCCAACAAGGTAAGATTGACACAAGGTCAGGAAAGTGGGATGAGAAAGCCAGTGATCGAGAGGTGAGCACTCTGGCCATTTAAAAATTGCCTGGGCAGCTCCGTCGGCATTCCCCGGTAGGGCCGCCTCAGACAGTAAGCAATAAACTTACTCCTCCCCAAAAGGGGAAGACAAAACCTGGGAGGTGCACCTCCTAGAACTGCACAGGACGGACAAGCTCCAATAGACGGGCGTGAATCCAGACCCAAAGACCCGGACGATACCGGTTTATTTGGTGGGGTAAAAAAATCCTGGTTGAACTAGTTTTTATTTATCTAACTCCCACAAGATAAGGTGTGACAAAAGGTCGGGAAAGTGGGATTAGATAAGCCAGCGCTCGACAATTCAATGTATATTTGTGATAATTAAATGTGTAAACACAGAATCAACACGTGAATTCAAATTCGCTCGTTGAATTTTCAACCGGTGAATACCATAAAAAATATCCAATAAATAAAACGCCTATGTAAATAAATAATCATTTATATATAAAATTAAATATTATAGTGTTTTATTCCTTTTTAATTTGCATATGTGCATTTAATTTCTTAAGAAAAGGAATAATAAACTTTAAAATATTTATTATTAAGTAATGTATTACTTTTTTTTGTTAAAACCCGGGTTTAATTTAAGGCGACACATCTGCCGGTGAAATCTAGGCCGTAATAAAAAATCTCGATTTATTTGATCTTAAAGTTGCAATGCTCAAATAAATACAAAGTTTTGAAGAAAAATATTTCTTGTGGTAACTTTTGACATTATTTGGTAACTTTCTTCGAGTGCGATTATTTACAGTTTCAAAATCGACCTCCCCTACTATACATGGACGGCGGCACCGGGGGGACAGGGGGGGGGGGGGCTCAAGCCCCCCACTTTTTGACTTGCCCCTCCCACTTTACGGTCATCAATAATGAAGTTATATATGCATGTGCTTAACCGGCCCCCCACTTTCTAGGAGAGCCCCCACTTTTATAACTGTCCCGCCGACCCTGCTATATATATATATATATATATATATATATATATATATATATATATATATATATCTATATGAATGGTAATCCAGGTTAAGTAAACATCCACAGGATAAAAGTCCAAAGAGTTTCAGCGGGAGTAATATAATAGTGCTAAATAGTAAATAGAGCTATTTATATTAATATTTATACAGATATGTAAAAAACCGTTAAACAGTATATCGATATTATCAATCTTTAGTTATTAGAAACTTAGACCTCCTCAAGCAGAAAAATTCGATCTTTCACTCAGGTGTTCATAAAAAAGCTATATGAACACCTAAGTTAAAGATCAGATTTTTCCGCCTAAGGAGAGTTTAGTTTCTAATAACTAAAGATCGATTACATTAACATGCCAGTGTAGTGGCTTTCGTAAATGTCTGAATGAATAAAAATAGCATATATATATATATATATATATATATATATATATATATATATATATATATATATATATATATATATATATATATATTATAAGTCAATGGTTTACCTCACAATAGGTTCAACTCTAAAAGTTAGCCTTTTAGTTATAAATTTTCATATATATATATATATATATATATATATATATATATATATATATATATATATATATATATAATTTATTGGAAAATATATGTTGCATATTTCAGAATCGTACCGCGGTTTCATCCAGATGGGCTAATTTTTAGAGTTAAAAAAAGGTTTTGTCCATAGGGACTCGTCAGCGTACTGAAACGAGAACGAAAACACACACACATGGGAAATGACGTGTTTGTTTATCGGTAGAAAAAACAGACGTCACTGAAATGTCTCTTTGGACAAAAATTAATTTATTTTAAATATTATTTATTATTTATAGTTTTGCGGTTTAAAACAGAATTTTATTTTTTTACTTAGTGTTTTATTTAATTATTTATTTGTAGTTTTGTAGTGTTATTTAAAAAGGGTTGCACTCTAAAGTGCAGTAAATTTAAAATGAAAAGTTTTCAGTAACCATGATTTACGTATGTTTCGGGGGTAAATATCGAATTGTTAAACAGAATATTAAAAGTGTCATACTAAACATGTTTAGACTAAGAAACAAAAAAGTTTCGATATCCCCCCTCATCAGAAAAATATAGCATGAGAATGCATAATGTATACAATCAAAACGTTATAAGAGATTTATATGTCATGTTTAGGAAGTTTTGAGATGAGAATTCATCATGTGTATGGTTTGGATTTTATATTATTATCTCTCTTTTTTCAATGTTCTTATCTTTTTGCTTTTGTTGGGTATAGAGCATCCTACCGGATACCAGAAATGCATCCGCTATTTCAGAAACGCTTACCAAGAGGTCTTTTTTTAAATTCTAACCGTCCCTTTTAGTTCAATTGTTTGTATCTCTTTTTCACTTGGTTCACCGGGTATATTCGCCAGGTAGTTTTCGAAATTCGTTTTCATAAGTCCGGTTGCTTCCATAATTACTGCAATGATAGATATCTTCCTAAGATTCCAGTTTCATTCCTGTCGTACATAAGAATTTGGTATTTCGTTATCTTTTCCCTCTCATCTCTGTTTAAGCCAGCATCATTACTAACACGGGCTTCTTTTTCTGCATATCTACTTTCAATTCTCTGCGGTATTTCGTCAACAGTTGATCCCATCAGTCCACCTTGTTTTTTCGACCACTCGGTCATATTTTTTTGGTATTTTGATAATGAGAGGAACGCTCTCGAAAATGTAAGTTTACCTTATTCCGGAACTTTTGATTGCCTGACAGTAACCACTTTTTTATTTACTGTTCTGGTATTTAATCTGTATTACGTGAAATATCAATAAATTGATTTGAGATTCCATTCTTATTTTCTATTCTCATTTATTTTTGTACATCTTTTTCACCTTCCGGTATCTATTTCACATTGCTCCTGCCTCGGATTTCAAACTTACAATTGGCCTCTTCAGTGTAGTTTGTAGATCCGATCTTATGGGACAGCCGGTTTAGTTGTTGCAGCCGGTTTATGAGGTGTTTTTGTTTTCACTTTCGGTACGAGATTACGCTTGCACGTGGTATATGTATATATTTGAAAAGTTCATACCGTTTTAAAGCATCCAAATTAAATTTAAGAACAAGAGGTAAGGTAAAATGAAATACCTTTTAAAGCAAGTTTATAGATGATAAAAAGTTTATAAAAAAATTTTTTTTAATCGGTATCGATTTTTTAATTTTTTTAATAAAAAAAATATCGCATCTTTAAACTTGCTTTAAAAGGTATTTTATCTTACCCCTTGTTCTTAAATTTAATTTGGATGTTTTAAAAAAGGTATGAACTTTTCAAATATATACAGGGTGTTTCAAAAGTCTTGGGAACATTACAAATGCGTATATCTCATGAACTATTCCAGGTAGAAAAATGAAACTGGTGCCATTTTAAAGCTTGCTTAATCAAGTTTTTAGTCATACTAATGATTATCGTGTTATCTTTCCAGGTGCAGTAATGGCGTTCTCTAAACAAGACAAGGCATTTTGCGTCCTCCAATTTGCAAAGACTGAATCGTGGACATGTGTTCAGCGTGCATTTCGCAGGAAATTTAAAAAAGAAGCCCCTGAAAGGAAATCCATTGTCAGATGGCATGCTAAATTTGTGGAAGATGGGTGTTTGTGCCCAAGTAAGCGACTGGTTAGACTGGTTAATGGCTCAGTTGGAACAAGCAGAATCTGATGACTTCATTTTTCAACAAGATGGTGCACCACCACACTGGAGTCTTAGAGTAAGGCAGTTTCTTAACACAAGGCTGCCTGGTAGATGGATTTGGAGATCTGGGCGAGGTGATGACGTTCTCATGCCCTGGCCTCCTAGGTCTCCAGATCTTACCCCGTGTGACTTTTTCCTTTGGGCCTTTGTCAAGCAACAAGTCTATGTGCCGCCCCTTCCAAGAGATATTGACGAACTAAAGGCTCGAGTAACGGCAGTTGTGGGAACCATTGACGTCAAGATGCTGGAACGCGTTTGGCAGGAAATGGACTATCGACTAGATGTCTGCCGTGTGACGAATGGTGCTCATATTGAGCAACTTTGAAGATTCCCCACAAAACTTGAAACTTTAACCTTTCAAACGGTACCAATTTCATTTTTTAACTCCTAATAGTTTTTGAGTTATTAAAAATCGTTATGTTCCCAAGACTTTTGAAACACCCTGTATATAAATATATATATTAAGTGTATGTTTCTGAAACACACATTTGTTTAATTATAAAGTCACGTCATCAGCAAAAATTGGAAGGAAAGTCATTAAAGTTATAAGTTATATAAATGTACATCTGTTTTTTATAGAAAAAATATAAAATTTTTAATTTTTTTTTCAGCTCTGTCGTACAAAAAAATCAATAATATTAATTAGTTTTGTTTTTTTAATTGTTGTTTTAATTTTGTTCTTTTTATATTCTTGTGGGTTCTGTTTTCATGTATCTGGTGTCCGATGAGGTCTCTCCTATTTGACTGGACTATTAATCGAAATGCTGCATGAATTTCCTATTAGTTAAGCTGATTAATCGAAATGCTGCATGAATTTCCTATTAGTTAAGCTGATTAATCGAAATGCTGCATGAATTTCCTATTATGTAAGCTGATTAATCGAAATGCTGCATGAATTTCCTATTATTTAAGCTGATTAATCGAAATGCTGCATGAATTTCCTATTATTTAAGCTGATTAATCGAAATAGTGCATGAATTTTCTTTTAATTTAAGCTGATACAGAGACTAAATATTAAAAATAAATCTCTCAGAAACGTACGCACATAAAACTTATGTATATCTAATGTACTTCACTCTTTATCGATGTAATACGCCGGTCTATTGGGGGTTGCTGGTCCTGTGCAGTTCTGGGAGGTGCACCCTCCCAGGCTTTGCCTCCCCTCTTGTGGGAGGAGTGGGTTTGTTGCTTACTGTCTGAAGCGCCCCTAACGGGGAATGCCGACGGGGCTGCCCAGGCAATTTTAAAATGGCCAGAGTGCTCACCTCTCGAGCGCTGGCTTATCTAATCCCACTATCCCGACCTTGTGTCACATCTTACCTTGTGGGAGGTAGATAAATAACATGGGTTATTCTCTTTGTCTATTAAGAATACTATCTACGTTTAAACATATAACTTTAACTATATATATATATATATATATATATATATTAAGGCAAGGAATATAGACGTTTGTGACATGTGTTAGGGTGAATGAAATTGCAAAGTGTTAAAAACGAGAGAAAAATAATCAATACATAAATCTACTAAGCCGGCTTTCGTCCACACTCATCAGAGTAAATACGTGGAAATAATTCATGCACGACGATAACAAAATTTAAATAGTGAAATAAAGGCCAGTGACAGTTAGGGGAAGAAAAATAAGAAAATTGGATCACATCGAGTCCTAGAAGTCACTCCTTTTGTTTACATAGGCAGAGTTTAAATGATTTAATATATATTGTTTCAAGGACTTTAAGATGGAATTGCGAATATGATCTACTTACGACAGAGAAACTGTAACTAGTGTAAGTCGACGCACATTCGGCGCTATTTATAAGATGGTGAGCAATAGCTGACCCGGATGTGTTGACTAAATTATTTAAATTACTTAGTCGGCCCTGACGTATTGCAAGGGAGATATGTTGCACTGTGTTGCACACGTATACGGCATTGTATCGACATTGGTATTCCCTTCACTATTTTAAGTGTTTAATATATTCCTTGCTTTAATAAAGTTTTGTACCACTAGAAATTTTTATATATATATATATACATAAATATGATATATATATATATATATATATATATATATTTATTTATAAATAAATATTAATTATTTATTACCTACAGTCATCGATGTTTCATGCTTACGCAATCTTCAGTGCAGGAAGCTAATTCCCGACGGTCAACGGGCGCGAACTCCGACTACAAATCGCCACTGATTCGCAGTCAGGAGAGTTACCAGTTGGTCACCATACATTAGCTTAGAATTTAGGAGGAATTTTACTTTGTAAATACCATTCGGCGAGTATTCACAGCAAGCGGCGAAGAGTGATCTAACAACAACAAATCGTGTTGGGGCTCGCAATGAAGCTAATAGTAGTGCTTGTTATTAAATTCACTTAGAGTGCCCAGTTTTTGTAAAGGGGGCCATACAATAATATTTATAAATTATGTTGACAAAGTATAAGGAATCTTGAAACTAAGAAGAAAAAACTCAATATATTCTTCAGCTCAATACAACTTAGCATAACTATAGATATAAACTACCGGAGGGTCAATTTTTTGGATATTACGCTTGATCTATGCAAAAACACACATGAACCTTATCACAAGCCCAACCACACACTCTACTATATCGACGCTAAATCGAATCACCCACCGATGGGGGAAAGAGCCATTATTCCTTCAATCGCGAGTAGGATATCTAAGCTGTCCAAGAATCAACAATATTCGACAGCAGTAAGCAATTCTACAATGAAGCTTTAAACAGATCAGGATACAAGGAAAAAATTAATTACCTTGTGCCTCCTTCAGTTGGGAATGGGGGACTAAACGGGAGACCGCTCGCCTCTCGATCAATGGTTTCATATAATAGGGCAATGGGCAAGGCTAGATATAGGAGACCTGGTGTATCCCACGATAATGTAAACCAGGTAGGGAGGGAACCGGTTGATGATAATATTCGTGAAGTTGGAAGTAACGAATTGAACACACATGCTACCCAAATCAGGGGGGGAGGTAGGAAGAAAAATAGGAGAAGGACCACTACATGGTTCAACTCCCCCCTATAGCCAGCATATTAAGACTAATATCCCAAAGATTTTTTATAGCATAGTGGAAAAAAACTTTCCAAGAGATAGCAGATTGGGGGGAATCATTAACAAAATACTGTAAAACTGTCTTATTCAACCTGTAGAAATATAGCCACATCCATCATAGGATATAATAATTCTAAGATAACTAAAACAAGGGATGCCATGTTCTCTTCTGGTGTTGATCCCAGTAACACCAGTTCAGTGAGAACCTCCATTATAAATATCCGTAGTAATAGAACATCCAGCAACGGCCCAGCACACAACTGTAACTGCAGAGCTTCTAACATCTGTTTACTGGGGGGAACTGTAGCGTTTCAAGCATTGTCTACAAATGCGATGTGATAACAGAGAGTAGTAGGAAATCATATATCCGTTCCACTGGGGGTGAGTTCAAAGATAGATTCAGAAACCACATGAGTTCCTTCAGGGGAGGCCAAAGGGAAGACATAGATAGGCCTAACACTTCTGTTGGCCGTTTTGTGAGAAACCTCATTGCTAAGCAAGACCCTTTTGAACTGAAATGGTCAATTTTAGGGAGGGCTAACAAATATAAACCGAACAAAAGGAAGAGATGCAACCTATGTGCATTGGAGTCGTACCACATCATGACATCTAGAGATAATTTACTGAACGCTAGGCAGGAAATACTACAATGCTGTCTGCATAGAAACCGTTACCTTTTATCAAGCCTAAAACCTGGATAGGAGGGGAATTGGGGGAAGTATAAACTTACAGCATAGATAGGCAGGATGGACCATTCTTGAGGCAATCTGGGGCAATAATTAGTGTATAATATAGAGGATGAGAATTAGTAACACGTACTTATGCTAAGATATGTCTTGATTCAATTATTAGAGGAGGCTCGGGACATAGGTTGGGGGTGATAAGGTAGGAATATTCTATCGGAATAAGGCCCATTGATAGTCAACTATAGTAAATACTTATTCAGCAGAATAGAGAGGGGAAATTTTATTACATATAAAAAGATAGTGGAATAATAAATAATAAATCACAATTTATTCTCAGAAATAGATATATTATACGAAATGCATTGGGAATTTCAAGTAATTTTAAGTGAAAAAATAAGAAATAGCAACCTGGATGCTATCACTATTTAATTAAATTAGGTTAAATTAAATTAGTTTTTAATTAGATTAAATTAAATAAAACAATGGGTGGCAGGAATGGGGAAAAATAATTAAGGAAAAAAAATAATTTTAAAAACATGCATGCCGACACGGACTTAATTTCTAAAAATAGAAACAATTAGATTTTTATAAAAAGTATTTTGTACGGGATTTTAAATTAGTAATAACAAAGTCTCCTGTCATTTAACGAGTTAGAGTGATATTTTCCCGTAAAGTTGGCAAAAAATAACCCCGTCCATTAAAAAAGGTTTTTTCAAAATAGAAAATAGATTTCTGATAACGATATTCCGTAGTAATATTTATTTATGGAATATAGAATAATATTCTCCACAGAGAGTTGCAAACAGACACAGCCGTTAAGGAAATATTTTAAATTATTTAAAATAATAACTAGATTTTTGTAGAAAACTTTTTTATAATAAAATTTTATTTTTGATATATGAATACTCTTTTAAAAACAAATTCTGCGGGATAGGCTTTTTTCGCTTCGTTAAACAACAAAACGATAATAATTCGGCAGTTAATTAAATGAAGGATATTTTCCCAAAATGTAAAATGACGTCCCAGACACTAGATAATTAATTTCTATAAAGAATAGGTTTAATAATAATTTTTTTTAGAAACAGTATTTTGAATAAATAGTTTCTATCTACTAATTAAGATGTTTTCTTAATATAAAGGAGTTTTCCGCGAGATTGACGTTCAACTCGTCGTGTGTTTGTTTCGAAGGGTAAGAAATCAGCCATTGAAATAAGGCTCTTCGAACCCGGACGAACATTTATGTTGATTTTTCTTTATGAGAAGTTGGATTTAGAATTCCCATACTATCATTGGATTGGAATGGTAACTTGTGAGCGGTAACTTGAATAATTTAGTTATTTTGTTTTTTTGTGGGGGGGGGGTTATTCATCATTGTGCCGGTCGACGTGAAAGTGTATTATCGCACATTGTTCCGGTTTTTTGGTTTTTTTTTAATGTATTTGGGACCGATTATTTGCTTGTTGGCTTGGTGGAAGAAATAATGCACGAGCTACTTTTCTAAGACTTTTTCTATGACTTTCTTTTTTATCGTTGTTCTTCCTTGTTTTTTAATTTTAACTTTTATTTTTATTTTTTTTCCTCTTCTCTTCTTAAATGACCTCAACTATTGCAACGCCACATTGTGTATTGTCGGCAGTTGAAACCAGTATTCCAGACATTTAATTTCCCTGATGATCTGCCAAGCAAGTAACTGCTTGGTAGTGAAACACGTGTAGGAAAAAACATTTAATTTGAATAAATAATATTTGTAAGAAAAAATATATTTAATGGTGATCATTGGTGTCCTGAAAGGGATGCTTTGGTAAGCCTTCATAAAATCACATATAAATGCTCTGTACTCTGTAATCGAGTATCATCGAGCTTGTTTTTATTGGAACAACCCCGGTCTTCACTGAATGATCTATTTTATAAGTGAAAAATCTAAATATATATATATATATATATATATATATATATATATATATATATATATATATATATATATATATTCATCAATAAATCTTAAATTATATAAGATTTGTTAATGATATGTAGACAAACATGGAAACCATCTAATGAAAATAAGGGCACAACTACATCAATATATATATATATATATATATATATATAGTGGAACGTCGGTTTTTAACATAATTTTCTGAAAAGCTGTTCTAACACTGAATTGATCGAAAACGGATTAATATCTTGCCATTAAAAATAATGTAAAAGCGATTCGTTAAGTCACATTTTGTAATTTTGTTTTTAATTTGAGCATTTAAAAATATAGTTTCTAAGGCAAAAAACAATCTGGATTTAACAACACAGAATTGTTAGCATTTAATCTGACGGTATGCTTCGGTTGCCGTTGTCATGGTCCGTGGAATCTAAATTTTGTAAGAAAACTGAAGAATTTCTGGCTTGAATTTTTTGTTCGAAATCCGAATTTTTCCATTCTGAGACGTTCATAAATCGAGGTTTTACTGTAATTATTTCATATTAAAGTACATTTATTAATTAATAAATAATGAGTTATGATAATTATTTTCAACCAGAAGTATTCGTTTTATAGTTAAAAGCAAACTATTTTTACTTTCATTGGCTTCCCTAATATATATTGAATTTGAAATTTACAGGTAAAATAAATTGCTTGGGCAGAACAGTTTTGCACTACTTGTATGTCCCTTTAAAAAGATGAAAAGCAAGATATAATTATATTAAATATTATGTTTCTTCCAATTTTGACCAAAATGTATTACATAGATTTGATGTTTTAAAATGGAAAGCTTAAGATTAAGAAGTTTTAATACGAAATTGAAATTCAGAGAATCTTGCTTCATTGGTGTCTAATGAGTATAGATCAAATTCATTGCAAATCTTTAATATCTGAATTTTGAAACTGCCCCCTTTAAAATACTCTAAATAAGCTGAAATTTAGGGAATAGTTGTTAATACATATTTAATACCTATTGTTAATATTTCACAAAAATCAGAGGTATCTGAATTTTCAGGAAGAGATTCCACCACATTTTAATTTGTTCGCATAAAATATAATTAAACTAAATGTAGCCCATAGTACGACTTATTATAACTAGCAGCTGTGTTAAAACATTCACAATTATCACTTAATTAGTTTAGAGGTGAATCCTGTAGATAAAAATATATAAACATATACGCATACCTAACTTTGTATAAATAGAGATTGATATATTAAATATTCGACGATGATTAATATATCCACTAATACCACGCCCTAAAATATATTTCAGACCAATGAGAATGTAAGCTTAGAAAACATGAAAAAATCACGTGTACAGTACGTGAATCAGATCTTTTTTTAATATTTGCATTGCTTTTCATCAACTAACAATATAAGTGTAATGGCATACTTAACCAAACCAGCTTGTGTGTACGCGTAGTTGTTCAACTAAATGTTTAATTCCGAGAAATATAAATGAAGTAATGAAAAAGATCTCACTTCTGCACATGGCCACCATTAGTCAGTCTTTTCTTATTGGGAAACATAAAACATAATTGTGAATTTTTTTATTATTCGGACTACTATTCTCATCCTGCTTATTATATTTAAAACCTTTCAAGTTTCAAAATTAAATAAATAAATAAATAAAGTGATGATGATGATGATGATGATGATGATGATGATGATGATGATGATGATGATGATGATGCAAACGCCAACTAGCCACATGGAAGTTGACATAAAAATTACAAAGATAAATGAAAAAAAAAACATGGAAAGATGACGACGTGAAAAAGATGGAACTGGAACTGCAACAAGTTTCATATTTCATGTCCCCCTAAAACACAGGCACACTGCAATGGCACAAGCATTGGCTGATACCGCACAAAGTGATAATGAAGTGCCAAGGAGGATGAAAAGACCGAGAAAGGAGAGCACTAACCAGACCTCCACACGATAACGCAAAATCAATTGCAATGATTATCGGAAGAGGTGGAGAGTACTGGAAATCTGGAGATACTTTTTCTCACTCAGAATCCAGGAAAATAACCACCGGTTATTTTCAGTGAGCAATCACCGATAATGACTTGTGTGAACCCCCCAAGTGAGTAAATAATAACAATTCTATAGTAATAAGTAGTAATACTAGATATCTAAACAAGATTGCGTTTAAGACTCCCAAAACTCACACTAGATTTGTCCACATGGACTCATGGTTAAGACCGTTAATTAATAGTCAGTTCTATGTAACAGTTTTCTAGACGTTGAAGTTTCAATCCTTACTGCAGGTGATAATCTCAAAGAATAATGTAAATTAAGACTTCCACTCGGTCATGGCCGGTGGAATAAGAACAATCTTCATATGTGAATTAAATGAAAAGTTATGTTCAAAATTGCATCAAGGTTCTCGAATTCTGACGAGAAGGTTCTCAAGTTCGAAAAGATGCACATGAAGATTATAGGTGGTTTAATGATATGCGAGGACACTTTGGTAATAGTCTCATCAGTAGAAAGTGTGATCTTGAATGAGTTTTACACTCACTGAACATCAACCTTCACTCAGATTTGTATCTTCACACTTATCTCAAAGGTGATGTCTATCAAAACAATTCATAGACTATTCTTTCACTGAACAGGGCCAGCATAACCCAAATAAGGGCAGTGTTAAGAGAGAAGGGTGTTAGACGTAAACGATTTTGCACGTATTTGCTTATTATCGAACGGCAATAAGACAAAGACTGTCGGACATTTGTGACTGAAACTTGGTGGACAAGTCACACATGGACTAAAATATCTTGTACTAAATATGGTTGGGTGGCAGGAAGAGTTGTGTATATTATAAACGCTTCCATTTGGGTGGCATTTCGCGATTCGCCCTACGTAAATTGAAATAATATTCCTTCAATTTATCTCATGTTTAATTCTGTTTTTTTTTTGTAATGATGCTCATTGCTTTTAAAATTCCCTTCTCTATGACAATTTCCATTTTTTATTCAAAAATGCCTCATGGTATATTTTCTTGAGGAGCAGTCAACTGTTTTCGACAACTGAAGAGGATGTCTATACAGTCGTCGACTGCTCCTCATTGTACCAGAATGCACCACTATGGTAGTAGCACTTGTTTTTCAGGCCTCCCATCTACTTTAATGCCTAACATACATACTGGTTTATTTACGCTACATTCTATAGAAATTATTGACGCAGAACCTCACGACTTATTCTGTACCAGTTTCGGTTGACCGTAGCGTGTATAAACCATTATACACACGTTGTCGACGTCAGACATACTCGGGTTCTTAATCGTGTGTGGATGCAATCACTGGAACGCCGATGTTTAGTTTTTATAAGAGTTGTATTCATACACACAACTTGGAACATTCACAAACACGGTTAGCGATCTCCGGACTTTAATAAGTGTGAAGATAGAGGAAGATAGACAGACAGATGGATAGACATATATATATAGCCTGTCACGTTACACCTAGCAATATTGTTTGCGATCGCCCCCACCCTCGCTGAAGACTTTTCAGGGTACGACCATATTTTGATCACGCTTGCTTAAGTTGTCACTCGAAAATGAAAGATCTTTTTTCTTCCGGAGGTCACGTGGTTTCGCCAACTCAGGTTTACTAAAGATTGAATCCTGACCTCCCACCCGTCATCTACGAGCCTCAGAGTGACGCCTCCAAACAATCCCAGACCGTTATTAGAAACCATTTCTTATCTGCTTTATCCGTATTACTTGTTCGAACTTAGCCAATGTTATAAAAATGGCTTTTCCGAAAATTGTAATCTTCACTCCTCGAATTTGGATAGAAAAATATATGCTTTAGATTATAGCAACCGCTGTCAGTGCTTACTTATATTTTTCAGACTGAGGTGGGTAGGGGAAGCGAATAGTTAACACTCGCTGTCACCAATTCTCTTTAGTTTTATTACTTTATTTCTCCTTAATAAATTTTTGCCGGTCACATCTTGAGTACATTCTTCCACTTGTATTTTTAAGTATTTTCTTCTTTCATTTATGTTTCAACTATCATTTTCTCTGTTAGTATATTTTAATTATTAATTTACCTTATTTATATGCATGTTTGTAAGCGACCAGGTGTCTATTCACAACGCTCGTGCACGTTATTTCTGAACGAATATAAAAGAATATATATGATATTCTCGGGATTATGTGATTATGTAATGATTTAGTTGAAACCTTATAACTAGCCTCTCTCAGAAAGTTCCATTTAACCTCATGTATTAATATTATCAACACTGATAACGTGCACAAAAGTAAACAGGAAAAAAATTGCTTTTGAATTAATTTCTATTCAACAATAAACATACGAAATACTACATTTATGACTTCTACATTTTTCGGTGTAAATAAGCATTTTCAACGTGGAATTTATCCTATTAAAGACTGGAAATAATTTCTACACTGATTCTATACAAATATACGGAAACAGTTCAAACATCATTATTTAGTTATGACATTATTAATCAGTTATAATATACTAACGCAGTTATGACATCATTACTCAGTTATAAGATCATAACTAAGTTATGACATCATTACCAATTATGAAATAGTTATTGAGTTAATATTTTACTCGGTTGTAAGGTCGTTGCTAAGTTATAACACCATAGCTCAGTTATAAGACCATAGCTCAGTTATAGCATCGGTACTTAGTTTATAACATCGTTACTCAATTACAAAATCATTATTCCGATATAATATTAATACTCAAGTATAACACCATCATTTAGTTATAACGTCATTACTACGCTATAAAGTCATTACTCTGCTATGACATTATTATCTAGTTATAACATTATTACTCAGTTATAGCCTCATTACTTAGCTATAACATATTTACTGAGTTATGACATCAGTACCCAGTTTTACCAATGTTGCTCAGTGATAACGCCGTTACTTAGTGTGGTATCATCACTCAATTATAAAATCATTACTCAGTTATGCCAGTATTACTCGGTTATAATATCATTATTCAGTTATGACATTAATAGTAAGTTATGGCATTATGACTCAGTTGTGTCATTGTTACTTAAGTATAAACCGTTACTCAGTATGATATTATTACTCAGTTATGGCATAATTAGTCAATTAAAGCTTTATTGCTTAGTTATAATATCATTACTCAATTATGCCATTTTACTTGGTTATAACATTATTACACAGTTATTACACCATTACTCAATCATAATATCAGTACTCTGTTTAAAACATCGTTACTGAATTATTATTTCGATATATTATTGATACTTAGTTAACACTCAGTCATGACGTCATTACTCCGTTATAAAATCAATAGTATTTAGTTATAACACACTTACTCAGTTATGACATCATTACTTAGTTGTAACATCATTACTTAGTTATGACATAATGAGAGCAATACTCGGTTGTACCACCGTTACTCAGTGTGATATCATTAATCAGTTATGAAATAATTTCTCAGTTTTGCCAATATTGCCTGGTTATAACATTATTACTCAGTTATAAATCGTTACTTATTATGTAATTATAAAAACATTATTTATTTATGGCATTATTACTCAATTACTACAGCATATATAGTCAGCTATAACACCATCAGCTATAACACCATCAGTTATAACATCATTAGTTATAACATCATTAGACACATGTTTCTGATTGTTACATTTCAGGTAAAATTTCATTTGTTTACTAATGAGTTCCTACTTATCATGGGAAAAGTATGAACCCCACTCGTACCGATCGTCGTAGTGGCAATAAAAAAATATATAGATCCAAATTCCTCTAGACCGGGATGGTGACGATGATGATGATGACGTCGCCGATCTTGTCGTCTCGTCCAGCTACAAATACACTCCCACGTTGAAACTGTTTTTATCAGCGAGCGATCACTGGGCGAACAGCAATCGGTTGGCTCTGTTAGAGCGAAAGATCATTCAAAGCAGAACAAAAGGAAAAGAACAATGTTCAACAACTCGGTCGGAGTTTTTCGTATAGAAGAGTAATTATTAATAAAATAAAAGAATTGATTTTACAGTGGATTAATGTCTATCGTATTCGTAAATGTCCTTAGCAAAAAGTTGTGTTTTCTCTAAGTTATTTAGTTGGTTCTCTCTGTGCGCGAATTCTTTACACAAGTAGTTGTTTAGTCACAAATTTACTGGCGAAGGCGACGGTGGGGATTTTGTCCGGTTTTCTTTTCTTCGCCACGCACGCCATCATCGGCGCGCGCCGGACGAGTGTCCAACTCTGTCTCCCGACAATTCAACTCTGACTGGCTATCTCGCCGTCTCTACTCTTCTGTCGTGTGCGTGAAAAACGCACATACTTTTATTGAAGTGTCTATCGTCGTACACCCCCTTCTCCACCATCTTTCTTCCCGCATGTATTCCTCTCTCAAGGAGGGTGGGGACACGCGCCTTACTCCCCCTTCTCTAAAATAAATAGAATTTTCTTTCTAGCTTGTCATTATCGCCAAAACAAACGTTTCTCATTCTGTCACACAGCTGGAGATGATCTGTGACGGGTTCGTGATTAACGATGACAGGCCCAACTAAATATTTGCCAAGTCAAAACAGCCCTCACATAATCGTGAATCTAAAACATATCATTCACCTAAACAATAATATCGCCTTATTTATTTTTCGGAATTAAATCTAGGATCATGGAATTTCATAATCTTTACTTCCCATCTGGCAACTGTTTCCTTGCCTTTGGTGATAATCGGTTCTGACCAAAAAACACGACTCTACGAGACTAACAGGCGCCTCGTTCCTGTTCTTTGAATAAGTTCGTTTCTACGTCAAATATATACTAGTTTTATATCTCACCTCGTCTCGACGCAGGGCATAGCATCACCACTAAGATGCATACTAGCGCGTCACCAGGGTACCCGATCCCCATGGGGCCCCAGATATTTTGTTACAAAAGTCCCCCGGAGAATAAAAGCTAATAAACTGAATGTGTTGTCAGTTGGATAATAGAAGAATATTATGAGAGGGTTCAAAGTGATCAATTACATGTACTAAGTGAGATTACCCATGGAGACATTAACGAATAGCATTTGTAGGCATTAGATTTGAAAACGACTACGTTGTAATCTGCAGGGAAATAATACCGTAGTAATGTTTTCCACATGCGAGAAGTCATTGGCGAGAACTTCTGTTCATGAAAATCTCGCACATGAAGGAAGAAAATAAAGTATTTTTTCAGTTGTGGTAGCTAGACGAATCCTTCCTTGTAAGAAATTAGCAAATTTCTTACATGGAAGAACCAGAGATTAGAGGTCAGCTTAGCACATTCCATGGAAATAATGATAAAGTTGAAAAAGACAAGACTACGTCTCGATGGGGACGTAGGTAAAACATTGCATAATCTCCACTTGTGAAGACGATTTACTATGCTGTCAAGACTAGAAAAAGTCCTCATTCCAGGTGTACTCCATCTTCGGATGTATCTGATTCTTATATAGCTAGAGTATTGCATCTGGAGGCAGGTCTTATCTGAAGGATGATCCAACTATTTTCCCAGCAAACTTAGAAACCTATTTTATATGTCCTCCGTTTTAGATCTCGAGTGAAAGTCAGTCATAGGAGCTTATCAAAACAAGTTTCAACAAACCTGCCTTCAGTAAACCCTAATCTCTCTCTTATATATATATATATATATATATATATATATATATATATATATATATAGGGTGTTGCAGCAAAGTCCGACACTTGACAAGATGTAAACGAATTACCAGATGGTCCTGAGAAGAATGGTGACGCCCTAGACGGATGAGATCGCCGCTTGGCGCTCCCATTTCTTCTAGCAGGACTCCGCTCTTGCATACAAGGCCAAAACGACCAATCCGTGGCTATTATCCAATGTTCCTCACCACTGTTCGTCTAATGGTTCCCCCCTCTTCACCCGACTGTAACCCCATTGAATATTTCTTATGGGGCGTTATCGAGGACAAGACCAACAAATACTCCCACAACATGGTCGACTCTTTGCAGGCTGCCATTGTGGAGGCGTTCGCCGCTATATATAAAGCCAAGGTCGGCAAAGCATATGATTTATTTCGCGGGCCGCTTGAGATGGTTGTCTCTGTCGGCAGCGGTTACATTGAAAAATTCCCCGTTGCTAAATAAACTGTCAGGTCTCTGCATATAAAACTTTTGTATTTTATTGCCTTTCTCATTTTCTTTTATTTAAGTGTCGGATTTTGCTGCAACACCCTGTAGTATGTCTATCATACACAGTGACTTATGGGTGTAGCATTATTCATTCTAACTTCATATATATATATATATATATTACTTTTCATTTCGTTTATGTAAACAGAAGAGCAATATCTGCGTAGCAACAGATTTTATGAACTAATATAATTATGCACCGTAACAGCTACCTTTAGAAATGAATCGTTGCATACACGTTTAGATTCAGATATCTTTCATAAAATTTGTTCGATACGCTTTTAAAATGTGTTATTAGTTTCACATCAGTGCTTTATAGTTTGCAGACCTTGTTTACTTTCAAAGAAACATTATATATATATATATATATATATATATATATATAATAAACGATAAAGTAAATTTGATGGTGTGAGATAAAAGGGAAAAGTCAAAATCTAAAACTCA
>OY744527.1:36508909-36556409 GCA_963556195.1 Sepiola atlantica | reverse complement strand
ATGAAGAGTTAATACAAAAGAAGAATTGAGATTTTCGTCAAATCTGGCACTTCGCAAGTTTTAGTTTTAGACGTAGCCGATAAACTAGATGAGATTTCGCTTACGATATATAATAATAGACAGTGTCTAAACGTACTCAGTGGGCGTTCCTGCACAGGACGTGATCGTCTGCTTGTTGTGCCGATAACAACTCGCTCTTCGATCCCAACACCAGTTGCAGTGTCAATTGTGTGGTCTCAGACAGTGCTGCAACAGACAGAATTTTCTCTTCACATAAACTCCCGTTTTAAACAGGCAACAAAATTTTATTCTTTTGAGGTTACAATGATGTTCGTTTTTTTTCATTTGAAAAATGTGAAATCCTCAAGGACTGCAAGATTTAAGAAATCTTAACTGAGGGCCAGCTGTGACTGACCACCTACCCATCCGCTACAATATATACATACATCCTGGGTCTACACCAGAAAAGATCACTTGAGATAATAGCTAACTAGCACCCACTTGAAAATGTTAATCTCTTCCCGAACTTTTTGATATCAAAAACCCACTTTCTATATATTGGAAAGGTTAGGAAATTGTAAATAAGAACCAATTTGATTGAAACGAGACTTATTTTAGCATGGTCAGAAACGAAGTGAATATATATATATATATATATATATATATATATATATATATATATATATGAGAAATGAAAAAGGAAAAACCAAAAAGATGCTTTTTTCATGTATTCATCAACGTTTCGTCTTTATTTGTAAGACTTCCTCAGGATGATAATTTTAAGAAAAATGTCATACAAGTACATGAAAATATTGGGTTGACATGATGGGTTAATGAGAAGAAGTAGTAGTCACTACTGGGAGCACAAAACCGAGATCCGGGTTGAAGGAAGTCGGTGGCATGGAATGAAAATAATGTGAATGGGTGTGAGTGAAAAACGTGAAGGGGTAGGGGTGAATGGAATTAATGTGGATGGTTGTGAGTGAAAATAAAGACGAAACGTTGATGAATACATAAAAAACATCTTTTTGGTTTTTCCTTTTTCATTTCCCATTACGTCGGATTACCTTCATCCTTCCTTTCTCATATATATATATATATATATGTATATATATATATATATATATTATAAGTATATTCTAATGACCAAAGGAAAGAAATCAATCCATAACCATACCTTACATCTGATCTTAGAATTTTTTTAGCCTCATATGTCGTCGAACGATCACAACCAAATTTTACCTCCGTAGTTTTATAGTTGTGATTGTTCGACGACATATGAGGTTAAAGAAATTGTAAGATCAGGTGAATTATTTTTCTTTTGGTCATTGGAATGCATCTACGATTTATAGTTTGGTTTGGTTTGTTTTACGGCATAGTAACCAACTATGGGTTATGTAATGCCGACTATAATTTAAATATGCTATGTAGATTGTTATACAAAATTATTGAGATTGCAATTTGGAACATTTTCAAATATTATAGAAAGCATATGAAACTCCTGGCTTTGACATTCTTAATGTTTTAATAAATATTGTATCATTACATTTTTTATTCTCATCTTTTATCTCTAGTATATATATATATATATATATATATATATATATATATATTATAATATAAAATGAAGTAATAAAATAAGGTGTCAATCAAATTTTATTAGAATTCAAAGTTCATGCAAAGCATCCTTAAGTCCTTAGCTCATGAGTTTTCAAAGATAATTCTTCTCTTCAGAGGACCATTACCGCAGTTATACTACTACAGGCAATAAAATTACGCTTTGAAAATATATAAAATTATATACACAAATATATAAAAATACATAACATCAAACATATCAATCCAAAAACATACTTTTGTTGAATCCATACAGTCCATCCAGGTCATATAAGTTGAGAAGCATAATCAGGAAGGACATAACTCCAAGATACAAACAGCAGTCCAAATATGTGAAATTGAAGGGGCCGGCAAGGTTGCCGGCCCCTTCAATTTCACATATTTGGACTGCTGTTTGTATCTTGGAGTTATGTCCTTCCTGATTATGCTTCTCAACTTATATGACCTGGATGGACTGTATGGATTCAACAAAAGTATGTTTTTGGATTGATATGTTTGATGTTATGTATTTTTATATATTTGTGTATATAATTTTATATATTTTCAAAGCGTAATTTTATTGCCTGTAGTAGTATAACTGCGGTAATGGTCCTCTGAAGAGAAGAATTATCTTTGAAAACTCATGAGCTAAGGACTTAAGGATGCTTTGCATGAACTTTGAATTCTAATAAAATTTGATTGACACCTTATTTTATTACTTCATTTTATATTATAATATTAATGCTCTATCCAGTATATTGAGCTTCAGTTTTTTTATCCGGATGTTTCACTAATTATAAGATATTAGTTGACGCTTATATCTTTTGTTGGATTGCTTCATATATATATATATATATATATATATATATATATATATATATATATATATATATATATATAAAGTGACAGAATAAAATAAGGTGCGAATCAAATTTTACTCGATTATGCCTAACATAGCCCAAACAATAATTTCAGCAAATAGCAAAAAAATAAAATCTATCCAAACCAATGCTAGTTGTTCAAATCCCAGAAATGCGTGCAACTGCAGGCGTACCAGTGAATGCCAATTGGATAATTGATGCACATACACTGACACTGTGTATGCTTGTACTGTAACTGAACTAAATAATTCTACAATGAACCCTAGAGATCACATAAATGCAACCCCTAATCAAACTCCACAATTGAGCATTATGACTAGTTTACACCATAATGCTACACCTGATAATTCTACTATCAATCCTCCACCTCAGCAAGCCGAAAATGATTTTCCAACGGTAGTTAATAATAACGTTAACCATAATATACAATCACTTAACCAACCTAATCCATATCATGAAAATACAGTAAACAGAAGTAGACCGTGAATAGAAATACAAGTGGTTCAGGAACAATAGCAAACCCTATATTGGGGCTACAGCAAATCTAATTAAAACCCGCATATCTATGCATAATTACTCCTTCAATAACGATGTCAGCAACAATAAAACATCACTGACTAGTTTAGTTAAAAATCTAAGATCCAAAAATATTCCGCGCAGTATAAAATGATCGCTCCTGAAATAATCTTATAACCCAGGATCTAGATCTTGCGGTCTATGCAGAGGCAATTCAGAGGCCGTGATGATTGGCACAGCACATAAACGTTTAAATTTAATCAACTCTAGAAATAAATTAGTTTTCAAATATCGTCATGGGAGGAAATTCAAGTATGCACAATTCAACCCACCACACAACCCAGCGTAGCTGTTTTAAGTGAGTGTCGGGACCGGCTTCGGAGTATCCAGTTTTGGAGATGTGTGTGTTAAATCTTCCCTGCCTAAAAGGTTTAGACATTGAATATGCCTAAATATCTCTTTAAATCTGTTTTTTACAAAATTAAGTTGCAAATGTCTAGATTTTTGAATTTTTAAATTTTTAAATTATTAAATTTTTAAATTATTAAGTTGCAGGGGTCTAGATTTTGAATTATTAAATTCTAAATGTGTTAACTACTTCGTAATTATTAATTTCATGAATCTTCTAAATTATATGATAGTGCTAGATGTGTAAATTTGGTTTATATACTTAAAGCAAACGATCAAATAGTAAGTTTGGAGGAGGGGTTATATCGAGGCTCTAAATTTACAAATCCGTCTCTGTGACCCAGACTTTTAATATTCAAATATATACATAACTGATTTGACCCAGACATATAACATCCGGTATACATATAACTGAATTTACACATTCCTCACTATCTGTGGGCGTTCTCCTCGTAAACGCAGACATGTAACATACGTTTGTACACGCGATTTGAATCAGCAGATATTCAATCACTTTTGTGCGGTTGTCTTATCAAGGGGAGGGGTTCGTTTTCGAATTCGTTACGCTGTCTACTAGGCTTACGCGAGCTTGATTACCTTCGAATGTAATGTTTTTCTTTGGAGTAATTTTATCGGACCTGAAAGAAAAAATGGCCGAATACATCAGGTCAATTTAATTTTATTCGAATTGGATTTAGCGGAGTTTGCATATAACCAGGAAGTTATGGTTTGCATTACTCCTATCAGCTCATAAGAATCCTGAATTTGCACATCATAATATTCAACACCAAGTGAGTTTTCTGAACTTCTCATATGATTTGTTTTATCTCTCGTTTTTCCTATCGTTTTATTAATTTGCATACACCTTGAATATACTTTTCACTGTTATCTACTGCAAATTTCCCGCCTGGATAACGTTTTCGTCTTTGGACCACCATTCACCACTTGGATTAATTTTTAATCAACCTCTTTGATATCTTTCCTGGAGCTATTTTAAACTTTTTGACTTGGATGAACTGTATAGGTTTACAAAAAAGTATGTTTTGGGCCGATATATTTGATGTTTTATATACCTTTATGTATGTTTATATATTTTTTTAATATATTTTCAAAGTTTAATTTTTATTACCTGCAGTAATGTCATTGCGGTAATGGTCCTCTGAGAAGAAGATTTTCTTTGAAAACTCATAAGTTAAGGACTTTAAAGTAATTTGCCTGAACATTAAACTGTAATAAAATTTGATTCGCACTTTATTTTATTCTTTCACTTCCTCTATTGATATTAATGCTCTATCCAGTATATTGAGCTTCATTTTTATCCGGATGTTCACTGATAAAAAATATTAGTTGTCTCATATCTTTTGTTGTATTAATCTTATATATATATATATATATATATATATATATATATACAAAGTTCAGTCCCAAACTTAACAACCGATAATTATGAATTTTAGAAAACAGTTGCTACGCGTAGAGTGTCCAAATGTAGGCTATATTTAGTTTAATTTAGTTTTACGAAAACCTAGTAAAACGGGTTGGAAGTTATTAAAAATGCAGATACCTTAGATCTTTGTGAAACTTTATCAATACGTATTAGTCATACATTAATAAATATTCCCAAAGTTTTAGTCACTTTCGTATATTTTAAAAGGTTTAGGGTGGCGTGATATGGGTAAATTTAAAATTCGAATATTTAAGAGTGGCATTGAGTTTGATCTTTAGTCATTAGACAAAACTTAAGCAACATTCAATTTCTTTTTAAGATCTATAAAACTTTAGCCTGATATTTTAAACCTTTTTGGAATCAAAATAATTTTGATCAACATTGGAATAATTGTTCCAGACATGAAGTTTAGTATCAGTATATCTTGATCCTAATTTTCTTAAAAGTGGTGCAAAACTTTTTAGTTCGGGAAATTAATTTTACTCGTTCTAGTATGCTTATAGTATATATATATATATATATATATATATATATATATATATATATATATATGTGTGTGTCTGTGTGTGTGTGTATTTACATATGTGTATATATATATATGTATATGTATGTATATGTATATATATGCATATATATATATATATATGTATATAAAGTTTGAAAATTTAGAACGAACATGACGCGAGATTTTGTCAAATAAAGGAAATATTTATTAAATCATTTTTTCAATTTTATAAAACCCTATTCATTTCATGGTTATACTTTTTTCTTTTTTCTTTTTTTTCAGCAAAATCCATTTGAAAAACATCAATGTTGTCTTTATTACCATGAATAGAGTTTTATAAAACAGAAAATGTTAATTTAAAAATAAAAATGATTTTAAAAATATTTCATTTATTTGACTAAATCTCGCGTCATGTTGTCTGGTTCTAAAATTTCAAAGTTTACCATTTCAACGGCGTTTCAAAACTGTTGTTACATTTGTCTCATTATATAAATGTCGAGTTCTGTAAACGGCTTGAGGTACTAGCTTGTCTAGCCACACCGAAGAGCCGTGATACAGCGAAACAGTATGTCCGCGGATAACTGAAATATGCTCTTCTTAATGGGTTAAGCTCGGCTCTCGAGTAAGTCAAATTACCAACTGCTTACAGCTTATTATGAATTGCTCATCATATAAACAATCAGAGCTCTCGAGCAATTGACAATGTTTGCATTGACATTAGTAGCAGCAGGTGTCGGATGCTTTGGCACCTAACTCCATAGACTTGAAGCAGCTTTTGACACAGTGTTGCGAAAGGTTCTATGGAAAATGCTAAGGGCGATTGAAGGTGATAGACAAATCGTAAACATTATTCAACATGTTTATAAAGACACAGAATCTACTCTCTTCTGTTTTCTTGGAATTTGTGCTGAAAAAAACTTGAAGATGTGTAATCAAAACTGATGCTTTATAGTCCAGTGAATCTAGCTGATTTTTTGGCTGAACCTCAAACAAATTGCAAACAAAGGTTTTTAACTTGGATATTGGGCATGAATAACCTCTCTTTCAGATGCTGATGACACGACCACGTTGCCGCTGTCTTCGATAAGTTGAAGCTCTTTAGCTATAAGCTTGAAGCCTCTTGTTAGAAATGGGGATGAAAGTGAACCTAGACGAATGAAAAATATGTTCCTCTTCTGAAAATAATATCTCAATAGACAAGAAAACAGTTTTTGTGTGTACTTGCCTCGGTGGTTCCAGAATCTTCATCTGACATTAACAGAATGGTAGGAATAGTAACTTCTGTATTTGGACGTGTAAAAAAGATATAGAGTAGGAAGGACATATCACCACCTCTGAAGTGAAGACTTTACCATAATTGATAGTCTCTATGTTTATATATGCAAGTGAAACATGGACTATACTGGCAGAGCATGAGAGCAAGATCAATGTCTTTGAAATGAAATGTTTAAGAACTATGATTGGAGTAAAGTTGCAAGATAGACTAAGAAATGCAGATATCAAAAAGAGGCATAACATTTACAGATTCATCAAAAACGTTATTCAAAAAAAGAGATTACAATCGTTTGGACACGTTTCCTCCGTTACTTCAGCTACGTGAATAAATCATAGCAAGTAGATTTTATTCAAGAAAGATGAAAAGGACGACCATTAAAGAGATGGGCCGAACAGGTAAAAGTTGAGACTCCTAACAGCTGAAAGACTGACTCAAGACCGTGATGAACGGCAGAATTGTATTTTTAAGCATGTGGCGAAGCTCTCTGGAGTATGAAAATAAGTCAAGTAAAGTCCGAGAATACGTTCGTCGAACCCTCTCTATTAGTCTTCTGATATCTGACCGCTTCTATGAAAATATAGATCTTAATTTCACTTAATCACGTGACAGTTTCTGGTGGCCTTAAGGATAGGGCGACTGCTTGCAGATTCTAGGCTGAATATGTGAACTGGGTTTGTGCTTTCCGACCGTCTAAAAAAGATTATAGAAAAGAGCTAAAACTTGATAAAAGCTGTGTTTACACAAATTTAGAAACATCATTTTACAAGGTTATTGGAATTTTTGTTTTTGAAACTTGATTTGAATGCCATAAACATTAAGCTCAATTTAATCAAATAATAACTATTGAGCCTTTTTCTCCTCTCCGAAAATTTAGATAAAATTCGTATACTTAGCCCCAAGTGATGTGTTTCCAAATGTGTTTTAAATAAATTATATAAATCGATATATAATCTATTTTATTTATACTGCTCTCTCTCTCTTTCTCTCTCTCTCCCAGTCTCTCTCTCTCCCAGTCTCTCTCTCTCTCTCTCTCTCTCTCTCTCTATATATATATATATATATATATATATATATATATATATATATATCCCTTTTGTTTCATTTTACTTCAAGAGGCTCCTTGTCGGGGCTAACACTTGATATCTATATAGGATACATAGATATTCGATTAAAGTTCTCCTCTACCTGTCAAACGTTGTAAAAGAAGTTAAGAACATTGATTTTCCTTTCCCGAATTGACCAGTTAAATATGTTATAGTATATATTTCTTGTGGTCTTTTGGTCTTACCGGATTCCAGGACAAGAATCTATCTAGTCTGGTGGAGTATCCAGCTAAGTGCTGTTACTTGAGGTAACATTACTTGGAGAAGATAAACCATTCCTCGTATAAGCCAGTGTATAGCGGTGTCGGGAGAATCTTATTTGGGCGTTGAATACTATGTTATTTTTAATTTTTTGTCAGGGTTTACGTATAGGGAGAAGCATCCTTATGTCAGGTGATCCTGAAAAGCACTTGCACAGAGAGACCGAAGACACTCAAGGATGGTGTCTAGTAGTTAATTCAAATTCCCCATGTATATGTATATGTGTGTGCTGGTTTGGTATAAATAATTATTAAAATATTTTATGTGGAAAACGTTTTATTTAGTTCATATGACATCAGTGTACCTACTTATGGCATAAGTATTCTTTCTTATGACATCAGTATACCTTCTGCAGATATGACATCAGTGTACCTTCTGCAGATATGACATCAGTATGCCTTCTGCAGATATGACATCAGTATACCTTCTGCAGATATGACATCAGTATACCTTCGTCAGATATGACATCAGTATACCTTCTGCAGATATGATATCAGTATACCTTCTGCAGATATGACATCAGTATACCTTCGTCAGATATGACATCAGTATACCTTCTGCAGATATGATATCAGTATACCTTCTGACATATGACATCAGTGTACCTTCTGCAGATATGATATCAGTATACCTTCGTCAGATATGACATCAGTATACCTTCTGCAGATATGATATCAGTATACCTTCTGCAGATATGACATCAGTGTACCTTCTGCAGATATGACATCAGTATACCTTCTGCAGATATGATATCAGTATACTTTCTGCAGATATAACATCAGTATACCTTCTGACATATGACATCAGTGTACCTTCTGCAGATATGACATCAGTATACCTTCTGCAGATACGACATCAGTATACCTTCTTATGGCATAAGTATTATTTTTTAGGACATCAGTATACCTTCTGACATATGTATCAGTGTACCTTCTGCAGATATGACATCAGTATACCTTCTGCAGATATGACATCAGTATACCTTCTGCAGATATGATATCAGTATACCTTCTGACATATGACATCAGTGTACCTTCTGACATATGACATAAGTGTACCTTCTGCAGATATGATATCAGTATACCTTCTGCAGATATGACATCAGTATACTTCTTATGGCATAAGTATTATTTCTTATGACATCAGTATACCTTCTGACATATGACACCAGTATACCTTCTGCGGATATGATATCAGTATACCTTCTGCAGATACGACATCAGTATACCTTCTTATGGCATAAGTATTATTTTTTAGGACATCAGTATACCTTCTGACATATGTATCAGTGTACCTTCTGCAGATATGACATCAGTATACCTTCTGCAGATATGACATCAGTATACCTTCTGCAGATATGATATCAGTATACCTTCTGACATATGACATCAGTGTACCTTCTGACATATGACATAAGTGTACCTTCTGCAGATATGATATCAGTATACCTTCTGCAGATATGACATCAGTATACTTCTTATGGCATAAGTATTATTTCTTATGACATCAGTATACCTTCTGACATATGACACCAGTATACCTTCTGCGGATATGACATCAGTATACCTTCTGCATACATGACATCAGTATACCTTATGCAGATATGACATCAGTATACCTTCTGCAGCTATGACATCAGTATACCTTCTGACATATGACATCAGTATACCTTCTGCAGATATGATATCAGTATACCTTCTGCAGATATGACATCAGTATACCTTCTTACATATGACATCAGTATACTATTTGCAGATATGACATCAGTATACGTTCTGCAGATATGACATCAGTATACCTTTTTTATGGCATAAGTATTATTTCTTAGGACATCAGTATACCTTCTGACATATGACATCGGTATACTTTCTGCAGATATGACATCAGCATACTTTCTGCAGCTATGACATCAGTATACCTTCTGCATATAGATATGCAAAAGCTAGGAGGAAAACTGATGTTTTCACATCACATATAGTATTACACCTCAGTATGGACAGATAACTGACAGAAGAAAAGAAAGACGAAGAAAGCAAAAATTGATGTCTGGAAAAATTGATGTCAGGTGACCTCCCAACAGGATTCAAAGGGACTTTTTTCTTAAATTGTAAATTTGTTTGTGTTAAATTTTCAGTTAAGGGGTGAAATGGCTGGTGTGCGTGTTAAAATTAAAAGGGGTCAAGCTTATAAACAGAGTCGAAGTCAAATGCAACACTTTGGAAAAGGTGAATTAAATTGATATTTAAATTGAGAGGAGGTTATGAAAAGTGTTAGAACTATTTTTTAAGAAAAGGTCTGATTTCGGAAAGTGTATGTATATAAACATTTCGGATCCCTTTTGGCTAGGAACAAAGTGTAGTATCTGTTCTCCTGCTACACTTGGTCTATTCTTGCTTCACTTGGTCTATTCTTGCTTCACTTGGTCTATTCTGTCCTTGGTCAGCGAAGGAGGCGTTTTTCAAGAATGAGGCAATTTCTATTTTGGTTTAAATCCAGAGTTCTCATTTTGGGGGAGCTGGAATTTCCCCAACATTAAAAAACCGATCTTGTGTCTTACTTTGCCCTTGTGGGGAAGCAAGTAAATAGGAACAACTCTGGCGGGTTTGAGCGGGGAAACCTTTGTCCTATTTTAGAATTCTTGATAAAGGGCAGAAACGTACATGTAATTTGATTGACCACACAATTTTTTCTTCTCTGTACCCTCTTTTTCAGGGACGTGATGTTGCTAGTCTCAATCATTTCTCTAAAAACTATTATAGCATGTGTTCTTTGAAAGTATGTAATCTATTCCTCGCTTCTTTTTTTCCAGTTCGTTTGACTCGTTGGCTGAGTTGTCTCTATCGATTCGCTGTTTGATACCTCATTGTAATACAGCTTCCCATACCAGTAGCTTCTTTCCATGAACTGCGGGCTCTTGGAACTCTCTTCCTTCTTCCTCATATCTATAGCCTTAGTCTTTTCAGAACTAAGGGCAATAGGCATCTCCTGTCTTTGCGATAATCATATTTGGGTTTTGTGAGCTTCATAATTCAAGTGGCTTAATGCCTTGTCTGGAGCGATTTTCATAAACTAAAAATATAAAAATATATTCAGATTTAAAGGGACTAATTTAGTATTTAACAAATCGTAAATAGATATTTTCACAGAAAGCAATAAGGTAAAGCACCACGTTATTTTAAAGCGAATAAAAAAAGAGAAAGGTACCTATTGAAATGATGCAGTCATGCAGTGAGCATTACTAGAAAGCTTCAGTTTCAGAATAGATGATATATTTGGTTGTTTGCTTTTAATTGAAAAACGTACGTTATGCTATAGATTTTGTTTATTAGCCGGTTATTGTAAAGTCGATGTACTTATACATCTGATATTAACGAAACACAGCGTCATATGAAATAATTGCGTCAATTAGATTTATTCCCTATTTCTTTACGGCGTAATGAGTTGCGGTAAGAGTAGATGTGACTGAAAGAGAGTTACCTTCCCCGATTTCTTTTTCTTTGAGATCAATAATCAAAGCAGAAATGGGTTATCTGACTAAATGTAAACATGAATAAGTTCTAATGAAAATGGAATTACATTTTTCTAATCAACTTAGTTGGAAAATTATTGACAAAACAGTTTTTGATAAGTAACTTTTGTTTCTGAAGCTCCTCCAGTCAATAAAACTGTATTTTATATATAAGAGAACTTTTACAGCGATGCCGGCATTAAGTTCAGGCATTATCAACTTATATGAGAGCTAGCTCGTTTGTTTTCACGCAAAGTCAAACACGTAACACAAAAAATTATTTCATCGATCAGACTCTCAGGTGCCTATTCGTTGTTGTGGCTCGGGTTTTGCCTGCTCGCATCATCGCTTGTACAGTGTACAAGCGATGATGTGGGCAATGTACAACCAAATACGCTCTGATCAACCTGCTCTTTGATCATTGTTTAACGTTCTTAAACAAGTAATCCATCAACAATTATTAACAAAAGATCAAGTGATCAGCGATTTCAAAATAGTCAGTCAGTCAGTTAATATTAAGTTAGCTTACAGGTGACCATGCGTGACACTCCCCGGCTGATGCGTGACATGGCATGGCTACTTGAATAAAGAATGATGATGAAAAGGTCTTAAGAATATATGAAACAACTTCCAGCACGATCACGGATCGTTTAATGGGGATTTAGAAAGAGGCTTTCATCATTTAAGACATCATGTTATCTCTTGCAAATCCCAGCCACAAAGAAGACGATATCAAAGATGGCGATATTCTCCACACGTAAGAGTTCAAATAAATCCACAACGATGATCGCAAAAATCAATATACAACACTAAACTACACGTGTTTGTTCTCTGATTAGAATAACTGAACTTTACTATATTGATGATGATCTTTGCACATTTTCTGGATACACAATCCGCTCATATTGTTCTACATCACTACGGATCTGATCAGTTCATAGCTTTGGAGGCCTAACCCGAGATGTTTTACCGTGAAATTCTTCTTTGAATGTTTAGTCTACATTACTTTCAATATCATCTAACAACGTGGTCAAACCGCTTTATTCTTCTGTTTTTGATAACCTTAACGATTCCATTTCAAAACCCAAAAGTTATCCTACAAACGACCCAGACCGGTTTCACCGTATATAGTTCTCAACCCTTCGTTTTCAAATACAGAGAGTCTGCGAGCTGACGAACTTGCGCTCATCTTCTGCCTTCAACTTTAAGTTTATATAAATAGATCACAAATTAAAGGTAACGGATTTCAGATTAAACCCTCGCGATTAAGTCTAAATTATATCAAACAAAAGTTAATTAAAACAAGTGAAATACAATTTTGAATCAGTTAAAGCACATTTTAAACTAAGTAACTTCTATTCAAAAGAAATGCAAAAGTTAGCATGAAGTTACTTTAAATTAAGCCATTAATAAATAAAATGTGTGAACTTTAGTGCCGAAATTCGGTCTGGTGATAGGGTTTCGGTTAGGGTGAGGGTGAGGGTGAGGGTGAGGGTTAGGGTGAGGGTTAGGGTTAGGGTTAGGGTTAGGGTGAGGGTGAGGTTTAAGGTGAGGGTGAGGGATAGAGTGAGGGTTAGGGTTAGGGTGAGGGTGAGGGTGAGGGTTAGGGTAAGGTTAGGTTAGGTTAGGGTGAGGGTTAGGGATAGGGTTAGGGTTAGGGTTAGGGTAAGGGTAAGGGTAAGGGTTAGAGTGAGGGTGAGGGTGAGGGTTGGGTTAGGTTAGGGTGAGGGTGAGGGTGAGTGTGAGGGTTAGGGTGAGGGTTAGGGTTAGGGTTAGGGTTAGAGTTACGGTTAGGGTTAGGGTTAGGGTTAGGGTTAGGGTTAGGGTTAGGTGTTGGGAAAGAGTAAAGGCATAAGCAGACTACGTTATATTTCTTAACAACACACTATGAATTGAATGTATTACAAACGGATAATAATTTGTTCAAGCAAATGTATTTTCAACACTCAATTATGCTAACAGCTGAAGGGAACGAGTTTAACATGACACCGTATCTGATATTACTTAAACCCAACGCATTTTTAAACGTATATATATATTTTTTTATATATTTTTTTTTCTTGATTAACTTTTGATCATGAACGATAGAATTCGTCTTCCCTTCATGCTTGCGATAATAAAATGTTGTACTCCCAAAAAAATTATGATATATATATATATATATATATATATATATATATATATATATATGTACGTTTAGAAATACAAGCAAATTGATGTAACTTTAGGAAAGTAAAAAATTACCTTCAAGTGAATTCGAATTTTTATAAATATATGATATAATGTATTAACTATTTTAAGGAATATTACTGAATTAAAATTTATAAATGTCTGCACAACATTTAGGATGTACTAGCTCTGAACTGAAAAATTAAAAATGGTGTACTAGTGAGTTTTTCCTCATATGTGAGTTTGCTCCTTCTTTTGTTTTTTTTTTATTTGTCTACGCCAAAAAATGATCAACTGTATCGTGTAGGTTTTTGAAAGACATTTCAATCCAAAAACTTGTTATTCTTTGTGGATTTGTCTGATGATTTTGAAGTGTTGCAGAGACGATATTGACATAAAAATGTTGTAGGATCACGGCAAAAGAAACAGACCGTAAACAAATATATCTCACAGAAATGTTACGCTTTTGAGAAATGTGAAAAAAATTAAATTAAAAACATGGTTATTGGAATATAAAATGAATCTGACTTATATGTACTCTGTTGTTACTGATTGACAATCATCGAACTGAATCTTTTAAAGAGACTGCTAATTAAAAAGCAACGATAGTATATGCTAATACATATATTGTCATAATTAATATATATATATATATATAATTAATATATATATAATATATATATGTACAGGGTGGGCAAAAATAAGGGTCCTATTTTAAAAAATTCATAACATTTTTATTTATTGATTTTTTTTTTTTAGAATAAGTAAAGGACCCCTTCCGAAGTAAGCATGAGCCGTATTAGCCCTAAGGAACGTACCCTCATTTAGAAAACATTATTTTTGCTTAAAAAACTCAAAACAGTGTAAAAAACAATACTTTAGTTTTTGTAAGTTTTAAGAAGTGTTTTTCGGCTAAAATTTGTTTTGTTTATTTCAAAAAATCTCGGAAGGGTCAGTCTACACACACATAAAGTTTGGTGAGTTTAACTTTTATTTTGTGGAAGTTATTCAAATTCAAGTTATTCAAATTTAAAGATAGGACCCTTATTTTGGCCCACCCTGTATATATATATATATAGAGAGAGAGAGGGAGAGAGAGAGAGAGGGGGAATATTAGAAGGCTATCACAATGCAAGAAATGGAAAAATTGTCGGCGTTGAGAAGTAAGACAAAAACAAGTGACTGATTATATGTTTTTTAAACTTTTTTAATATTTTTTTTCTAAATCTCGAAAAACGTGACATATAAAACCGTAGATATGTTTTTATTAAATTCATTTTTGAAAATGATCGTTCACAACTTGCGACTGAATATACTATCATAAGCAGTAATCTGTATGAAACACAAAGCGTCAGAAAGACATCCATCCCATACTGCAGTAAAGACGCCAGAGTATCTTTACAATTAAGAGGAACTCTATTTCCTCTGGCTCGAAGCAACACCACAAAATCAATAATTTCATTATATAACTGTATGGCTGCCACATTATTATCATGGACGTTTGCAAAGTCAGAAGATGCCTTCTTCAATTTATCCCTTTCTTGTTCATCATCAATTACAACTGAATTCAAATTCAGAAAAAATGAAAGTCGGTCACTGAGTTCTTGGAGACGGAAACTGCAATCTTTAATTTCCGTTTTTGATTTTTTATGATTTTAATTACTTATTAAAAAAATTTTCTGAATATTTATAAATTTTTATTTTTTTATATTTGAACCCACCGATGAAGTGCTATTTTTTTCCAATATCTATTTAATATATTTATATATATATATATATATATATATATATATATATATATATATATATATATATATATATATATATATATATATATACTGTTGTTATCTTATTTTATTCAAACAATATTTATTTCATTACTTTTCTAAAAAAAAAAAAATTGTAATTTATTTATTTTAAAATTTTTTTTCAAATTTACTTTCTGATTAACGGCTAAATATGTTTAGATTTATACCATTTGTGGCACGCAGTAAATTTAGTGAACGAAACTAATTCTTCAATTCTTGTTTAGTTTATTTTTTAGATTATGATCATTATATACTTAATCTGAAACTATTTAATGCTGTTATGATTTTAGTACAATGTTATTACCATTCAGAGTTTAATTCACTAACGATTTTTTTTAAATTTAACTTTTTTTTCGATTTTTTTTTAAATAAATAAATTTTAATTTTTTTTTCTTTTTTCAGAAAAGTAATGAAATAAATATTGCTTGAATAAAGTAATATAATAGCAGTATGTATTAAAAAAATATATTAAATAAATATTGAAAGAAAAAGCACTTAATCGGTGGGTTCAAATATCAAAAATAAAAATAAAAAATATTCAGAAAAAAATTAAAAAATAAATAAATTTAATAAGTAATTAATATCATTAAAAAATTAAAATCAGTTATTGTTTTAGTTTTTTACATTTGCTGCGGATATTAATATTTACTGCGTAATAAGCAATATTGTCATTCACACGTTTTTCGAGATTTAAACACCTACCATTTGATAAAGAGGTCTTCCTCGAAATATATTATGGAACTCGGTCACACAGATTACATCAGTGTTTAGGTCTTGCCTAATCAAGTGAGATTTGCTATATAAAAAATTAAAAAATTATTAAAAAAGTTTTTTAAAAAATATATAATCAAAGTCACTTGTTTCTGGCTTACTCCTCAACGCCGACATTTTTTACATTTCTTGCATTGTGATAGCCTTCTAATACTCATCTATGTCCGTATTACATACAATGCTTCAAGCTAACTACCTCTCTCATATATATATATATATATATATATATATATATATATATATATATATAAGTAGCTTTCTTGTACAACAAAATGGTAAGATCAATTTCAGAGGAAATATTATTTATTAATCAATGCAACTGGGTGGACGGAAAATAAAGAAAATGTATAAAGTTTCCGTATAGCCTTATCGTCTGACCCTCTAAGAGAAAACGTCAGAATAATAAATAAAAAGCTAAATAAATCGGATGGGCAATGAGGGGAAAATTGTTTCAGTTGGAGAAATAAATTGAGAGAAAAAATGGGGGCTAAATCTCTCAACGTTATGGGGGACTTGAATCGTGTAAGATCTCCAACTGATGTTTAAAAATCTTTTGTCTACACAGGACAAAATATGAGAGCTAATATGCAAATTATTTAAGTAAAAACTATACGTTACATACTTCAGAGACATACCATGATTTCATTGAAATAGACTGACATTTGATTGTCATTAGAAAGGTCGCCAGAGCCTATTCAAATCATCAGCGACTCACAAAATTAAAACAAATCGAAGAATAGAGTTCAAAGATCCTAACCAATTTTTTTAACAACAATAAATGGTCAGTCTATTTTAATGAAACTATAGTACGTCTTTGAAGAATGTAACGTATGGTTTTTAAATAAATTATGTGTATATATATATATATATATATATATATATATATATATATATATATATATATACAGAAAGAGAGAGAAATTGGCCCTGAACGAATGACAAACGCCATGTCAAATATAGAGATATTGAAATCACAAGCGGCCACTATAAGCTGAATGTATATAAGGTCAGGGGAGATAATTTTGAGGAGGTGAATTTTCGGAAAGTGTCGTCGTCGTCCTCTCACATACGAAGGCGCGTATTTCTAAATGGTCACCTATCTGGAACTGACCAGGCTCAACGTCGCTTAACATCGGTGATCTAACGAGAACCTGTCTGTCAGCATGATTGATTCCTGAATCCTTATTTAAAAATTATACTCTTATTTTCTTTTTGTACGTTTCAATTAAATAAGCGTTGTTGATTCTTTTTATAGGTTTCAAGTTCGATTTGTTAAACACTTTTCTTGAATTTTACCGATAAAATTTATCATTCTCCTCAGGATTAGTTTACAGGGAAACTTTTTAAGTGTTGTAAAGAAGGTAAAGAAGTCGACCATAGTTGAGGGCAACCCGAAAGCTATATTTTCCTTGTAAGATGTAGGGGAGAGAGCCATGATTTTCCTAGGATTCCTCCACTTACCTTTGATCTTCAACTTACAATGATGAGTGTTTAGCAAAGGGGCATCAAGTACCATTTTTTAAATCTTTGGTATTACTAGACTGAGGATTGAACCCCAATCTCCCGGTCCATTAGAAAACACTCTAACCCTTTTATGCGAAATGGCCGGGTGATTTTTTTTAATTAACCGTAATCAAACATCAACTGGAGAAATCACAAATATATATATATATATATATATATATATATATATATATATATATATATATATATATATATATATATATATAAAGGAGTATTTATTTACCTCCTCTCCAGGAGGTTAGGCACAAGGCCAGTTTTATCTTACTCTTACAAGTAAGATATGACCCAAGGTCGGGTCGGGAAAGTGGGGTTTGAAGAGCCAGCGCCCGAGAAAGTGAGCACTCTGGCCATTAAAAATTACCTGTGCAGCCCCGTCGACATTCCCCGGTAGGGGCGCCTCAGGCAGTAAGCAATAAACTTACTCCTCCCCAAAGAGGGGAGGCAAAGCCTGGGAGGGTGGACCTCCTTGAACTGCACAGGACCGATCCATACACCGGCGAAAATCAAGCCCCGAAGGCCAAGACAATACCAGTTTATGGGATGCAGTATCCATCGGAACAGATACTACACTTTGATCTTTAAAACTTTGTTTCGTAAAAGTATTTTTTTTTTAGAAAACCATAACAATGTGTGTGTTAAAACAAATAACATTTATTTTAATCTAAGCTTTCGGACATTTTAATTTTACTTGTCAAAGCAAATTGTGTTTTCTTTTTTTTTTTCACCGTCCGATGTTACATGGACTTCCTGGTCAGAAAGAACAAATCCGGTATTTCTGTGAGCGCGGCTATGCTAGTTTGAATCAGTAGAGAGAGGTAGACATATTTCAAAACATTGTTTCGTAAAAAAATGTTTTCAATATATATATATATATATATATATATATATATATATATATATATATATATATATATATATATATATATGTATATATATATATATATATAATTAGCTTGTTAACAAATATCCAAGAGGTATAAATCCGAAGAAAGTTTAAACCGGGTCCATGAGAGTGCTCAATAAAAATTCAAAGCAAGGTATATTTAGTTGATGGTTTATTCCATTTGCTACAAAATATATTCTGTTTCATTAACGCTTAAGATAAGCATCAATTCATCAGGCATTTTGGAACCATACAGTGTATAGTTCCAAAATGCCTGATGAATTAACGCTTAAAATAAGCATTAATTCATCAGGCATTTTGGAACTATACAGTGTATGGTTCCAAAATGCCTGATGAATTGATGCTTATCTTAAGCGTTAATGAAACAGAATATATTTTGTAGTAAATGGAATAAACCATCAACTAAGTATATATATATATATATATATATATATATATATATATATATATATATATATATATATATATATATATATATATATATATATATATATGTATATATATATACACATAAATTAGCTATCTATGTATTTCTCTCTATCTTAGCTATCTATGTATATTTCTTTTATGGA
Organism: Sepiola atlantica; assembly: GCA_963556195.1. Classification (NCBI taxonomy): domain Eukaryota; kingdom Metazoa; phylum Mollusca; class Cephalopoda; order Sepiida; family Sepiolidae; genus Sepiola; species Sepiola atlantica. Next base: position 36,537,160 of record OY744527.1, on the reverse strand, counting down.
AATCGCCGCAGACAATGCATGAAGCCACTTGATGTAAGGAGCTAACAAGAACGAAAGATGATCATCGCAAAGACAGGCGATGCTTATTGGCATAGTCTTAAATAACCAAAGCTATAGGCAGGACGAAAAAGTCATAGAATATGAAGCTGTATTACAATCAAAACAGCGAATTGATGGGCCAACGAGTCAAACAGGCTGGAACAAAAGAAGCAGGGAGCAGATCACATAATTCTGAGGAACACAGGTTATAATAGTATTTATAGAAAAGATTGAGACTAGCAACATAACGTCTGTGTCAGAGATGGCACAGACATGAGAAATGGTGTAGCCAATCAAATTACAGATACGTTTTTGCACCTTATCAAGAACCCTCAAATAGGACAGAGATTCACCAGCCCAAATATGACAGCAGTTTACTCCATGTTGATTTAACCACTTTCTAATAGTTTTTTTTAATATATCTGTGATCATTTAGAGAAAGATTTTCTCTCTTTTTGTAGCGTTGCCATTCTTCTATTTTATTATCTATGCCGCCGGGGCTACGCCGGATAGCCATGCTAGTACTAACTAAGTGGCAACTGCACGCTCTTCATAGCTCCAAAATCGGGGCCTTACGACCAGCTGCACATAAAGATAATACCCAGTTCCGAGAGTGGGAATAATGCTGATTTAAAATGTTACTCATAGGGAAATTTCGTTTGATGTGATATCCATCGATATTACACTTATAAGATCATTGATGCGTTATTATTGTTGTTAAAACCTGCGTACATAACTAAAGGTTGGGCGTATAAATGATTTCTTCCAAAAGAAAACAACTTGTATCCTTGACATGTATTCGTACTACTACCCCTAACAAAATAACTAGCGGGACCCGTGAGAACTCACATTATGTCCATACATAATCTATTGTTATTATTAAATTGTGACTTAATCAACGTTTGTTTACCTAAAGTTTTTTTCCAATATACTATAAGAACACAAAATACATGCTAATTTATACTTTACTACAGGATTGAGATATATTTGAAAAAAAACAAATTTCTAACTAGCCGTAATTTATAATTAACTGAACAAGACACTAATCTCTTTCTTTGCTATCAATTTATTTCTCTCGACGACTTTCTCATATTTCTTAATGTTTACAGAAAGTGTCACTACATTATTTTTACATGCTTAGATAAAGTTACAAAAAAGATGAAACGGTTTTTATACATCATTAACATGATTTGACTGTTTACTTGATTTTATTGGTTGCCATCGTCACAACATTTCAACCGTTGTATTCTACGACCTTCTTGGAATTTAGAACCGAAACTTTTTTTAATCCAATGGGAATAGATTCCTTCTTCTTGGAATTTAGAACCGAAACTTTTCTTAATCCAATGGGAATAGATTCCTTCTTCTTGGAATTTAGAATCGAAACTTTTCTTAATCCAATGGGAATAGATTCGTTCTTCTTGGAATTTAGAACCGAAACTTTTTTTAATCCACTGGGAATAGATTCCTTCTTCTTGGAATTTAGAATCGAAACTTTTCTTAATCCAATGGGAATAGATTCCTTCTTCTTGGAATTTAGAACCGAAACATTTTTTAATCCACTGGGAATAGATTCGTTCTTCTTGGAATTTAGAACCGAAACTTTTGTTTAATCCAATGGGAATAGATTCGTTCTTCTTGGAATTTAGAATCGAAACTTTATTTAATCCAATGGGAATAGATTCGTTCTTCTTGGAATTTAGAACCGAAACTTTTTTTAATCCAATGGGAATAGATTCCTTCTTCTTGGAATTTAGAACAGAAATTTTTTTTTAATCCAATGGGAATATATTCCTTCTTCTTGGAATTTAGAACCCAAACTTTGTTTTAATCCACTGGGAATAGATTCTTTCTTAATGGAATTTAGAACCGAAACTTTTTTTTTAATCCACTGGGAATAGATACCTTCTTCTTGGAATTTAGAATCGAAACTTTCATTTAATCCACTGGGAATAGATTCCTCTCATCCCTATTGAGACATCAAATGTGTTAGTATATTGCTCCCTTAAAATTCTTAATCATGGATTGAACTCATAATATTTAGGTTTGATTTACTCTAGAATATATCTTGGCTAATGCTTCTACCCAAGTGGATATATGTCCAGTAAAACAATCTAGGATGACTTTTAGTTAATGTATAATATATTTCATTTCGGAATATTTTAAATGAGGACTGATATTTCGTAACATTTGAGTTTTTCTGATTACTATTCTCATCTTAATTGTTATATTTACACCGTTACGGCTGATGTAAGCTTCGATCTTCTTCTGGTAAATCTTTTATAAATTAGAAAGCTGCTAGTCGATCTTAGGAATCGTTATGTCGAAGACGTAAGTATTTATAAGTTTAATAAGATTGTTGCCCTATTCGACGAGAAAGTTCATAAGTTTGATTACAATACTTCTAAGTTTGACTAAAAGATATCTAAGTTTGACTAATGTGTTCCTAATTTCGACTAAAACATTCCTAAGTCTGACAAACAGGTTTCCATGTTTTACTAGAATTTTCCCACGTTCAACTCGAAGGATTCAAATCCGACTGGAAAAGTCCCTTATTCGACTAGAAGTTCCTTAATTCGACTAGAAGGTTCCCAAGTTCGACTAAAAGTATCCCATGTTCGACAAGAAAGTTTCCAAATTCGACAAAAAAATTTCTAAATTCGACTTAAAAGTTCTTCAATTAATCCCCCTCTCTCTCTCTCCCATATATATATATATATATAAATATATATATTTATATATACTAGATGTTACGGTTTCGATTCCAAGTCTCTCCGTCCAATTTATTTGTTGTTTATTTATTGAATTTCTTTAGGAGCGTGACACACGTACGTACACCTTAGCGTATTAATATATAGAAAGATATTTGAAACTATTAAGAAGCTGAAGGATAAAGACTTTACCCGTAAAAACTGAATTTGGCATTAAATGACCCAAAATGGTTAATATGCCATAATAAACAGCCAGCCTATTATTTCTTGGTTGGCATTACCAATCTTAAGAAATAGTATCCCTTATAGTTATTTCATGCTTAATCTCGATTAATTAGACACAAGTCACTCTTTTAAACGTAGTTGGGAAGAAATGGCAGGGTCATACCTTTTCCAATAATATTATCTTTTTCCCCCGTGTAACCGTACTGTACTGAATGGCTCTCTACTTGATGAATCACCTTGTTTGGATACGCTCTTACAGCTGATTTTAACTCCAGATCTAAAATGGAAGATCTATATCCAGTATGTTGCTAGAGCAATTGGCAGAATGGTTGGATCATTCTATCGCTCCAGAAAGTACCTGGCTCATGATGCAATCTTCTACTTATATAAGAGTCAGCTACGTCCAAAGATTGAGTACTGCTGACACAACTGAAGATATGTTGTATAGAACACCTTTGCCTCTCTTGACATAGAACAAAATCAACCTCGAAATATCGTGGGATGATCTCTTATTTTCCCTAGAACCGTTTCACGCAGACCTTTGCAGTCTCTCTCTACTCTGTTGTTATTTCCATGGAAGGTACGACTGATTTTCAGTATTTGCCTCCTTATTGTAAGACATTCCCAGAAATAACTTGCCTTTCTACAACAAGATCTTTCTTTTCCCCGTTTTTTTGTGTGCCTAGCACCAGGCGGAATCTCTATGGAAAAGCTTCTTCGCAAAGTCTTCCCACCTGTGGAACACATTATCGCAGGGTAGCTTTCTTTTCGTCTTCAAATCCAATATAAACAAATTCTTGTCACAGACTGCCCAAAAAGTAATCAAACGCAGTTCATACCGTTGAACAATGTTAGTACTCGCATAGTGGCTCTTGGACTTGATAATTGTGATTCCAAAGTAAAAACAAAATGACCACAATAGATCTACTGGGATTTTAACCGTAACATAGCTGAGTTGATAAGTCGTGACGGTATACTTTAGACCAATTACTCACCCCTATTATATCTGAATCCTATAGACATACAGTAGAAGAGTAAACAAAGAAACAATTTAAAATAAAACATAATTTTATTTATTTATTATTCCATTTTTCTTATTCGAAATATTATCCCTGTTGTGTAACTTATAAGTGCAATAGGAACCCGGATGTGCATGTCTCATACTGAAACCGGTTGTAAGTCGTCTATGTCACTGGTCACTGATTGGCTGTACGTCATCATGCCACCCTTATGTAAGTGATGAAGCGTGTTAGTCAGTATGCAGCCGTTAAGGGTTAGTCAGCGAAGATAAAAGTATTGCTTACTTAATCCAACTGGAGGAATCCGGATATGACGGTAATTAAACTGTCAAGAAACATAGGATACTCTCAGTTTATGTAATCTCTCACACCATGGAAATCCCAGCTAAGGGGCTACTGAGAATTAGGATAAACGTTTTGGAGATCATACTAAATTAGGAGCTGTGCAGCGCGATGTTTGTTTACATTAGCTTTAAATTTCTGCATGTTGCTAAAGTCGGGGAAACAGGGAGAAAAGTAGGGGTTTTCCAAAGGCCGGCAACTCGACAGCTGGCATCTCGTGACCCCCACAGTGAATTGGTGGTATTTAGCTGATTGTCGGGTTTGTCGAGTGTATTTACGTCGAGAGGGAATCAAAGCAGCAAGTTTATCCGAACACATTCAATTGAAGTACTTGTAAAATTAACACAATGATGCAACATTGCGGCGATAGAACATGGGCTGGATCTTAGTGTATAATAAGGGACCTATAAGATTAGAGATTTTTTTGGAGGGGGAGGGGCTTTCCTGAGAAAAAGAGATGAGTGGATGATGCGCTAGCCCAGAGGTGACAACAATACTGCATGCATGCGCGGATGGTGGTTTTGTAGAGATATAGGATACTGTCTGGTGTGAGAAGTTTTCTAGCACGGTAGAGGGAGACCACCTTCTTCTTAGCAGCCTTGGCAATGTCTTCTATGTATTTGTTTCAATTCATGGTACCTGTGAGGGTTTGGCCGAGGAGTTTAAACGTTGGACTCTCTGGTAGGGTGTTATTTGCAATGGCAATCAGTGTTTAGAAAAGGTTTCTTGAGCTTTGTCTTAGCAGCATTATATTTTACTATCTATTTAGGACCCCATCCCACTACAGACTGAGGGTCACTTTCTAATGATTCAGCCATTTCATCGGATATGAACGCGTCCGTGTTGCCCACATAAAGAGAGTAGAGTGTGGTGTCGTCAGCAAATATACCCATCTCACACACAATGTCATCAGGGCGGTCGTTTATGAAAATAAGGAAAATAAAGGGCAAAGGATCCATCCCTGAGGTACACCTACATTTATGTCATGTTGTTTGGATGAACGGCCATCGAGGACAACATGGATCTTTCTTTTGGTTAGGAAGGATCTATTATATGAAATATTCGTTTAGTAATACCAGATGAATTAATTTTTATGAGAAACCCTTCCCGCTAGAATTTATCCAGTATATGGTATTTAAAAGTATTTATTAAATCAATAAAAATCAAATATAATTTGTAAACATTTCGGGCATTGCTTTTACTATATTAAGACTACATACTTGTTTCGTTGTAATTCTGCCTGAAATGAAGGGAGGCGCGGTAGCGCTCTATCCCTCAATAGACTTCAAATACGGCCTATGCTGGAAATCTCATTTCTTTTATCAATCATAACTCAAAAACCAATAAACAAAATAAGTTCAAACTTTGCATAAAATTTTTATTTGTCAGGTTCTATAAGTGTGTAAAATGTTAGCATCATTAGACAAGGCAACCCAGAGATCCAGAAAGTTCAATCATGAAATCATGTTATCTGTGTTTACGTACGTACGTATTAGTCCATGAGCCAGACCAGATATTGGTACCACCTGGGGGACAAAGGGACACTATGATATTTCGAAAGACATATGTATCTAGTTACAGAAAAACTTTGAAGCCAAGCTGAGATCCACAGCTAAAGTGCAAAAAATCACTATCGATTATGGGTACCCTTGTCAAGAATTGTGCCATAAAAGAATGGGGTGGGGCAAATTAAAACGCCTATAACTCAGTAACTAGAGGGGATATATTGACATGTGACCACTCATTTTGTCCCTTACAAAAAGGCCTATGAAATAAAATTAGATGTCTTGTAGCCCTGACATAGGTCATTGGAGGTCAAAGGTCAAATGTCAAAAAAATTGAATTTTTTAAAAATTAAGGTGTAAGTATTATTAGATGAAAAGGTGATAACAAAATGTGTATTTCTCTGACAAAGGTAGTCTTTTCTTGAAGAAAACAATCTAGTCCATTGATAAAAAGTACAAAATAATGTTATGGTGGTTTGATGTCCTGAAAAAAAAAGTTTAAAAAAAACGAAAAATGTATTTTGAGTATAATCTTTTTTTATATGTTGCTAGGGGTAAGGGAAAGGTAAACTGTGATAATTTCAAAACTTTCAAATAACTTTTAATGAAGGACTATTCATTCTATTGCTTATACACTAAGGTACAAATGAAGGGTCATCTTATGCGTATACCAACATTTTATGTGGGTCATCAAAGGTCAAAAGGTCAATTTCCTCAGTTTTTTATCGAATCGAGGTGCAAATCAGAAAGGCATCAGAGATGCCTTTCTAATTGTCACCTATCGGTATATGGAATCTAAAATGAGTTATTTGTTGCTAGTTAATGCCCTTGAAGTAATATTAGTTATCATATTGACATTTCTGAGACCCAGTTTCAGGGAAGACTGATCTACTTCAGGCCATTTTTAAAAAGTCATTTTGGGAAGTACCTGTGTCCCACCTCTGTAGAAAAGTGTATGCAAAATCCAAGTAGCTAGAAACTAAGAAAGACTATTTATACAAATAACCTATGTGTGCCACTGGAACGGCCCCCATCAGCAGACTTTCATATTTAATTAGATGATATCCCTATTAATAAGTCATTATATAGGCCAAGAAAGATCAATAAGTCGCAACCTCTATTTACATTAATATTCTAGATGGCATTGCACCCACGTTCTCTATCATTTCTGGATGTTACTTAATCCTGCATTCCAGTGATTGAATGACACAAACTAAACTGGCGAATCGCTATAAACCAAATTAAAATTTAATTGTAATGTTTGTTGTTCTTCCACAGAAAATCATGCATAATTCAGATCATTCAAAACAGATCATCACATATCCATGTCATCATCCTCATCTTCCTCCTGAGAACTATCACCACACAAATAATTCTCATCTGTATCTTCACTTTGGTTGGTACAAGTTGTGAGTTTGCACATATAAGTACACTTTAGTCTGTTGCGCAAACAACTACATGTTTCCTCGACGCACTTCCGCGAACATGTGCAAGAAAGAAGTTCCATCACCACTTCTGGTGCAGGCGATGCAGAACTCCAGTCAATGATAAGCTTACCATCTTCAAGACCCCAACCATGCCCTATCGGATCAGGAACTTCCGGAGAAACCTCTAAGCTTCTCTTCCAAATGGCACACTGGTAATTCGCTCTTCGACAGTGATTGACAAGAGATGATGAACATAGTGGTAATTGCCAAGATTCTGCTTCACCTTTTCGAGCACAAAATAAGTTGAATCTGAGATCATTTAAACTTGATATAGTTGTCTTTGAATTGTAAATATTGCAGGTGAATGCCTCCAGTTTTTCCATAAGTTCATCCGATATACTCCAGTCAGATCCAAGCATTTTCAATGTCTGAATATGTGTCTTGTTTTTTGCCAAAAGTTTATAAGCAGCTATCTTCCCTTTACCAGCAAATGCAGAAACAGTGTCACAACCAGTGAATGCATGCAAACCTGGTAATGCTTGACAAATGTCTTCTCCTAACATCTTAGATATTTTCTGTATATCAGTGAATTTGGTGCGTGTCTTAGTTCCACTTTTCAGATAGAGAGGGCAAGATAGCTTAGATGAAAAGGCAACACACAGAACGAACACATCTGTGTCCTCAGAGATTATGATGATTGAAGGAAATTTGGCTGCAGCGCAATGAGCTGCATGCAACAATAGTCGTGTATCAGCTTCCTCCTGATAAGACGCTAGACAACTGACACTTTCTACAGAGCCTTGTGACAGTTTTTTACAGAGTCTTCCTGTTGTAACAAACATACATTTGTTATCCAGTCTTTCTATTCGTGATGGTTTGCTCCACTCATTCACTAGGAATTCAATTAGTTTATTTTTATTATCCGGTGCGCATAGAAATTTTCTCCACTGTGTTATTTTATGTCCAGGTGAAATTGTCTTGTATGCTGTTCCAGTTGATGAGCCCCTGTTAGCCCTCTCTAGATCCTTTATGGACTGCTCTCGGTAAACATCGAAAACAACATCTATGCGACTACATTTTGGTCCCTCTCTCAATACCATATTAAGCACAGTATCAGCTACATCAGTGAAAGTCATATGATTTGCATCTAATTTCTGGACCAGAGCCATTCCATCTATGATACATGCAGAATTATCAGGAATTGTTTCTACTGGCGTTGACTCCTTTGTCAAGTGTTTGTAGAGAGATGATTTCACAGTCTTCCGTAGTGTACCCTCTGGTGTAGCTAATGCCCATGGAATAGGGCCCAAACGATGTGCAAGTACCTCTTTCAAGTCAACTTCACGAGTTTGTGCAATCAATATCATCTTAGCAAATAGATCTCTATCGGCTTTGATGATGATTGCTCTCCCAGCAGACTGATAAGTTCTCTTCACTCTCATGTCAGTAAATGTTTTTAAGTTAGCTTTCTTTATAGGATCATGGAATTTCGTTTTTGGTGGTTGACTTTCGAGTCTTTCTTCTCTGAACTGAATATATGAGTTCTCGCCAAGTTCTTTAGCTGTCAAGAGATCATGGGAAATATCTCCAGGAGCAGCAATCCCTGTGGAAATGTTGAGAAGTTCTTGATTTGGAGAACAGAATGGATTGACCCAAATATTTTCCAACATATTCACAAGCGAAGTAATGTCTCGTTCATCTCTTCTCATTCGAGATTCACTCAAATCTGGATGAATAACAGCGGTACAAGCATTGGTACCTAGGGTATCCCTTAGTAAATGTAGAAATGAACTGCGATATTCAGCAGTAAGATAGTATCTGGTAATTGCACTAGCTTTTAAACTAAAACCTTTTGTGCCTCCTGCTGTTTGTCTGTCTTTATTCACTGTTTCCTCGATAGCTTGGTCAATTGGGATCCTTCCGAATGGGTTCTTGGAACTAAGCTGAACTGAGAATCCACCATGATCAAGGAAATTGTGAAGCTCAGGGTGCTCCTTTTTAAGATGGGTCATTTCTGCATAATAATGTGTAAGGTACCGTGCATAATTCATTCGGTCGTATGCGAAGCACCATGGTATCATATCCCGAACTGACTGCAAATGTAAACACCAATTTCCTTCCCGGGAGGCACGAAGCATATTTAGGACGATGTTTACTAGGTCTATGTAAGACATCCAAAATGCTGCCAGCTCACCTGACTGAAAGCGTAGAGTTTCAAGATATTCAAAAAACTGGTAAGCCACAGACACAAACAATGGATTACAGAGAGTCTCCGACAACATTTCAGAGCATACATTGCTGGAAAAATCTTCTATCAAGCTCACAATATCACCACAACTATCTTCAAAGTCTTGTTTTTTACAGTAGCTTCTCCATGCAAGACGAAGTAATGCCTCATAAAGAAGTTTGTGGAATCTAACTGCACGATTGTACTTGTGCCCATCAAGGACCCCACCAATCGAACCTTCAGCTATTACTCCGGATTCAATACACAAATCCTTCAAACCAGCATCCTGAAACCGCTTCCCTATGACACCAAGCAAAGTGCATACTGTATGGAACACACCCAGCCTTGGAACGATATCAGAAAAGGTGTCTTTATGTTTCCAAATCACCTCAGTTGCTTTTGCGTATAGAGCTTGGTCAAACACTAGAACAATGCTTTGGAGGGACAAAGCACGTCTGATTTTCTGTGACTGTAGCAGTATCTCATGCATTGTTGACAGTTCTGGTGCTGGTGCATTTATGGTAGGTAAGTATCGAACAGTGTCTGCTGTAACTTGTTCATTTTCACGCACATTGATATGAAAACCAGTCCAACTACCAACACATTGATTCACAGAGCTGTGCAATCTCGCAAGAACCCAAAGTAATGTTTTCTTATACACATCATAGTTCATTTCATCATCCTTCACATCAATGTACGCCCGAGATAAAGGACCAACACGTTCTCCAGCATTATATAGTGGTAAGCACGGTTGTATAACACTCAATGTTCTTGTCCTTTTAAATGACTCTAGAGAACTTGTCGTTTTATCAGCTGTTGGCAAATAATGTGGGCCATATATTCTTGGTTGTATTAGAATTCCATTCACCCTGTGTGATGTGCCCCCTCCGCTGAGTGTTTCCTCTAACCTATCAATATTGTCCCATGCCAATGTCACCATTGTGTTAGGGTAAATGTCATTGGGTAATGCAAATTCATTGTCAGTGTGGCTCTCCAGTTTTTTTAGAGCAAGAGCAGTATCAAATTCTTCCATCGTTGTGTATGAAATGCCATGTCCATAACGATTGAGAATTTGTATCAGTTCGGTGTTTCCAGTGAGGCTTTTCACAGCTTGGGGGAGAATAATATGTTTTGGTGGTTTCACTCTAGCACAGGTCACACCATACACAATATCTTGTCCAACAGACTGTATTAGTATTTGTGTTTTTCGAGGAATATCATCAGATACAGGTGAACCAACAAAAAGAATTCTCAAAAAGTTATTTAATGCATCTGGAATGAAAATACATGGGTCACTCATCTCTGCAGCTGCGACAGGCCATGGTGTGCTGATATCTATCTTTCTAACATCATTTCTAATAAAACGAGATGCTTTGCTAATGATTCCATCTTTGTCCACAGAGTCATTTGTTAAGATATCTAACTCTTCTCTCAATCTCATGTTCTCTTTCACTAGATCACCTCTTAACAGATTGTCTGGGTACACTAAAATTTTACCACTGTCATTAGGTATCATGTGAATGTTCTGACCAAATTCCTTCTGGAGCTTCCTTCGAATGTGCTTCTTTGTTGAAGATTTAATTTCAGTGATTCCCATCTCACGCAGAAAACTTGTAAGGTCCTCCGTTAATTCTGTTAACTTGATAACCCTCGGTTTTTTAAATAGTACATCTCTAATGTTATCAAAACGTTTGTCATAACATAGTTTTTCAGCTCTAGCATATAGAAGTTCAGAATCAATGTTCTCTGGTGTGGTAAAAATACTTAAGGAAGTTCTGGTATTGTTACGATCACCAGATTTAGGAGGTCTGGTGTAATCACGGTAACACTGACGGTGATAGTGACCCTCGGCAGCTACAAGATCACGTGAGAGAAGAGCGATAACTCGGGTGTCATTTTTATGTGTAGCAGCATCTCTGATTGTCTTATCTGCTTGGAGGTTAACACATTTAATCAGTGGATCTCTTTTGTTTGTACTTTTCATATATTTACTAGTCTTTAAACAGAAGATACAAACAGCCTCGTACACCCTTGATATTGAAGATGTGACTGCGGTTTGACGTCTGTAGAATACTTTTGAACTACCTGCCTGTGACTGTTCAGGTTCTCGTGGATCCTCACTTATTATAATAGAATCTAGATCCCGCTTCTTGGTGAAACGATTCCTGCACTGTCGGTGATAAAAGATTTCTGGCACACATCCATCACCTGCTGCTATAGCTATATCAAGAATTGCATCAAAACATCTCATTTCTGCAGCGCGAACAAGTTGTGTCCATGAGTTCAAATCCTTTGGTGAATTCAAATCGGAGTCTCTTTCAGAGCAATTGAAAATACAAGAATGTCGACGACGTTTTTGTAAAGTTTCACAGGTTCCTTGGTTGCCCTCAGCCTCTTCTACCTCACCTTCTTCCATGCTTACATCAGTGCGTTCCATACTTTACCTGAAACAAAGCAAATTTCATAAGAATGTTGTGGACTCGCCAAAAAGATATAATTTCTGTAGCAACATATAAAAAAAGATTATACTCAAAATACATTTTTCGGTTTTTTTTCAGGACATCAAACCACCATAACATTTATTATTTTGTACTTTTTATCAATGGACTAGATTGTTTTCTTCAAGAAAAGACTACCTTTGTCAGAGAAATGCTCATTTTGTTATCACATTTTCGTCTAATAATACTTACACCTTAATTTTTTTTTTAATTCATTTTTTTGACATTTGACCTTTGACCTCCAATGACCTATGTCAGGGCTACAACACATCTAATGTTATTTCATAGGCTTTTTTGTAAGGGACAAAATGAGTGGTCACATGTCAATATATCCCCTCTAGTTACTGAGTTATAGGCGTTTTAATTTGCCCCACCCCATTCTTTTATGGCACAATTCTTGACAAGGGTACCCATAATCGATAGTGATTTTTTGCACTTTAGCTGTGGATCCCAGCCTGGCTTCAAAGTTTTTCTGTAACTACAAACATAGGTATTTCAGAAAAACGTAGTGTCCCTTTGTCCCCCCAGGTGGTACCAATCGATGAAACTTATGGGTTTGGCTCATGGACTATATGTGCCACCTTGTATCTGATCAACTATTTGATGGATTCAGCTGATTTTTGGCAGTGATAGAGGTTCTAGGGTTTAGTTGATGGCATTTTAATTTCAGTTTACCATATACCTTAATTTTCCAAAAAATTCCAAAAAACCTTAGAAATGACCAGGCATAGTCTTTACAAAAGTAATGAGATTCCATGGGAAATGCCAGTATACTGAAACCATATGCCCTTAATAGGGTTAAGATGAAAATTCATATACACTAAATGTACAAAAGCAAGGAAATCCCCAAATGTTTACACTTTTATTGTCATTAAAGGTATGCGAGTACAACAGGGCTATGTATTTTACTGGTCGGAATTTTTTCAGCGCACCTCACACACTTCATCCACTCATGCATAGATAATTATAATGTATACCCTTAATGACAATAAAAGTATAGAAATTTGGGAATTTCCTTACTTCTGTACATTTAGTGTATATGCATTTTCATTTTAACCCTATTAATGGCATATGATTTTAGTATACTGACATTTCTCATGGAATATAAATAGGCATATATAATATACATATATATAAGTGTAGTATCTGTTCCGATGGATACTGCACCCCATAGACTGGTATTGTCTTGGCCTTCGAGGCTTGATTTACGCCGGTCTATGGGTCTGTCCTGTGCAGTTCTAGGAGGTCCACTTTCCCAGGCTTCGCCCCCCCCCTTTTTGGGGAGGAGTAAGTTTATTGCTTACTGCCTGAGGCGCCCCTACCGGGGAATGTCGACGGGGCTGCCCAGGCAATTTTTAAACCCCACTTTCCCGACCCGACCTTGGGTCACATCTTACTTGTGGGAGTAAGATAAAAACTGGCCTTGTGCCTAACTCCTGGAAAGGAGTAAATCAATATTTTCTTCTTCCGATTTGTCTAATTGCGACTGTTATAGTCTGACCGCTGAGTCGCGTCATCTGTCGCTAGAGCTCCTAAGAGATTTGGACATACAGCACCTGTCCTTTCTAAAATTGTCATTCATTAATTACTTACCTGGCCTTACTTTGGTGATCTTACAAGAACCGGTTTGTCAAAGTGATTATACTCGTACATCCTGAAATCAAAAGTAAAAAAAAATAGTTCACGGTGTTTTATATAACAATGAAGAAATTCTGTATCGTCATTGTGTGTATTTCCCGACTTCCGGTACACTTTTTAATTTAAGCAAAGTCACCTTTAACTCATAAGATATTAAGGGGCTCTTTAAATCCGAAGAGGTGGGATCTCAGGGTCGCCATGTTTTATTCCTCAATAGTATCACAATGAAACTGCATTCCTAGACAAACACTTTTGCATAACAAATAGGGTTAAGTAGACTTGGTAGTTCTTTGAAGGTCGGATATTACAGGATCTTTAAATAAATACCCTATAGTAGTCAAGGTTGGCGTATGTTTGGGCTGAACACTCATGAGTGTATGTGTTCTTTTTAGTTGTTGGCTGTCTTTTGGGTGCTCGTGCAGAATAGATCTCCAAAGAATGTCAGTATTTACGGAGATTCCCGGGTCTTGACGCACGTATCTACCCGAACGCTTAGTGAACAGAACAAACTGTTTTTGTTTGCAAACAATTTATTGTTTTTGTTATTATCTTGATTTGCCAGAGCAAGTGAATGTAGCAATTGTAGTAAGGGACATCCCGACACCTTCCAGCTTTTTATGCATAAAAGTGTGGCAGCAAAAGAAAGAGTCAGTGCATTAGACACTTAATGAGAAACCATGAAGTTTGTTGTTTGAAATTGAAATAAATCGTGACGCTAGTCACGTGATTTTTCACAGACACATTCATATATGTGCACATTAGACATGTTACATTGTACAAAAGTGACACGGAAATCCAATAGTGTTTCTAGGTGCTATCACAAATACGGATTGTTTTCCTTCTGATAAGATAAAAAAAAAATAATTAGAACATTAAAACCTACTGAAAAAAAAACGACTAAATAGTTCTTGGTCGGACTTGTACAACAAAACGTATCTAAAACAATGTTTGCTACCTAGATTTACTTTGGTATACACTAGCAGATGTCTTTAGCATTCCTGAGTGGGGAAATATGCCAACAATTTATTTTGTTGGTTTTTCATTTTTTAGGGGGTAGACTGTAAATAGAAGAGGCGGTCGATGGTTTTCATATTTGCCACTTGGACCTTAGGGTTAGGGTTAGCTTAGTTAGTAGTTATGGTTAGCATTAATGGTTAGGGTTAATGGTAGGTTTTTAGTGTTTTTGTGGTGTTATGAAAACTGAACTGCAAACAGGAGGCCGATGAATTAGAATTGGGCTTAGAAAAAGAAGAAGGAGGACGAGGAGAAAATAATAATAATAATAATAAGAAGAAGAAGAAGAAGAAGAAGAAGAAGAAGAAGAAGAAAGAAAAAGAAGAAGGAAGAGGAGAAAAAAGAAGAACAACAACAACAACAAAAGGAAGAAGAAATAGAAGAAGAAGAAAAAGAAGAAGAACAACAACAACAACAAAAGGAAGAAGAAAAAGAAGAAATAGAAGGAGGAGAAAAGAAAAAGAAGAACAAAAAGAAGGAGGAAGAGAAGAAGAAGAAGAAGAAGAAGAAGAAGAAGAAAAGAGAAAGAAGAAGAAGAAAAAGAAGAAGGAGGAGGAGAATAAAAAGAAGAAGAAGAATAAAAAGAAGAAGAAGAAGAAGAAGAAGTCGTAAGAAACGATGTTGCCGAAATAATAGACGAAGCTTTATTCGAAAACGGGTACAGAAATAGAAAAATGCGAAAATAAACTGGCGTCTGTAACCGTTTTTTCTTTCATTCGTATCAGCCAATTTATCGTTTCCCAATGTATCGTCTGCATAACACGGCTATATCCGGGATTTGTCGTCAAAACTCGCAAATATGCGTTAAATTCTTTGGATGTCTATTCTGTAAAAGTACCGTATATTGCTAGTTTCTGTTCGGTTCATTTTATTACGACTCACGCGTAACGCGATGATTTCTTGTTCAGAAGAGAAAATTGCGATGGCACCGTGACTGCATGAATATAATTATATTTAGTGAAGTCCTACAATTGTCGTGTATAATAATGATTACCCCCAACAATTCCATGGTCGGCATCGTTATTTATAACGCAACTCGCCCTTATAGCAAATAAAACTATGTATAATAAACTAATTGTACCTACACAGCGTTGCTTGGGATTCAGTGACGTCATTCTATTTTTATTTTCATTTGTTTGCACATTGTTAAACTTAAAGTAGACAGCTCCTATTATATTTTTCAATTTAAATTGGGTTATCCCCCTTACTGATTCTTTTTTTATTTTTAGGTGATTATTTAAAAATGTTCCAGATTAGCAATCGTCTGGGTGAGACTAAATATTTGGTTTAATAGATTGTAGATGACCAACTGCGAAGTTTGATTTACAAGCTTAAATGCTATTTGTGTCTGACTTTGAAAATCTGACAAGATAACTTTATATGTTCGATAATGCACTTGTATCTTCGTTTGTACGTACGTTATCACCATCAACACCCATTAAAAAATGAGATCGTCCGATTTCTAAACATAACAAAATAATTGAGAATTATCTGGTGTCGCTGTGTTCAAAAATTAAGAATGTACTTGCTTTATAATAGACTTTTCAAATAAATAGAATTAAGTCATTATAAAAATAATAATGGTATTACCTGACTTTCGGGTTATGATCAAAGTGTAGTATCAAGTATGACCAACGGCCTACTTCACTTTTGATGGCCGTGTGCCTAATTTATCAGTGAAGTTGAATTATGTATTTGCGAATAAATGATTCAAAGTGTAGAACCTGTGCTGTTCCCAGGCAATAGACAATTCATCCATTCACCACCAGAAAGGATGAGGTATTACCGAGTATTTTCCAGCCTTGCTTGCCACCCCACAAGTGTAAAGTTATGCACAAGGTCTGTTTTGTTGTAATAAAAGTAATCACGCGTTGTTTCAATAATAAATAGACACGTGTTTTGACTTCCCTCGGCGCGCCCTCACGAATAAGAGCACCGCAGGCGACAGGCAGTACATTGATCGTCACCTATAAGATCTATAAATACATAAGTAATTAAATTCACTATAATTTAAGTCTGGATTTATTAATTATCCATGGGTTTTCCGTGGGTTCTTCTAGTAATCTTCCACTCTATAATACAAACCAACGTGTATTTATTTGTATATATATATATATATATATATATATATATATATATATATATATATATATATATATATATGTCCTTCCATCCCGTCACGTAGAAGTTATGAATAAAACGCGTGTCTTTTTATAGCCCCGAAAGAAACCATTTCAAGCGGTAAGGATAAGCGAAAAAGCAAATAGCAAGTCAGACAACCAGCTCAGACTTACACCGCCGCCTGAAATGAACTCGGAAAGAAATTCTTTACTTGACAATAAAAAAAAGTCAACGGTGCGTGTTTTATTTTCTTCATGTCATCAGAAATGATAATAATAATTGATATATGGAAAATTGAATAGTTGACATAATTCTATGAATATTTTAGTAATATATCTGGATTCATATGGAGTGCGAACACTGGCAAAGCATCATTTTTGGCAACGGGTGTACATTAGTAAAATATTATAATACGCAAGAAGCGTTCGTGTTTCTACATCTGTCACGCTAAGTATCTATGATACAACTGAAATTACAAATGAACTGTTCCCCGTTTTTATTACGTCACCAACTGAGGAGATTACGAAATACAAATGGATATTTTTTAACTAGCAGACAGATTGCTCCGTCTGTTTTCGAAAGACACGGATGAACGAATGTAATATGAATTTTTTTTCGTGTTATTCAATACTTCATGCGTTGACACCTTATCTTTTCTCTGTGTATAAATTACCAGCTTGGCGCACATTAACCTTAACACGTACACACATACACAAACACGCACACACACCACACTCACATACACGCATATTCCTTATCTTCTCCCTGAGTATAAATGACCAGATGCACCTACCCGGCGTTGCCCGGGACACGGAGAAAACATTTTACTTTTTAATTTCTATTTGTTTACAAAAAGAAACAAAAAACATTTTAGTTGTTAGAGAGACAACTCTTCTTATATCCTTTAACTAAAATTACGAGTTATTTCCCCCTGATTATTTTGATTTTTCGGTGATTATTTTTAAAAGATTTTATATAATATTCAGCAGAATATTGTTGTTACGTCTGGGCTAGTGCACCAACTAATAGTCTCTCTCTCTCTCTCTCTCTCTCTCTCTCTCTCTCTCTCTTAGACACGGTCCCAAAAAGAGTCTCTCATTTGATAGGTTGCACATTGTCTACCAAGCTCAAGCCCGTCCTACCGCCGCAATGCAGCTTCCCTGTGATTGCCTTACAAATACTTCAATGGAATGTGTTCCGACGAGCTGCGCTTGTGCCTCCTCAATGTAAATACTCCCGACCAACCTGACAGTGAGCAAAATTTCACCACTTCGCTGTGGCGGTCCCCAGATGTTGGAAAGCTTTCTACTTTAATAGCTTATTTCCTACAACTGCTTGCCTTTGGAATTCCCTTCCTGCTCCCTGTTTCATCCACTTTATCAACATTCAGAAATTTAAATGTAATGTGAACAAACATCTCACTGTACAACTCCCCACTTAGGATGCCTCTATAAACATGTCCCATGGGCAATAGGCCTTGTTTGGGTGAGTATAATTAAAAAAGAATTTTCAGGCGTCTACGCTGGACTATGTATTTTTTTAATAAGTTGTAGCGAAGTAATCTGTTCTTATTATTACCAATAACATGGTATAACAATAACAAAGGAAAATTAGTTAGTCACTTTCATTTGTCAGCTTCGAGGTGATTTGGGTTTGACTTTGAAAATCCGACAAGATAAATGTATGAGTTAAATATAGCATACTTTTTCTGTATGTATAAAAGACTAAAACCGTCTGTCTATTTGTATGTGTGTTGGCATCTTCGCTTTTCGCATCCAATACAGACATGAAAGCCATAGAACTTATAAATCATCGTAGACTTCGGATCATGTCTTAAAGAAAAAGTGGAACTAACGTAAACTCCACCGTCGTAGTCATATTGTTCAATTGACAATTGAAAAGCTGATCGCTGACTTTATAACCACTTATTTAGTTCCGGTATAACATTTCCATTTATTTTCCAATTTTAAACAAGTCCGATAATGTAGAAATAAATTTATTAGCTGTGTGTTTTGTGTTTTATCCTTAACTCATCTCTCTCGCTCTCTTATATATATATATATATATATATATATATATATATATATATATATATATATATATATATATATATATATATATATATATATATATATATATATATATATATGGAACAAGAAACCCATGGATCATATTTACATCAATTTGACCGAAACATTAGATGGACAATTCGGAATATATATATATATATATATATATATATATATATATATATATATATATATATATATATATATACAAGTGATTTTAATTTATAGACTTTTTCAAAAATGTTAATAATTTTTTTTTACCTATATAGCAAATCTTACTTGATTAGGCAAGACTTCAACATTGTGATATTATGTGTGTGACCATGTTCCATAATATATTTCGAGGAAGACCTCTTTGTCAAATAGTGGGTGCTTCAATCTAAAATTTGATAAAGAGGTCTTCCTCGAAATATATAATGGAACACGGTCACACACATTACATCACAGTGTAGCAACCCAAGTTCCTATTTTCTTTTTTGGTCTTATTCTTTCTTTATAGTATACATGCATACGCATGACGCACCCAACCCAGGGAAGTCAGCAGCTATCCAAACCAACTGTTCTCTCTCTTTCTCTCTCTCTCTCTCTCTACCACTTTCTATCTCTTTTTCTCTCTCTACCACTTTCTCTCTCGCTCTATCTCTCTCTCACTCTTTCTTTCTCTCTCTTTCTCTCTCTCTCTCTCTCTCTCTCTCTCTATCTATCTATCTTTATATATATATGTGTATCTCTTTCTCACTTTTTCTTTATCACTCTCTCTCTCTCTTTCTCTTTCTCTCTATCGCCCCCCTTTATCCCCTCTCTCACTTTCTCTCACTCTATCTTTATCGATTCAGTCGAAACAGAAACGTATATCCCTATTCGCCATATCAGCTTAGCGGCTTCCTGCTTCTGGGACGTCACTACCGGGGCACATAGCTCTTACGACTTTTACTTGGAAACTTCTACTCTACTTAATTGTATATCTCACGTGGAAATTTACCATACTAAGCCTATCTAAATAGTATTACAGTGTGTATTTTCTCTCGCACTCATTAAAGCATTGCAAGTGTTGTGTATTATTATGGTCCCGCTCTGAAACAGGTATCTCAGCTAGTCATATATAATCCGAGTTGTTAATGTTTAACTTTCAAGTTGACATTGTCAGTACTTTGTTTCGCGGGCGATTTCTGTTGTTTTGTAGGTCGAGGTAACCTACTTATCTTTGTTTACATTATCTGAATTCTCTTGACTCTGTCTTCAAGTCTTCCTTTTTTCTAGACCCACTTTGACCTTCATAATACTCACCGGCTATCTAAGAAATTCGGCGATTATATAGAACGAAATGTTTTCTTATTTTTTAAACAGAGCTTGACGAAAATCTTCGTCGTAAGAACTAATGTAAACATGTCAAAAAGTCATAGGGATAAAATGGATCGGTTTATCCCTGAATGAGAACGCATTTTTTTTACGATGTCTCCCTTCAGTATGCGCCTTTAGTGATGAAAATGCTATTTCAAAGTTGAGCGTGACAGACCGACGTAAACACTATTTCAAACTTAAGTGTGACAGACCGACAAAAATGCTATTAAAAACTTAAGCCTAATACACTGATGAAAATGCTATTTAAAAATCAAGCGTGACAGACCGATTAAAATTTTATTTCAAACAAGTGTGACAAACAGACAGACTAAAATGCTATTTCATACATAAGCGTGACAAGCCAATAAAAATACTATTTCAAACTCGTGTGACAGACAGACTGAGGAAAATGCTATTTCAAAATTAAGCGTGACAAATCGATATAATGATATTTTAAACTAGCTTGACAGGCAGACAGATGAAAATGACATTTTAAACAAGCGTGACAGACAGACATACTAAAATGCTATTTTAAACTTAAGCGTGATAGACCGGTGAAAATCTTATTTTGAACAAGCGTGACAGAAAGACAGACAAAAAGATTATTTCGAACGTAAGCACGACATTTCTGTAAAAAATACTATTTCAAACAAACGTGACAGACAGACAGTGAGATGAAAACGCTACTTTGAACAAGTGTGACATATAGCCATACTAAAATGCTATTTCTAACTTAAGCGTGGTAGACGGATGAAAATGCTATTTAAAAAATTGTGACGGACAGACGAAAAGGCTATTTAAAACTAGACTCAAACGTAACCGACTCATGAAAATACTATTTCGAATTGAAGCGTGACAGACAGACGGGCCGACCAGCACACGAAGTCGCTTGTAGATATGCGAAAACGCATCTTATCAACGGATTTCATTTTTTTCGATTTGTTGACATGTTTGCAGAAATTCTACTATTTTGTCGGTCTATTTCTTAAGAGGTTAGAACTCGACGTAAACACCATCGTTTGAATTCCAACATGCCCCCTCTCTCTTTCTTTCTCTCTCTCTCTCTCTCTCTCGCTCTCTCTCTCTCGCTCTCTCTCTCTCTCTCTCTTTCTTTCTCTCTCTCTCGCTCTCTCTTTCTTTCTTTCTCTCTCTCTCTTTCTTTCTTTCTCTCTCTCTCGCGCTCTCTCTCTCTCATATATATATATATATATATATATATATATATATATATATATATATATATATATATAGATAGATAGATAGATAGATAGATAGATTATATTTCAAACACATAGCATTTCTTTTCAGACCGACCCACATGTGGGGTGCGTCTATATATAAAAAAAGCAACGCTTGGTCTAAATTATTAAAACTACGCCCTATTATGCGTGTTTAGTATCAGATTGTAAGGAAAACTTTGTTCGCCGAATAAAACCATATAAAAAACACAATATTAGATTTGATAATTGTTTATGTTGTCATCATTGACGAGACAAATTTCTATGGCAGCACTGCGAAGAATACTGATGATCAAGCTTTCGCTGATTCTCTCTTTCTTCTGGTCTGGATCACGTGGTGCGATGAGGGAAGATGTTGCTTGTTACTTTCACCATTTTCCTTCAATCACCAACGCCCGTCGAAATGAATGGCTCTTTCTTCTTGAAGAAATACCCTTACTTTGCGAAGCTTCTCCGACTGACTCTCACTCCAGCTATGGTGTAATCCTTACTTAAAACTTGTTATTATGTTTTCAGATATATTCTGAATCTGACCAACGAAAAAAATCTTCGTAACTTGTTGAATTAGCTTTTCTTACTCATCAATGTAGTAACTCCCATAACATGAATACATTCATGTATGCAAATAAATGGCGAACCGTAACACGATTGTCCTAAGTATTTTTGAATACCAGTCATTTCCCCGGCAAAAAAGTTATGTAATTTAAAGATTCTTTATTCAACCGAAAGTAATAGCAAAGGGAGGGGGGAGGGTTACTTACGAAAAAAGTTAATGGCGCGAGCATGCACTCGATTACACGGACTCGTTGCCCGCGATAGTAACACTGGCGCCATGTAAGTCAGCAGATAAATATTGCCACCCGTACTACAATAGAAAAGCAATGTATTCGCGTTTGTGATCAGAACGCAAAATGTTATTTTAAATAAAAATGCTGTCTCATAACATCTGTCACAAATTGTATTTGGTCCAATGTAGTTGAATAAAATCACCGGGGTATCTTGTACAATAATCCGCAGAGTCGCGAACGGGGTCCAAAAAACGAACGAGAACGGGATAAAAAATAAATATACAAAAAGTGATGATTACCTACGTCGAGAATAAATATTTTCCTACTTACCTATAACATTTGTTTGTATTTTTACGTAGTAGAAATGGGTTTTTATTAGATGTAAAAAAAATTCTTGTTTTTTTTTTGGCACGAATTTTTACTAAAAAAGATGGCGTCTCAGCCTCATAATCATTAGATACCCCCACACGCCATTTTTTTTCTTGTTGAATGTTCGCGTGCCAAAAATATTGATTTCTAATAAATAGCAGTTGAAACGGCTTAAAAATACAAACAAATGTCACAGATAAGTTTGAAAATAACTTTTATCGGCTACAGTTACTTTTATTTGTTGTATATTTGATTTTTGAGCGTTTTCACTCTGCGGATTATTGTAAAAGATACCCAATGACCGTGTTAAAACACTTGAGACAATTTTTTAAACGAATGCACGTTCACTATTATACGCATTTCTGAATAACACATCTCTTCTATAGGTTTGCATTTCTTATTGAGCTGAAGAAGGCGATAGGAATCACCGAAAATTATCCTCCTCAATGGGGAAAAACTATATATTTAATAATACATTAACCTTGCCTCAAATCTTAAATATATCGAACGAATTAAACAAACAAAACGGTGAGTTACAGTTATCTGTATTTATCTTGTTTTTGTTATCTATTTCGAAAACTAATACCTTAAAATAAAAGCATACGTGCACATGCATCATAAAATAGTTTATATTCATAAGAAATCCACGATACAAGAAGAAAAAAGTTGGGACCAATTTTTTAACGAATGCAACTTAACGATTGTACGCGCTTCTAAATAACAGTCACATTTCTTTTATGTGTTCGTATTTCGTATTTGGTCGATAAATGGGATAGCAATAGCCGAAAATTTCCGTCCTTAATGGGAAAACAAAAAAGAAAAAATCTATACATTTAACAATATATTAACATCACTTTTAAATAATTTATAAAGTCTGTTTGGTTTGTTTTACGGCATATCAACCATCTGTGGGTTATTTAATGCCGAATAAAGTTGTAAAATATAATTATATAGGTAGGATAACTATTAATATCCTTCGAATATATTACTCTTAGAATACAGTGATCTTAGAAACCATTGATCTTAGAACACATTGATCTTAAAATACATTGCTATTTGCAAGAATTACTTTTTGAAACCATTAATCTTTGAAGCAATTACACTTTGAAGACATTGCTCTTTGAATACATTACTCTTTGAGAATAACCACACCGAAGCTGGAAAAGACTCTGACAATAATTTCAAGCCATAAACCTGTACAACTAGTTTTGTGTTGTTTGAAATAAAGTTGTCAAATATAAGAACATCTGCTTCCAAAATACATTGAGCCCAGAATAAATGCAGTGTACCTCATGGATCGATCCTTGGACCTTTATTGTTTCTGATTTTTATAAACAACCTCCTGGTGATATTGTGTATGAGATGGGTATATTTGCTGACGATACCACGCTCTACTCTTGTCATGTGGGCAAAATGGACTCGCACATATCCGAGGCAATAGCTGAATCTTTAGAAAGTGACCCCCAGTCTGTAGTGGAATGGGGTGATAAATAAGTGGTAACATTTAATACTGGTAAGACAAAGATTCTCTCTTTCAACAACTACAAACACCGATGGTGATGGCTAATAACACCTGACCGAGAGAGTCCAACGTTTAGACTCCTCGACTTAACATTCACAGGTAACATGAATTGGAACAAATACATAGAAGACATTGCTAAGGTTAATGCAAAGAAGGCGGGCTCCCTCTACCATGCTAGAAAACTTCTCACACATAACAGTATCTTATATCTCTACAAAACCACCATCCGCTCATGCATGCAATATTGTTGTCACATCTGGGCTGGCGCATCATCCACTCGTCTCTCCCTCTTAGAAAAGCCCCCAAAAGAGTCTTTAATTTGGTAGGTCCCTCACTATCCACTAAGCTCCAGCCCCTGTCTCATCGCCGCAATGTAGCTTCCTTGTGCTTGTTTTACAAGTACACTAATCGAATGTGCTCCGATGCACTTGCTGCTCTGGTGCCCCCTCGACGTAAGTACACTCGACTAAACCGACAATCAGCTAAATCCCATTCATTCACTGTGGAGGTCTTCAGATTCCGGAGAGACTTTTACTTCAATATTTTCTTTCCTCGAGCTGCCGGCTTTTGGACTTCCCTCCTTGCTCCATGTTTCCTCGACTGGACCCACAGGCAGAAATTTAAAACTGCACAGCTCCCAATTTAAGATGACCCCTAAAACTGTCACCCTAATTATCAGTAGCCCCTTACGTCTACAGTGGCAACTTGCCTTGTTTAGGGTGAACTAAGTTTTAAAACAAAATACATTGCTTTCAGAAGGAAATGTTACAGTGCAAGCGGAAACATTACTTTCAGAAGGGAACCTGACTGAGAGAGAGAACAACATTACTCTCAGAAAACACCATTCCAAAGAAAAACATTACTCCCAGAAAACAGTACTTCTTTGGAAACATTACTCTTTGGCATGGATAATCTTCTTTGTTCTCAACGTGGTTCATCCATAGTAACCGCATTCTAGTATCTATGTGGGGAGAAATATAAAAATAAAAATAAGAATTAGGAAATAATGTTTTGAGTTTGTTAAAGAACCAGATAAAATAATACAGTTGGGGATAGACTTATAGATACTAGAGCATGAAGTGATCAGCCGATTGATCGGATCGGGCCTCTCCGAGCTCCCGTCTAGCCAAAATAAGGGTCGAAGTGGACGAATGGCTAGCCATCAGGATCCGTCCTACTGCTTCACGAGTCGCCATCCACTGGGGGGGGGGGAAGTGCTCTGCATAGGGTTAGAGTCGGCAAATGCTAGGCCCCGCCGACAGGGTACTCCAAAAGTACATTGTTTTTCAGAACTGTTATGTCTTCTACGAAAATTAAATTCAAAATATGATGATACAAAACCATAAGTCTACAATCCTTATTCTTATTTTGATCAGAATCCATTACGTGATTTGGATTTGAGAAAATGTTTCAAAGTTATGCCTAAAGCTTAAGGGGCCTTAAGAAGAAATTGAACTTCAGTGAATTTTCTTTAATTCGTGTCTAACGACTATGGATCAAATTTAATGCAACTCTGATGTATCTGAATTTTCAAATGAGTAACTGCGCCAATATTTGGCCCCATAAACGTAACATTCTAAAGTACTCAAAAGTAACTGAAATTTGGAGAATATATATTTATTGATGTCTAATACTTATTGTTAAAATTTCAGAAAAATCGGAGATATCTGAAATTTCACGATAGACTTGCAACCATTTTTTACCTCCTTTACATGAAACTAACTAAAACTTTATGTAGCTCATATGTTAACCCCTTACACCTAGTAGTTGTGTTTCAAAATTCATAATGATCTGTTATTTAGGTTAGAAGTGAATCCTGTACAAATATATAAACATATAGACATACCTAACTTTACACACACACACACACACACACACACACACACACACATATATATATATATATATATATATATATATATATATATATATATGTAGAAGGATGAAAAGGAATTATAAAAGCAAAAGTCAAATCTTTTTTCAATTCAGTTGCTCATAGCAAGATATATTCCGCAAAAAGGCAATTTATTCAAGTTAAATTTTTCCTTAAGCTAGGCTTTTCAAAGATCAACATCTTATCATCAGATATATATATATATATATATATATATATATATATATAAAGAGAGAGAGAGAGAGAGAAATGAAAGTAGATGGATAAACATGTACGAATGACAAATTTATTTCAACTTCGATTGTTAAATGCAAGGTGTACTCGATAAAAACATGTTTATTATTCTTTCCTTTATAATTGCTCTATCTCGTATATTGAGCTTAAACCATTTCATTATAGGATCTATCTACTAAAAGTATACTTTTAGTTTCATATTATATATATATATATATATATATATATATATATATATATATATATATATAATTTATTTAGATAATGTATATTGTCCAATGGAATCATCGGCAAGCTGCCGATGATTCCATTGGGCACGGAGATTTACTAAAGATGTCTAAATCTGCCCTTTTGGATTAAACCGCGTTACATTGCTGAAATATGTAATATACAGTATCTAAATAAATTATATTAGCTCTCTTATATGATCGAGCACTTTATTTGATTTCTTTTCATATACAACCTGACACACACACTATATATATATATATATATATATATATATATATATATATATATATATATATATATTAACATGCGTGAAAGAATAACAAAGAATCTTATTGGTTAGCCAGTTGAACACCACATGTATATATAAAAAACACTCGGTATCACGAATCCCATGCATTTTAGCCTGACGATTCCATACGGAGATTAAACACGTAATTTGTTTTATTGAGTACGGTATTAATGTTGGACGTGTCGTCCATTCCTAGGGTGGTGTACTTATTGTATATTTCTTTAGAAGCTTCTATTCATTCCTGAGTAGGAAGTATGGTTTCTGTGATTGTATCTGTGTTTAAAGCCTTCACACTTAAGTATATATTTGAGGTCGTAGTGTGTGTGTTGATCTTGTAAGTTTTTTAGTGCTGAATATGTTGGTAGGGTATTTTTATTTCGCTTTGTTTAATGTTTTGATCGTATTTTCTTGAGAGGTGACAGTTCGGTCCTTTGTTAAGAAACTACCACTTGAAACCCGAAAGCTTGCTCGCGATGTCAAGAAAATAATTAAGAAAATTACAAAACATGAAAATTCTGTGGTATTGAACTACACTTTCATAAATAACGACTTGCAGCATATATATATATATATATATATATATATATATATAGTACACGTATTGTATTAGTTTCTGTAGATGTAAATCCGTTGAAACTCCAGTGTTTATAAAAAGTTCTTAATAACAAGTAGAGCTGTTCATAAGTATAAATTGTTATTTATACAAACATTATTGGTTACATATGTGCATACATGTTTCGGTTGTACTCTTCACAGAGTGTCAACCTCTTCAGACCAAAAGAAAACAAAGAAGTGATATATATATATATATATATATATATATATATATATATATATATATTAGTCTTCTGTCCAATTTGTTTTTATGGCACAGTGCACTTTCAAACAACGCAACAAGAACCATACGAGCTGTTATATTATAATAATAGTTATTAATAGTTTTTATACAGATATTGTACGTTTTTTTACAACAATTAGGAAGATGAAAATTAAATGCAGACTTGATACAAAAATGTTCTCATATATAAATTCGGTTCCAAAATGTGTATGCACCTGTATATATTTGTGTATATGTGTAGATACACCTCAGCGTATCAATTATTGGATTGCCAGTTTTAAGCGCCGTAGTAAGTGTCCTCGCACTAAAATACCTACTTCACCACCCGTAATGTAAATCTATTCTAATTACCACGTTTGGATGATTTGCAAAGGAAGCCGACCTCTGAATACATGAATCTACAAATACCTTCGGACTATTTACAAACAAACGTACATAAACTATATTCATACGCGCTCCTTTTAATACTTTCAGAATACTTCTTGACGAAAGTAGGCTTACACACGCGCACAGAAAACCCGTCGTTCATTCTTGTTAAAATCGGGGTCATTTTAACTTTATGTCTGAGGCTTGCTAACTACATATTGATATGTGGTGTGATTCTGAAACCGCCGGAATTAATCAATGCCTAATTTAATTTTCACTGTATAATATATTACTCAATATATATAT
>OY744527.1:36448909-36503909 GCA_963556195.1 Sepiola atlantica | reverse complement strand
AAGTATTCTCTGATTTTTCTTCCAGAAACACGTGTAATATTTATTTGCCCCGAAATTAACAAATATATATATATATATATATATATATATATACATATATATATATATATATATATATATATATATATATATATATATATATATATATATATATATATATATATATATATATTGATTAATTGGCAAGTCAATTGCAGAAACGGCTGTTAAAATGAATCTTTTTTTATAGAATAAAGATGTGGTTTTTGGAATACGTTTTTCGTTTCATATATAAATGCTTCAGAATTATATATTAATATCTATTGAGCTTAAACATTGAAGTTATAACTACAAAAACATCAATATATTCATATATATATATTATTAAAAATAACCGACAATTTTTGTCAGGTTATTTTAGTAGTGATCCCTTCAATTTTCCGGATTAAAATCTTAATCTCGGAAGGAAATTGGCTGATGAAACTGCCGTAATGTACATGTTGATCCAGCGTACTTTCTGACCCGTCTGGGTCCATCTTCAGTGGAATAATGACAAACAGGTAAAGACCTGGAGTGAGATTTATAATTATGACGAGAAAATTTAAATATGAAACTATATTTATTAGGTATTATAAGCATTTAAGTATATTAGGACTAGTGTTAAAATTAATCTTGTTAATAGCAGGTTTTTTTGTGTTAATGAGTAAAGCTTCTAGTATGTGGAGTTTTTGTGTATATGTATTATGTTCTAAGATTTTCGTATTGTCTACGAGAAGTTTTCGGATTTGCGAGCGGGGACAGGAATGTGCATTAGTAAGGTGTCTAGCTATAGCACTATTATCGGATAGATGCATGGTCAACCTCCTGGACAATATTTTCCGAGATTAAAATTTTAATCCGGAAAATTGAAGGGATCAATACTAAAATAACCAGACAAAAAATGTCGGTTATTTTTAATAATACGTGTCTTAAGGAAAAAATGCTGCCTCGATATATATATATATGCGTAAATTGAGAAAATCAAGATAGAAATTACATATTTAAATAATATCCTATCTTGAATAGTCAATGCTCGATATACGAGATGGAGCAATAGTTTGTTTATTTGTATCTTTGTTTGTTTGTTTGCTTGTTTGTTTGTATGTTTGTTTGTATGTTTGTTCATGCATAAACCGTATACATATGGAGATTACAAATCCCGGAGAACCTTTATAAGTATAGTATATTTGAATCAAAAGGAGTACAGCATCACCAAATATATTGTGAAAATAAGAATTAAAATGTAAATAATTGGTTCAGGACTTAGAGCATGATTTTACAAGGGTGTTCACTAATTTATGGCAACGACGGGTATGCTTCGAGGGGTAAATACTCTAAATTTAACGAAATTTATTTCAATTACTGTAACTTTTCTTACATCCCTTCCACTCAATCATTCAGTCCCATCCTAGAAATTAAATATTACAAAATGTAAAATATGGAAATAAAAATGTAATATGATGTTATGGCTTGGTCGCGACAGGATATAGGATTTCTGATTAAATAACAGACAATGTCTGGTCTTCCTGCTTGGAGATAAAAATAGTTCAATATGTCGTCAACGATTTTTACCAAATAGAATCAGTTTCTTGTTTTAAAAATAATATGTTTTGTCATTTACATTTTGTGTTTGATACTTTATTTTTTGCTACTAAACTTGATGTTTTATCTTAAATAAATATGAATTTTATAATAAATATAATTTTAATTTTAAATAAATATACATTTTTATAATAAATATTATTTTAATTTTAAATAAATATAAATTCGATAATAAATATAATTTTCATTTCAAATAAATATAAATTTTATAATAAATCTAATTTTCCTTTTGAATAAATATGTCAGTAAAATCCACAGCAAACAAGAGTTGCAGTAGTCAGTCTATTATATTTCGTTTATTTTGCCAAAAACTGATTATTCTCTAACACAAATATAACAAGAACATAAATCAGTGGTGATGCTAACTACCTAACTGACAACGTACGGATGGGCCAAAGTTGTATCTGGACTTTTCTTCTCCATGTTGTATGAAGTATTCCCGAAGTTATGTCATGGAAACGTTGATAACTAAACACTATTTATCTGATCAAGCTGAAATGTTGACTCATACACACAATTTAGAAAAATCGGATGTTAAAATTCAACCGAAATTTCGACTTTGACCTAACTTTTATTTTATAATAAATATAATTTTCATTTTACATAAAAAATACAATCATAATAACAATAATTTTTTCATTTAAAATAAATATAAATTTTATGATAAATATAATTATTATTTAAAATAAGTATAAATTTTATAATAAACATCATTTTCATTTAAAAATAAATATAATTTTTTGAATAAATATAATTTTCATTTTAAATAAATATAAATTTCATAATTAATATAAATTTCATAATAAATATAATTTTAATTTTAAATGAATATAAATTTTATAATAAATATAATTTTAATTTCAAATAAAAATACATTTTATAAGAAATATAATTTTAATTTTAAATAAATATAAACTTCATAACGAATATAATTTTCATTTTAAATAAATGTAAATTTTATAATAAATATAATTTGTATTTTAAATAAATATATCTGTAAAGTCCACAGCAAACAAGAGTTACAGTAGTCAGTTTATTATTTTTCGTTTATTTTGCCAAAAACTAATTATTCTCTAACACACATATAACAAGAACATAAGTCAGTCGTGATGCTAACTACCTCTGCCTGACAACGTACGGATGGGCGAAAGTCTTACATGGACCTTACTACTCCACGTTGTATGAAGTATTCCCAAACTTAAGTCATGGAAACGTTGGTAACTCAACACTATTTATATGATTAAGCTGAAAAATGGTGGTTACTGTTATCTAAGAACATCTGACTCAGTCACACAATTTAGAAAAGTCGGATTTAAAATTCCGTCGAAATTTCGACTTTGACCTAACTTTTTAAAGTTAAGGTCATATAAGACGCGGGTCTTAATTGGCTCCAATATAACGAGTCTCTACGATTTACAGAACCAAAATGTATTCTAAAATATAATTGGTTCAAAGTTAGACCATGACCGATATTTTGACCAGATTTGGTGACGATTGTCTAAGCGATGTGGACGCTAAGCTTGACACAAGCAAACAAACAAACTTGACCGAAAACATAACCTCCTTGGCAGAGGTAATGAAGGTCGTCATAAGTTCATCTCAGTAATGTTTTCTTCATCAATTTTATGGACTGGTGTTTTTTTTGGGGGGGGGGCGATGTTGAATTTTTTTTTTATTTTACATAGTTCACCCCAAACAAGGCAGGCCGCCACTGTAGACGTAAGGGGCTACTAAGAAAAAAAGAAAAGGGGACAAGGTTGGGGGGGGGGGTCAACCTGAATTGGGATCTGCGCAGCGAGATGTCTGTTTACATTAGTTTTAAATTTCTGCATGTCAGTATCGTCGGGGAAACAGGGGGAAGGAAGGGAGTTCAAGAGGCCAGCAGCACGAGGAAAGAAGCTATTTGAGTAGAAATCTCTCCGGTATCTGGGGACCTCCACAGTGAATGAATGAGATTTAGTTGATTGTCGAGTTGGTCTAGTGAATTTACGTCGAGTGGGCACCAGAGTAGCCAATTCATCGGAGCATAATCCATTGAAGTATTTGTAAAAAAAGCACAAGGATGTTACATTGCGGCGATGGGACAGGGACTGGAGCTTGGTTGACAGTGAGAGACCTATTAGGTTGGCGACTCTTTTTCGGACCTTATCAAGGAGGGAGAAGTTTGGGTAAGAATATGTTTTGTCATAGCCCGTTATACTATTATTCCGTTAGTCTATTATTCCGGAATTTAAATAGTCTATTTTTCTGTAATTCTATCATTCAATTATTTCGTTATTCTAGTATTCCATTATTTCGTTACATCATTATTCCGTTATTCTATTATTCCATTATTCCGCTCTTACATTATTCCGTTATTCTCTTAGTCTTCTGATATTTTTCAAAATTGGTTCAATAGTTTTCCACGAAATTTTGCAAGATATTATATAACTATTGATGCAGAAAACTGACAGTCTTTTTTTCGGTAAATTTTTGGTTTGAACTTATCACCGCGGTACTGCTTCCCTGCTGATTACAACATGGTCGTCTTCGAATCCAATGTCAACAAATTATTGTCACAGGCCGCCCCATAAGCAATCAAACGCAATTCATACCATTGATAAATGTTAATACTCCAATAGTGCTCCTCATCTTTCAGCTGCCCATGCTGTCTGTCTCATTAACCTTTATACTCCAGTGGATCTTTGCCTTGACGGATCATGACCCCAATAGTAAAAAAGAAAAAAGAAATAAAAATGCATCGAAATATCATTAAAAAATGGTAAATCTTTGCAAATATGTACATTTTCCATCATCATATTCTACTCAAAATTTGCAAAATGTTCAGACTAATGGTTACTGATATAAAGCAAGTGTTAGTGACCCCAGGAAAGCTCTGTTCTGCTTATTATTATAGGTGAAATATGCCCTCAAAATGCCCCAAAAATTACTTTCTCACAAATAACTTAAAATTCATTTATTAGCTTTCCCGCCAAAAAAATCCAACAACGGTTGTGATCAATGTTCGTTTACATGATTTAAGTATTAATAATAACAGATTGCCTCAAACGGTCTGAAATTTCCCCCAAGCTCTAATAAAAAAAAATTGGCAATTTTTCGAAAATATATAAAACAGAATCTCAATATTATTTAAGTTAACATGATCGATCACGGACCACTTGATTTTGGGGGGGTTGTAAAATTAATTTTTGTTCTTTTTATCATAAAATGTCACTTGCATTGTATGTATGAAACGGATAGTTATTCTAAATATGTGTCATGCAAAATCCTTGGGATGAGTCACAGTGTCGTATCCCTTACGTTATTTGAGACGTCTAACTCATCAATCATGACGAATTCTTGTGATTTTTCCAGTTGCTGCTTTGATAGTGCAAAACTGATACATATCTATATAGATATGTATATATATATATATATATATATATATATATATATATATATAATTACATAAACAATATTATAGCCTTACGTCAATCAACCAACGTTTCAATGCGTATTACCGTATATACGTATTTCAATGCGTATTAATCGTAATTAAGTTCTATTTAAAATAATTTAATTATTGATGATGGATGTTGCCTGTTTTACCGCTTCAAAAGTGTTTATTTTTAGGGGAAACTGTAGTTCTGGGTAGAATTCATTAAGTTTTTTATTTATTTTTTATTTGTTTATTTATTTATAGTTGTGTATGTTTTAAGTGTTTTATTTTATTTTATCATGTGTTTTGTCTTATTTTTTTAATTAGTTTATTCATTTATAGTTTTGTATTTTTTAAGTATATTCATGGGGGTCTATATTTGAGTAGATTAATTGCTATGTGGTGGCTGGATGTTGAAGGAGGGTATATCTTTATCAGTGAAAGGATTTATCTAAAGGATATCTAATGTATTCACTATCATTTAAGTATGCATTCGTGTTGGGTTTTTGTATTTAGTTAATTCTGTTGGCTTTATCTAATAATGTTTATTAGTCTATTATAGGGTCTCTGTTAGACGGAGGGATTATCTAATAATATTTATGCATCTATTATAGGGTCTCTGTTAGACGGAGGGGTTAAGTCTTAGTCATCTATAATTCCTTTAATTTAATGGAGTTTAGTAGTTATATTTATAGGCGTTTAATTAGTGAGATTCGTGTATTCATCATGTTAGATATTTTTTTTAATGATGGGGTATTTAATGATTTATGTTATATTTGTGATAGATGGGTTTTGGTCGGCTTGAAAGAAACACTTAAAATGTTGGAACATTTATTTATAATGTTATTTTTTAGATTCAAAACTTGCGGTTAGTTTGGCTCATAGATCAACTCTTTAACTGTCGCAACACACACGCAGACAATTTTACTTTATATATATATAAATACACATATTTATATATTATTAATATTTTATTTCTATTTTATAAATATGTGAGTCCATCAACGTTTGTTTCCCTTTTCACCTAGATAATTTAATAACACAAAATGCATTTTTAAATCCACCTTAGTTCTGCGATTGAGTTATGTTTGAAAATACATGTTTTAATTTGCTTAAATTGCCGTAATTTATAATTAACTGAAAAAGTTATCTACCTCTCTCTCTCTCTCTCTCTCTCTCTCTCTCTGTAATGTATTTCTCTCGTCCCCTCATACTATACAATAATTCAACCACTCTTTAATATTTATTAATGTACCTGTTGGCATTTTGAGAAAGAGTAATTCGATCAGCGTCGCAATTTAATTTACATATGCATCCGTAGTTTATTTATTTATTTTGTGTCTGTAAACTTGTATCTGATGTTTCACTTCCTGAGTATGTTGTTGACTGGCATCATGGCTCTAATAAACAGAAGTGGGGATAGAGAGTCTCTCTGGAAAATGCCTCACGGCAGTCTTATCTCTGGTAGGTGTTGTCGTCTATCTATCAGTTCCAGTCTCCATGTTTCCATTGTTTTCCCTATAAGATTGCTAATTTGGTCAGACATTTTGTTATTTAATCATCCATGCTTAAGCGAATTTTGCCATAAGCCATTCGTGTAGTCGATGCATGCCATTGTAATGTTCTTGTTATGTTCTTCACTTCCTTCGTGATCTTTTGTTCCTCTTGTCGCTTTCTGGCTTCTTTTTTGGTCATCAGGTCTGGTCAATAGTTCATCGTTATTAATGGCGGAGGAGATCTGTTCGTTTGGTTGGCCGTTAAAATTTGTCACATGGTTGGTATCATCATCATCATCATCATCATCATCATCATTATTATTATTATAATCACCATCATCATCAGTAGCAGCAGTAGCCATCAAAAACAAGATACGGTTCAATATTTTCGTAATTCCTAATATGATAGAATGTTCCACATGGAAACGTGACGCAGACGAATAAAAGTATTAAGTGACAACTAGTTCTAAGTGACAACCTTCTGGAGGTGGAAGGTTCAATCTTCACTGCAGGCTAAGAATAATATATAATAATATATAAATGACTTATTAAAGACGTTAAGCCGCCCATGGCTGACAAAACGAGAACAATCTACCCCCGTGAATTAAATAGAGAGCTCAATTCGAAAAACCGTATAGATTCAAAATATGATATCCATTAATTTAGATCTATTTTCTAATTTTCTATAGATCATGCCGATTTGTTAATACACAAGTAGTAGTCCAAATAGAGTGACGAAAAAGAAATTTAATAGAGAAGAATTATCCAAAGAAATATTGGAGGAGGTGGTATAGGATATATTTGTCAAAGACAGGATGAGTCATACCTCATGCCAGTCATTGTTCCCAATGTCTATGTAAATACACACACATAGAAAATAAGTATCCACAGACACATGTTTCATCATCTACATCTCATCTGTTTATATACATATATATATATATATATATATATATATATATATATATATATATATATATATATATATATTACATGTATTGTATTAGTTTCTGTAGATGTAAATCCGTTGAAACTCAAGTGTTTGTAAAAAGTGCTCAATAACAAGTAGAGCTGTTCATAAGTATACATTTTTATTTATACAAACATTATTGATTACATATGTGCATACATGTTTCGGTTGTTCTCTTCTTTGGGCTGAAGAAGTTGACTCTCTGTGGAGAGTAAAACCGAAAAATGTATGCACATATGTAACCAACAATGTTTGTTTAATAAAGATAGCCTTGAGTAGATTTAAATTTTACCATTTTAAAATATTTAACCTTAATATAATTCATACTGTGGCCCTAATTCGAGACATTACCACGTCAAGAAAGGGAATTTAAGTTCTATTTATGCAAAGGAGGCACATATAGAAAGGTGTTCGACGAACGTTGTCGGAACATGCCATATAGCTACGTGACCGTCTATTTTTAACTTCCCCGATTAGGGCTCAACATCAATCTCTTTAAGGGGTTAAGAAGAATAGTAATTATAAGTAAATATAAAACTATTTTTACCTACATACGCTGGCGTTCCAAGCTTTCGCTCTCGTCAGTGTAGGGAATGATAATCTCAGACGATTCGAACCCGGTTGCAGAGTCACCTTAAACTCCGCAAACAAGCGTCATAACCAAACGGCCAATATATATATGTATGTATGTATGTATGTATGTATGTATGTATAGATAGATAGATAGATAGATAGATAGATTGATAGATAGATAGATACGAGAAACATTTCATGTGCTAAAAAGTCGCCTAGGTATATTTTATTTTTCCTAGATTACAGCATTTGTAACTTTAAAACTAGAAAAGCAAAAATTGACAATAATCTGTTGCTCATGTTAAACTGGCCCACTACAAAGCTATGAAGTTCATCAGCTTCTTTTACAGTTATTCTTTTAATGGAAATCGCTCCAGACAAGGTATGAAGCCACTTGATATAAGGAGTTAACAAGAACAAATATGATTATCACAAAGACAGGAGATACCTATTTACCTTAGTTTTGAAAAGACCAAGATTATATGTAGTATGAAAACAGTCAGCAGGAAGAGAGTTCCACAAGCCTTCGGTTTTTGGAATAAGCTACTGGCATAGGACGCTGTATTACAATGAGGTATCAGAACAGCGAATTGATGAAGACCACTAGACCAACGAGTCAAACGAGCTGGAACAAAAGAAGCGGGCAATAGATCACATCATTCTGAAAAAACACATTGATGTTTTAATCGTCAGGAAACGATGCGGTCTCTATTCCGAAGGATAAACACAACAAAAGTTACAGTGACAAGCCTTTGTTGTAATTAAGTTATCATAAGTAAACAACAGCTTCATTTAAAAAAAAAACATAATACTTAAAATGAATATCGTTACGTAATTTCTGAGGTTGGTTTTAGCGATAAAAATCGTGCAGTAACATTCGGTTTTATGGGTCCTATTGAATCTATAATAAATATCCGCTTTTATAGGCATATCTATAACTTCATTTTAAACGCTTTTGTCAATAAGTTTCGACTGAATAAATCTAAAAAAATATGAATAGAAATAAAAAAACAACAGCAGAATCATTAATAGTTGTACAGATGAGTCGGCAATTATGTCAATAGAATACATGTAAGGTGAAAGGATACACAAGAGACATAATCGTAGTACAATAGCGGAATAAAGAAAAATCGTGAGAAACAAATTAAACAGTTGGAAGAATAAATAAAATAAAGAATAGCAACAAATATCATTACATGACAGCTGCTATGAATACTAGCAATGATACCCCTTCATCCAGGTTGAATAAAGAATAGCAACAAATATCATTACATGACAGCTGCTACGAATACTAGCAATAATACCCTCTCATCCAGGTTGAATACAGAATAGCTACAAAACATTATTACATGACCGCTGCTATTAACACTATCAAAAATACCCCCTCATCCAGGTTGAATGAAGAATAGCAGCAAATATCATTACATGACAGCTGCTATACATACTAGCAATGATACCCCTTTATCCAGGTTGAATAAAGAATAGCAACACATATCATTACATGACAGCTGCTACGAATACTAGCAATCATACCCTTCATCCAGGTTGAATAAAGAATAGCAACAAAAATCATTACGTGAAAGCTGCTATGAATACTAACAATAATACCCCCTCATCCAGGTTGAATAAAGAATAGCGATATAAATACTTTACATGATAGCTGCTATTAATACTAGCAATAATACCCCCTCATCCAGGTTGAATAAAGAATAGAAACAAAAATAATAACATGACAGCTGCTATGAATATTAGCAAAAATATCCCCTACTCAAGGGTTTATAAAGAATAGCAACAAAAAGCATTACCTGGAAGCTGCTATTAATACTGGCAAAAATACCCCCTCATCCAGGTTAAATAAGGAATAGCAACAAAACAACATTATTACATGACTACTGTTATGAATACTTGCTAACATACCCTCTGATCAAGGTTGAATTAAAAAAGCAACAAATATTATTACATAACAGCTGCTATGAATACTAGCAAAAATACCCCCTTCATCAAGGTTGAATAAAGAATAGCAACAAATATCATGACATGACAGGTGCTATGAATACTAGCAATTATACCCCCTTTCATCTAGGTTGAATAAAGAATAGCAACAAATATTATTACATGACAGCTGCTATTAATACTAGCAATAATACCCCCGTATTACTGTTGAATAAAAATAGCAACAAAAATCATTATATGACAGCTGCTATGAATACTACCAATAATACTTCCTCATCCTGGTATAATAAAGAACAGCAACAAAAATAATTACATGACACCTGCTATGAATACTAGTAACAATACACCCTCATCCAGGTTGAATAAAAAATAGCAAAAAAATTCATTACATGACAGCTGCTATGAATACTAGCAATAATACCCCTAATTCAGGTTGAATAAAGAATAGCATAAAAAATCATTACATGACAGCTGCTATAAATACTCTCAATAATACCCTTTCATCCAGGTTGAATAAAGAATAGCAACAAAATTCATTACATGACAGCTGCTATGAATACTAGCAATAATCCCCCCTCATCCAGGTGGAATAAAGAATAGCAACAAAATTCATTACATGACAGCTGCTATTAATACTAGCAATAATACCCACTCATCCAGGTGTAATAAAGAATAGCAACAAAAATTCTTACATGACAGCTGCTATGAATACTAGCAATAATACCCCCTCATCCAGGTTGAATAAGAAATAACAACAAAAATCATGACAACTGCTATGAATACTAGCAATAATACCCCCTCATCCAGGTTAAATATAGAATAGCAACGAAAAATCATTACATGACAGCTGCTATGAATACTAGCAATAATACCCCCTTCATCCAGGTAGAATAAAGAATAGCAACAAAAATCATGACATGACAGCTGGTATGAATACTTGCAATTATACCCCTTCATCCAGGTTGAATAAAGAATAGCAACGAATATCATTACATGAGAGCTGCTATGAATACTAGCAATTATACCCCCTCATCAAGGTTAAATATAGAATAGCAACGAAAAATCATTACGTGACAGCTGCTATGAATACTAGCAATTATACCCCCTCATCCAGGTGGAATAAAGAATAACAACAAAAATCATCACATGATAGCTGCTATGAATACTAGCAATAATACCCCCTAATCCAGGTTGAATAAAGAATAACAACAAAAATCATCACATGACAGCTGTTATGAATACTTGCAATGATACCCCCTCATTCAGGTTGAATGAAGAATAGCAACAACAATCATGACATGAGAGCTGCTATGAATACTAGCAATAATACCCACTCGTCCAGGTGGAATAAAGAATAACAACAAACATCATTACATGACAACTGCTATTAATACTGGCAAAAATACCCCCTTTCATCTAGGTTGAATAAAGAATAGCAACAAATATTATTACATGACAGCTGCTATAGATATTAGCAATAATACCCCCGCATCACTGTTGAATAAAAATAGCAACAAAAATCATTACATTACAGCTGCTATGAATTCCCCACTCGTCTAGGTGAAACATTTTGGGCTAGTCTATCTATAATTAACAATTTAATATCTGTTTTTATTCGAGACTACACTATTACTATATTTCAATGTATATGTTCTGTTGTCATGATATATTCTTACCAGCTATTATTTCATCCATTTTGTTTGGGGGTAATGCAGTATCTGTTCTGTTGCCATTAAACTATTTTCCAGTGCATTACCTCCTCTTTTGTGGTGAAAATAATGTTGTATATTTTTGTTCGTCATGATACCGTCTTCATTGGCATCATTTTTTCATTTTTTTCGGAGACTGAGCATAGTATGTATGTACTTGTCATGATACCATGCTCTCGGAAATTAGGTTGTCTTTGGGGGACGGTGGATAATTTAGTATCTGTTTTGTTTCCATAATACCTCCTGCCAGGCATTACCTCTTCCTTTGTGGACAGTGTAGTGTATGTTCGTTCGTTATATATACTAGCAAAAATATGCGAGCAGAAAGAGACTATTTTTGCTAGTATTATAATGTAAGTGTTCAGTTTGCTAATGATTAGCTTATCGTGACAATCTGCACTTGACGTACGCTACCTGTTCTCTTAAAGGAGGAGGTAATACCTGTGATGATAGTTTCATGACAAAATAACATATACTACACAACACAACAAAGAGAAAATGCAGTGCGTGGGAGGGTGGACCCATGACAACAGAACATATACTATACTACTTTCCCCCCAAAAATGGAGGAGGTAATACCTAGAAAGATGGTTTTATTACAATAGATCGGATATTACACTGCCATCACCTCACCCACCCTCTCAAAAAAATAAAGATACGGTAATGGTTTGGAGGATTTTATCATGGTCACAGAATAGATATTACACTACACCTTTTCAACCCAAAATTTTATTTTCAGGTGACTGGGAGGATAGTAGCATAACAAGACAGATACCACACTACCCCATCCTCACTCTTGAGCAGGTAATACCTCAGAGGATTATATCATGAAAAATGAACATATACTACACTACCATCCAAAGAACGAGGTAAGCCTGAGAGGATGGTCTCATGATAACGGAACTGATACTACACTAACCCAAAGGAGTGGAGGTAATGCCTGGGATGACGGTATAATGACAACAGAACATATACTACACTAAACTCTAATATTGAGCATTGAGCGATAGTACATTAGCTTGACCATAAACTGGGCATTAAAAGACAGTAATAGTATAGTTTTGGCTTCAGACAGATACCAAATTTTCGTAAGTAATAGATATCTATTTAATAAATTTAGAATCATACTTCTCTTTATTTATTTATTGCGACATTTTATGACCTTTCTAATAGAGGTTAACTCCACAAAATATATATTTCTAAGTCCATAGCTTCAATTGTGAAAGCTATATTTGTACAAATAGTTCCTTGTATAAGTATTGTTTTAAATATTTCAATATCTGGATGCTTCGGACCGATACTTAAAGGGGTGTTGGATTTCTCAATATCATAACGCCGTCCGAACCCTAACCCTAACCCTAACTTAGTTACGGATGGGTCGACTTCATAATGTTCACATATTTCGAATAGCTTATAATTCTGCTATTTCTTTCGTTGTCATATACATTAACCCATCATGCTAATTTTTGTTTAATTTATTAACAAATATCTATTGTAAAATATAATATTATATTTGATACTAAATTTACTTTCAACGATTTACTTGACTTCATAAGATAGTTAGAGAATTCATTTATGCTACATATAAAAATATGGATTGGTTGTAAGGATTACTCGCCGAAATAATCTGGATGTAATAATAGATGCTTCCACTCTATATACTGAAAACTGGGGCATCCGTGTTACCAATGTACATGATAACGAGGGTTTATAAGGAAGCAACAATTGAGAGATGTTGAGCTAACTTCAAAAAGTGTACTCTCCCATTCATCAGGTCAAATCCAATGTTGCTGCCTTATAAACTTAGAGGTATATAATACTGATATAAATGAATGTTACATGCTATTATTTCCTTCATTGAGCATTCTGTCTTTATTCATTAACATTAAATACACGATATATATATATATATATATATATATATATATATATATATATATATATATATATATATTGTTGAATATAGCAGACAACTCATGTCTGGATATCCTTTGGTAGATTCTTTCAATACTCCGAATCAAACTCTTAGTTTCGGGGGAAATTGGCCGATGAATTTTCCATAGTTTTGATTTGTGTCCCAAGTACTTTCAGACCAACCGGGTCTATCTTCAGGGGAATGAGGATAATCAGGTACAGACCATGTGTTAGTATTATAGAAGGTTTGGGCGGGAATTATGTAATAAGTACAAAACTATAGTTAGCATTATAGACATTTTAGTATAGTATTACTGGTATTAAAGTTAATTCTGTTAATTATTTTTGGGGGTTTTTATATATAAGGCTTTTAATAAAAACAAAAATATCCCTAATTCCCCCCGAAGCTTAGATTCTGATTCGGAGTATTGAAAAGATCTACCAAAGGATATCCAGACATAAGTTGTCTGTTATATTCAACAATACTGTGTGTGTGTGTGTGTGTGTGTGTGTGTGTGTGTGTGTGTGTGTGTGTGTGTGTGTGTGTGTGTGATCTCCTAAACTAATGAACGGATCATTATGAATTTTGGAATATATATTCTCGGTAACCCAGTGAGTAACATCGGCACATTATTTTTTGTCAACTTTACCATTTTTGTTGGGGGTGTCGCCCACCAGAACCCACAACCACCCCCAATTAAATTTTAATCTCGTAATCGAATGAATGGATTATTATTCCAATATAAATTCAATCTTATAAGTTGGGTGAACTTTACAGTCGATAGAGTTCAAATAATATTCAAAAAGTAAGCAAAGTTAATGATTTTGATTTTGAGGTGATCGTGATCGCTCAGCCAATGTGAAGGTCGTATAATAGCTTATGGGTAAGAAGGCCAGTCAGATTGTTCTGTAGTGCATCATTTTAATAGGGTGGTCGGTAATATCACGGGTTCTGATATATATATAGCAATACGGATGTTAGGCCTCTGTCTGACCATTTTCCAAGTAGTTAACCTGCAGTATACTCGTTTCTCTAGCTACCTGTCTTCTATGTACGTAAGCAATAGCCCTTGGCACCCTATATCCACTCACCATCGATATATTGTGTAAATTCCTTTATTGAACAGAATGACTACCCTTATCAGTATGTTCTATTCCAACCCTAACTTCCGCGTACATACCTACTTCTATGTGTCGGAATAGTCACGACCACTACACTTAACTTTTCTAATATAACTGCTAATTTACCAACGTCACGAGCAGTATCCCCCGTTAGCCCTTAGAGGGTTCCTCTACGCGCCTCACATCCGTTCTCTTTGTCTGCCCGTCTATATTTAAATAGTATCCCCATTATTAGTATTCCTTCATTTTAGTTTATAGGTCTCTTTTGCTAATGTCTCTGGCATGAAAGATTGCGCTTATATTCCATATTCAGCTTCAATTTTACCTATCCCCCCATGAATATCGAACGCTAATATTTTAGCCCTTAAGTATATTCCCTCCCACACATTATATTAACAGACAATTACTGCTTGTTAAGCCAGGAGAAACCACTCTGTTATCCTATTAATTAATTGTCTCCCTTAGCGGTCCTTTTGTGGGCTAGTGCAACGGGTGAGCGTTTTTAATTATATAACTCTTAGTTCCTAAGCGATCTCTGACTCTAGCATGTTCATGCATGAGTATGCAATAGGCATATTCACGGCGTTGGCGACGCAGGCGGCACAATTTCGTTTGCTCATATAACATAGGCGGGCCATAGTATCTTAGTATCATTGGGTTGTGTGTTCACGACCGATAGACTGTTTTCAGATCTTTAGTTTTGGAAAGAACTTTTTCTCTATTCTTTTTTCTTTCTTTCTTTGTTGAGATTTCATCGCGACGGCAGACGATCGGATGTGCACTTAATTTATTTTACTTACCGGCTTGCTTCGGGTATTTTCGGAGAAACCCGAGGACCCTTAGCGTTAGGTCGTGATTTTATAATTTATTAGTAAAATATATGTTACATTCTTGCTAGATTAATTGCTTTTTCTACTGATACAATAAAATTTACTATATATATATATATATATATATATATATATATATATATATATATATATATCACCGAAGTTAAGCGGCGTCGAGCCTGGCCAGTACTAAATGGGTGACCATTTGGGAATACCAGGTGATGTATGTGCTCTCTGCTTATCTCGGCATTGTTTCCAGTCGTCCTGTATTACTACTTGCCATTGGAATCAAGCAATGCCGACTCAGGAGAGCGATTGATGGAGATTGCGTAACCCTTGCAATTACAAATTCACGCACGGGCAGCCCCTGGTGGGGCACTCATACGTCGAAATCGACGGGAGAGTCCATCATATATATATATATATATATATATATATATATATATATATATATGTATTAAATTAAAATTGATTAGTGCTAACTGTCACCAATGTTTATTTAATTTTATAAAAGCTTATCTTTGTACTGAGCATTTTTGAAAAAAGTATTTGTCTTGTTGTCATTATGTTAGTCTGTATGTGGCTGATTATATGAAAAGC
The DNA here is from genome assembly GCA_963556195.1 of Sepiola atlantica. NCBI lineage: Eukaryota > Metazoa > Mollusca > Cephalopoda > Sepiida > Sepiolidae > Sepiola > Sepiola atlantica. The sequence continues at coordinate 36,487,704 of OY744527.1, read as the reverse complement.
TCCCTTTCTGGGTAGAGCTTATTTGTAAGGATATCGCCAACTGTCATTAGCTTTAAGGCATAGATGATTGGGTAAAACTAATTCGAGCTCCGACACTTGACAATGTTTACATTGAGATATCACTTACATTCATATGATAGCGCAGTGGTAGAACGCCGACTGTCATCTCGACGATTGAGTTTCAATCCCGGCTTGAGGCACTAACTGGTCTAGCCGCACTAAAGAGCTGTGATACAGTAAGGAGTAAGGCATTATCCTCAACAACAACTCCTTTGAATTTAATAACAAAAACTACATCAAGATTCTAGGTACAGCAATGGGAACCAAAATGGCATCAACATATGCCATCCTAACACTGACTTACCTAGAGAAGATCTTATATGAAAAGATAGAAGAAATATATGGACAGAATATTCAAACTCTCTTCATAAAATCTTGGAAAAGATACCTGGATGATTGTTTTATCCTCTGGGAACCCACATGGGAGGGGGGACATCAATAAATTGCACAGCATACAACAGAACCTACACCCCAAGATTCAATTCACCATTGAACACAGTCAAACAGAACTACCCTTCTTAGATGTATTGATTAAAATTAAAAACACTCACATAATCACAGACATCTACCACAAACCCACAAACACCCAACAATATTTCCATTTTAGAAGCCATCACCCCAAAAGCTGCCTAAAATCTATACCCTACTCCCTAGCACGCAGAATCTGTACTATAGTCAGTGACAAAGACCTCCGGATTGTCCGACTGGAGGAACTACGGAAAACTTTAAAAAGAAGAGGATACCCGCTACAAATAATACATAAATGTATAGAACTAGCAGAAAACATTCCATTAGAACAATTACGAATCCCCAAAAAACGAAACAAAGAACAAATATTAGCATACATCTCTACACACAACAAAAACAATCCAGAATTATTCACAGAAATAACAAGAAACCTAACCCTACTCAACCATAACAACGAACTAAACGACATATTAAAAACAACGAAAATAATAAAAAAGCAAACGCCAACCAAAAAACCTCAAACAAATTTTAACCTCATCTAAACTCAACCAACACACAATACAAGGGGTCACAAAATGCAACAAGGAAAGATGTGGAGTCTGTGACATAATAATAGAGGGGAACTCATACACATTTAGATACCCAACACAAACATTCACAATAAAAAAGACCTTAACTGCACATCCAAGAACGTTGTCTATGTGCTAGAATGTACAACATGTAATGAAGCTTATATAGGTGCGACCAAAACATTTAATGATAGAGTATCTTTACATAAAAGCAACATTAAAATCAAAGAAAACCGTAAATTATTCGTCTCCCAACATGTGCACTCATGCAGCGGAGGAAAATTCAAAATAATGCCAATTTTCCAAAGCCAAGACTACACTTCTTTACTAACACAAGAAAAAAAACTTCATATGTAAATTTAATCCAGCATTAAACAAATCATAACTCTAACAACACACACTTTGATCACACTTTATCCACCTCTAGTTAAGTACAAACATACATAACTATTTATAGTTACCTATAGACTGGAAAATTCTTATTCAATGAGGATAATCTTAGTACATAGTACATAACTTCTTATTACGCACTTCTACACAGCTATGGGTCAAATAGCAACTTGTGTTAAATGAATCATTTACAATAGACATTAAATTTGCACATTAAATACCGGACTATGAAATCGGCCAAACCAAGTTCGAATCTAGTTGGACCGTTTGCATTAACTTATCTTTTGCAAATATGTGTGTATATGTGTGTATGTATGTGTGTAGGTATATATATATATATATATGTGTGTATGTATGTATGTATGTATATGTATGTACTTCAACCTTTATCCCCCTCTCTGTCACTATAACCGCACGCCTGTGTATGTGTGCGCGCATGGGTGTGTGTGTGTGTGCGTGTTTGTTTGTGTGTGTGTGTGTGTGTCGCGCACCTATTCACAAGACTTAAGATTAGACCACACGCATACGGGCGCACACACGCACGAAGACGCGACATCATTCTTGGAGACGACGAAAGCAATAAAAAGTATTAAATTTCAAAAGAAATTCTACGCATCCTAGAAAGCTGGAATGACCGATAGATCATGGATGGATAACACGTAATTGACCAAGAGAAGCAGGAAAAATGGCAAATAAAAAATTAAAAAATAAAAGATACCCACACACCCGCAAACCCACGCATGCGCAAAAACAATAACAAATTTCCTCAAATGAAACAACATTCTCTCAAATCGAAAGACATTTTTTTCAAATGGATTTACATGTCTGATGAAAGCGGACCACCGCTTGAAACGTATTATCAAATGGTAAAACAACAAAATAATAAATAAATGTTGAAAAAAAACATTCTACAAATGTTGGTAGCCTTACTCCTTTACACACACACACACACACACATATATATATATATATATATATATATATATATATATATATATATATATATCGTACATGTATTGGTTTCTGTAAATGTAAATCGTAGAAACTCAAGTGTTTATAAAAAGTGCTCAATACCAAGTAGAGCTGTTTATAAGTATAAATTTTTATTTATACAAACATTATTGGTTACATATGTGCATACATGTTTCGGTTGACTTTCTTGGGAAAGTAAAACCGAAACATGTATGCACATATTTAACCAATAATGTTTGTATGAATAAAAATTTATACTTATATATATATATATATATATATATATATATATATATATATATATATTTATTCTGGTACAGAAAAATTAGTACAACATTCGCACCGTCGGTTTCAAGCACGGAAGGTCTTACCCATCCGGCTCTCTTCAGCTTCTGTTGTCATCTGTTTTGGAAATGTGAGGTCACATAACACTCTTGTTGGGACGCGTTATTTGCTCAGTGTGTTGTGTGTGTTTGTTTAAATTTGAATTTAGTGTAATAAGACCGTTGAGATTTAAAACACGAGGGAATTCAAGATTAAAGGGAATAAAAAAAGGGGGGTAAAAAATAAAAAAATATATATGAAAAAATATATATATATAAATAAATATAAAAAACATATATATATATAAAACATTTCAATACTAAGAATAAAAGAATAAAAAAAGAGAAAGAGTATAAAAAGGTATAAAAAAGAAGAATAAAAAAAGGGGTTAAAAAAATATAGAGAATAAAAATGTAGAGAATAAAAAAGAGTGAGAGAGAAAGAAAGAATAAAAATGGCAAGAATAAAATAAAAATAAAAATAAATTAAAAATAAATTTAAAGATTAAAAAATAATAATAATAATAAAGAATAAAATTTAAAAATTAAAAATTAAAAATTAAAAATTAAAAATTAAAAATTAAAAATTAAAGATTAAAAACAAAAATAAAGAAAGGGTTTCTCTGAAATTCCCGTGAGCCAAATTATGAATTTGTATCATTAGCCGTTATATTTTTGAAGGTATGCGTTCTAAAGAACCGTTAGTGTGTAGAAATCTTATTCCCAGATTGGAGTGATTTTAATGAAGAAATTCGGATCTAAGGGAGGTAACTAAGTTGGAAATATGAAATATTTGAGTTTGTTAAAATGGGTTTGTAGATTTAGCTAGTGGTTTATGAATAAATTAAATATTTTTGCATTTTTTTATTTTGGTGAAAGTCGAAGTTTTTGCTCTTGGAATTTATGTGGATATAGTTTGTTTAAATGGATTTGTAGAGTAATCTAGTGACTGGTAGATAAATTAAATATTTTTGTATTTTTGTGAAGGTCGGAGTTTTTGCTCTTGAAGTTTAAGTGGATATAGGTTGATGAGGTATTTGTTCGTTTTTATTGTGTTTATATTAGTAGAGGGGGGGGGGGTAGTTAGACATTATGTGAATCGGTCAGACCAGTTTATAAGCAATGCTTGTCTCTTGTGGACACACCCCCTGAATATTTCATCGCGGACATTTAAACAGGCTGTATTCGGATCGATGATGGCCTTTGAAATGTGGTATTTTTCAGCGTCACATAGAGGACATCTGTTTATGGCTGGAGAGAAGGATGGTTTTCTCTCAATTATTTTCCATTTGATGGTGAAGGGTGTATTTTCTTCTTTAAGCTGCCATATTCGGGTCGCGAGTGCCGTATTAGCCTTGTTTTTGTATCTGAAGGAGTTTCTGTGTGCGTATAGCCTTTGTTTGAAGTTTCCCTTCGTCATCCCAATATATTTTTCTGCATTACTGGTATTCTGGTCTGTGACGGTTGCTTCATATATGATTGAATTGATTTTGCAATTTCCCTCCAGGGGGCAGTTGTTTTTGTCTTGGCATGAGCAGCCTGCGTTTGTAATTGTTTTGGGTTCTGCAGAGATAATTTTTCTTATTGAAGGGGCAGTGGAATAGCTGACCTTAACAGAATTTCTGTTAAACAGTTTGTGTAATTCATTTGTGGGTGGGAAGTGTTTGTCGAGTAACTTGAGGAAAAGTTGGCCTACCTTTGTTTTGGTATTGGTCGAATAGGGTGGGGAAAACCAGATCACCGATCTCCTTCTATTGCGGGTCCCCCGTGGTTGGTCTCGGTTGGGGGTGTATGAGATTTCTTCTCTGAACCCGCTGTCGCGGAGTGCTTTGTTGTAATATGGTGCTGCTTGGTTGAAAATTTCGGGACTGGATGAGAGGTTTGAAATTCTTTGGCTAATATTATTGATTAAATTTTTAAAGATGGTGGGGGGGTGGCAGGATCCCTTCTGTATGTATTGGAGTGTTTCATTGGGTTTGTGGAAAGGTTTGTGTGTATTGTTTTTAAGGTTCAGTGTGGTATCTAGGAAGTTTACTTGGTCTAAATTTGTTTTAATGGTAATTTTGAAGCCGAGATTATGGAAGGTGTTTGTTAATTCTTTTCTAAATCTATCTAATGTGTTTCCGTTGTGGTTGCGTGACAGACAAAGTCCGTCATCTCTATAGAGACCAAAGAAATGGTCTGGAAATTTATTTTGGAGTGTATCTAATATAAGCAAGCCGACTAAGTCACAGATGTCTGCACTGTCGTAGGCCCCCATTGCAACATCAAATGGGTCCTCTGGGTTTGATTTTTTAACCCAAGCCCTTCCCTCGAAGAAGAGAAGGGTTTGTCTTGCTTGCAGTATTGTGTCCCTTTCTAGTTGACTGATGTTTGTGTGTGAAAGTGCAAATGTTAAGGCCTTATCTAGGGTGTCTTTTGTAATGGATGGGTAGAAGTCTACTATATCTAATTGTGTGAATTTGCATCTGTGTTTATCTTGTATGTTATGGAACCAATTTAGGACTGAGTTAGTATTGCCCCACAGACTTAGGTTTATTTTTTCCTTAATTTTATTAACTATATTTTTAACAATGGATTTGCTTGCTAGTCCTAGTTCGCTTTTAGCTGGGTTGATAAGTCTGCATGAGGGTTTATTTGTTAAGTTTTCTTTGTGGTCTTTTAAAGTAACAAAGGCCTTCCTCTTATCTAAATAATTAATTCTATATTCGACGCCTAGTCTAGTAGCTATTTCAGTAGTATCATTATTAATAGATTTATATGTATCTGCCTTGGCTAATTGATATTTATCGGTAATGGAGCTAATTGTTAGGTCTGTTTTTTCCTTTTTAGTCATTTTATAAATATTTTTAGTTTTGTCGGAGAATACAAGTGCGTTATTTTCTCTTTTAAGTTTTTTTATGTCGGCGGTAAGTGTCTTCTGAAATGGATTTTGCTTGTTTGTAAAAACTAGGTTGTGAGTAATGTTGAGTAGGTCTTTTTCGAAATTGTCTAAGGCCTCTACTTTTGGCGGGTATTTACCAGATTTTAAGCCGAAGTAGTTTTTTTCCGTTTGCCTCTGTTCTGTATTCAACACTTTCCACCTCATTCTTCCTATGACGTCCACTATTTTTGTCAGGAGTATTCTGGTATATGTTTGTTTTTTGGGGGTTGGGATATTTTTGGTAGAATATCCGTGCTTGAAACCGACGGTACGAATGTTGTACTAATTTTTCTGTACCAGAATAAATAAATATTATGCTCTTAATTTTTAACTTTAATTCTTAATTAATCGAGCACTCTGCTGGGATTTTTCCTACCATTCTACAAAGAAGTTATATATATATATATATATATATATATATATATATATATATATATATATATATATATATATATATATATATATGTATTACTCGCCCCGTCCCCTCTGGATAGAACTTTCCAATCTTTGATCTCCGGTTACCCAATGGTTTCCCTTGATTCCATGACAATTAATTTAAATTTCACAGTACTTTTTATATTATTTTTTTCTTTCGATCGATTCTCTTGATTGGTTGTAGCTGGGTTTGTTTTAATTGCTCCACATTTATCTGTAATCATGTCTAACGTTTTGAAATCGCTGATCGTCCGTATGCCATTTTTCTGTACTCCTCTCCGTATTACCTTCGAGTGTGTCTTTTGTTCGGTGTTGTCATGATAGGAGATTGTCGTTCGGAATAAACATCCTGCTTTTCCTTTTTTTACCTTCAACTCCTCTAGAAATATGTGTGAAATACGTTTGTTTCGAAATTGTTATTAAAACATAGAATGGTGGAATTTTAAATTTAATACAATATATATATATATATATATATATATATATATATATATATATATATATATTATTTATACAAATGTGTACGAAAAGCCGCTACACTGGTATGTCGATTTTATAGTTATTAAAACTAAGATCTCATTGGGAGAAAAAGGTCTGATCTTTCACTCAGATGTTCATATTGGGAAAGCTCCAATATGAACATCTGAGTGAAAGATCAATTTTTCCGCCTAATGATATCTTAGTTTCTAATAACTATTGATGGGTAACATCGACATGCCAGTGTAGCGGCTTTTTGTACGTGTCTGTATAAATAAAAATAATTATATAAATACCTCTATTTACTATTAAGCACTACTTTATAAGCCCGGTTTAAATTATGTGGATTTTTATCCTGTGGACGTTTACTTTACCTTGATTACTATATATATATATATATATATATATATATATATATATATATATATATATATATATATATATATATATATATATATATATATATATATGAGAGTGATAATGGTATTTTGCTCGAAGCTTTGCTGGGAATTGTAATACATTTATTAAGAAAGCTGAAGGCAATGCAAAGAGCCGGATTAGTGAGAAGCTGGAAAAAACAAAAATGAAAAATCGGAGAGGACTTACAACTATCTATTTATTTTTATTTTCAATCTTACATAAACAGCAAGTATAATGTCAGCTGTGTGTGATGTCCGGATGATCATTTGAAATTATTTGACATTTCGGGAAAATATTCCTCTTGTAAAAAATAGACACAAAAGAAAAGTGTGAAATGCCAGAAAGTATATGTAAAATCATGTAACTAATATCATAGCCTTACGCCATGTTTATATAATTTTATAAATGCTCTACTTGGTATTGAACACTCTTGAAAACATTGGTGTTATGTTCATTTTATTAACATATTTTAAGTTGATCAATCAATTTATATATATATATATATATATATATACATATACATATATATATATATATATATATATATATATATATATATATATATACGTTCAAAGAGAACACCCCCCTACACACACCGAGCAGACAGTTTTAACTAAAGAACTCCCCTCTTTGCTTATTCCTTTTCTTTTCGTTCCTGGTACATGTGTACCGGAAATAAAACAGACAACAAGCACACCCAGATATGACCTTCAGATGCGACCTCTAGGAGCAGGTTTGTGAAATATTAATAATATTAATTTTAGCTCGTCGTTTTCAAGTACTCTGTTCACACTTCATGGAAGGCTTGACGAAGAGAATTGATCCCGAAAATTTCCTACAGAGTATCCCTAAAAAAACAAAAACAAAAACTGAAATTGGGATTTATTTTACTTAGTTTGTAAAATCGTCCAATAAATTCGGCATGAAATTGTAAGATGAATGTTTATTTGTTTAATCTTTCTCAGTTTTTTCATTCACTATTATTACTGTTTTCTCTCACTTGTGTCCTTATTATTTTCCTAGAAGAAGAATAGCTGTCCCAAACGGGTACAATTAGCTCACTGAATAACTTTTATGTATTATTAAGAAGATTATAACCGGGATATAATGATCCATGTCTTTACGTCTAGAATCCCTATTCCAATTTTAATCAAAATCAATTACATAATCTTGATTCTAGAAGATGTCTGAAATTTAAAGTTTAAACTTAGGGGCTCTTAAGAATAAACTTAAATTCAAAAGATCTTGCTTATCTGGGGCCGAATGACTATGTATCAAATTTAATGGAAATCTGAAATATTGTGCTCATATTATTCCCACTGAAACCCTATAACTACTCTAAAGAAACTGAAAGTTGGGGAATATTGGTGAGGTGATGTCTAATAAGTTACTGATGTCCAATAGCTTTTGTTAAAATTTCACAAAAATCGGAAGGACTTCCGTCTCATTTTACCCTCTTTGCATAGAACTTGATTAAACTAAATACAGCTCACATTTACAGCCCTTACGCCTAACAGCCGTGTTCTGAAATACATAATGAGCGTCTAATCAGTTTTGGAGTGAATGAATCCTGTACAGACCAATGTATAAACATATGCACATACATAACTTACATGCATGTATATATATATATATATATATATATATATATATATATGTATATATATATATATATATATATATATATATATATATATATAGCATAATATAAAATGAAATAATAAAATAAGGTGCAAATCAAATGTTATTAGAATTCAAAGTTCAGGCAAAGTATCTTAAAGATAAACCTTTTCAATTTAATCAAATCTTTCATTTTTGGACTGTCACTTACTACTTGGATCAATCTTCAATCAACCTCTTTGATATCTTTCCTGAATTTGTTTTAAATTGTATAGCTTGGATTGTATAGCTTTAACAATTGGGCTGATATATGTGATGTGTTATATACTTTTATGCATTTTTGCATACATTTTTATATATTTTCAAAGTGTAATTTTATCACCTGCAGTGATGTCACTGCGATACTGGTCCTCTGAGGAGAAGAATTATCTTTGAAAAGTCATGAGTTAAGTACTACTTTGCATGAACTTTGAATTCTAATAAAATTTGATTTGCACCTTATTTTATTATTTCATTTAATATTATGCTATTAATGCTCTATCCAGTATATTGAGCTTCAGTTTTTTATCCGAATGTTTCACTAATTAAAAGATATTAGTTGCCGCTTATATCTTCTGTTGGATTAACTTATATATATATATATATATATATATATATATATATATATATATATATATATATATATATATATATATATATAAGCTTACATGCTCGCGTGTTTAAGCACTCCTTGGTCTCGGAACGTTTGAACTCTGCCGATTGCTTTAATTTATCTAAACATATCTATATACGTACTTTTAGTTGCTAATCTAACGTTTTTCATTTTATTTTAAATATTAACATTTGACTTTGAAATCCAATTTTAATAACCATCCATAATAAATGAAAATAAGTATAAAATAAGAAAACATTGTTTCTAGATGATTATTTTTTATGTGTGCGTAGTTATTTAACAATTCCATTGTTTACTTGAACCTGTAACAAAATTATAGGAGGTTTTTCTTCTGTTATTTTCCGCTGAAGAAGATACTTTTATCAATAATTTCTGAAACATATGTACACAAACATTTTTATTAATAATCTTATTAAAAATTTCTGAAACATATGTACACAGAAATGTTTGTTGATGCTGAATTGTTTGAACATGATTACATAATATTGACTATCTCATAGATTTTGTATTCTTCTGAGTAATGATATATTAGCTATGTGGGACTAAATGTCCTAACCCTCTAGCTAATTTTACACCTGGAGTATTTACGTGTATCGTTGAGGGGTAATTTTCCGTTATGTGTTTTTAGTTATTTAACAATTACTTTGTTTACCAGGACCTGTAACAAACGATAGGGAGTTTTTTTCTTCTTTAGCTTTTGCTATTTTTTGCTCTGGAAGTATTTTTATTATAAATCTCTGAAACATATGTACACATAATTTTTTGTTGATGTTCAATTTTTGGAACATGATTACATAACATTGATAATGATTTAATTGTTTATATTTTTCTGAGTTATAATACATACATATAGTTGTGTGTCTTTGTGGCTACGTATAAAACTGATGCACACGGCGATGTTCTCTAAATAACAACGTGATTGTCAGAAATGTTACACCCCCTCTTAAAAGAAATGGAAAACTAGAAAAAGTAATATAGTTTTCGGACATGTTATGCCCCCTCTGCTTGGAAAACAAAAATCAAATTAAAAATGAATGTCTCCTCCCTTCAAATGGGCCATCTTGAAGCTTAGAAAATAGCCTGGATCGGCCATGTCGGCATTACTTAGTCGTGGTGCGTCAGGCGACCTGCAATAAACTAATACTCTTCGCGAAGGGGAAGGTAATGCCTGTGAAGATAGCCTCCTAAGACCGAGCAAGATCACTTTTGAACCCGACGGCTAATGTTATCCCGGAAGCCATGAACCAGAAAGCTTCCTTTAAGATCCGAAGTGAGATGTTAATTATAGCTGCATGTTATAATTTACAGGATGTGTCTAGTATTTGAGCGGATATTTGATTATTTAAAAGCAAATATATCAGAGCGAAAATCAAATATATTTTCATGATACTTTGTGCACATGTTCTTAATTAGTCTTATTATATGTTTATCATGATACGTTTTTGGAGGGCAAATATTGGGCGTTAGTTAATTGTGACTATTGTTTTTCGTTCATTCGTGCGTGTCGTGAGGTTGATTAGATGACGTGAAGTCCTATTGAAACACCTACGTCCTTACGTTCCGCGGGTGTACAAAACGCTTTCAAGCATCTCAATGAAGCCAGTCTCATTAACTCTAAGATGCCGTGGAAAGATATTGGATGCCATGACACTCTAAAAGAATAAGCATTATCCAAAGTAACGAAGAAGTCTATCCATACAGAATTATATCAATTTTCAGACCCATGGATTTCTAAGCCCCTCAAAATGAGCACCGACCGAAAGAACACTTTTTTTACAGTAAGACCGGATTTTTGAACTTCCGGTTTAGCTGAATCAGAACAAATAGTAAGCCGAACACTTTTTACAGCAAGACCGGATTTTTTTACTTCCGGTTTAGCTGAATCAGAACAAATAGTAAGCCGAACACTTTTTACAGCAAGACCGGATTTTTTTACTTCCGGTTTAGCTGAATCAGAACAAATAGTAAGCCGAACACTTTTTACAGCAGGACCGGATTTTTTAACTTCCGGTTTAGCTGAATCAGAACAAATAGTAAGCCGAACACTTTTAGATCGCAGATTTTTATTAAAGAAAAAAGTTTTACTATTTAAAACAAACAGTTTTATTTACAAAAAGTGTTTTAATCAAAGATGGCGTATATACAAAACATTCTTGTTAATAAAATAATGTATGTTTTAAAATACGCACATTTGTAAGCCTATGGAGACGTCTAATACGCAAAACCTTTTTTTGATTAAAACTAAGAAAGAAAAAATCATTCTAGACTGAGGCAATTTTTATTTTTGTCCCAATCCAGAATGCCTGTTTTTAATTTTTTTTAAGTTATAAAGTTTTCGCTTCCCCACTAGGTCAGATTCGACACAAGGTCGATTTTTAATGTAGGGAAAATCCAGCTCTTCAAAAAAGTGCACTCTGGATCAGGATGAAAATTAAAATTGCCTCAGTCTATAAGGATAGGTTCCGTTGCATGAAACGCACTCAGAAAATACCTTTATTCAAATTGTGTGACATCATCTTTGCACAACTTCTATTTATTTAAATGTATTTTGTTTAAATACATTTTGTTCCCTACATTAAAACCCGACCATGTGTTTAACCCCGCCTTCGTAGGAAGACAAGTAAATAGGGACACGATGTTTGCATTTTTTTCGTTTTATTATTTGTTTTGTATTTTTAAAATGTTATTCAATTATGCTTGAAAATAAATATCTAATATACCCCCTTTCTGAAAATAAATATTCCCCTACATTAAAAACCAACCTTGTGTTTTACCCCGCCCTCGTGGGAAGACAAGTAAATAGGGACACGATGTTTGCAATGTTTTTTTTTCTTTCTGAAAATAAATATTCCCCTACATTAAAAACCAACCTTGTGTCTAATTTTGCCCTAATGGAGATGCAAGTAAAACATAAGAGTTATAAAAAGATTTTTTAATAAAATTATGTAGTTTTAAAGTGTCTTTTCGTTTATTTATATATTTAGTTTACAGAAAAAAAAACTTGTAAACATTTTTTTTATTCTGTAATGTTTACAAATTTTTAATGAATAGTTTTAATTAAAATAAAAATGTGCGTATTGTCCGTCTCCGTCTTGTAACAAAGTTACAAATCTGCGTATTTAAAAATGTACGTACTTTTATTTACAGGCACGTTTTTTTGTACGTACATTTTTACTTTAAAAACCTGTTTGCAAATAAACATCATTTTTTAATAGTAAAACTTTTTTATTTAATAAAGATCTGTGATGGAAAGTTATAAAAATTCAACTTGGAAAGTTTGTTTGGTTTATGTTATTATTCAACCGGAAGTAGAAGGTTAAACATCCGGTGACACTGAAAAAAGTGTCCTTTTGGTCGGTGCTCATTTTGGGGTGCTTCAAATCTATATGATCCGAATTTTATTTACGATTTGATATAATAACCAAACGTAAAAAGTAAAAATGAAAAAATCTCAAAGGATCTAGATGAGGAAAAAAATTTTTTTTGTCCATACGTGTATGAGTGAATTGTAGAGACTTCGTATAAGCTGTCGCTATACTTATTAGTCAATAACGGTGTTTGCCGAGATGCCTGTAGCACAGCGGTCACTGCAAGGAGTCTGTGCTTGAATTTTCGCTTATCTAACTAACGGCAGTATGTGCTCGACTCATCGGGCGGATTTCTTTGATTGGTTGAAGTTCTGTATTGGTACCCAATCGAGATAGAGTATTTTCATAAAATAGGCTTATGTATTTCGACCATCAAACATCGAATATTTTTCAGAGCTCCGTTTTCACCTTTCTTCCTGGATTAATTTTCGCATGAAAATCGAAAAGGTTAATTGAATAAAAAGAAAAGTCTATTGTCATTTCTTTCTTTTGTAGATATAAATATACGTCGGTTGATGGGTTTTAAATTCGAATTCGTTTGTTGTATGTTAGTAAAGTAAATTCGTCTGAATCAGAATGGTACAACTTTCTTGACCGGCTTGATTCTGTTATCTGCATTCTTTCAGGATGGACCATGTAATGGCTACCCAACATCCCTATATGAAAGTAGTATTATGGAATCGACTGGATTCGAACTTGGCACACCCAGGCCGTCGGTCGTTATCCACTTAACCACCGTCAACCTCCTATTGTGCGCTGACGAAATATGAATTGACCGTATTTGAAATTCAAATTATTCTCCGTAGTTTGTCGGGCAGACAATAGTTTCAAATTTACCTTTTTCCCATCGTCGGTGACGAAGTTTTCCGAGTTGATCGTTTAGTTGACGCGTTTCGTTATATGGATTTATATTTTATTTTTGTATTATCGACATTTATTTTTATTTTTGTATTATCGACATTTATTTTTATTTTTGTATTGTCGACATTTATTTTTATTTTTGTATTGTTGACATATAGTTTTACTTTTATATAATCGACATTTATTTTTATTTTGTATTGTCGACATTTATTTTTATTTTTGTATTGTCGACATTTATTTTTATTTTGTATTGTCGACATTTATTTTTATTTTTGTATTGTCGACATTTATTTTTATTTTGTATTGTCGACATTTATTTTTATTTTTGTATTGTCGACATTTATTTTTATTTTTGTATTGTCGACATTTATTTTTATTTTTGTATTGTCGACATTTATTTTTATTTTTGTATTGTCGACATTTATTTTTATTTTTGTATTGTCGACACATTTTGAAATCCGAGTGGTTTGCAGATCGTTTATTTGAAGAATTATTTTTTTTTTAGTTTTCTTATTCAAATTCCAATATACTTTTGAATTGTGTTCAGTAGTAATCTTTTGGTTTACTTGTTTAATCGCCAATGGATAAATCATTTTTTTATTTCCAGAGTTCAGGTATTTTCTCAAGAATTTTTTTTTTTTAGATCGTATATTTTTCGCGCGCACGTTTGGTAATGACGTCGTGTTGACTATATTATTTTTTGTTTTTCGCGAGCGCGCTCCGTAATGGCGTCAAGTTAACGCTTTATTACAGACGAACAATTTGTAATGAATCTTTGTAGTCGGGTTAATGTGTCATTTTGTTAAGGGGTTAATCAACAGAAGTGCAGTTTGTGAGTAATTATAACGCGTTCGTACTTTTTGGTCCCTCGATTTATAAAATCGGAGGACTTATGTTTTGAGGCATGCCCGTCCGTCCGTCCGCCCGTACGGATTTTTCTCTGAAATTTTGCATGAAGTTGTAACTTTGGTCAGGTTAGAAAGTGACATTCTCCGATTTTTGTAAAAGAATCTGGTTAGCCCACCAGGGGGTCAAAAGGCCTCGAAATGGCAAAAAATGACATTTTTTGCCCCATAACTTTTCATCCATCCATTCAATTTCTCTGAAACTTGGCCAAAACGTGGAGGAAATTGTTCCTAATAGAAAATACGTATCGCTGACCTTGGAAAAAATCTGGTTCGCGCCCCCAGAGGGTCAAAAGCCCCCCAAATGGCAAAAAATTACTCTTTTCTCCCATAACGTTTGATCCATTCATTCAATTTCTCTGAAACTTGGCCAAAATGTTGAGGCAATTGTTCTGGATATAAAATGAGCATCCTTGACCTCAGAAAAATTCTGGTTCGCGCCCCGACGGGGTCAAAGGGGGGTCAAAAATGCCCCAAATTGCCCAAATTTATTGCATTTTACACTCGCCACATCGAATCACATACAAAGGGGGACCACGCACGCGCAGCTTGTTTAGTCGTGAGGTTTTTTATGGTGCACTGCGTGATGACTTTGTTAACGTCCGTGAGTGGTTTGATCACGAACGATTTTTTTCTTTGTATTTAGTAGTCATTGAAAGGTGATGTTGATGTTGGCCGAATCTGACTTTTGTTGAGTGTTGAGTGTTCCGGGGTCACCAATATCAAAAGCAATGACACAGAAGTATCTCAACTTTATTTACGATTTGATAGAAAACCCAAAAGTAAAGAGTTAAGAAGTAAACAATTCAAAGAGTCGAGACGAAGAAAGTATTATAATGTCTGTATATATGTGGACTTGTGTGTGAGTAAGTTCGTAAGTGTGTATAAGCTGTCGCTATACTTAGTAGCCCATGACTGTGTATTGTGCTGCTTCTCAAGCCAAACGGTCACGCCCAGATTTAGTTGCCTGTAAGAACTCAGTGTAATTGTGTTATGACTGACATAAGTTCGTTTAGCAAGTTGAGTCTCTCACTGCTGGGTATGCTCGAGTTCTCGCTTATGTAGCCAACACCAGCAGGTACTCGACTCCTGGGACTATTTTGATTGGTTGAAGTTCGGTATCGGCTACCAATAGATGTCGAGTATTTTGGAAAAAAAATGGTTAATCAGTATTAAATATTTGGACTAATAAACATCGAATATTTTAAAGGGATCGTTTTTCTGATTCTGTTGGTGTAGTTGCTACTACTGCTGGAACAGGGGTTCCACAAAATGACCCTTACAATGACATCGTTTTTCCATTTGGACTTGATTGCAAGTGTATAAGAACATATAATACGCTACCGAGGATCTACCATGAAATTGCTTTAAAGTGTAAAGATAATCCTCTTTTAGTTATTCATTATTGTTATATAACTTGTGAAAAGTTACGTCGCACGCTGACGGTATGACAAATAATTTGTTGAAACATCGTTAGAATTAGCTGTTCAATTTGGACTTGCATTCAAGTGTATAAAGACAATAATTACGCTACTGAGGCCGGTTATACCGTTAAACTGAAGTAAAGTGTGGGGATAATCACCTTTTTAATTATATATATATATATATATATATATATATATATATATATATATATATATATATATATATATATACATACATATACAATTCGTTATACTACCGTTTAGCCACCTCGCATGTGGACCTTTTTTTCTCACACAACTATTTCCAACTATATGTATATCTACTTCTCTCTGTTCAATAAAATGCTTTACTTGATAAAGTTTCGTAAATGAAACGAAATATCGAAATATAATCATCGTAGATTTGCGTAATTTTTTTTTCTGCTTGATATAATTGTTGTCTAATGACTATGGATCAAATTCAATGCAAATCTGATATATTTGACTTTTCAAATGGGACGTTGTTCCCATATTATGCCCGTAAAACTAGAATACTCCAAACAACCTGAAATCGTGGATATATTTATTAATTGATGCTGATACAAATTGTTAAGATTAAACAAAAATCGGAGGTACCTGAATTTTAACGAAGGGCTTCCACCCTCTATTTGCCCCTTTCCATAAAACTAAATTAAACTAAATATATATCACATTACGATCCCTTACGCATATCAGCTGAGTTCCAAAGAAAGATCGATTAATTAGTTTAGGAGTAAATCTATGTGATTGTTCAACAAGTACTGCAATGGAATGTGCTCCGACGAACGTTCTGCACTTGCGCCCCCCTCAACATAAATATCCCTGACCAACCTGAGAATCAAAAAAAATCCCACCCCTTCACTGTAGAAATCCCCAGATGCAGGAAAGCTTACTACTGTAACAGCTACTTTGATCTAACTGCTTTCCTATGGAATTTCCTCCCTGCTCACTGTTTCTTCGACTGTACCAACATGCAGAAATTTAGATGCAATATGAACAAACATCTCGCTGCATAACTCCCCATTAGGATGCGCCTATTAATCTGGCCCCTAATTTACAGAAGCTCCTTACATCCTAATAGCAAAATACCTTGTTTGGGGTGAGTATGAAGTAAATTTATTAGTTTCATATAGATAGAGAGATGCATGAAAATGTAATTTTAACAAATAAAATAAAATAAGTCTACATTCACGTTTCATATTACACAGATCTATTTTTAACCCTTATAAATGTCCTTTCTTTTGTCCACGTCTTTGTGTGTGAATTAGATTACGATGGATCGTTTCTTTCTTTTCAAAGGACATAAAATATGGCATTTGCAAATAAAATCATCAACAATGCACAATACCGTAACATGTTATTCCGTTATTTACTCATGTTTGAAATCTAAAAACAATTTAACGGTTCAATCGATCCAAGACTTGATCATTATTAATCACTTGTTTGCGTGACTGCATTTTTCTGAATTGTTTTGTTTCTCTTTTATTTGAACGCATTGCGATTCTACGTGTTTTGTTTTTTTTAATTTGTACACGGTAATCCGTTTGTTAGTTTGTTAAAAACAACATGCGGATATGTAAGATGGGAGGGAGTGTCGAAGACAAGGAATCAGCCATTGGAGTGTAAATCCTATTTGTTATATCATCGCGGCTCACGCAATAGTTACATTTAGGGAAGGGTATGAACACCAACTGTGTGTTTAATATCTACTCGATGAACTATTTACAGAGAATGTATACTAAGAGACGAATTGGTGAAAGTAACTTGTTTTTCAGTTAAAAATGAACATCCGTGATTGAAAGAGAAAAAAATCAGAGAATTTTCTATTCTTAATGAATGTTTCATTTTTTTTTTTCATGGAAATCGCTTTAAACAAGGCACGAAGCCACTTGATGTAAAGAGCTTAAAAATACCACTTGAAGGTAAAAAAAAAAACTAGCCAACGATAAGTGTTATATGGATAGATTCCGACCCAGAAAACAGCAGTTCTTCCCCCTTTTTCAGAAACATCGCTCATGGAATGTGAGGACTAAAGGACAAAATAAGAATAGCGAGACTTTACAGTAAACTTCAAGAATACCCGTGCCATCACGAGTAAAATTAATTTCCCGAAAAGAATAGTTTTGCACCACTTTTATGTCCACTTACTAAAATTAAACTAAACATACAATGCTATTAAACATTATGTCTAGAAACCTTATTCTAATTTTTATCAAAATTCATTGATTGATTTTTAGTCAAGAAAATGTAAGGCTTAAGCTAAAGCTGTCTTAAGAGGAAATTGAATTTCAAGGAATTTGGCTTATTTTGTTTCTAATGATTATAGATCAAATCCAATGCAAATCTGATATATTTGAAGTTTCGAATAAGAGATTGTACCTATATTATGCCCCCTAAATTCCCTTTAAAATACTCCAAATAAACTGAAATTTGGGAAATATTTATTAATTGACGTGCAATACGAATTGCAAAAATTTCACAAAAATTTGTATAAAACTAAATTAAACTAAATATATCTCACATTTGACAACCTAAAAACTGTGTTCCAAACTTTCTAATGATCGGTTTATTAGTTTTGTAGTAAATCCTGTACATACAAATATAAAAACATATAAAAATACCTAACTTTATAGAGATAAAGATTATGCATCAAGCTGCGTTTTGTGCCATTGTTTGCACGGGTAATATTACTAAACAAATGACTTATTTATTGGGTTTAATGAAAGAATATCACAAAATGAAAAATGAGACTCGTATAGGTTCTGATTCCCAGTTTCATAATGATCGGTTACTTAGTTTTGGAGTGAATCCTGAAGATACAAATATAAAAACATATAAGCACACCTAACTTTATAAAGACAGAGATAAATAAAGGTTAATATTAAGTATTTATTTTATTGATACAAACGTATAGATTTTTTAGATAGATTAAATTACTTAAACCCCCTCCCCATTTATATCAAAAATCGAAAATTTTAAATAATTTTAAATTCTCGATTTTTTAGTAATACTTTTCTACCGAGAGTTGCTTTTAAATTTCATTCACACCTTCAGAATGGGATCTATTTGTGAAGATGTATACTTCGTTTCGACTATGGGTATAAGACGTTTTTCGTCTTTGAAATTAAGGAATACACTTATATAACTACGTAAACTATCTATACGTTGGTTTTTTAATGAAATAAATAGTTTATATTAACATCTACCTATTAATTAATAAACACTGAAACTTTTGTTAAAACGGAATAATTGATTTTTATTGTATTTTTCCAATGTAGGTGTATTAATATTTTGGTTAAAAAAAATAAGGTTTTGTAGCCCATCTGACTATAGCAGATTTTGATAATAATAATAAAAAACGTTATAGGATCAAAAATATCCATGCATTTGTTGTTCATGAAATTTGAAAGACTGTGCCAGGAAAATTTCCAAAATTTTAAAATAATTCTCATAAAATTAATAACGAAGATTAATGATTAAACAAGGACGTATCTTCTTAAGTTCAAAATTCACGTTTGGGGATTTAAAATTCTCTTTCAAACTTAAGTGTGACAGATGACAAATGTTATTTCAAACTTAAGTGTGACAGACAAAAGAAAATGTTATTTCAAACTTAAGTGTGGCAGATGAATAATGTTATTTCAGACTTAAGTGTGACAGACAAAAGAAAATGTTATTTAAAAATTAAGTGTGGCAGATGAAAAAGTTTATTTCAGACTTAAGTGTGACAGACAAAAGAAAATGTTATTTCAAACTTGAATGTGACAGATGAAAAATGTTATTTCAGACTTAAGTGTGACAGACAAAAGAAAATGTTATTTCAAACTTAAGTGTGACAGATGAAAAATG
This sequence comes from Sepiola atlantica, assembly GCA_963556195.1. Classification (NCBI taxonomy): domain Eukaryota; kingdom Metazoa; phylum Mollusca; class Cephalopoda; order Sepiida; family Sepiolidae; genus Sepiola; species Sepiola atlantica. The sequence goes on along the minus strand of OY744527.1, from coordinate 36,467,949 downwards.
TTATTTCAGACTTAAGTGTGACAGACAAAAGAAAATGTTATTTCAAACTAAAGTGTGACAGATAAAAAATGTTATTTCAGACTTAAGTGTGACAGACAAAAGAAAATGTTATTTCAAACTTAAGTGTGACAGATGAAAAATGTTATTTCAGACTTAAGTGCGACAGATAAAAGAAAATGTTATTTCAGACTAAAGTGTGACAGATAAAATAAAATGTTATTTCAAACTTAAGTGTGACAGATAAAAGAAAATTTATTTCAAACTTAAATGTGACAGATGAAAAATGTTATTTCAGACTTAAGTGTGACACACAAAAGAAAATGTTATTTCAAACTTTAGTGTGACAGATAAAAGAAAATGTTATTTCAAACTTAAGTGTGACAGATGAAAGATGTTATTTCAGACTAAAGTGTGACAGATCAAAGAAAATGTTATTTCAAAGACTTAGTTTGACAGATTAACATTTTTATTTCAAACTTAAGTGTGACAGATTAAAAAATGTAATTTCAGACGTAAGTGTAACAGACAAAAGAAAATGTAATTTCAAACTTAAGTGTGACAGATGAAAAATGTTATTTCAGACTTAAGTGTGACAGATAAAAGAAAATGTAATTTCAAACTTAAATGTGACAGATGAAAAATGTTATTTCAGACTTAAGTGTGACAGATAAAAGAAAATGTTATTTCAAACTTAAGTGTGACAGATAAAAGACAATGTTATTTCAAACTTAAATGTGACAGATGAAAAATGTTATTTCAGACTTAAGTGTGACAGATAAAATAAAATGTTATTTCAAACTTAAGTGTGACAGATAAAAGAAAATGTTATTTCAAACTTAAATGTGACAGATGAAAAATGTTATTTCAGACTTAAGAGTGACAGACAAAAGAAAATGTTATTTCAAACTTAAGTGTGACAGATAAAAGAAAATGTTATTTCAAACTTAAGTGTGACAGATGAAAGATTTTATTTCAGACTAAAGTGTGACAGATAAAAGAAAATGTTATTTCAAACTTAAGTGTGACATATGAAAAATGTTATTTCAAACTTAAGTGTGACAGATGAAAAATGTTATTGCAGACTTAAGTGTGACAGATAAAAGAAAATGTTATTTCAAACTTTAGTGTGACAGATGAAAAATGTTATTTCAAACTTAAGTGTGACAGATTAAAAATGTTATTGCAGACTTAAGTGTGACAGACAAAAGAAAATGTTATTTCAAACTTAAATGTGACAGATGAAAGATGTTATTTCCGACTAAAGTTTGACAGATAAAAGAAAATGTTATTTCAAACATTAAGTGTGACAGATAAAAGAAAATATTATTTCAACTTTATGTGTGACAGATAAAAGAAAATGTTATTTCAAAGACTTGGTGTGACAGATTTAAAATGTTATTTCAGACTTAAGTGTGACAGACAAAAGAAAATGTTATTTCAAACTTTAGTGTGACAGACAAAAGAAAATACTGTTTCAAACTAAAGTGTGACATATAAAAATTATCTTATTTATACCTATAGGGTGACAGATACAAACATGCTATTTGTGACAGGTCAAAGATAATTTTATTTCAAAGTTAAGCACAAAATAACCCTAGTCTAACTATTTTCTATAAATACTATTAGGGATATGTTTTTAAGAATTATGTGATTTATTCCTTACTTTTTTCAACCATGCTCGTTTGACTCGTTGGTCTAGTGGTCTCCATCAATTCGCTGTTTTGATACCTCATTATAATATAGCTTCCTATACCAGTAGCTTCTTTCCAAGAACCGCAGGCTTGTGGAACTCTTCTGCTGGCTGTTTTCCTCATACTTATGGCCTTGCTATTGCCGTCTGTGCGATAATCATATTTCGTTTTTGTTAGCTTTTTACATTAAGTGGCGTCATGCCTTGTCTTGAGCGACTTCCATAAAAAAATGTTATTTCACACATAAGTTTGAAGGACCTACCTTCGAATGATTCAAGATATGCAAGGACTACATATATGGAAATAAATGTTATGTCTTCCAAACATTAATTGAAAAAAATGTTATTTGACAAATGCATCTTGTTTTATCTAGAGCACTTCGTAACGTTTCAATAACTATTGCATATTCATGTGTGGTAATATTCTTATGCATTTAAGTGTAGATCTGAATTATACAATAATGAACGGGGCGGGTTAGCCATATTGGGAAAGTTATATTATAGTTGATTGGTTGGGATAACCACGTGATGTAAATGGTATTTCAAGTTAGATTCAGTGGCAGGCAGAATGCTATCCTCTAGTAAAAAAATTAATGTGACTACCTAATAAATTTAATGTGACTACCTAATAAATAAAGATTTAATGTGACTACCTAATAAATTTAATGTGACTACCTAATAAATAAAAATTTAATGTGACTACCTAATAAATTTAATGTAACTACCTAATAAATAAAAAATTTAATGTGACTACCTAATAAATTTAATGTGACTACCTAATAAATAAAAAATTTAATGTGACTACCTAATAAATAAAAAATTTAATGTGACTACCTAATAAATTTAATGTGACTACCTAATAAATAAAAATTTAATGTGAATACCTAATAAATTTAATGTGACTACCTAATAAATTTAATGTGACTACCTAATAAATAAAAAATTTAATGTGACTACCGAATAAATTTAATGTGACTACCTAATAAATAAAAATTTAATGTGACTACCTAATAAATAGGAAAAACATAGAGGTCTGTTTTGACAGCTTCTATGATGAAGATATTCTGAAGAGACGGGAGTTTGTTAAAAATGCTGGGCATCGAAAGAAGTAGACAGCTGTGCATTAAACGACCGTGTTCACCAATCTGTATGTCTCTCTCTCCCCTTCTCTTTCTCTATCTATCTATCTATCTATCTATCTATCTATATATATATATATATATATATATATATATCTATATATATATCTATCTATCTATCTATCTATCTATCTCCTCGTCTCTTTCTCTATCTATCTATCTATCTATCTCCTCTTCTCTTTCTCTATCTATCTATCTATCTATCTATCTATCTATCTATTTACCCCTTACTCTCCCTTTATTGAATCTCTATATTTCTCGCTATCTCTTGGATATATTTTTCTCTCTCTCACACACACACACACTTCCCCCCCTCTCTCTCTCTCTCTCTCTCTCTCTCTCTCTTGCACACATACACACACATATTTCCTTTCTACCTCTGGTTTATTCCATATACGGCCTAATCACATCGACACACCGGTTCCGGTTAGATCACTGAAGTTAAGTGACGTTGAGGATGGCTAGTACTAAATGGGTGACCATTTGGGAATACCAGGTGCTGTATGTGGCACGGAAAGGGCATGGGTTCTACCAGGTTCTATCAAGCCGACATAGAAGTTATGACAGATAAAATATCTGCATTACTGTTACACCGGCCGTTCTTACACAGGAGAAACAACACCGGTTGTCACTATAAATAGTGCGACTCACCAGAGACACAGAGAAGACAAAGCACAGTCTTGTAACTGTCTAGCCAAGTGCTAGTCACTTTCTTACTTTGTTAATACACTTGTAAAACCAACCCTCGACTTGACTTCCTTCATTTATGATTTACTGTTGGACAACTTCACAACAATTACTCTGCAACGACGTCCCTTGGACGTAATGGGATATTAATGGATAGATTGATACCTTAAACAATAAAAAACACGAATATATTAAATCTAGACTTCGAATGAAAACTGATTTTAATTGAAATCAAAAAGAAATTATTTCGGTATCATATAATGTAACACATAGTTTTGGAAACAGTTTTGTGATTTTGAAAATGGCGTTTATCGCGTTTTGCATTCGAACACTTCAAATATATTATTACGAAATAACGGCAACATATTTATATAGATATGCCGCCGAAAATAACCAGGTGCTGTATGTGGCCTGGAGAGGGCATGGGGTCCACCAGGTTCTATCATGCCCACAGAAAAGTTATTACAGATAAATATCTGCCAGACTTGGCGACGACATCCCTTGACGTTATGGGATATCAGCAGCAGCAACAGCAGCTGCGTCAGCAGCAGCAACAGCAGCTGCGGCAGCAGCAGCTGCGGGAGCAGCTGTATTTCTATTTCTGTCTTCCACTCTCCTTTTCCTTGCTCTTATTAAAATCGATCACACTTTGTAGCAAGAGTTAAATAATGGAGGTGCGTGAAAATAATGCTTAAAACGGTATTGGTCACGTAAGGTAAAAATTAAGTAAAGTGTGGAAAATTTCATTTGAAATTTTAAAGAGATATGACGTGCTGAGAAAAAGTACGTGGGGGAAAAGCTGGGAAAATTTGTGTGGAAGTGATCAGATGTGTTTTCGAGTCTTTCTCACCACTACACGTGTTGGAAGAGAAAGGTGCAGTTCATCTTGATGTATTTACTACAAATATTTGTAAAAAGTAAATCCCAAGCTCAGAGCAACTAATAAAGTTATTGCTGTTCTTTTAATTTGCTTCCATTATCCCAACCAGCATGAGAATAAAGGGGAAAGGAACAAAATATCTATTGCTGCTACATCACCACTACGCCCATTTTTACAACGAGACGTCACAATCTATTTGAAAGAAACGAACAGCTCGTTTCAACGAGACTGTGATATTCAGTTATTTTATATATTTTTAATGAAAAAATAATTCATTCTGAAACAAAATTTATTTGAACACATGTGTTTTGCTTAAATAAAATATACAGTGTCGTGTTAAACCCGTTCTTTTCAACTGTCAGTACAATTGGAGTGCCTCATCTACACTTTGTCAACGATTACTTGCCTATAAGCCTTTGCTTAAACCTAAAACGCTTTTATACATGGTAATGATGGTTTGCTTAGAATAGAATTGTCGATATAATTTCGATTTTCGAATGAGAATTTAGATATTTACTTCGGACTAAAAGGTTTGCCCTTCACCGGAAGAAGAATTAGTGAAACTTTGATTACACACCAGTATTACCCAATTTAATACATCAGTTATCAAAGATAAAAGTAGAAATGTGATGAATATTGTTTTTTGTTTCATAAAAATTAATTATATTGTCGTTTCGCATCCCAAGGTTTATTGCAATGCATTTCTGTCGAACCAACCAAGAACTTTATGAGTTCTAGTCTAACGAGTACCCGATGACGTAAAAGCATGCTACGAAGTACATTCCAATATATTTAGACGTAAATACGCTTTTAACTTTTACTTACATGAAGTCACTGCAATGGAACAGTGGATAAGAATTCGGCAATGCTTTATGACATCGGCACATTGCTGCGATATATAACAACGTAGGCCTAAATAGGCTATGAGCTAGAAAAGAATTGCCCCTTAAAAAGAGCTTAAACTTCCTTGGTATGTTCCTGTAGTGCAGGGTCTGGTGGGACACGAATACATCTAAACACATAGTAAAGCATTCCTGATATACTAGAAACGCCCATTCGGGGGACGGGTCAAACTTAAAGTCGATGACCTTTATTTGGATTGTCGGTAAAAGTACTAAATAGTTAACACTGAAGAACGCTTAAACCAAAATAAAAATATAATTTATATCAAACATATTAGAATGAAATGCTCTATCTAACTCGCTTAGCTTTAACGTTTATAACCCATTTCATTTTTTTATCGCCCAACAACAATAGGCATGGCTGTCATGAAGTGTACTTACGATTGTCGAAGAAAAAATTAGATCAAACATTTTATTAGCAAATTATCCTGCCCATGTATATAAATGTTTAAAGAAGCCGCAAATGTTGTTATTACATATCGACTCTCAATTGGACTAAAGCTTAAATCAGCAGTGTCTTTCAACCTCTCAAGATGTAACAAATATTCAGTCCCGAAATTTGCGCATTTTATAGTATCCCCAAATACAGTGTTTTTATTCTTCTTTTCTATTTTTTAAAAAGAAAAATGTATGAAATAAAGAATATTATGAACATTAAAACAAAGCGAGTTAGGTAGAGAATTTCATTCTAATGCGTTTGATATAAAATATGTGCTGTTTTTTTGTTTAGTTTAGAAGTTATCGAGTGTTTATTCTTCTGTACCTTTACCGGATTGTCAAATTGCACTGAATTCTAAATCGCTTTGTAGTTCTTTTTTGTTTGCTTGTTTTTATACTAATGTGTCACAACTTACCAAGGTCAAAGGCTACTCGGGGATGAGGGTTAACGAGATGTATGATGGCCAATACTATGAGAGGATTGGATACGATGAGTGGAATGGGCAGAATTGTATTATTTAAGAGGACGGCTCAACAAAGAATTTATTAACATTGGACTTGAAGACGACCATGTTGTAATCAGTTGGGAAGCAGTCTCGCAGTATTGTGTTTCACAAGCGGGAAGTTCTTGGAAAGAAACTCTGTTCATGGAAGTTCTGTTTGCTTTTAGATACACAGTACACAGAGTTTAAAAAAAGGTCCTGGCAGTGGTTGTAGATGGACGAGTTTTAACTGTAAATGTTTTTATGCGCAGGTCACTGATTGGAAGTCAATCGAACATGTCGACTAGAAACGTGTCTTCTGTGAGAAAGGGACTGTAAAGAAAAGAAGGGATCTTCACCCACTAGATTGTGAAGTTAATTCTGTACTATGTCAAGACAATAAAGAGTGTTCTCGGCTGCACCCTTTCTGAAGACGTATCTGACTTTTATATAGGAAGAAGATTACAATGAGTCTATCTAAATTTTATTTATCTTGCTCCCACAGCGGTAAGATGTGACACAAGGTCGGGAAAGTGGGATGTGAAAAGCCAGCGCCCGAGAAGGTGAGCACACTGACCTACAAAAAATGCCTGGGCAGCCCCGTCGGCATTCCCCGGTAGGGACGCCTCATACAGTAAGCAATAAACTTACTCCTCTACAAAGAGGGGAGGCAAAGCCTGAGAGGGTGGCCCTCCCAAAACTGCACAGAACAAACCTACAAACCGGCCAAGACGACACCGGTCTATAGGGTGTAGTATCCATCGGAACAGATACTACACTTCGATCCCAGCCAAAATGCCAAGAAGCTCAATATTTCATTATAATTTTAAAATCCTATAGATGATGATATCAATAAATAAAAAATATCTAATCAATGCGAAAATATCTTAATTTATTCCAAGTGCTAAAATCACATAGAAAACAAAAGCAGTCGTAAGACAGCAAACCTCCGCCTGGACCTTACTTCTCCATATTGTATGAAGTATCCCCAAAGTTATGCCAAGCATCAGATCCATATATATATATATATATATATATATATATATATATATATATATATATTTAATTATATTTAATTATTACTTCATGTATCTACATTAAATGTTATAAGGAAATATAATATTTTATGTATCGATTTTCATTATTTACTTCAACAGTGAATAGAGCTAGATAGTAGGTTATTAAAATATATTTAGTGCAATTAAGCTACACAGAGGCTTCTGCGTTTTATTGGCTAATGGATACATAACCCGTTGGTGGAATGACAAAGAATCTGATTGGTTAGCTAGATAGACTAAACACCACGCGTATATATAAAAACACCCGGTGACACGAATTACATGCATTTAAGCCTGTCGATTCCCTACAGTGGTGAAACAGGGAGGAGTCTCCGTGTAGCTTAATTGTCATAAATATATTTTTATAACTTACTACTGTATATATATATATATATATATATATATATATATATATATATATATATAGTTTATAGCAATATAAAAATCAATAAGAGGTTTATATAGTTTGCTTGAGGCATTGTGTATTTGTATATAGAAATGTGATACTTCGAAAGCAATACAATGCAGAGGTGTGACGGATAGACACAAGTTGGGGCAAAATAAGACAGGTAATGGCGGTATGGGTTAAATAGTTTCACCCTTAATATAATGTATACATATATATATATATATATATATATATATATATATATATATATATATATATATATATTTTGTTTTACATACACACATATATCTGTCTATTTACACAATCTTGCAATGTTATGTAATACATGCATCAAAATGGTCTGGTGGAAACTCCGTACGATATTATAATATTTCGGGAACTCTCCTCTACTTTAGATCTGTGTTCAACTCAAGTTCAAATGTACATATGAAGGTGGCAGTGAGGACGCAGTCCCGCAGCAAAAAACAATAGTATATATTGTTTAGATCAATTCTTATGATAATCAATTTTCTAAGCAAAATAAAGTTTATTATTCAATATTCAAATTTTTAAATAGTTATTTTTTTAATTATACAATTCTGCAATAAAGCTATAAAGTAATTAAGTTACAGATTAGAGCTATATCAGTTTTGCCTGGACATTTGATTTCTCATTTTTTAGTATCAACTTTTATCTTGCCTTACCTGCTATTGACGATTCTGATATTTGAAAGCTTTTTTACCTGTTTTTTTACCATGGATGTGACGAAGTTTTAATATGGCAATTATCTCTGAGAACGGTGTTGTGAATTTCTCCAGTAACATGTGTAAGATTTTTTTCTACGAAACTTACATTAAATAACAGTATGATATAACTTTGATCTGGTATTTATATATATATATATATATATATATATATATATATATATATATATATATATAGTCTCGGAAGTTTTTTTAACCTTCAAAACTGAAAAAAAAATTCGTTGAAAGATTCTTGTCTAGTAAGTCAATCAATCTACTGCAATCACTATATTAGTTAACTTCCAAGAATTTTCTCTAATATAAATATATTTTATATATGTTTTTTATATAAGGGGTCGTCAGTTTTTTTACCATGAAAACTGTTTCGGGATTTTAAAAACAAAACAGTATTTCTTTATCATGGCATCCCAGCAGTGTTGATCAGACACCACCTCCCTATTTAATAATTATTTTTTAGTTAAAAAGTTTAAATATTTGATTTAGTTTTGCCTCCAGATTTGTTTTTTTTAAGTTATTAAATATAGTTTCTCCTTACCTGTGTTGTATATATATATATATATATATATATATATATATATATATATATATATATATATTTATAGAGAGAGAGAGAGAGAGAGAGAGAGATTAATTCAGTAGAATACAAAATTTATGACATCATTAATATTTTATAATTATGCTTCAAACATTTTAACACTTAACAGTATTATCCATATGTACACGCGTTTCGGGAATTCAATTTAGTATCACTTTTACACATGGTAAAAAGCTTAACAATTTTAAGACATTCTTCATCAGCACAAATGATTTATCATTAATGTATCTGTTTTAAATCAGCAGAAACAATTGTATTAATAACAATATAATTTTAAAACAAATTGTTTACAGTTATTTAATCATTAGCTCTAGTAATATATACACCCTCGAGCTATTAACATATTTGTGTGTGAATTCGAAGAGATTTAAATAATACACACAGATATACACACACATATATATACATATATAATTATTTATGATAAATAATGTTAATATACACATACATACGTGTTTCGTCTTTACCAAGAATCATCAGTGTTTTATCAGTGATGCTAGATATAACTCTCACACTGGTAGCAGGATACGAACCCTGGACCAAAGTCATAAAGATGATAAATCCTCGTAGAATGTTCGACTAAGGGGATAGATATTAATCATAATGTATGTTCACGAATACTTCTGTTTTAAGATTTTATAAATAACGAACACCAATTAATTGCCGATCACTGTAACTCACCGTTTTGTTTTGAATTTAATAAAGTCGAGTAGTATTTTTAGACTTTTTTAGAAGTATAGTTGATATAGTGTGCAATATATAGCTTATTTTCTCTTTTTATTTTCCCATTGTGTGGTTGGAATTTTTCGGGACCTCTATCGCGCTTGACAACCAAATACGAAATAGCAAAATGTAGTAGACATGTGTTCGTTATTTAGAAACCCGTGCAAGAGTCACGTTGCATTTGTACAAAAATTAGTCTCAACAGTTTTGTTTGTTTGTTTTTTTTTTTTGGGGGGGGGGGGGTCCCCCTTTCTTCTTGCGTAGATTTCTCTCGTCAATATAAAGTCCAAAATACTATGTATTTAAATGTATGTGTATATACACATAAACATACGAGATGAGTTAAAAAATATCCGATTTTATTGTTTCCTGTAGAAACTAATGCAACGTGAATAAAGTCTTTTGGCGTGGATGGTGGCGCCACCTTTTCTGTTTATGAATGAACAATTTCACGCCGGTTAGTTCACATGTTGTTACGCCTATTGTGCAGACGTGTAGTTCGTGTTTTCAAACAAAATGGCCCAACGTATTGAGCCTAAAGTGTTGCCAAAAACATGTTGACACTCAAGATTACACAATCCAGAAAGTTCAGCGGGTCGAAGGTGGTCATGGCATGGAACAAGGAGTGTCATAACTGCTTCATACATGACTGCCCTACCAAAGCGGAGAGCGAAGCACACCCAGGTAGGCCATCTACAAGCCGAAGCGTGAGTTGAAGTTCGGCGAATAGTCATCAGACATATGATATTTCTTCATGGTTCTACATACGAGCCACTTTCACTGCCTTTTGCATTGATCCTCAGCCGTACATTACAAGAACTTCCGATACGTGGAACACGTTGCCACAATACTGCTTCCTCGAGGGCTACAGCATATTCATCTTCAAATTTAATGTCAAAGGCAAAGTTAGAGACAAGGTCGGTTTTTAATGTAGAAAAATTCCAGTTACCCCTAAAAAGGAGCACTCTGGATTAGGACATTTTTTTTAAATGACTCAGTCTATGAAGATATTTCCTTCGCTGATCGACGAAGATACTACACTTCGATCTTGACCCAAAAGGCCAAGGAACCATCCTCATAATTCATCAAATTTTATTTAATGCATTCATTATTTTCAATCCTCTCATGATATTCCTCATCATTCAACTGAGAATCTATCTATCTTATAAACTCTTATCCTCGAATGGTGTCATGAACAAACGAACCACATTTTCAAAAACGAAACTTGTCTTCTTTTTATGCTTGCGATAATAAAAACGAAAAATTGTTTAGACTATTTTTTTTAACAAAAGCGACGACATTGTTGCACGACTTTTTTCTGCTGATCTTCATCATTTCGTATTTTGTTGAAAAAGGCGACAGGAGTGGCCTAAAATTTTATTTCAATAATGGGAAAAAAAGGAAAAATAGTATATATATTAGATATATGTTTATATATCATTCTCTCTATCTCACTATATATATACATATATACATATATACATAAATATATATTTATATATATATTTATATATCATTCTCTCTCTCTCACTATATATATATCACTCTCTCTCACTATATATACATATATATATATATATATATATATATATATATATATATATATATATATATATATATATATCATTCTCTGTCTGTCTCTCTCTCTCTCTCTATATATATATATATATATATATCACTCTATATATATATAAATATATATATGTATCACTCTCTCTCTCTATATATATATATATATATATGTAACTCTCTCTATATATATATATAAATATATATATATCACTCTCTCTCTCTCTCTCTATATATATATATATATATAAATATATATATCACTCTCTCTCTCTCTCTCTATATATATATATATATATTATCACTCTATATATATATATATTATCACTCTCTCTATCGCTCTCTATATATATCTATCTATATATATATATACATATATATATATATATATATATATATATATATATATATATATATATATATATTAGTATTTTATGTATCCACATAACATTTTATAAGGATATATAATTTTTTATGTATCAATTTTCAGTATTTACATCAACCGTGCTCGATACGTAAGTTGAGCTAAGTAGTAAGCTATGAAAATATATTTATGGCAATTAAGCTACACAGAGGCTCCCGCGTTTCATCCACGGGGGAATATTCAGGCTCATTTATGATAGCCACAGCACTTAAAAGCTTAAACATTATTAACTCTAAAAATGAGCTTATCTCTAACTGCAGGCACAAACGAAAATTTAAATACATCAACTTCATTACCCCCTCTGACACCCCTACTCCCAACTAACAACGCCCCCTTTTTTCTAGTTTTAGATTTAAAAAAATTTAAAAACTCTAAATTTATTAATTAGTAAATCTTTATTCCTTAACTCCTCCAACCTAACAAATAACCATCCCATAAACATAACATATCCTCTCAAGTACTCCTAATAACTATATTAACCCATTGCGCTTGTCGTTTTTAGAAAACTAACACTATTTCTCCTTACTCACTACCGACCTTTATCCGCCCTAACTTAAATGCCATTATTCCTACTCTACACTATAATCCCTTCTTTCCTTTCATTTTCTTCTTTTATATTTGCTAACCCTCGTTTATATTTCTTCCACTGTTTCTATTCCTATCATACTCTTTATTTGATCCCCCTTATATCCACTTCATCGACCCTGTATATGCATCTTCCCACTGACTATACCTTTTTCTTAGACTTTCAGTTATCTCTCCTTTAAACACGCTCCTAAGTCACTCCCTTAATTGATCCTTTTGGTTCCCCCTATTAAGCTATACATTACCTTAACGCACTTGTGATACACGTACATCTTACATGATTAAAAAAAACCATACCCTAGAATACTCATAACTGATATCAATTGTTACAAGTGATAATAAGTTGTCTTTACCTAAATTGATCCCCAACCCTAAACTTTAAATTTGTTTAAGTGAGACAGAATAAATGTCTAACTTTACATTGAGCTTTTTTAGTTGTTTAGTTTTTTATCTGATTTTTTATTTTTTATTTAATTTTCAAACTTTACTTTTGGGCTGGTTTATTTAATCATTCCCTTATTTAATCATTCTCTTAACCAACTGGGAATACCTTTTAAATTCTGTAGCATTTTTTAAAACTTTTAAATATATACACTATATCTCTGCCCGGCTTAGCACTTTTTCATAATTTAATTTACTGAGGCCCATTCTGTAGAAAACCCTCACCTCTTCCACCGGACACGACTTTTTACTTCAATTTCTAAATTATCATTGCCTTTCTCCCAAAATCCGTCTTTAAATTACGACCCCATTTTTTTTATTCCTTTCCAAATAATAATTTTACTCTCAATTGATCTTAATCGACCCATTCCCTATTGACAGGACGTAGCATATGCTAAAAATAATTATATCACCAGAACTCCCTCCCACAACCACCTCACCCCATTTTCCATCAGCTGTCATGCTCTGTTCATTTAACCCTCCCACCATTAGCTCTAACTTAATCTTTCTTTCCCACCTCCTAATTTGACCTTGATTTTAACTTAGGGCTTCTTTCAGAACCACTTCAATCCTCCATCGCTACGTTTGACTTGGAATTCTCTTCGGCCTGTAAGCTTTCTCTAAATGACCAAATATCTTCATTTTAATTCCGTTTAAGTACGCTCTATCTACTAATTTGAACTCAATTTTCACCATTGGATTTACTTATTTTTTGAACGCTTACGCATGATGCCTCTACGAAACTTTTTCTTCTCCATTGAAACCCTCTTCCATTGGACACCTTATCGGCGGACAATTTACCATCCGGACAAACCCAATATCTTTTTACTCGAACTTTTTTTTCTCACCCATCTTTTTCTGAATATCTTTTCATATTTTTTCAAATGTTGAACTTTGGCTTTTCTTTTGCCAACTTATCTATCTGTATAATTCCTCTGATGATAAGATCTCGATCTTTAAAAAGCCTTGGCTTAAGGAAAGAACAATAAACATAATTTTATTACAGAATATACCGTGTTTTGAACATTTGAAGTTTGAAATAAATTTGGACATTCGTGCATGTTTATCACTCTTCGTCCATTTAACTTTATAATTGCTCTATCTCGTATATTGAGCTTTTACCATTTCACTTTAGGTCCTTTCTACTAAAAGTTTTACTTTTAGTTTCTTACTTATATATATATATATATATATATATATATATATATATATATATATATATATATATATATATATGGGGGGATTAATTGTTATGTAATAGCTAGATGGTATATTTTGTAAGTGAAGTGGTTCATGTGTTGTGTTTATGTATTTAGTTAATTAGGTTGCCTTTAACTAATAAGGTTTATGAATCTATTAAAAGTTTGTGTAAGGCGGGTGAGTTAGGTCTTAAACATCTTAAATTTCTTTAAATTATGTGGGCTTCTATATTTATGCTTCTAGATGTTTTATTAGGGCCATTCATGTATTTAGCATGTTAAAAAGGTTAAAAAGAGATGGGTTAGCTACTGATTAATGTCTTACATGTGGTGGATGGGGTTAGGTTGTGTTGGGTTTGGTAGCGGTTATGTAGTTGTGGTTGTAGTATCTGCAATATATCCGGGAGGTGTTATATTGTACATTAAAAAGAAAGTATAACATTGGAAGAGTCATGAGGGGGTGGCTATTTTATCTTTTTGTATTTATTTATTTTTTTTAATTAAATGTTATGGGGTTCATTAGTTTTTATGAGGCAGCAGGGGTGGGGGATTGGGTTATGGTGTTGGTTTAGTGACTATAATGGATCCTACGGATGGAAAGCAAGAATAACTTGTTTTGATAGTGTTTCTGTTAAAGAGTTTATGGAGCGTATTTGATGGTGGGAAGTGCTTGTCTATAATTTGAGAAACTGCTTGGGAATAAGGGGGTGTAAACCAGATAATGTTTCTTTGTCTTTTGCGTCTGTCTTGTCTTAGAGATTTAGTTTGTATGTAAGATATGTTTTGCTAAAACTGCTTTCGAGGAGGGGGCTTTATTATAATGTGAAGCGGCTTACTGGAAAATTTCGGGGCTGGATGAAACGCGGGAGATTCTCTTACTAACGTTTGGTACAAGGCTCTTCAATACAATAGGAGTTGGCAAGATTTTGTGTTGACATACCTGAGTTGTTCAGTGGGGTTATTGTATGGTCTAGTGGAATTATTAGCTAGGTCTAAGGTTGTGTCTAAGAAAACAATTACCTGCATTCCTTAACGAACTCGGTTTTAATAACACCATTGACACCTTTCTTAAAGTAAATATTATAGAGTTCACTTCACGCCTATTCCTTTAGTAAGCATTTTGAAATGTTCAAATTTCTTTTCGCACTTATTTGCTAAATGTCTATATGACGCCTCTCAGAAAGTTCACAGTTGATCATTAAAAGATTTATTTCGCCGGCCTTACCTTGTCGTTGTCTGGTCACCGCTTATATATCCTCTAAAATAATTAATGTATTATTGTATTTTTTTGTGTGTTGGCGCAAGCGAAAAATATATATGAAAACCTCACAATGAGGTTGTCAAAATCTTGGATGCAATACATAAATAGAAAACATTTAGAAGTTTGTTAAATTAAAAAAGAAAGTATATCGACATTTAAATGTAACCTCACCCCAAAAATGAGTTTCTACTTTTTAGGCGATTATGTGCGAACACTGTAAAAAAACAATTATTTTAGAATTTAGAGTGGGAAGTTAAATGCGCATATAAATTTAACGTAAAATGATTCCTCATTCTGTGCCATTCTAACTTTTTAGGGCGATTAATTAATTTTTTACCACTAACCCTAAGTCAGACTGGCAAAGTCATAAAACCACACGTAATCGGTTGTATTTTCTGTATTACCACCCAAGCTTAGGGTTAGTAGTAGGAAAGAAGCGTGTTTTATATGACTTTAACAATGACACATTTTATTCTAAGGTTTTTCAGGTTGTTTACATGTAATCGCTTAAAAGATAGAAAATTGCATATTTTTCTTTTCGGGTGAATTAGCATAGCTCTAATAATACCTTATTTTCTTTCACTACAAAAAAATGCAAATGTTCGAAAAAAACAAGCACATAAGAATGAATTTTTACAAAGTATCGAAAATGTTTTAAAATGAAATAAAAACATTTTTGTCAAAAAGAAATATTCATAAACATTTATCGATAAATATTTTTTTTAAATTGATATAGAACGATTTATTTTATTGAAAATTAATTCATTTTTTCGTTGTCTGAATTGTTTTGGTGAGTTGTTGTCCGGTGAGCTTCTGTCCCGTTATCGCTAAAGGGTATATATATATATATATATATATATATATATATATATATATATATATATATATATATATATATATATATATATATATATATATATATATTCATATATATATATATTCATATATATATATATTCATATATATATATATATATATATATATATATATATATATATACGTATCGTATTAATTGTTCGATATAGTACTGAAAAGAATGATGCAATAATATCTCTTTGAATTTAAAGTGTGTGTTTATTATTGTTTATTCAATTGATATTTTCGTATTTTCTGGTTGTTAAATGTATGAAAACGCCGCATCATTAAAACACGGTGTTCCGTTGATATGTCCCGTTTATAACTAGTAGTGTTTAAAAACAAAGATTGGTTATAACGTAATTAAGTATAATTAAAATGATGGATTCTATCTGTTATTACCACTTGACGGGTATAAGTCCAGTGACTAAGTGGGGGTTGTTAACTTCTATTTTATTGATGGTATATTAATAATGTTAATATTTAGTGTATTTCGGAAAATTTATTAAATTCTTTATTTTTTTATTTCATCATATTCCACTCATTCGTTCATAATCCATAATCGAACAGATAAATAAATAATTTTTTCGAGGGAATAACATGAAGGCCTTTCAAACACGAACTAACATCGAACACACGTAAATCTTAATTAATCACCGTCCCACGCGGATTTTTTTTCGGGGACCCCCTCAGAGATACACCGTTTTCTGTCATTGTTGACGCCATTCCCCATCGGGCCGTGACTACAATCATTTCAGCATGCCAAAGATTCCATTGGACACAGAGATTTACTAAATATGTCTAAATCTAGCCTTTTGGATGAAACCGCGGTACATTTCTGAAATATGTAACATTCAGTATTTAAATAAATTATATTAGCTCTCTTATATGATCGAGCAGTTTATTTGACTTCTTTTCATATACAACCTGACACACTATATATATATATATATATATATATATATATATATATATATATATATATATATATATATATATATATATATACTAGCCTATCTGTGATCTCTTGTGTCACAACCACTATCACTATTTGTTCAGGTTTAATCTCATTCATAGTAAACAGAACAACAAATAACTCCATTAATTTCTCTGGGATTTTTTAAAAATTTCTTACAGTTAAGTGCATCAAGATGAACCGCATCTTCCCTCTTTCAAACCATGTCTAATCACTTTGTCGCCTAATTTCCAGGAGGCAGGATCTTTTCCGCTTTTATACCACGTACTTTCTCCCATCGCGTCATATCCTGCCACGTGGTCCTAATTTTACGCTTTTAACTTCTAAATGGAATTTTCCACTCTCTGCCTTACGTGAAAATATTTCTGTTAACGTTATTTTAACCTAACTGCTCTAAATATTGCTTGGGATCAGCAGGCATAGTCTCCCGAATTCCATGGCCTTGTGCCTAATATTTGTTTGCAAATCACTATATTAAATGCATAGAATGTATATTTGTGAGAGGACTACCAATCTTGACCGGTGAAATTCCATGTGGCGCCTACCAATAATAAGAAAATTAGTCCCAGTAGTTATTTATAGAGTTACATTATATGACACTCCATGAATTTATAAGTCAACCAACGAGGCATTAAAAGCTGTCATTCGACACATTATTAAAGTAAATTGTCGATACGCTTGTTCACAGAGACCTGTTAAGATGATGGTGTAGTTTTCAGTAACAAAACCGTATTGTAAAAATTAATATGAAGATAGCATGGCTCTTGGTAGAGCGCATAGTTCCGCCAAAGTCGATCACTTTTAATGTGGTCAACGTCTACTTAAATTCATTTATAGTCGTGTAAAGATAATTGAAGTTTTATCGATTCCTGACGTCCTACAAAACAATGCGGATGAAATCATATTATCTCTATACGATATTTACATTAAGTCAAAGTACAAAATAGTTAACACTCAAGAGTTCATAAATAAAAACCAACACCTAATTTATATTAAACACATTAGAATGAAATTCTCTACATAACTAGCCAGAGTTTTAACGTTTATAACACATTTTATTTCATATTTCCACTTCAATAAAATCTGTTTTCTTGATACTCGACATGTAGTGGATGCCAAGACGTGTAGGCATGTTGTGGACGCCATTATAAGTCGAGTGTCCGGGGGACAGATTTTATAGAAGACAAAGTACAACATATAAACGTTCACTTAAAACTCGCCTGTTCACTTCAACCTTTTACTTTTACCCCACTCTTGTTGTATCTCGCTTTTTAAACAGATATGTGACACCTACAAACATCCAACCAATAACATGCGCTTTTGACCTCTTGCAAATGGCCATTCGACAAGCAACGCATGGCGAACGCTTTTAATCCGGGGGGGGGGGGGTGTAAATACTTATCGTCACGCAACCTTTAGAGAATACGTGGAATATGATATTAATTACATTTGTGCGCGTCAATCGGCTTAGAAAACGGATTGAATGTTTTCAAAATGTCAAAGCAACGCCATTAACGCGAGGTTTTCTTATGTTAAGAAACGGGTGTGATCATTTTCTATTAAAGAAGGGTTAAATAGAAAATTTCGACCAGTGTTAATCCAAAACACATGAGCGCCGACGATTACGCGGTGATCTCATTTTGATCAACAATCTCCTCAATGGCCAGAATACTCCATGCATGGGCGAATGGTGGTAGGGGTGAGCAGTTTTCTAGCCTGCAGACTAGACAATATCTACGATGTACTTATTTCAATTCATGTTGCTTGTGAATATTAGACCGAGGAGTTTACACGTTGGAAGAGTGTTTGGCAAAGTTTCTTATAATTGTTAAAGGAAAGGAGGCATGTCTTCATAGAATCTTATGTGAGTATCCATTTTCAGCCCTATTATCCTATAGACTAGAGGTCATTTTCTAAGGATTCAGCCATTCCTTTGTGTGCATTCGATTTGCCTGCGTGTCGGAAACAGAGCGTGATGTCATCA
>OY744527.1:36333909-36441409 GCA_963556195.1 Sepiola atlantica | reverse complement strand
ATATATATATATATATATATATATATATATATATATATATATATAATTAATATAAATATATTCAAATTCTATTTCTGAATTTTTTAGATGAGGATTGATAATTTGTGTAATTTTGTTTTTTCGGCCTACATTTCTCATCTTGAGTGTGATCATCACAACGTTTCGGCCGCTGTAACCTCCGGCCTTCTTCAGCTGTATCTCTTCGAACTCGAGAATATTTCTGTCGAACTCTGGAATCTGGATGGAATTTCGAAAAGAACCCTTTATTTAATCCACGGGGGTAGCAAGGACCCTTGGCGCAGTGGATATTATACTAAGTTAAATTCACTTCTTCGTGATAGTCATCTGAAGGCTAAAAGTTCAACCCTAAGTGTAGGCGATACGAAGAATTGCGAACTACTGAAGACTTCTCCCAGTCATGGCTGATAGAACAAGAGCATACTAACCCCGTGGAGTAAATAAAAGGGTTCTATTCGAAATTCCGTCCAGATTCCCGAGTCTGACAAATACTCCCGAGTTTGGAGATAGACCCGAAGAAGGTCGGATAACCAAAATTATACAAATATATATATATATATATATATATATATACATATATATAATCCATGTAAAACATCTACAGGGTAGTAATCCAAAGAATTTCAACCGGGTTTATAAAAAGTGCTCAATATCAAATAGAGCTTTTATATATAATTATTTTTATTTACACAGTGCATGCCTGTGTAAATAAAAATAATCATATATATTTATGGATATATATATATATATATATATATATATATATATATATATATATATATATATATATATATATATGTAATTTATTTAGATACTGTATATTACATATTTCAGCAATGTACCGCGGTTTCATCCAAAATGGCAGATTTATACATCTTTAGTAAATCTTCGTGCCCAGTGGAATCATCGGCAAGCTGAAATGATTGTAAACACGCTTGACAGGGAATGGCGTCAACAATGATAGAAAAAACGGTTCATCTCTAAGGGCATCCCCGAAAAAAATCCGGTGTGGGATAGTGATTAACTAGGGCTCAAGGGGGGCCTTCATTTTTTTAGGAGGTTTTATTTATTATTTATTTATCTGTTAGCAAGTTTTATTTATTTATTTAATTATCTGTTCTTTTGTAATGTTATTATTATACCTGAAAAAATACGAAAGGGGTGGCTGCATTGCTTACCGTTTGGGCCAGTGAAACTAGTGTGCTTTTTTGTTGTCGTTTTTTGGGAATAAAGTTATGTATCGGATTAATTGTTCGATATAGAGCTGAAAGAGATGATTCAAATATGTGTTTATCGACTTAACGTGTTTGTTTATTTTTTGTTTATTGAATCGGTGTTTCGTATTTTCTGTTCTTTTTGTAATGTTATTGTTATATCTGGTCTGAAAAAATACGAAAGGAGCGGCTATATAGTTTGCCATTTGGTTTGTAGAACTAAGGTGCCCTTTTGTTGTTGTTTTTGGGAATAAAATTATGTATCGGGTTAATTGTTCTATATAGTGTTGGGAAGCATGATGCCATAATGTTTTTATGGACTTAACGTGTTTGTTTATTGAGATGGTGTTTACGTATTTTCTTAATGGGAAGCGGTGTTTCGTTGATATGTCCCGTTTATAACCAGTAGTGTTGAAAAACAAAAACAAAAAAAACGAAAAAAACAAAAAAGAACAAAAAATAGTTATAAACGGAATGATGGGTACTATCTGTTATTTCCGTTTGAGATGTATAAGTTTAGTCTCTTTATTAACGGTGTGTTAATAATATTAATATTATATTTGTGTTTATATTTAGTGTAAATTCATTAAATTCCTTATCTTGTTATTTCATTCGTCCATGTGCACCGGCAAAAAAACTATACACATCTGCACATGCATGCATGTACACACATCTTCGCTCACATGTACGGGGGGTTATTAATTTAATGTTTTTTATTTTTTGTGTTTTAAATTTAATGTTTTATTTATTTTATTTTAATTAATATTACTTTATTTTATTTTATTTTATTTTATTTTTTTATTTTATTTTATTTTATTATTTTATTTTATATTTTATAGTTATTAATAATCTGCTCCTATACATACACACGCACACTCGCACACATGCTTGTACACACATCTGGACGTATGCGTACGCTTGTACATTCATCTTCATTAATACAGGGGTGGGCGGGTGATTTGAGAATCTATTATATGGATTGTATGAAGCGGGGGTGGGTGGGGGGTTTAGGGGTTTAGAAAACTTTGTGGTGTATCTGTAATCCCGTGATAGGAGGGCCACGTGGAGATGGGGTATCTGCTGGTTAATGTATTATTACCGCTGTGGATGGGGTTAGTTCTGATGTGATTATATGTGGTGAAAGGGTGGGGTGTTTATTGATGAATGTTTTATCTGGGTTACGACAAGGTTGTATCAGGGTAGGCAAGGTTTATGTAGTCGCCCGTGGTGTGCTTAACATATATCTTGGGGGGGGGGTACTTTGTACGTAAATAGAAGAATAGGAATTTTGTTATGGGTTTAGGGAGGTCTTGGGGGGATTAGTTATTTTATATGTTTTTAAGAAATACTTTACTATCTTTTTAGAGGGGTATTTAATTTAAAGGGATAATTGGTGGGGTATATTGTTATCAGACTATTGGGCTAGCAGGAATTTTTTTTAGTGAGGGCATTTTCTGAAGACCTCGGTTTGTATGTTCATGCAGTTTATGGAAGGGTTTTTGATAGCAGTTATACTTATTTTTGTTATAATCAGCGCCCGAATGCATTTATCTGCTTTCAACAAAAGAAAATTGATGTTGACCGGAAGTGTAGCTTCACAGAAAATGTATTGACTTGGTTTGTTACGAAATAATATTTTGTTTTTACATTTGAAAATATGTTTGTGTACATTTGACCGGTAGTTTTTTATGTTTCGTGGCCTTTAAAAATAAAGGGATAGTCTTTGTTTTTAAATTGAAATTTTGGAACATTAGCTTATTTAAGACATATATCATAAGTAATGGACGTCGGGTCCGCTCCTGTATGTTAAACAACATGAACGATGAACTAAATGTAAGTAGTAATACTTACTTTTTCATAATATGTTTAGAATAAACTAAATGTAAGTAGTAATACTTACTTTTTCATGATGTGTTTAGAATAAACAAACTGTAAGTAGTAATACTTACTTTTTCATAATGTGTTTCGAATGTACTAAATGTAAGTAGTAATACTTACTTTTTTATGATGTGTTTCGAATGAACTAAATGTAAGTAGTAATACTTACTTTTTTATAATGTGTTTCGAATGAACTAAATATAAGTAGTAATACTTACTTTTTTATAATGTGTTTTGAATGAACTAAATGTAAGTAGTAATACTTACTTTTTCATAATGTGTTTCGAATGAACTAAATTTAAGTAGTAATACTTACTTTTTTATGATGTGTTTCGAATAAACTAAATGTAAGTAGTAATACTTACTTTTTTATGATGTGTTTCGAATGAACTAAATGTAAGTAGTAATACTTACTTTTTTATGATGTGTTTAGAATAAACTAAATGTAAGTAGTAATACTTACTTTTTCATGATGTGTTTAGAATAAACAAACTGTAAGTAGTAATACTTACTTTTTCATAATGTGTTTCGAATGTACTAAATGTAAGTAGTAATACTTACTTTTTTATGATGTGTTTCGAATGAACTAAATGTAAGTAGTAATACTTACTTTTTTATAATGTGTTTCGAATGAACTAAATGTAAGTAGTAATACCTACTTTTTTATAATGTGTTTTGAATGAACTAAATGTAAGTAGTAATACTTACTTTTTCATAATGTGTTTCGAATGAACTAAATGTAAGTAGTAATACTTACTTTTTTATGATGTGTTTCGAATAAACTAAATGTAAGTAGTAATACTTACTTTTTTATGATGTGTTTCGAATGAACTAAATGTAAGTAGTAATACTTACTTTTTCATGATGTGTTTAGAATAAACTAAATGTAAGTAGTAATACTTACTTTTTTATAATGTGTTTCGAATGAACAAAATGTAAGTAGTAATACTTACTTTTTTAAAATGTGTTTTGAATGAACTAAATGTAAGTAGTAATACTTACTTTTTAATAATGTGTTTAGAATAAACTAAATGTAAGTAGTAATACTTACTTTTTCATGATGTGTTTAGAATAAACTAAATGTAAGTAGTAATACTTACTTTTTCATAATGTGTTTAGAATAAACTAAATGTAAGTAGTAATACTTACCTTTTCATGATATGTTTAGAATAAACTAAATGTAAGTAGTAATACTTACTTTTTATGATGTGTTTCGAATGAACTAAATGTAAGTAGTAATACTTACTTTTTTATAATGTGTTTCGAATGAACTAAATGTAAGTAGTAATACTTACTTTTTTATAATGTGTTTCGAATGAACTAAATGTAAGTAGTAATACTTACTTTTTTATGATGTGTTTCGAATGAACTAAATGTAAGTAGTAATACCTACTTTTTATGATGTGTTTCGAATGAACTAAATGTAAGTAGTAATACTTACTTTTTTATAATGTGTTTCGAATGAACTAAATGTAAGTAGTAATATTTACTTTTTTATGATGTGTTTCGAATGAACTAAACGTAGGTAGTCATACCTACTTTTTTATAATGTTTTTCGAATGAACTAAATGTAAGTAGTAATACTTACTTTTTTATAATGTGTTTCGAATGAACTAAATGTAGGTAGTAATACCTACTTTTTTATAATGTTTTTCGAATTAACTAAATGTAAGTAGTAATACATACTTTTTTATAATGTGTTTCGAATGAACTAAATGTAAGTAGTAATACTTACTTTTTTATAATGTGTTTCGAATGAACTAAATGTAAGTAGTAATACTTACTTTTTTATAATGTGTTTCGAATGAACTAAATGTAAGTAGTAATACCTACTTTTTTATGATGTGTTTCGAATGAACTAAATGTAAGTAGTAATACTTACTTTTTCATAATGTGTTTCGAATGAACTAAATGTAAGTAGTAATACTTACTTTTTCATGATGTGTTTCGAATGAACTAAATGTAAGTAGTAATACTTACTTTTTTATAATGTGTTTCGAATGAACTAAATGTAAGTAGTAATATTTACTTTTTTATGATGTGTTTCGAATGAACTAAACGTAGGTAGTCATACCTACTTTTTTATAATGTTTTTCGAATGAACTAAATGTAAGTAGTAATACTTACTTTTAATAATGTGTTTCGAATGAACTAAATGTAGGTAGTAATACCTACTTTTTTATAATGTTTTTCGAATTAACTAAATGTAAGTAGTAATACATACTTTTTTATAATGTGTTTCGAATGAACTAAATGTAAGTAGTAATACTTACTTTTTTATAATGTGTTTCGAATGAACTAAATGTAAGTAGTAATACTTACTTTTTTATAATGTGTTTCGAATGAACTAAATGTAAGTAGTAATACCTACTTTTTTATGATGTGTTTCGAATGAACTAAATGTAAGTAGTAATACTTACTTTTTTATAATGTGTTTAGAATAAACTTAAAGTAAGTAGTAATGCAACCTCCATAAAAAGAAAAATCCCAGGTGGTCTTTGACTCCAGTACCAAACATGACGGAGCATCCCTGAACAAAGTGCCAATAAGTGGACCCGACCTAAACAACAATCTGGTTGGCGTTTTCACCAGTTTCCTCAAAGAAGTCGTTACCGCGAACACTGAAGGGACGTTATACCGTTTCCCCGCGAAAGACGAATACAGGAACTTTCTGATATTCCTTTGGTCCATCGACAATGACCCCACCAAAATCATTGCTGCAGTAGCGTACATCAAAGTCACCGACAAAGAAGCAAATTGTCAAATCATCCTCATCACGGGGAAACTTAAACTTACCCCACGACCTGAACATTTTGTCCCCAGACCGGAGCTTTGTGCTGCCTTTCTGGCGGGCGAACCGATCTCTTCTGAGACGAACTTGAAGGTTCACTCAACTACCTCGTACATGCTCAATAAGGTAGTCTTAGGGTACATCCAAATCGAAACAAGACGTTTCTACATGTACCTCAGCAATCGTGTGTTGCGTATACGTAGACCATCTCATCCTAAACAGTTGAAATACGTACACACCGATCAAAACCATGCTCAACTTAGCACCCGCTCTATACCTGCATCTCGTCTCCGGAGAATCGCTTGGCTTGACAGTCCTGTATTTCCCTTACCGGGATGCGAGGGCCACCCAGAGACAGTCTGTCCACAAGTGTCTATACTAACCACATCTTCTTCGAACATATTGCTCGGATCCCTACATTTTGAGAAGCTCTCCACTTGGTCGTCAATAACCAAGGCCTCACCCAACTTCATACATATCGCCGACACTTTTCGATATGTTCAAGCCACCGAAGCAGCTCCTCCACCTGGATCTCCCTACAGATTTCCTTCTTTTTCTAAATCTTCTGCCTCACTTGCTAAATTGAGCATCTCTAAGATTACATCTTCACCTCAGGCGACATGTTTTGTTCAGTCAAAAACAAACACCACTTTAACAAACGTCCTACCAGCCAGGTTAGCCTTACTAAAGATGACCGCAACTACGAGCACAGCTAAAGACGACAGAACCCAGAGTATTCTTTAGAAGACTGAACAGTATTGTAAATTCGCTAGTGTAGACAGGCCACCGCCCGAACCACCACCAAAACTAGAGGTTAATCCTGCCAATAACCATCAAGATAAAAAAGAACAAAGACAATCATTCCTTAGAGGAAATGCATCTTCAGCCATCATGGCTATAGCTGTCAAGAAACCATTCGCCTCCGAATTCACTAAAGAACATAATACGGTCAGCCATCACACAGTATCTTCAACAACACCAAAGCGAAAGGGCGTCACCACAACCCCTGGCCCAGCCTATCTTCCCAGCTCACTCCATGCAGCACCTGCTCCAGCCTCCCACTCGTTTCAGCTGCTCATGCTCCTTCCAGCGGCTTCCATCTCTTTTTTGCAGCAACTACTCAGACCCGTTGTTTGTGTCAAGGACTAGTGCAATTTCATGACGTCGAAGACGCCAGGCGAGGAGTGTTCTGTCTAGCCTAGAATAAGTCATTTAGAGTTATCTCCCTTTCCCGGCCCCCAATTCATTAGGGACTTTTTTTTATCCCAGACACCGGCTGGCAAGCAGCTGCCGGTGCTCTGTTTCTGAATGCTCGCTGCGGCTGTGTAACGGAGAAAACCGCATGGTGGAAATTCTCTCTCCCCACAGATTCTGACATTTTGGCCATCTTCGGTAAGAGACATTATCCCTTCTCCTTCCTCAAACAGAATTGAATATCGTGCCCGTTATTTCCTTTGAACATTTCTCTAATTTAAATGAACTTTAATCCCACGTGCGTATCTCCATGTCGATCGCTCGTAATGTGTACCTCTTGCTTCGCAGTATCCTACATCCCCTAAAATACTCCCTATTAACAGTTTTTTAGATTTTAGTAGACTCCTCGTTCCTGTTTCGTCGTCATTTATTGTATTCACATTTCTGAACAATGTTTTTATTTTTTTTCAGTTTTTTTACCTTTGTGATGGATAATAAAACCTGCAGTTAAAATATTCGACGATTCAGAGTCTTGTTTATCGAAAGGAGTTATGCTAGCTGTCTTGAAAGTTAGAGCCGGCCCTAAGGCAGCATATGGAGCCCACAATTCAAAAGTTGTTCTCAGAGACGGTTACTGGTTTTTATAAGTGATGCCCCAACGGACAGACAGGCAGTCAGTTTAAAACTTCCACACGAACTCTTGTCCGTCATTCACAAAGCAACGCTCGGAAACCAACAATTACTACTACATTTCGTGGGTCAACTACGCACATACGCAGCGGATACCCCTGCTGAAAAAAGGCTGTATATTCTATTTCATATTATATTTAAAAATACAAATTCTTTTAGCTTTTACTGAGTATCATAAGTCAAGCTTGTTAGATAAATATTGATTATAATTTGCATGACATGTCTCTCATTCTGTGATAGTGTCTTTTCTTCTAACATGCTATCAGCATTTTCATTCTTATTTTTGTTCATTTCTATAATTTGTAGCTTGTAAATAAAGTAAAACGTCATATTTATTTTTGATAACCAATTACTCTGGGACATTTATTTACAGTATATATACCGTTACGAGGGTGTCTCTTTATTTTCAAGTTCTCTCTCTCTCTCTCTCTCTCTCTCTCTCTCTCTCTCTCTCTCTCTCTCTCTCTCTCTGTATATATATATATATATATATATATATATATATATATATATATAGTCTCGGAAGTTTTTCAGCAATTAAAACTATATGAAAAAAATTTTTTAGTCCTAAATTGTTCGGTGGAAAATCACTTTTCTTGTAAGTTAATTGATTTTTTACAGTCACTATATTAGTTTGTTTCCAAGAATTTACGCTAGACTTAACATCATTTAAGGGATCATCAGTTGGTTACCATGAAAAACTCTCTCGAGAATTTATATATATATATATATATATACAGGAACGGTGGAATAAATATATGATGTATACTTTCAAAGTAGAACCTATCATGAAAGATTGATGCTCGATATACGAGATAGACAAATTATATTAACAAGTAAAGGATGAGAATAAAAATTGTGCGAAATACAATATTTATTACGTCATCAGTTGTTCAAGACAAAGGGTTTTTAATAAAAGAGATTTTATTATTCCTTAAGCCATGGCTGTTCAAAGAATGATACTCTACAACCAGTGGAGCACAATCAAACAAGCCGGTAAGGAGAAACCACCAAAAGTCAGAATGTAAATAGATAGATAAATATAGATAATATAAAATGTAAAAAGAAAAGGTTGAAAATTTAGGCAAAAGATCACTGTTGAAGGCACCATGAGAGTCAGTAGAGAAGTAATAAGATGTCAACTATGTTGATGCGTATGTAAATTTGTAATTACGTAATGTTTAAATTATTCTCTCCCAGAAGTTACTTCTTGAGCCTGATTGCGCAGTGATGCATTTTAAGCATTTGGTGTATGTCTGTGAGATGATTTACATCCGGTCGCTCCATAATACTAATCTCTGAGAGAGAGTTAGAGAGATAGAAAGTATGTTTAGATAAGAATTCTGGTTGCTATGATTGGTTGCTATGGTTAGTCTGTTTTGCAGTTTTCTCAACGCGTTTATCCTTATTTACTTGTCTCCCCACAGAACGCAGAGTTAGACACAAGCTTAAAATGTGGGGAAAATCCAGCTCCCCGAAAAAAGGGGCACTCTGGATTGGAGCAAAATATACAAAATACCTCGGTCTAGAAGAATTTCCTGTTCTCTGACTGAGGAAAGAAAAGCTTAAGTGTAGTATCAGAACTGATGCTTTGCTCCTCGCCGAGGAATCTTTGTCATCCAAGTTTATTTATCTCATTACAAGTAGGTTAGACACAAGTTCAGGTGTGGTTTTGAGAAAACAACGCACTAGGATAAGCGAACTCTGGTCTACAAAAATGGCTGATCAGCTCCGTCGGAATTCCCCTGGAGGGACGCCTCAGGCGATTCATAATAAACTAATCCCTTATCAGAGAGAAAGTAAAGCCTGGGAGGGTAGACCTTCCATGACTGAACAAAAGAATACTTCAGCCCGACAGCAACCAAAGTAAAGCGTCATTCGAAACAGGCCTTAGATATGTTGTAAATGTAAATGCCTATTCGAAGCGATTCATTTGTGGACGATTATTTCGTGGTTGTTTTACAAATATCTTTCTGGAAGTCTGGTGTCTGGCCTTTTTAAATAGTATTAGTGTGTGATGGTAAGAGCTATAATGTATGTCAAATTGAGATGGGAGTAGAAACAAGGAGAGCGTGTTAAGCATCAGAGCATTTAATCATAGAATTGCCATGTCTGTCTAGTTCAGAGACAGAGAAAGAGAGAGAGAAACAGACAGATGGGCAGAGAGAGAGAGAGACCAACAGATGAGCAGAGAGAAAAAGAGAAAGAAGCAGGAAGAAAACATGTCCCCCCATCAACGCTAATACCAACGACAAACCCGACTAGCAGCATAATCCCACCCCTTTCACTGTAGAGGTACCCAGATGCCGGAAAACTTTCTACTTTAATAGCGTTTTACCTCGGGTCGATTGACTTTTGAATTCCCTCCCGCTCCTTGTTTTCCCCGACCGTAGCAACATGCAATAATTTAAATGTAATATTAACAAACATCTTGCTACCCAATTCTCCACTTATGGTACCCTCTATAAATCTAGTCCTGTACATCTCAGTAGCAATGTGCCTTGTTTGGGGTGAATTAAAGTAATTAATTGAATAAATAAATGCATATGGAGACTTAAAAACAGAAAGAGAGAGTATATTGGGAATGAGGGTATCAAATCGTAGGATGTCTTGTGTCTGTTAAGTTTAGGGATTGGAACATTAAGAAAGAAAAAAAGTGAGACAAGAGGAAAGAAAGAGAGGTGAATATAAATAGTTAGCTACGGAGAGAGAGAGGGAGAGACAGAGAGGGAGGGAGCGGAAGAGAGAGGGAGAGATGGGGAGATAGAAAGAGGGAGAGGGAGATAGAGAGGTCGAGAGAGAGAGGGAGAGAGAGAGGGAGAGAGAGAGGGAGAGGTAAATAGGGGGAGATAGAAAGAGGGAGAGAGAGGGAGAGAGAGGGAGGGAGAGAGAGGGAGATAGAAAGAGAGGGGAGAGAGAAAGAGTAAAGGGGGGGGAGAGAGGAAGAGAGAGGAAGATGGAGAGAGAGGGAGAGAGATGAAGATGGAGAGAGAGGGAGAGAGAGGAAGAGAGAGGAAGAGGG
The DNA here is from genome assembly GCA_963556195.1 of Sepiola atlantica. NCBI lineage: Eukaryota > Metazoa > Mollusca > Cephalopoda > Sepiida > Sepiolidae > Sepiola > Sepiola atlantica. Next base: position 36,430,602 of record OY744527.1, on the reverse strand, counting down.
AGAGAGAGAGAGAGGAGGAAAGGGATTATAACAACGAGTAATAAATATTAAGGGTTCAAAAACAGAAAGAGAGAGTATTTATTTACCTCCTCTCCAGGAGGTTAGGCACAAGGCCAGTTTTATCTTACTCCCACAAGTAAGATGTGACCCAAGGTCGGGTCGGGAAAGTGGGGTTTTAAAAGCCAGCGCCCGAGAAAGTGAGCATTCTGGCCATTAAAAATTGCCTGGGCAGCCCCGTCGGCATTCCTCGGTAGTGGCGCCTCAGGCAGTAAGCAATAAACTTACTCCTCCCCAAAGAGGGGAGGCAAAGCCTGGGAGGGTGGACCTCCTATAACTGCACAGGACCGACTTATAGACCGGCATAAATCAAGCCCCGAAGGCCAAGACAATACCAGTTTATGGGGTGTAGTATCCATCGGAACAGATACTACACTTTGATCTTAGCCAAAAGAGAGAGTATGTTTGAAATGAGGGTATCTAATCGTAGGATGTCTTGTGTCTGTTTAGAATCTAAACTTTAGATGGAGAGATAAAGAAAGAGAAAGAGAAAAGAAGAGAGCAAGACGGAAACGGAGTAGTTTGAGTATTCGTATCTAATCACCTAAGATATGTCGTGAACAAAGGACGGTTGTCACTATTCGTAACTTGCTTTGTTGTGGTGCGTCGCATATATTGACAGTTCAGAGATAGATAACAGAGCGAGTAAGTATAGGAATCATAATGTCAAGGCCATTGTGTGAGCAGTTGTGTAGGTTAAATGTTTAGTTGTCTGCAATTGTATTTCATCAAACCGCTGATTGGTTGTAAATTATAAAGCGTCATCGATAAAATACCACTTTAATAAAAAGGTCGCTAAGTCGGAGATTTTTAAGCGCCATTTTCGCTTAAGTATGATACGAAAAAAAATGAGTAGTTGATTGCTTGTATAAAATTTCAAAGTTTAAATGTTAATACCTAACCTAATAGGTCCAACACTGTCTGTCAAGTTCCAACCCCTGTAGAATAGCCGCACAAGTTCATCCCCGTGTTTGGTTTACAAGTACTTCCACGGAATGTGCTCCAATGAACTTGTTTTACAAGTACTTCTACGGAATGTGCTCCAATGAACTTACTGCACTTGTACCCTCCCAACGTAAATACCCACAACCCATCCGACTAGCTGCAAAATCCCACCCCTTTCACTGTAGAGGTCTCTAAATGACGAAAGAGGTTCTACTCTGATAGCTTCTTTCCTCTGAGTGCTTGCCTTTGGAATTCCCTTCTTGCTCCCTATTTCCCCGGCTTTACTATCATGTAAAAAATGTAATTTAATGTGAACAAGCATCTAACTGACCAACTCTTCACCTAGCGTTCCCCGTATAAATGTTGCCGTTATCACAGTAGCTATTTACGCTTCGACCGCAATATTCTTTGTTTGAGACAAACTAAAGTTTCAAAAAGTAAAAATATACGTTGCACAAGTAATAAAGTCGGCCTCTTTTTTCTCAAAACAAGGAAATGACAATAGTGTTCGGACTTTTTAAAATGATGATTGATCATTTATATGATTGGGCTCGTTCGGACTACTGTTCTCATCTTTGTAGTGACTTAATGGGAATATTTCTTAATTTGAAAGACTATGATTTCTCGAGTACTTGTCTTACTTTCCACCTTAGTGCATCTCCTTTTGCCTTTGGGTTTATGCATGGCCACTTCTGCAATTTGAGCTATCATGTCAAGGTATGGAATCCGCTTGATGGTTGTGGCGAAGTTGATACCTACCTAGACAGCTGGCGTTTACTTTTGCTGGCGAAATTCCGTATAGATTTCGAGGGTCTTTAAAGTTTAGGATTTCAAATTTTTAATTCAGGCATAATCTACACGGGTCGTCTAAATTTCTACATGTACTGGCCTGTCGTATTATTTTCCATTCAATATTGGTGAGCGTCCATTTTCTTTGAGCTCCCAATAGTGGTTTGTAGTGGTTTGCTAGTGCTGTTTTAATTCGACGTTCTCTGTTTTTAAATGTGCTTTTGTGTTCATAATATCTAGTTTTAAAATCTAGGGAGGTCATATCCACGTAGTACTTCTTCTTATTCGGTCTTTCCTTGGACACTATTGTGGCCACAATATTTGCCAAGGAAATCGTCAGTATAGAGAAGAATTATTCACATCGGTCGCCGGACGTGAACCTCGGAACACGAGTTATATTTCAAACTAAAATTATAAAGTTTTGCTGCCACGGCCGTTGTCAACAACTCGGTAAATCAGCGAGAGATAAATTCTATTTAAAGGCAGCTGTCGTAGAAAGTTCAATTTTAAAAGAAACATTGCATTTAAGCCACGATTACGGCTGTTTTAATACTACTCGTTACAGAGCCTAGCCTAGTTTGCGGCGACAAATAATTAATTATAAATATTTTTTTTTTATATACATACGTATACGTTTCATTCTTACGGGAATCGTCAGTGTAGAGAAGAATTATGCACACCGGTTACCGAACTCGAACTCAAATTCTAACGTTTTGTCCCCCACGGCCGTTGTCAAGAATTCGGTAAATCGGGGATTTTAGGCGATTACATGTGGTTTTATTACCTCGCCACTCGGACTTGGGGTTGTGGTAAAAAGATTTGGTTGAATGCCCTAAAAAGTTAGAATAGTCTAAAAATTAGGGATCTTTTACGTTAAATTTATATATGAAACAGATTGGACACTTTAAATTCTAAAAAACTGTTGTTGTTTTTTTATTTCTTCCTTCTTTCCGTTTGTCAGGGTATTCACACGTAAAAAAGCAGAATCTCATTTTTTGCAGGGGGCGGGATTAGCGAAGAATGTTTACCTGTAAATTTACCTATATATATTTTTTTAAATTTAAATTTTGTTTTATACGTAATTTATTTCTTTTTTTAATCAATTGAATTGTTTAGTTGTTTATCTTTCACGTGAAAATTAAATAAGTAACTTCTTTAAAATTAGTTAATTAAATATCTTATTTTTAAGGCATAAATAAAAATATTAAAAGTTTGGGTATTATTTATAGATTAACAGCCTTATCCCCCCCCCCCAAAAAAAAATTAAGATTCTTCATACGCGACTACGTGAGAAGACCCCGAAAAACCTAGCGGAAAGAAAAGAAAATTACAAAAAAAAAATTGATTTCAGAATTTAAGTGGGTTAGAGGATTAATTTAGAATGTCAATTCAACATAAAACGATCCGCCATTTCCGAGCCATTCAAGCGTTTCAGGGCAGTTAACTATTTTCTTTTCATTTTGCTATGAGAGATAAATTATTATTTTCTAGGGGGTACCTTTTAGGCGATCACGTATGGTTTTAAAACCTTGCAAGTTAGGTAAAACACAAGAATTAGTTCACTGCCCTAATAAGTTAGAATGGCCCGGAAATAGAGGATCATTTTATGTTAAATGATATACGAAGCTGATCCCAATTCTCAATTTTAAAATAATTGCTGCTTTTTGTTTGTTTTATCTTTCTTTCCTAAAACATGCAAAACTATTTAAGTTCCCTTCCTCTTTTGATTAATTGTTGCGGGTAGGGTGGGTAGGTTTTGCTTGTTAACTTATAAAGGTGGAGCAACAATAAAGAAGAGATACAACTAATATATGAGAGAGAGAGAGAGAGTGTGTGTGTGTGTGAGAGAGAGAGAGAGGGGGAGAGGGAGGGAGGGGAGTGGAAGAAGGAAGAAAGTGTCAGTTGGAGCTTAGAGGCTATAGGAATATCTCTCTTAATTCATTCTTTGGTTGATTTTTTTATACTTTTCGAAGACTATTTCAATCAATAGTTTGAATCGCTGGAGTACACTTTTATGCGTGGGTGATCATTGTACGTTAAATAGATATGTGAAAAAGAAATATTTAATAGTTATGGTTTTAAAGTTAAATCCTTCAATTATATTCTCCTCGGTCAACGACAAGCACAAAAAGTGTGACCTGTTTGTGTTCTGTTGTGATATTGCATATCATCTGTTCTATGCTATATTCGGGAATGAGAAATCATTTTAGACTGAAGCAGTTATCAAAGGTCGTTTTTAACAGTCAAAAAGGGACCCAAAATAAAACCTCATACAGTTTGTGGAAAATCATAATTCTTTGTTGGATAATAAGAAACGTTTCGCGTATTTCCTAACTACTTGTAAGAAGATAATGAAAATAAGAGAGTGTTCGTTCTGTATATCAAGGTTTGAATATGGTTCATATTTGATTAAATAAATTATTTGTTAAAAGTAACATTTTTCTTAAAAGAGAATTATTGTAGTTTAAGAAATTATTTTTAATAATGTTAATGAATAGAAGAATTGGTGACGCCATGTTGGTTTACTGTTCGTCAATTATATTCGAATATTTCAGGAATAGGTTTATAGTCAACTAATCAACGAGCCGTGAAATTAAGAACCAAAACTCAGGGGAGCGATCAGTATTTACTTAAGGGAGTTGTAATGCTTGATAGATAATAATATTGATTTCATAAATGAAACAATCACGGTCGGGGCTGGATAATGTATCCAATGGAGATGGTCCGGTGTTTGATGGGGGAGTGTTAAGTTTTTTGTGTGTGAAAGAAAATGACTCCTTCATCCTCTAAGTATGTATTTTTAGGAGAGTAAGGTAGGGCGGTTTTCATGTAGGATATTATGTAATCGGGGGAAACTGATTGATCAGTTCCGGAAATACGCATCAAGTGTTGGCTTGAAGCGTAACTATACATGAATTTTATACAGCATCTGTGTTTATAGTCCTATACTGATTGAGTTTACAGGGGGAAATCGTCTATACTTTCTATAATAGATATATATATATATATATATATATATATATATATAGAGAGAGAGAGAGAGAGAGAGAAATAGAGAGAGAGATTTGGCGTTTTTAGATTTAAATCCCTCTTAAATGTCATGCGATTTATCGTCGGCCGAGAGGAAAGACACCCGACTGCGAATTAGTGGCGATCTGTAAAAACCGGGTTCGTGTCCTCCGACCGACGTGAATTAACATCCCTACACTGAAGATTGCGTAAGCATGAAACATCGATGTTTGTAGGTAAAAATAATTAATATTCACTTTAAAAATATAAGTATAGCCCCCTTTACTCGGATTGGTGCACTGAGAGAATTTATAAATGAGCAGTAATACTATGACTTAAAAGCGAGATTCCAACCCCATTTGTTGTTGTTAGATCACTTTCCATTGCTCGCTATACGCGCTCCCCGATTTGATGTTAATAAAATTTAAATCCCTCCTAGTTGACATGCGAATTCTCGCCGGCCAAGGTTTGTGCAATTAACATCATTACACTAAAGATTGCGTAAGCATGTAACATCAATGTCTCTAAGTAAAAATAGTTAATATTCACTTAAAATGTATATATATATATATATATATATATATATATATATATATATATATATATATATATATATATATATACGTATTGTTTTGGCTCTAATGATATTTCATTGCACATTATCTGTTGTGACATTTTATTTCAATTTACTTTTGGTTGGTCACTGTAACCTGGTTATCTATCTATCTATCTATCTATATATATATATATATATATATATATATATATATATATATATATATATATATATATATATATGTGTGTGTGTGTGTGTGTATACAAGTATATAGATACAAGTGGTTTTCTGAGAAAATAGTATTTACTGTGAAATCTGATAAGGAATCGAAATTATTATCGGTTGTTTGTTTCCTTCAACAATTTACATATATATATATATATATATATATATATATATATATATATATATATATATATTTATATATATGTATATATATATATGTATATATATGTATATATATGTATATATATATATATATGTATATATGTATGTATATATATATGTATATATATATGTATATATATATATATGTATATATGTATATATATGCATATATATATATGTATATATATATATATATATATATATATATATATATATATATATATATATATATATATACATATATTGTTGAATATAAGAGACAGCTTATGTCTGGATATCCTTTGGTAGATCCTTTCAATATTCCGAATCAGAATCTTAGTTTCGGAGGGGTATTCGCCGATGAATTTGCCATAGTTTTGATTTCTGTGCCCAGTGCTTTCAGACCCATCCGGGTCCATCGTCACGGGGATGAAGATAATCAGGTGAAGACCATGTGTTAGTATTATGGATTGTTTGGGCGGAAATTATGTAATAAGTACGAAACTATAGTTAGAATTATAGACCTTTTAGTATATTATTACTGGTATTAAAGTTAATTCTGTTAATTAGGGGTGTTTTGGTTTTTATATATAGGCCTTCTAATATATGGAGTTTTTGTTTGTTAGTAATATATTCTAAGATGTTGGTATTTTCTACTAGGAGTTGTCTGAATTCCGATCAGTGGCAGGAGTTGTCGTTAGTTAAGTGTTGGGCTATGGCGCTAGTATTAGACAAATGCATCGTCAATCTTCTCGACAAAGTCGTGGTAGATTCTGATTCGGACTATTGAAGGGTATCCGGACATAAGTTGTCTCTTATATTCAACAATACTTGCATCCAAGAGAAGATGATGCCTATATATATATATATATATATATATATATATATATATATATATATATATATATATATATATATATATAATCCTCATTATAGATAATAATGGCAGTGCGTCTTATATTAATTCACTGTTTATTAAAACTTTATACCTACAAAAATCTATTCTAATATATATATATATATATATATATATATATATATATATATATATATTTATATATATATATATATATATATATATATATATATATATATATATATATATATATATATATATATACAAGTAAGCGTTGTTGACCGTCACGGAACTTTCTCGTTTGTAAATCTTCTTCGTGGTTTTCTCAAACCGTCGAGCTATCCTTCTGGTTTCAGGTGCTAACGATAAACGCGGCAGTAGATATACTAAAAACCGAAACACTCATGTGTTACCAACGAAATAGAAAAATAGTGCAGAATGTTTATTAAGTTTGAATTTCAAACAAAGAAATGTGGGAGACTTTTTGTTATTTATATTCGAAGAATGTTAACGGGAAGATTTTGGGGCAGTGTATAATTTTTAATCGAAAGCGAAATATTGTTCATTCTTATTTTTATTAGCCGTTTAATCAGTAGTCGGTGTACTTATTAATATGAAGTGATCTAACGCACGGCGTAATACGAGAAAGTTACTCTAATTAGATTTGTTACGTATTTCTCTACAGTGTAATCGTTTACTGCTAAGTGCTTAGTACTTTAGTAGTTTAGTCACGCGTTGAAATTAGTAATAAAAAGGAAAAGGACTGATCTCATTTAACATAAAAAGTCGATGAATTTGAACGAAATTATCATTATTTTGTTTTGTTTTGGAAACACACACCAATAATTGACTTAAATCGCGTACGACCTAAATTTTATATGTATTTTGTTTTTGTTAAAAACGTATACCCCTCAACAGTACATGAAAACATCTCACTCTACTATATAAAGTTAGTTATGCGTATGTTTATATGTTTATATATTTCTATATACCGGATTCACTCTTAAATTAATTAACCGATCATTATGAATTTTGGAACATAACTGCTAGGCGTAAGGGTGTGTAGTATGGGTCAGGGTTGAAGCCCTTTGTGAACATTTGGATGCCTCCGATTTTTTTAAAATCTTAAGCATATGTATGTGACATCCATTAATAAATATTCCTCAAATTTCAGTAGATATACTAAAAACCGAAGCACTCATGGGTTACCAAATTTCAGCTGATGCGCCCCGTGTTAAAGAGGAGTATAATATGAGCACAATCTCCCATTTGAGATATTAATTGAATTAGATCCATAGTCATTAAACATTAGGTAAACAATATTTTCTAGAATTCTAATTTCTTCTGAAGAACCCTTACGCTTAAGCCTTACATTTTCTAGGATCAGAATAGATAAAAATTCGAATAAGGATTTTAGACAAAAGTGTTAGTAGCATTATCTGTTGAATTTTATCTGTGAAAGAAAAAATAAAAGTGGTTCAAAACTCTTCTAATTTGGAAATGAATTTCCCCCATCTTTTTATGGGTATTCTTCCGGTTATATATGAGGTAACAGGCTACCGTAACTAACGACAACTGAGTTTTCATCATTTAATGCTTGTACGTGTAGTTAAGCGTCGTGCATAATGCGAAGATCTCCAATTCATCACATTGAAAGAACTCGTAAAGCGTTTAAAATATTCATATATTTCTAAAGTAAGTTGCTGTTGCCGTGTATTCAATGTATTGCCATCTGATAATTGAAATGTACTAGAAACGTGTTTACTTTTTACGGTTTCATTGCATCCTGATTCTTTAATTGTGTAAGAAATCTCAGTCTGATTCCAAACAAAAGATAATGTCTCTCTTAACGGCTTTGCTGATGCACCAATTATTCTAATGACGTTTACTACAGTTTACTGGTCGCATACTGAACGCAATTGCGTTTTCAATAGACAAGTTTGTTTTGTTTTTTTGTTTTTTGTTTTTTTAACGTACTTCGCCCCAAACAAGGCAGGCCACCACTGTAGACGTAAGGGGCTACTGAGAAGAAAGAAAACGGAGAAGGTTGGGGGATCAACCTAAATTGGGATCTGCACAGCGAGATGTCTGTTTACATTAGTTTCAAATTTCTGCATGTCAGTACCGTCGGAGAAACTGGGGGCAGGGAAGGAGTTCCAGAGGCCAGCAGCACGAGGAAAGAAGCTATTTGAGTAGACAGCTCTCCGGCATCTGGGGACCTCCACGGTGAATGGATTGGATTTAGTCGATTGTCGAGTTGGTCTAGTGAACTTACGTCGAGGGGGCACCAGAGCAGCCAATTCATCGGAGCACGATCCTTTGAAGTATTTGTAAAACAAGCACAAGGATGCTACATTGCGGCGATGGGACAGGGACTGGAGCTTGGTTGACAGTGAGGGACCTATTAGGTTGGCAACTCTTTTTTAGACCTTGTGAAGGAGGGGGAGACTAGTAGATGATGCACCAGCCCAGATGTGGCAACAAGTTTTTCTAATAAACAAATCTTTACGGGTTATCTATCTGTCTGATTGATGTGTTTTACGGCATATCAACCCTTTTCGGATTATTTACTGCCGAATCCGGTCATTTTGGTAAAAGTTTTTATAGATTCGAATATGTATTCATAGTGTTTCGTTTTAAAAGTTTCCGTTTTTAGCTTTGCTGAACATGATTGAGTTTTTCATAGGGAAAGGCAAAAAAACAATAACATCAATGTTTGGTGCATTTTAAGTCAGGAAGCCTGTATCTTCAGAAAGCCTGATCTGGTAGCGCCAGTATCTATCTGTCTGAAAATTTGAACAAATACGAAAAGTGGTAACCACACAATTTACATAACAAAACCTTGTCTTCCCTCAGAGTTCGTTGTAGCTCAACCGATATTGTAGTCTTCAAAGTAGCAGCGGCAGTGAATATTGTTATTACGTATCAATTATCGGTTGGACCAAAAGTCTAAATCGGTAGTTTTTTTTTGGCGAATCAAAATGCAAGAATTATTCATTTCCGACTTCCAGTGCATACTATACAAATCACAAACACAGCGGTTTTCTACCTCTTCCCTTCCCTTCCATAGCGACAACACACGTGCGTACGTCATAATCAAATCTTTGCGGCCTTAAGGCCCTACGCAAACGCAACGAGAGATACACACGAACTTATGTACGCCCAGCGAGGCACATACACGCTGCACACCGGACGCAGTATATGATTTATTCATTCACCCTCTCTCACTAACAAAACAGGCACTCTAATAGACACACACACATAAACATATTTTATTTACGCGTACTCAATTTCTTCTTACACAACTCTATCTTTTAAAACCTTCCTTAAACTCTTTGAACTCTTATTCTTACCTAACTTTATTTTCGTAGCCACCAAGATTTTCTATGCTAAATTACTATATTAATGTCTTATTACCCATCCAATACCGGCTATATAATTTTATAATACGTCACCAAAGACAAAGCAAAAAACAATCCTCAACATTGATGACCCCGAGTGCGGTCTTTTCTACAGTATCACCTCTCTTTAGAGTAGATTTATTTCGTTAGCGTCGTAGGTTCGAGTCCTGTTAGCGATTTCTTTTTTTCGTGTAACATTTAGTAGATAAAATATCAAAATAATTAGTTATAAAAACTTGTCTATTCAAAGTATAAGTTTCACTGTTCGGTAGCTAATTATAATGGAGATTATGGGTCGGTCTGTAACCGAAACTCCGTCACTAGTCACAAATTCTCTAAGTGTTTTTTTAATTATTTCAGATTTTATTTCTTTGTAAATTTTTAATCTTCAGAAAATAATTATTAATATTATTACTAATTAATACTATTATGCAGTTACATAATTATTGATATTATTACACAGTTCAACAATCTACCATACTGTAAAACCATATTTAATTCATATACACCACGCAGAGTAAATTATGCAGCTAATTAACTTATTTAAATGAGTAAATTACTTTTTTTACTAACAAGACAACGCTTATCAAGGCCCAAAGGCTATTCAAGGATTAGGGTTAGGGTTAGGATTAGGGTTAATGCGGCTGTCAGGTGGATGGTGAGACAACATCGTGAATAGTGGCAATTGGCCAGAATTTGAATATTTAAGAGAACGACTAAACAAGAATTTGTTTACATTAGACTTGAAAACGACCATGTTGTAATCAGTTGGTAAGCAGCTCCGTGATATTGTGTTCCACAAACGGGTAGCCATTGGAAAGAAACTTTGCTCATAGAATTTCCGTTCATGGTACGCAGGGGGGATTATTGACAATGGTTGTAGCTAAACGAGTTTTTGTTGTGAATGATTTACAGGGGCGACCATAGATTGAAGCTCATTTAAGCACCTACGATTAAAATAACGATAGAGCAGAGAAAGACTAGCAACGTTTCTTCTGTGAGAAAGAGGCTACATACAAGAGAAGAGAGCATCGGCCATTAGATTTCTAAAGTCGGTGTTGTACTCTGTCAAGGCAGGAAAAGGGCGCTCTGACGACACTTCTCCACATGTGACAACAGTGATCCATCTTAGGGATATTTGACTCTTATAAAAGTAAAGTATTGCGTCAGGAGTGAGATACGATCTGGAGCGGTAGAATGATCCAACCATTTTTTCCAGCGATGTATTAATGTGTTTTAATCAGTTATTATTATTTTAATAAATATGAATAATTTTGAGGATAAATATTAAAGGAAAACAATAAAACAAAAGCGTAATTTGTAATTATCTACAATGTATTGTTAAAAAGTTCAATTCAGTAAATATTAAATTATGTATTCTGTTATTTATGTGTACTGAATGAGGTAAGCATTGGTTTCCGATAACCTGAATTTAGCGAAGTTATTCCAGTAAATACATCGTAAGCATTATATTTATTTAATCAAATTGCTTCATTTTAAATATAATATCTTGTAGAGAATTTTTTGATTGGGTTTACTCCATTCTTACGATCACTGAAGTTAAGCGACGTTCAGCCTGGTCAGTACGAGATGAGTTAACTTTGGGGAATACAAGGCGTTGTATGTGGCGACACTTTCCTGCAGAAAAATACAAAAACTCATGTCGTCATCTGACCTGACGAGGATATACATACAGCTGGCTGTTACATTTCAACGTTGTGTCATACATGCAGACAACCAAGTTGTCGTCATTATTACAAAACACATGAAAGTTCACAATTATTATCCATACCGTTTTTAGCGGCTTGATCTTGTACGCGTCCCCTCTATGATCCTTCCAGATTGGGGGCTTCTTTCTAAAGCTTTTTATTTATATATATTTATACTTTCAAAAGAACTAAGTCCAAACAAAACTATTAGAAGACAGAGATGGTTTATTTGACTTGATATTTGGTCCGAATCACTGATAAGCTTCAATAATCACTTTTTAATCATATCTTGCCAGCACATTTCAATTTCTCATGTTCACATGTGGCGTGCTTCCAAAGAACTAATCGTCTCTCTCACTCTCTCCCACGGTCATGTGACGTCATATCCGTTTTTATTAATTCCCACAGTCTAGTAATCTTAACCTCTAGTTCAGCAAGTTGACCCAGACCGAACTTTCTTTCTATTTTTTCTCAATTAACCGTTTTATAACCTAGTGGGTTAACTCGCTTGTAAGTTAAATGTAACTTAGAAACTTCTTCCCCGTCCCGGTTTGAGTCGATGAAATTAAAAACTAATTTACACACACACATTTACGTATATCGTCTCTAATACTTTTTTGTGAGAAGTTAAGTTGGGACCTGCTGAAACCTGAGGAATAATTCACACTAAAATTTGGGGGAGACAATAGGCTATTTAAAAAGGTGTTCTCCTATTGCAGATCCGGATGTAGAGAATGACTTATGTAAAGTATCACACCTTCAACTACGTATTTTAATTTTCTTTTATTTATTTTTATATATATATATATATATATATATATATATATATATATATATATATATATATATATATATATATATGTGTGTGTGTGTGTGTGTGTGATTTTGCTTGCTATACTGTATACAAGCGCTTTACACTTCGATTTTCTAAAACAATTTTTTACTTATCTAAATGGTTTCTTCCAAAGATTGCATCGATTTGAATAAAAATTAAATCGACATATGTAAAAATAAATCAGCAGCGATAAACACATCAAGTAATAAAGATGACGCATCTACTAAGTAGTATATATAATAGCATACATATCAACTTCTCAGAAACAGTCGTAAAGATATGAATTCAAAAACCGAGCCGAATAAAGACTTATACTTATTACATAAATATGGCTCAATATAGCAACAATAATGGCTTCCTTGACCTTTACTACATGAAGATTTATCTTTGAATCAACTGGGATTCATTTTTCATAACGTTTTATGAATTAATATATATATGCACGTTAACTAAAACGTTAACTAAAACGGTAACTAAAACGTTAACTAAAACGGTAACTCGTATGAATACGTATAGTAGGAATTCTGTGACCAGTGCGATGTTGTTGTTAGCATTGGCTTATCCAATTCTTTCTAAAACAAGGTACTTACAGGGGGTAGCACGCTAAGATTGCCAACATTTATAGTGAAAGTGATGCTTAGAAAACGACTGGATTCGAACCTTCAAGTCAGGGTAGTTGGTCTACGTCAGTAGCCACTTTACTACGGCCAACGTCCGCTGGGATACACAGGGTTGTCGCTAGAAAATCGGGAAATTTGAGCAAGAGCTTCAATTCAATTTACTCCTGATTTCATTGAACTGGAAGATTGGCACTCAAAAAGTCCAGACTTGAATGACTGTGTTTGGAGATTGTTATTAATAGAAACTCAGAAATGTCGACGCGACATGGAAGACTCTAGTGATGATTTGAAAACGTGCTTGGTAATAGCTTGGAATGATATCTCATAGGTTTCTCTTCAGTACGCCACATGAGCTTGGATTTCAAGGTTAAGACGCTGCTATGAAGTGCACGAACGACATTTTGAACATCTGTGAGTGTTTTATAATATTAGTCTTTGGAAAACTTTACAAAAGTTATTCTTTGTAAAAATAAATTTCCGTTTGACATATTTCTCGCTTTTCTGGCGACGACTTTGTATAAGGAGAAATCACAAATAAGTGGAACCCATAATTTTTATGAAATTAATATTTTATTTTCACTGGAGTTTTTGAGCAGCTTGTAATATAAGAAATCTAATGTAAAATACGTGAATTCATCTGCGGATTTACTACGTTACACTTAATATAATAAATGATTTATGTATTAACGCCAAACTTGACTGCGTTTACGTTTGACATTTATCCTTAAAGAAAAACGGCAACAATCTTATGAGGAACGTTAAAGAAACAAATTGCGCCAGATTTGGCTAACTATTTGTGAGCGACCTCCAAGCTACAGAAAGGAAAGAAGAGAAAACATTGTCCTAACTAGACTCCATATAAGACATACCTGTACTACTGACCTTTACTGGATGGTGAAGAGTCTCTAGTGTGTATTTCATGCCGAGAAGCTTATACTAATGGACTGTCATGATCCCGTACAAAGCTGGAGGAAATGCTACAATTCGAATTGACAAACAGACTCGTTAAAACAAAACTAATTCGAGCAACATCTTAAACTGTATTAGACTCTTTAATAAAATTTAACTTCAAACTATTTTCTAAATAAATAAATGAAATAATTATCCTACTTATAGGATTCTATCCAACAACTTGATTTAGCATTAAATAATCCGATTGCTGATTGATATGCCGTAAAACAAACCAAAAACCAAATATTTGACATTTAGAATACAAGCCTAAGCACACCGTTACACCTGCTGAGAGATGACCCCTATTTACTTAGCTTCCCGCGAAATCAAAGATCATTCTTTTCATGCCAAGGATATCTAGCTCCCCAAATGGAGGCATTCTTGATAGGACAAGAAAAATCCTCAGTCAAAAACCATATCTCTTCCTATCGCCGATTACAGAACAGATACTACACTTTGAAAATTTTATTTGCAAAAGTCAAAAAATTACAACTAAGGAACAAGGCTATTAAAAGTGTGAGCTTTGAGGGATGTGGTAATCCTCTGTCTATCCTACTCCTAACAGGACGTATTTTGACCCATTCTTACAAGTGTAGAGGAATTCACGCAAATGAAATTAATTAATACAAATAAATTATATACATTTTATTTACAAACATCAGAAAGTATAAAAAGGAATTAATAGTTTGTACGATTGTTTAGTAAATCTAGAAATATTTCGGTTGAAATATTTTCCACACATTTTTAGCTCCTGTAGATGTTTAAGTATAAAAAATTAAGTGTGCGTGTATTTTCTCCCATGAGTTGTTTTAGGTAGTGTTTTTTGACGTGGACGTTTTTAAATGTATCATTGTTATACAAGACTGGACTGCTGATAATTTGTGTTCTTACTTTATATAGTACTAGCAAGACTACTCGACGTTGCCCGGGGCGAAAGTGTAACATTTTTCTATTAAAACTTCTATATGTTTCTCTTTCTACCTCCCCTGTTTTCCCCTCTTCCTCTCCTCACTAGTCTCTTTTTTTCCTCCCAGCAAATTCCTCTCTCTCTCTCTCTCTCTCTGGACAGACAGACAGACACACATACACAAACATACACATACAAACACTGTTATAGATTCTTAAAGGAATGAGTCGGTGTATGGGAAATAATCCCTTGAAAAATAATCAGAGTTACTTCCCTTTAGTTAGTGGCTGGAAAACAGCCCCCCAGACGAAATTTGCGCCAGTTTAGAGTCAAAGAATTTTTTTTCTAGATTTTAGATATTTGTCACCTGGGGCAACGCCGATTAAGAAAATTCCAACTTTGTTGGTGTTTGTTTTATACTTTTACAGTTTTAGCTGGACATACACACACATATGCACGTACACATAGACATACACAGGCAACTTCCCTTTATATAATAGATAGTGATCAGCTCCAAGTTGGTTAGATTAGCGCAAAACAGTTTGTATTGGATTTTCAGAGATATTGTTAAGTGTTCTCATTGGCTGAAAAATATTTTTTCTTTCATTATATTTGAATTTGGAGCTGATTTTGTTTATATCAATAAATAATTCTACGAAATTAAAATTAAACCAAAAAGCTGGTAAACGAAACGAGTGGTAAAAAAGAAACGAGTGGTAAAAAAAACTGAGAAAAAGGTATAAAAGAATTTTCACGAATTTAATAAATTAGCAACCTAATGCATACAAATAAAGTATATACGTTTTGATTTACCCAGCAGCAGAAAGCATAGAGAATTTAAAAGTTTGTAAGATGGTAAAGTGAGTCTAGAAGTATTTTAATTGAAATATTTCCAGCACGGTTTTAGTTCATGCCGATATTTGAGTAAGAGAAGTTAAATATGTGTGTATTTTCTCCCACAAGTAATTGTAGGTAGTTCTTATTTGGTGTGGAGAGTGTTACGCTGTTAAAACTGCTATGCGTCGTATATTGTTGCGGTGAACATTTATTGATACAAACTATTCAATCATCTATACTATCGGGTATAAAGTGGATAAGATCCTTTCGTGGTGATCGTACATACAGAGTTCAGATAAATGGCAGTCTGTCATCTGGGATGAGTGCTTGCAGTGGTGTTACCTATGACTCCGTGTTTTGACCTGTAGAGAGTTCAAAGACTTCTTACTATAATGTTGCAGGGACTATGGGATCTGCCCTACGAAAAACAACTCAAGAAGCTTAAACGATTTGTTATTTATTAGCTCTTTTGATCTCTTCTGATCCCTGTCTAATATCGTAATCGCTAATATATGCACTAGCTAATATATACAGGGAGGGCCTGTGGACGAGTGGTTATAGCACTTGCCTCTGGGCTAGACGACCCGGGTTCGATCCCACGGTAAATGGGTACCTGACTAAAACTCAGGGAAGGTTCAAGGCAGCGGAAGGAGAGGGATGAGCTCCGCCTTCCATATGCTGTGCCCTAGACACGGTGCTTCTTAAATCACCGCCGCTACTGGGCAGTGTGCGATGTCGTGCGCGTTCAGGCTATGCGGCCTTTACCTTTTTTTAATATATGATATACTAGCTAACTCACTTATATTTAACAAATGGGAGTGTGACTTAAGTGGAAGTAAATAAAATAGGGTGAAGTTTGGAAATGGGCGGTGACAAATACAATTCTGAGAGGTCAGGGCTAAATAAAATTAGGGAATTGGCATCTCGGATGATCGCTTTTGCAAAAAAATTATTAAAGGGGCAGGGCTCACTTTTTTGTTCCTGTCCGAAAGCCACGCAGTGCGGGATAAGAGAGCTTGGTAATTATAACTGTAATCTTCTAAACTAGCTGGGCGCTTATAAATAACTCACATGTTTTTATAATTTCCCTTTCAGCTTTATCAATCGTATTCGTTGTCTATTGTCAACGCGTTAAAAATAGCTTTACTTGTCGTGGGTGTAGATTCATCTAACGGAACAGAGATTAGAAATAGTTTTCTTAATATAAAAAGAGTTCTATTAGGCGTATTTTACGTTGTGATACAATGATGAAAGGTACGTTTATAAAACATACATATTAACTATTAGGTTTGGAAATGAAAGAATAATAGATAAACTTAAGCGACATCAGATATCTATCACAAATGGAGATTTTGTGTCTGTCTGAAGCCGAAACTATACTATCACTATCTTTTAATGATCAATTAAGTTTACTATACTATTTCAGATTAATGTACTGTATTTCTATGTTTAATTCAAAGTGGATATAGTATAGTATCTGTTCTGTTTTTATCATACCATCCTCTTCCTGCTTTTGGGGAGGGGGTAGTGTAATGTATGTTCTGTGTCCATGATACCATCCTCCGAAGGATTACCTGTTCTTCTTTTATTTTGATCGTAGTGTAGTTCTGTTGTCATGAGACTATCCTCCCAAGCATCACCTCCTTATTTAGAGGGCAGTGTAGTATATGTTCGTCTGTCATATATACTAGCTAAATGATCAATCTGAATAAACTATTGCCCTAGCGACATTTGTGATCGGAACGTTGTTGCACTCGTGTAGCCACTCAACATTATTATTGAGCCTACTTTGTATTGAGCACTCTCGAAATAAATGCTAAAAAATATCCCCCAGATATGTATATGAAGAGTTTGAATGCAAAATGCGATAAATCCAATTTGTTTACATTGAGCTGTTAAACTATAAAAGGACGAATATATCAAATCTAGACTGCGACTAAAAGCTTATTTTAATTGAAAGCAAAAAGAAATCATGCTGGTATAATATTATGTAAAACATGATTGTGAGGTGTGGTCGAGTGTTGAAAATGCGACATTGTTTGTAGTGATAGCTTCGTAATTTTGAAAATGGCGTTTATCGCGTGTTGCACTCGCACTCTTCATATAGACACACACATACACACACACACACACACACACACATATATATATATATATATAAACTTTTGGGGAGTTTGAATTAGCTACCAGAGGGGAGTGTGAATTACCTTCTAGAGTGGGGTTTGAATTTCCTACTAGACACCATCCTCGAGTGTCTTCGGTTTCTCTGTAAAAAGTTTCTCAGGATCACCTTACATGAGATACTTCCCCCTACAAGTAAAACCTGACCCAATATTCGAAATTACATAGTATTCGAAGCCCAAAAAAGATCACATCGACATGGCTATACACTGGCTCATACGAGGAATGGTGCGCCTTTTCTAAGAAATGTTACCTCGAGTAACAGCACTTAGCTGGATACACTACCAGACTAGATGAATTCTTGTCTTGTAATCCGGTAAGACCACGAGACTAAAGAAAGATATACTATAACACAGTTCACGGGTGAATTGGGGAGAGGAAAATTAATGTTCTTAACTTCTTTACGAACTCGACGTTTGACAGGTAAAGGAGAACTTTAATGGAATATTTGAATATCTATGTATCTCATATAGAGATCAAGGGTCCCTTGATTTCTGAGCATTTTGACTGAAGTAAAATGAAATAAAAACAAGGGAAAATGTGTATATATATATATATATATATATATATATATATATATAAATATATATATATATATATATATATATATGTGTATCGAGGCAGCATTTTTTCTTTAAGACACGTATTATTAAAAATAACCGACAATTTTTGTCTGGCTATTTTTGTGTTGATCCCTTCAATTTTCCGGATTAAAATCTTAATCTCGGAAGGAAATTGGCTGATGAAACTGCCATAGTGTAAATGTTGGTCCAGAGTACTTTCTGACCCGTCTGGGTCCATCGTCAGTGGAATAATGACAAACAGGTAAAGACCTGGAGTGAGATTTATAATTAATTATGGCGGGAAAATTTAACTATGTTTGTTAGGTATTATAAGCATTTAAGTATATTAGTGCTAGTGTTAAAATTAATCTTGTTAATAGCAGGTTTTTTAGTTTTAATGAGTAAAGCTTCTAGTATGTGGAGTTTTTGAGTATTAGTATTATGTTCTATGATTTTAGTATTGTCTACGAGAAGTTTTCGGATTTGGGAGCGGGGACAGGAATGTTCATTAGTAAGGTGTCTAGCTATAGCACTATTATCGGATAGATGCATGGTCAACCTCCTGGACAGAGTCGTGGTGGTCAATTTCCTTCCGAGATTAAGATTTTAATCCGGAAAATTGAAGGGATCAACACAAAAATAGCCAGACAAAAATTGTCGGTTATTTTTAATAATATATATATATATATATATATATATATATATATATATGAGAGAGAAAGAGAGAATAAAAACTTAGATTCGATCAGGATATCTACCCAGTGCCAACTTAACAAACAGCCATGGTATATCATATCACGCTATACAAACTGCTGACGTCACTGCTGCTCCTCCTCGGGCTACGTTCGCTACTGTCGCGCCCAAAGAAGAACAGTTGGCTTACACAAGCTACCAGACCGCTCATGCAGCCCGCAACATACTATGCGCACCCAAGCTTCCATCATTTCTTATTGCGCATTAACTAATAACACCTGTATATATATATATATATATATATATATATATATAATTTAATTAATTAATTTATAACTAATTTTTGTATATATAGATTTATTTAATTAATTTATGAATTAACTTTATTTAATAATGAAAACGCACCAGCCAAAGAGCAATAACCAAAAGATCAGCGTGTATACATATGAATATATATATACAGTACCGTCCAAAATTAAGGAACAAAAATTAAATCTTCTGAATCTAAACAAAATTATATATTAATTTTTGTGAAAATTCCACTGAATATACACATTATGTAGATGGACTTTTACCGTGATTTTCAGATGAATTAAACTAATGTTTTAAAAGTTATCCACCATTTTACAGATTTCAAGTGTCCAAAATTAAGGAACAAAATATCATTTTTAACTAAATCACATTTAAAAGGCAAAAGAGATTTAATATTTGGTACTTCCACCATTTGTTTTCAATAACTGCTGCTCATCTACGACTGCAGGATTTCACTAAATCTTGACATTGGGCCACAGTTATCTTGGCCCATTCATCTTTCAGTTTCAGCCACAAGTCTTCGATGTTTTCTGGATTCTTTGCCATAACATTCTGTCCTAGAGTCTTCCATAAGTTTTCTATAGGGTTGATGCCAGGACTCTGAGCAGGCCAGTCCATTACCTCTACTTCTTGATCAGCCAGATAATTCATGACCAGCTTTTCCTTATGGCAGGGAGCATTATCCTGCATAAAAACAGGCTTTTGAATACCAGAATTTTGCAACACTGGCAAAACATAACTGTTCTAAAACATTCTTGTATACTGTGGCATTTACTCTAGTATTTAAGCGTACAAGTGGTGAAGTAACCTGCCATGGTATCATGCCGAAAACCATCACGCTATATCCACCAAATTTAACAGTTTTTTGATGCAGCAAGGATCCAAACTTTCGCCTTTTATTCTTCTTACCAAATGTTTTCCATCACTGCTAAATACATTAAATTTCGATTCGTCACTGAAAAATATCAATTGGTATAAAAATAGAAAGAAAAAAAGAAAGAAAAATATCAATTGGTATAAACAAAAGAAAAGAAGAAAAGAAATAAAAATATCAATTGGTATAAAAGAAAGAAAGGAAAAAAGAAATAAAAATATCAATTGGTATAAAAAATAGAAAGGAAAAAGGAAAGAAAAATATCAATTGGTATAAAAGGAAGAAAGGAAAAAAGAAAGAAAAATATCAATTGGTATAGAAAAAAGAAAGAAAAAAGAAAGAAAATATCAATTGGTATGAACAGAAGAAAGGAGAAAAGAAATAAAAATATCAATTGGTATAAAAGGAAGAAAGAAAAAAAGAAAGAAAAATATGAATTGGTAAAAAAAATAGAAAGGAAAAAGGAAAGAAAAATATCAATTGGTATGATAGGAAGAAAGGAAAAAAGAAAGAAAAATATCAATTGGTATAAAAGGAAGAAAGGAAAAATAAAATAAAAATATCAATTGGTATAAAAAGAAGAAAGAAAAAAAGAAAGAAAAATATCAATTGGTATAAAAGGAAGAAAGAAAAAAAGAAAGAAAAATATCAATTGGTATAAAAAGAAGAAAGAAAAAAAGAAAGAAAATATCAATTGGTATAAACAGAAGAAAGGAGAAAAAAAATAAAAATATCAATTGGTATAAAAGGAAGAAAGAAAAAAAGAAAGAAAATATGAATTGGTATAAAAAATAGAAAGGAAAAGGGAAATAGAAATATCACTTGGTATAAAAGGAAGAAAGGAAAAGAGAAATAAAAATATCAATTGGTATAAAAATAGAAAGGAAAAAGGAAAGAAAAATATCAATTGGTATAAAAGGAAGAAAGGAAAAAGGAAAGAAAAATATCAATTGGTATGAAAAATAGAAAAGAAAAAAGAAAGAAAAATATCAATTAGTATAAACAGAAGAAAGGAGAGAAGAAATAAAAATATCAATTGGTATAAAAAGAAAGAAAGGAAAAAAGATAGAAAATATGAATTGGTATAAAAAATAGAAAGGAAAAAGGAAATAGAAATATCACTTGGTATAAAAGGAAGAAAGGAAAAGAGAAATAAAAATATCAATTGGTATAAAAGGAAGAAAGAAAAAATAAAATAAAAATATCAATTGGTATAAAAAGAAGAAAGAAAAAAAGAAAGAAAAATATCAATTGGTATAAAATGAAGAAAAGAAAAAAGAAAGAAAATATCAATTGGTATAAAAGGAAGAAAGAAAAAAAGAAAGAAAATATGAATTGGTATAAAAAGAAGAAAAGAAAAGAGAAATAAAAATATCAATTTGTGTAAAAAGAAGAAAGGAAAAAAGAAAGAAAAATATCAATTGGTATGAAAAGAAGAAAGGTAAAAATAAAATAAAAATATCAATTGGTATAAAAAAGAAAGAAAATATGAATTGGTATAAAAAATAGAAAGCAAGAAGGAAATCAAAATATCATTTTCTTATACTTAAACATCTGCAGGAGCTTAAAATGTGTAAAAAATATTTCAACCGAAATATTTCTAGATTTACTAAACAATCGTACAAACTATTAAATCCTTTTATACTTTCTGATGTTTGTAAATAAAATGTATATAATTTATTTGTATTAATTAATTTCATTTGCGTTAATTCCTCTACACTTGTACGAATGGGTCAAAATGCGTCTTGTTAGGAGTAGGATAGACAGAGCAATACTACATCCCTCACAGCTCACACTTTTAATAGCCTTGTACCTTAGTTGTAATTTTTTGACTTTTGCAAATAAAAGTGTCAAAGTGTAGTATCTGTTATGTAATCGGCCATAGGAAGAGACATGCTTTTTGACTGAGGATTTTTCTTGTCCTATCAATAAAAAGGAAATAAAAATATCAATTGGTATAAAATATAGAAAGGAAAAAAGAAAGAAAAATATTAATTGGTATAAAAAGAAGGCAAAAAAAAAAAAAAATATCATTTTATTCTTTCTTCTTTTTATACCAATCGATATTTTTCTTTCTTTTTTTTGTCGAAACTTTCTAGTTGTAGACGTTTTTTTTTCTTATTTCTTTTTTTAACTTTACCGATTCAGACGCTCTTTTATATAAATATGAATATAAGTGCAAACCCTGGCGAAGCCTAATTTTTTCCTCATTTTTGCCAAAAGGGGTATACTCGGTAAAAATGACACAGGTTCAAATGGCACGAGTGGACGAATAGGAATAGAAAAATAGCACATATGACAAATATAGATGCAAATCTTCCAATGAGTTTATCAAAATCTTGGCGATAATACATAAAGGGAAAACATTAAGGAGTTTGTTAAATAAAAAAGAAAATTATATCTATATTTAAAAGTAGATGAGGTCTGTACATTAAATTACGCCCCCCCCCCCCCCAAATTTTTTTTTTTTTTTACTTTTTAGGAGATTAGTTGATTGTAAAATCGGAATCGGTAATTGTATCGGAATCGGGAATTTTAAATAGAATCGATAATTTTATCGGAATCGGGAAAAATATTGGAATAGTCTCATACCTAATTCTTTGTTATAAAACTGTATGGCCTTGTTCAGAGATTATGTCTCGACGAATAAACTGCTAAGTAATAATCCGTTCTAAGTGACAGTATTCCCGGGGTAGAAAGTTCCAATCTCGGTACAGGCGTTACTAATAATATAATTAAGAATTAATTAAGACGTCTACCAGATTATGGCTGAAGGGACGAGAATAATCTACCCCCAGGGATTAAAAAAAGTGTTAGTTCAAAAATGCGTAGAGACTCCCGAGTTCGACGTAAAGATTTCTTACTTCGAGAAGACGCACCTGAAAAAAGGGCATCACGTTGTGTGAATAACATCGAAGACGAATAGTTCGAACAATCCAAATAATACAAAATGGTTCAAGATTGCCCCCCCTTTTTTATTCTGGGTAATATGTCTCACGATTTACATTTGTTCACACCTATGGATCGATGCTATTTGAGCAGTGGAGTGTGAAAATAAAATACATTCTCATCTTATTTGCATAGCATAGTGTACACGAACTATTCAGTCTGATGATTTCATTATGCCTCATCTTTGTTAAGTATACAATCTGATTTATTTTAAATTGACACATGTCAACACTCAATGTCATAAATTTTCATGAATCAGTACTTTCCCTTGAGACTTTCCAGCTTGCTGAAGAGAGTCGGATGGCTATGTCCTTCTGTGCTTGAAACCGACGGTACGAATTTTGTACTCATTTTTCTGTATCAAAATAAATAAATATTACGTTCTTTTTAATTTTTAACTTTAATTCTCAATTAATCGAGCACTCTCCTGGGATTTTTCCTGCTATATTACAAAGAAGTATATATATATATATATATATATATATATATATATATATTAAAAGAAACCAGCCTGATTCTTGGAGTTTGTCATCAATAGCGTCTGTCTTACAATATTGATATTTCATACTGAATAGCGAATTTTTTATTTTATTTTACTCTTGTAATAATAGGTGTATTTTCGCTTCATTTACTTTTAAGGAGAATACTTTTTCTGGCTCAGAACATTGCTAAACTGGATTCAGTTTTCACTAATCATCTTTGCATCATTGGCATTTACGTCGTTAATTAAAAAGTATATAATATTAATAGGTAGAATAATTTGATTTCTAGAATCCATACATAATGTTAGCTTAATGAAATGTTGTAAGGAATCCGTGAATATTCGCTTATTCCCAACCGCGTCCCTTGTCACTGACCTGCCGTGATTGGTCTAGCTGTGCCCACATAACGAGGACACGTCTATTGCTGATCTCGTCGGAGTAGACCACTGATTCCATTGCATCTTTTGTGGACCCAGTAGAAACAGACGGAGCAGAAGATGAGTTTCTCCCTGTACCACTTAGGCAAACCGCGCAGGGGAACTTTACTTATCGACTCATGGAATTCAGCTCAGGACCAGCAACTATTACGTTTGTGTTTGCATGTTTATTGTGTGAATCCACGTTGCTTTTGTTTATATATATATATATATATATATATATATATATATATATATATATATATATATATATCTTGTAAACTAGTTCATGCACCCTCGGCGATCGCCAAGACGTCGCATTTTTATGCTACGTCTTATTCACTTTCACTTCCACTTCCAAACCTAAAGTATGTATAGTCATCCGTACAAAATTTATTCAATTTATTTACATTCGTCAGAATTATTTACTTACTTACAAAAAATTACAGAATGTAGAGAAAATGGATAATATTAATTTTCGTCAGGTATGCAAGAAAAATTATATAAGTAGTAGTAATTATGCTGTGTGTATATTTCTTATTGTGTGTAAGTATTCTTTCTCCAGCTTTTTTGTTCATTTGCTTTTGACACCTGAAGATGATTCGACGAAGAATCGAAAACGTTCGTGAAACATGTGAAACCTATGGAACATTTTTTTTATTTAATAAAAAAAGACCATCAGAAAAATTGAAAAAATAAAAAAGGTATAATTAAACAGACGAATTTTGTTATGTTAACCAATGTTTGCATAAATGAGAAAATCCTGTCTAAATACACACAATACACACACACACACATATATATATATATATATATATATATATATATATATCTATATATATATAAGAGAATGGTAGTTTGCTTGAAGCATTGCTGGGTATAGTAGTAGAATGTTTTTAAAGGCTGTGAGCAATGCAAATTCCGGGTAAGATGTAAGTAGGAAGGAACAAAAACAATAAATCGAAAATGAAATATGACTTACTATTTATTTTTCCTAAAATCTTACATAACAGCAAAAGTGTTGTTAGCTGTTTGTGTGATGTCCGGATGATTAAAAAATCATTATTTAATATTTCGGGAAAAGAAACTTCCCTTTGTCAAAAATAATCAAACAAGAAGGAATTTCTCCGACTATGCAGAGTATCTGACAAAATAAAATTTTAAATAGTAAGTCATATTTCATTTTCGATTTATTGTTTTTGTTCCTTCCTATATATATATATATATATATATATATATATATAGAGAGAGAGAGAGAGAGAGAGAGAGTGAGAGAGAGAGAGAAGGAAGGTGGAGATATGAATAGTAAACTCGGATGGTACAAAATCATACAATAAAATTAACTCACATGATGACAATTTTTAATATTTCGTCTTCATCGTGAAATTTATGGAAGAGGTAAACGATCCATTTAGTTTGGTTCCTCTATCATGTGTCATTATTGCTATGTAAGTTTATTTTTAATATTCATATCTATTAATAATGGAGTTTACGTATCTGTCTGTCTGTCTGAAGCCGAAACTCCAGTATGACTATTTAACTGAAACTAATCTTTTTGAAATTCTTTATATACTGTCATCAAAAGGCGTTCAGACACTGGTTGGGGGTTGCCATTAACATAAGTCATTCCTTTAAACCTTCAATTAAATTCATATTTACAAATATACACTTATAACTGCTATTATCCAATTCACATATGTATTTACAATATTTTCCGATAAGGTTATATTAATAAACATTATTCATACAATTAATTACAACCATTTTCATCATAACCGGCGTGTTTTCTAAACCATTTCAACGCGAGTACTGCTAAAATTGCAAAGTCATTAGCTGTTTAATAAGTGGCTTCCTCCCTCCGGTAATTAAATATGGCGATCTCATTAAGCAGCCGATTAGTTGTTTAATCAGTGGTGTCATCCCTCCCTCCGGTAATTAAATATGGCGATCTGATTAAGCAGCCGATGTTAATATGTAAACAACAACGCTGTAATCCACCGTGCTCAGTTTTCCATTTTTAAAACCGTCCTAAGTTTGTTTATTCTTAGCCATTATGTTTTAAAAGACAAATTTATTAAATCAAATTGTTTAATTAAAATAATAATTGATTTAAAAATTACTATATAAAAACGCGCGCACGCACGCACACACACAGTTCAGGTAAACTTTTTCTTTCCGAGAATTAAAAAACTTTTCGTGTTTACTGTATTTGATTTCTTAATACTTTCATATCCAATATTATCATTTTTTCACGACCTGTTTTATTTATTAAAAAAAAAGATGTGATTTTTTTTTCTTTAATGTCAACAAAATAAACTAACACATTGTACTGGAAAACTATACAACTGATTGTAGAATCAAATTATTTAATTAAAAAAAGGTCATTAAACAAACACCTACCCCCCACACACACCCCCCCACACACACACACACTGTGTTCACTGTATTTGATTTTTTGGTGCTTTTTCATTTTAGGACCCACGCTAACTTTGACCCCATCGTTACAGTTAGGGTTAGGGTGTTTTTTCCTTTTTAATAAAAAATATTTACATGTATATGGGGGGGGCTAATAAAATTGGGGAAGGCGGTCAAAAAAAAATTTTTTTTTTTTCTTAACTAAAAAATATTTCTATGACTAGAAATATAAAAAAAATTGAGGGGGGTACAAACAATTTGTTTTCTTTCTTTTTAAACTACAAGTCTTTCTATTTATGGGCGAGGGTACAACAAAAATCGGGGTAGGATCGAATTTTTTTTCCTTTATTTTCAACTAAAAATAATCTTGGTCATAAACACAGAAAATCAATGTCTAACTACCACAGAAATATGACTGTGGCTCCATTGGCTTACGCGTGAGCCTTCATTTCTGATGCGGCAGCCTAGCAAAAATATGCGACCGGAGGGAGCATATATTTGCTAGTGTCACTAATTAACGCTATGCCGTATATGTTTTATTTAACTTATTTTTTCGTCACAATACTAATTATGTGTTTTAGTTCATATATATATTTTATATATATATATATATATATATATATATATATATATATATATATATATATATATATATATATAAAAGGAAGTTGTAGTTTGCTTGAAGCATTGTTGGTAAATATAAATGTAAGTTAGTAATCCGAGGCAGGGGCAATTTGATATAGGTACCGGAAGGTGGAACAGATGAACAAAAATATATGAGAAGAGAAAATATGAATGGAATCTCAAATCAATTTATTAATATTTCACGGTTTAAATACCAGAGCAGTGAATAGAAAAAAGTTTACTGTAAAGCAATTTAAAAAGGTCCAGAAAAGGTAAACTTTAATATATATATATATATATATATATATATATATATATATATATATATATATATATATATATAATTTGGTTTTATAAGAAAAATATGTTTTGAATTTTATATTCCTTAACGTATCCGAAAATTTTCAAATGCAAGCTCAATGAAGATTTATTACAAATTTAGAGCATATATATGATATTATATTAATTTATTCCAAATTCTATGTAAAAAGGCAATCCAAAGACATAATTTACATAGTTTTCCTTCAATTCTTTATTTTCAGTTGAGAATTTTTACATTTTCGTCTTACATACAAATCCATCAGCTTTTCCCTATTATCTATTCGTAGACCTATACGTCGGATACTGAAGCCGAAACTATACTATTATTTCTATTTCTGAAGCCACAATTTTTCTATTACTTCTATATCTGAAGGCGCAACTATACTATTACTTCTATATCTGAACCCGCAACTATACTATTACTTCTATATCTGAACCCGTAACTATACTATTACTTCTATATCTGAACCCGAAACTATGCTATTACTTCTATATCTGAACCCGAAACTATACTATTACTTCTATATCTGAACCCGCAACTATACTATTACTTCTATATCTGAATTCGCAACTATACTATTACTTCTATAGCTGAAGGCGCAACTATGCTCTTACTTCTATATCTGAAGGGGCAACTATACTATTACTTCTATATCTGAACCCACAACTATACTATTACTTCTATATCTGAACCCGCAACTATACTATTACTTCTATATCTGAACTCGCAACTATACTATTACTTCTATAGCTGAAGGCGAAACTATGCTCTTACTTCTATATCTGAACGCGCAACTATACTATTACTTCTATATCTGAACCTGCAACTATACTATTACTTCTATATCTGAACCTGCAACTGTACTATTACTTCTATATCTGAAGGCGCAACTGTACTATTACTTCTATATCTGAAGCCACAACTATACTATTACTTTTACATCTGAAGGCGAAACTATACTATTACTTCTATATCTGAAACTACAACAATACTATTACTTCTATATCTGAAGCTACAACTATACTATTACTTCTATATCTGAAGCTACAACTATACTATTACTTCTATATCTGAATCCACAGCTATACTATTACTACCTTTTAATGCTCACTTCAGTTTACTAAATTATTTCAGACTAAAGAATTATCATTCAATGCTCAATTCAGGGATGAGGTAGTGTAAAATGTGTTCTGTTCTCATGAGACCACTCCACCAGGCATTATCTCCTCTTTTTGTTATTTTGTCTAGTATCAGTTCCGTTGTCACGAGATGATCCTCCCATGCATTGCCTCCCCCTTTCTGGGAGGATTAACGTACGTCAACAAGAAATTCGCACAGTCGGCTGTTCGTTAGTAAACGCAACACTTACATAATATATACTAGTGCAAATATGTGACCAGCGGATAGCATACTATTGCTAGTATAATTAAATATGTTATTGGTTTTATTATTTATTTATTTATATATTTATTTATTTATTTTACCTGTGCCTGAATAATGTTGTGTTTTGCCGCCGGGAAATACACGCCTATTTTAGTTTCAGTCCAAAACACCTAAAAAGAACATTTTAAATAAAACAAATAACCTGATAATGTCAAACAGACCAACATAGACTGATCGTTTTTTTTTCTTTTTCTAACTGCTCAAACATATGCACTATATACTTGATACCTGATAGCATCAATTAAGATGTTTTAAAAATACTTAATTAATATGTATAATCTTTATCTAACATGGTTGGTATTTTGATCGCTGTCAGTGTTGTACGGTGCACAAAATTAAAAACATATACATACAATGGATGCACGAAACAAAAGCCGGTGAATTGGATTAAAGTTTTTAAATCTGTTTGTATTTTTGCAAATATTCTCTCAATAACTAAAATTATTTGATCAAATATCTTGCGTCTTTTTTTTTTCATTTTACTTCAGTAAGTCCTCAGATATCAAGGGACCCTCTTCCTAGAGCTAACATTTGATTTCTATATGAGACACATAAATCCCTCACTGTCAACCAAGCTCCAGTCCCTGTCTCATCGCCGCAATGTAGCATATTTGTGCTTGTTTTATAAATACTTCAATGGATTATGCTCCGATGAACTGGCTACTCTGGTGCCCACTCGACGTAAATTCACTAGACCAACTCGACAATCAGCTAAATCTCATCCATTCACTGTGGAGGTCCCCCAGATGCCGGAGTACTTTCTACTCCAATAGCTTCTTTCCTCGTGATGCTGGCCTCTGAAACTCCCTCCTTGCCCCCTGTTTCCCAGACGTTACTGACATGCAGAAATTTAAAACTAATGTAAACAGACATCTCGCTGCGTAGCTCCCAATTTAGGTTTAACCCCCCCCCCCAAAAAAAAACCTTCTCCCTTTTTTCTCAGTAGCTCCTTACGTCAACAGTGGCGGCCTGCCTTGTTTGGGGTGAACTTTGTTAAAAAATAAATAACAAAAATGTCTGAAGATTTGCTTCTACCTCTCAATTTTCCTCTCCCCACTCAACACTATGTTATAGTTCATCTTTATAATGGTCTTTTAGTCTTGCCGGTTTCCAGGACAAGAATTCATTTGGTCTGGTGGAGTATCCAATGTAGTGCTGTTATTTAACGTAACACTACTTTCAGAGAATGCACTATTCCTCGTATGAACCAGTGTGTAGCCATATCGATGGTATTTGAGCTTCGAATACTATGTTATTTTGAATATTTGGTAAGGGTTTACTACCAGGTAGTCCTCAAAAAAACCTGTATAGAGACACGAGGATAGCGTCTAGTAGACATTCAATTTCTTTCCCTGTAAGCATTCAATTTCTCCCCAGTATGCATTCAATTTCTCTTCAATAGGCATTCGATTTCTCTTCAATAGGCATTCAATTTCTCCCAGTATGCATTCAATTTCTCTTCAATAGGCATTCAATTTCTCTTCAATAGGAATTCACTTTCTCCCAATATGATTCAATTTCTCCCAGTATGCATTCAATGTCTCCTTCTTCTCTGTGTATATGTGAGTGCAAATACGAATAAGCGTGATTCGTAAAATTTTAAAAATAAAAATCGATTGTTAAATAATTATGTATTTAAATATTTAATTAAAAAAGAAAATGCGATGAATGGAGTTGAAATTTTTGGAAAACTCTCTGAATTAGTGTCTTATACATAGGGTTTAAGTTTTATTAAAATTGGATATACGTATATAATTTTAAGGGGGTTCTGTCCCCATGGGTTGCGTAGAGCTGGAGCCACGTAGATATTTAGCACATATAGGCTAACATAGAGATTCGTGCCCACTTCCACTATCTTTCCCGAAGAATTTTATACATATGATATAAATTTCATAAAAGTATGATATATTTGAAGTTTTACAGCTTCTTAGATTAAGAGGGCATTTAGTAATTCGGGAACACTTCCATTGTCTTCCCCGGTAAATTTTACATAAGAATACACTTTTAGATTTTAGATGTTATGTAGATTCATTAAGCTTTTTTTTTTCTATCGGGAAGACACAATCATCACATACACAGACATTGAGTTTTATATAGAGAGAGATTTATGGTTTTAAACTTCTTCGTAAGTCTCCATTTATTAAAAGATTAAAAGTTAGGGAAGCTATTTACATCAAATATAAACATTACTTTGATAACAAAATCAGTTATAGTTTTAGAATAATTTGGCGCAATTATTAATTTAGTGACCAAACGAAAACGTAATAATTGAGTTTAACTATTTTATTTAACCCCTTCGTGGTTTCTTTCCACCTTGTTTTATCCTACTTGGCCAGGCGTGGCCAAGTAGGATCTAGTTGACTATCGAAGTCGTCTCTTTACCGAGTTTTTTACCTTCCTTAGGGTATTTTCATTTTGTCTCTTAAAATGTCCACCTGTTGTCTGTACATCTCGAAAGGTGACCTGCCTATTTATGTGTTGCCATTCGTATTGTAGTGATGATATCGTTTACCCCAGTTTGCTGTCTGATCCAGGTGTTTCTTTTTTTTTATCGTAGACTGATGCCGGGCATAATGTGTTCCACTCTGTACTGTGCCACACTTAGATTTTCCATTGCTGCATTATTAAGTTGCCCTATTTCACTACTATACGTCATAACAAGCATGATGTATTCATTAAACACTTTTTGGTTAATGTTCATCGTGGATTTTCTACTTTTCATGATGTTGTTTACTTTAGTATATAATTACGTCAGTTGATTCCTGTATGACGTAACTGAGACTTTGTTTTCTGTTGAGATGATAGAAACACTTTTTAAGGGTGCATAATTAGTATTCATGTTGGTTTCAGAAACAAAAGCGAATATTTTAAAAGGGCGGAATTAATAGTTTCTTTTTATGTGTTTGCTTTCAACTCTAGGAGCCGTGAAATACAATGAGATAGATACGGGTAAGAAGGTCGCGTCTATTGTATTTGTACATATGGCGAAGACGACTTGATTCTCAGTCAGGTTTGAAATTATCTCGAACTAGTTGAAATACCTGCTAATACGGTGTTTCTCAAATAGTCCCCTTCGTTCATCAAATTAGAATAAATACAAAGTCTTCAAAAAATCATCATCTATTTTAAAATTGTAATAACACCAAAACTGTATTTCTGATAATGACAAAACTTATACACAGTGAACAATATGTATTAAAAATGTATGTTATTCAACCGAATGTTCCCTATTTGTCGTACATTTCTGCAAACCGCTCACAAATGATTGGATAATAATTTCCCAAATTTCCGTAGTTATTATCAAACTTTCTTCTTCATAAATACATTTAATCGATCTATTGTTGGTGGTTTTCTTTTGAAAAATTAATTTTTTTAAGAAATCTCGCCAGAAAAATCAGGACGTGTCCCTTTGCCATAATAATAACTATTCTAACATACACTTGTGTTGTATAATCAAAATGGCGGTAAAGTTTAAACAAGATGGCGTAATACAAGGTGGCGTAGTACAAGATGGCGTAGTACAAGATGGCGTAGTACAAGATGGCATAATACAAGATGGTGTAATACAAGATGGTGTAATACAAGATGGCGTAGTACAAGATGGCGTAATACAAGATGGCGTAGTACAAGATGGCGTAGTACAAGATGGCGTAATACAATATGGCGTAATACAAGATGGCGTAGTACAAGGTGGGGTAATACAAGATGGCGTAGTACAAGATGGCGTAGTACAAGATGGCGTAGTACAAGATGGCATAGTACAATATGGCGTAATACAAGATGGCATAGTACAAGATGGCATAGTACAATATGGCGTAATACAATATGGCGTAATACAAGATGGCGTAGTACAAGATGGCATAGTACAAGATGGCGTAATACAAGATGGCGTAGTACAAGATGGCGTAATACAAGATGGGGTAATACAAGATGGCGTAGTACAAGATGGCGTAATACAAGATGGCATAGTACAAGATGGCGTAGTACAAGATGGGGTAGTACAAGATGGCGTAGTACAAGATGGCATAATACAAGATGGCATAGTACAAGATGGGGTAGTACAAGATGGCGTAGTACAATATGGCATAATACAAGATGGCGTTGTACAAGATTACGTAGTACAAGATGACGTAGTACAATATGGCGTAGTAAAAGATGACGTAACAGAAATGATGCAATAATGCAGTAAAACGAATTATTATTTCATTTCTTTTTAATGTGTAAGTTTTATTATTATCAAAACTACAGTTTTGATGTTGTTAAAAAATGTTAATAGATGATGAGTGTTTGAAGACCCTGTATGTTGTTACTGAAAACTACAATATAAACAATTACACTTGTTATACTAATGAGTAACCACTTACCAAGGCCAAAAGCAACTCGAAGATAAGAGTTAATGAGATTGTCGATTGGATAATTAAAAGCTACTATGAGAAGATTGAAAACGCTAAATGGGATGGACAAATTTTGATTAGTTAAGAGAATGGCCCTGACAAGTATTTGTTGACGTTGGACTTGAAGACGATCATCTTGTAGTATTCATGGAAGTAGTCCGGGTGTAATGTGTTCCAAAGATGGGATGTTCTTGAAAAATACACTGTGTTCCGTTTTGATTTAGGTACACATAGGAGACAATGAAAATTATTTGAAGTGGTAGTAGAAAGCGAGTTCTTGCTGTGAATGTTTTACAAGGAGGAATCCAGAGATTGAAGCTCAGTCGAGCATCTACGGTCTAAGAAATATTCTACTTCTACGCGTCTGTTTTACTTTAAATTATAATAAAACAACAAAAATGACACATTTTAATAAGTAAACGTTATAATATTTTTTAACTCGCGGGACACTGTGGAAATTCCACGGATGCTTTCTACATCTATCCCTATAATTTTCTACATCTACCTCTATAGTTTTCTATATCTATCTCAAAAATTTTTGACATCTACCTCTATAATTTTCTACATATATCTCTATAATTTTCTATATCGATCTCAATAATTTTCTACATCTATCCCTATAATTTTTTACATTTATCTCTATAATTTTCCACATATATCTCTATAATTTTCTACATCCATTTATATAATGTTCTACATCAATCTCTATAATCTTCTACATGTATCTCTATCATTTTCTACATCTATCCCTATGATTTTTACATCTATCTCTATAATTTTCTACATCTACCTCTATAATTTTCTACATCTATCTCTATCATTTTCTACATTTATCCCTATGATTTTTTACATCTATCTCTATAATTTTCTATATCTATCTCTATATTTTTTTACATCTACCTCTATAATTTTCTACATCTATCTCTATAATTTTCTACATCTACCTCTCTAATTTTTTACATCTACCTCTCTAATTTTTTACATCTACCTCTCTAACATTTTACATCTACCTATCTAATTTTTTACATCTACCTCTCTAATCTTTTACATATATCTCTAGAATTTTCTACATTTATCTCTATTATTTTCTACATCTATCTTCATAGTTTTCTACATCTATCTCTATACTTTTCTACATCTATCCCTATGATTTTTTACATCTATCTCCTTAGTTTTCTATATCTATCTCTATAACTTTCTGCATCTATCTCTATAACTTTCTACATCTATCTTAATAATTTTCTACATCTACCTTTATAATTTTCTACATCAATCTTAATAATTTTCTACATCTATCTCTATAATTTTCTACATCTACCTCTATAATTTTCTACATCTATCTCTATAATTTTCTACATCTACCTCTCTAATTTTTTACATCTACCTCTCTAATTTTTTACATCTACCTCTCTAACATTTTACATCTACCTATCTAATTTTTTACATCTACCTCTCTAATCTTTTACATATATCTCTAGAATTTTCTACATTTATCTCTATTATTTTCTACATCTATCTTCATAGTTTTCTACATCTATCTCTATACTTTTCTACATTTATCTCTATGATTTTTTACATCTATCTTCTTAGTTTTCTATATCTATCTCTATAACTTTCTGCATCTATTTCTATAACTTTCTACATCTATCTCAATAATTTTCTACATCTACCTTTATAATTTTCTACATCAATCTTAATAATTTTCTACATCTATCTCTATAATTTTCTACATCTACCTCTATAATTTTCTATATCTATCTCTATAATTTTCCACATCTATCTCTATAATTGTTTACATCTACATCTATAATTTTCTATATCTATCTCTATAATTTTCCACATCTATCTCCATAATTGTTTACATCTATCTCTATAATTTAGTTTTAATGATCCTTTTTTTGGAATAATGTATGTAAGGTTTAGTAATATTAATACAAAAATGTCTATTTCTTCTTCCGTAAAAATAATTGTCAATTAAATATTTTAAAATAAATAAACATAAGTTTTTGCTAGGAGCAAAGTTTGATATCTGTTCTAACATACTACACTTCATTTTTTCTGTCCTCAGTCTGTGAAGGAGAAATCCTGCTTGACTTATGCAATTTTTATTTTTTGTCCCAATCCATAATGCCCGCTTTGGAGGGAGCTGAATTTTCCCCACATTACAAACCGATCTTGTGTCTAATGCTGCCCTGGTATGAAGGCAAGTAAATAGGGACTCTTCTTTATTTATTGAAAGTTGTAGCACTTTAAACCGTTTTAAAACAATAACTATTCTAAGCGGTTGATGTAGTTTGCTTGAAGAATTGTTTAGTGTGTATATATAAAGGTGAT
This sequence comes from Sepiola atlantica, assembly GCA_963556195.1. Taxonomy (NCBI): domain Eukaryota; kingdom Metazoa; phylum Mollusca; class Cephalopoda; order Sepiida; family Sepiolidae; genus Sepiola; species Sepiola atlantica. The sequence continues at coordinate 36,394,762 of OY744527.1, read as the reverse complement.
TCGTAGAAGGCAAGACAATGCATAGGTGTTACGGATAGACACGTGTTGAAGCAAATTAAGACATATAATTTATAACTTGTTCCACCGTTATATGTCTCAATTTTCTTCAGCACGTGTCTATCCGTTACACCTCTGCATTGTATTGCCTTCAATGAATCAACTTTATATATCACTAGCGGAACCCGTCGCCCGGCGTTGCGCGGGAGAAAATACTACCTATTGAATAAAAACGAAACCGCCTATTGTTCTCCCCCCCCCCTCTACCGTGTTGGTGAATGTTTTAAATTAAAAAAAAAGAAAAGAAAATGGTTTAGAGCAGAATTGGATCGAACGCCGATACTGGCGATAATGAAACCTCCCTTCGTAACCATTGCGCCGCAGTTACTACTTGAAAAATGCATGTGAAAATATGCCAGTTAACGTAAGCTTGTTTACTGGCAGCTTCTGGCAGCGAAAAGTAAAGTTCAACAATGACACGGTTTATGTCATTTATTTGGGAAGGGTTAAAGGTATATGATTTTGAAAATATAAATGTGTCGGGGTCTAACAGCATCTTGGCGGTTATTGAATTAAGTAGGAAGTCGATTTAATGAAGGAATTGTAGCCGCCATATGTGAAGAATAAATGTTGCAGGAACTGTGTTCGTTAATGTCATTCGCTTGATTCCGGAATGAATGTAAATGTGGAAATCATAGTTAGAAATAGGAAAAACGTAATCTGATATTCGCGGAATATCATAGGATTCAACGGGAGCGGTCATTATTTGTTTGCGTATTGTTTTATATTATGTAGTAAATTAATACCAGGCAAATAATAAATAAGGACGGCCTGTCTTGTGAAAAGTAAACTGTGTTTATTACTTCCCGGTGTCGATGAGTGTAGTCACAGTACACAATTGTTAGGGGGTAAAGTCTTTGCTACCACCTATATGGAGTTGTTTTTTCGGAGAGACGTTGATGGTGGGCCAAATGTAATATTGAGTGTTAGGTTGGAAAAAATAATAACAACTTTACTAAAACACGCTCGAGTGAATAGGTGTAGTATAGCGGTGAGTTTAGTAGCCTGTTTTGTATATGGTTATTTTCCTATACTCCGAGAATTTACAGGGGAAAAACGTCTCTACTTTATATATTAGATAAATATTATCTTTCTTCTTACATAGAAAATAAATAAAACGAATGTCACTTCTTTTACTTTATTCATTTTAAATTTTAACCTGTTAGTTGCGTATTAAAATTACATGAAAATAAAACACTGCAAAGTGTAGGTTGTTAACACTGTTTAAATCGACGGGACGACCGAATTCATTCTGGAAACAATTAATTCTGAATTGTTTTACCCGGGTGATAGCAGTTAATTTTGAACCGCGATTGGGCGATCTCATTTTTTTAAATGGGGGTGTAAAGTAATAGCACACGAACAAACGTCAATAGGCGTATTAATAGATGGACTAGCGTACATCGTTCGGCAAAGAAAATGACGTATATTTTTTTTGCGTTTTTGTTTTAAAATAGTTGACCCCAAACAAGGCAGACCGCCACTGTAGACGTAAGGGGTTACTGAGAAAAAAAGTGTTAGTTTTTTTTTGTTTTTAGGGGGGGAGGTCTACCTAAATTGGGAGCTGTACACCGTGATGTCTGTTTACATTAGTTTTAAATTTCTGCATGTCAGTACCGTCAGGAAAACAGGGAGCAGGGAGGGGGTTCCAGATTCCAGCAGCAGGAGGAAAGAAGCTTTTGGAGTAGAAAGCTCTTCGGCATCTGGGGACCTCCACAGGAAATGGATGGGATTTGGCAGATTGTCGGGTTGGTTAAATGAATTTGCGTCGTTGGGGCAATATATGCATCGCTAGTGTTCACACTATGCTATTTATCTAGATATCTTACTAAACATCCATATATAATCTATATAGAAGGGCGTCAGTAATTTAACTGTTCATATATAAATTAGTATCATTTCAGATAACCTTAAGAAAAGAAACTCTCATTGTTGACTTTTTTTATTATAGAAGGAAATATTTCTTTCCGAATTCATTAAAGATGGCATGGTAAGTTTGAGGTGGTTGTCGTACTTGCTATATGCTTCATCGCTTCCTCTCACTACTTAAAATGGGTTCGTCCGAGGGTTGGATAAAGGCACGTGTTTTACTCGCTAACTTGTATGTGGGGGGATGGAAATGCATATATTTATATATATATAAATAAATACGCTTTGCTATGATAAACGTGGGAGATAGCTGTTCAATGTTTATTTTGGAGGATCCGTTTTTTCTACGTTAATTTGACGTAAATGGGAATCACATTGTCTATTGGCATTTACATTTCACGGTTTAAAGTTCTATTTTTGTTTATAACTTGGTCAAATGGCAAGGATTAAAAATGACCTTCCATTTTTTAATTTTTTTTATCTATTTTTTTTTTACTCTGATTAACCCCAAAGCAAGGCGCATTGGCACTGAGACGTAAGAGGCTACTGTGAATTAGGGGTCATACCTTCAGGGACATCCAAAGTAAAGAGTTGTGCAACGAGGTGTTTGTTAACATCACATTTACATTTCTGCATGTCGGTACAGTCTTGGAAACAGTGAGCAGGGAGGGAATCCCAAAGGCGAACAGTACGAGAAAGAAAGCTATTAGTGTAGAAAGTCTTCCAGCATCTAGTGACCTCTACAGTGAAGGGGTGGGATTTTGCTTATTGTCGGGTTGGCCGGGGGGGAGTATTTATGTCGAGGGCGTATCAGTGCAGCAACTTCGTTGGAGCACATTCCATGAAAGTACTTGTAAAACAAGCACAAGGATGCGACATAGCGGCGATGAAACAAGGGCTGGAGGTTGGTGGAATGTGTTGGACCTATTAGATTAGAGACTCTTTTTTGGACCCTATCTAAATAGAAGAGGCTAGTAGTTGGGACACCCACCCCGATGTGACAACCATACTCTATGCATTGTCGAATCGTGGCTTGGTAGAGATCTAAGATATTGGCAGGTGTGAGAATTGGTTTAGCTAGAGGTAACTCACCTTCTTTGCTTCCTCTGCTTCCGTCCATTTACAAACCACGAACTGAAAATGGAAAACGGGGTCCAATTAACGTGAAATTCATGTGGAACAACGGATCCTGATGGAAATATAAACATCGATATTTTTTTCAAAATAGAATATTTAGTGTATGGGCTAGCAGATGAGCATATAAACAGACTAGTATAACTAATAAAAGAAACATGCTTATCGACTATGTCTATATATTTCTATTAGATGATTCACTCTTAAACTAATTAACAGATCATTATAAAGTTGGAATATAGCTGCTAGGCGTAAGTATGTACAACGTGGGCTATATTAAGATTAATTTAGTTTTATGCAAATAAGGTAAAAAGGGGGTGGAAGCCCTTCGTGAAAATTAAGATACTTCCGACTTTTGTGAAATTTTAATAATAGGTATTAGATATCAATTAATAAACATTAGATATCAATTAATAAACATTAGATATCAATTAATAAACATTAGATATCAATTAATAAATATTAGATATCAATTAATAAACATTAGGTATCAATTAATAAACATTAGACATCAATTAATAAATATTAGATATCAATTAATAAACATTAGGTATCAATTAATAAACATTAGACATCAATTAATAAATATTAGATATCAATTAATAAACATTCCGCTTGATATTACTTTTGTGCAATATTTTAAAGGGTGTTCAGAAGCATAATGTGAGCACAACCTCTTATTTGAAAATTCAAATATTTCATATTTGCTTTTAATTTGATCCATAGTCATTACACACGAACTAAGCAAGATTTCCTGAATTTCAATTTCTTCTTAAGACTTCTTAAATTTAAGCCTTACATTGTGGAGATTTTCTGGAATCAAAATCATATAATAAATGTTGATCAAATATTGAACAAAGGATTCTAGAGATAATAATTTTAATGGGAACATAAAGGGAACATAAAATTGATTCAAAACTATTGTTTGTTTGTTTTTTGGGTTTTTTTTTTCGGGGAATTAATGTTACCTGTCATGGGACGGGTAATCTTTTAGTTTGTGTCTGAAGTAGATACAAAAATGGTGTGTATATTACTTAGAATATAAAATTATCTCCCTTACTTTTGATTGGTTCTAAACAAAGGTTCCGGTATTTAAATAGCATATCGAGCAAGTCTATGACTAGGAGTTAGGGTTAATCGCAATGTCATTTTGCTATAAATTATACTTTTCATATGATGATTTATTATTTGCGTGGGTTTTAAGTATGCATTGAATGGAGGAAGCGTGAAAATCATATAAACAGACAATTTTCGTCTTTCATATATATATATATATATATATATATATATATATATATATATATATATATATATATATATATATATATATGTGTGTGTGTGTGTGTATATATATATATATACATATGTATATATATATATATATATATAACTTGTCAAAATGAGTTATGTAAACCATAAATTTCATATATTATGTTAAATGTACGACATTTTGACCTTTTCTACTGATAACAAAAAATAATCACTGAACCAGACTAATAAACGAAGATGAATCGCTTACAAAGGTAGGCGTTATCATACAAGGTGAACCCTTTTTATCAAATAAAAATAACTGTGACCCATGGAGTCGTTAATAAAATTCCCAATCCTTTATGCAATCAAACCATATTTGATACAAATATACTTCAGTTAGTGCCTGACTTGTCGACCAAGTTTCAATCATGAATATCCAACAGTCTTTGTTTCATCGCAATTCAATGATACGCAGGGACACTTCAGTGATCAGCTCGGACCTTTAACCCCCAGATTTTTTTGTGACGTAATCTAAAATACAATGTTCATGAAAACATTTCCCAAACTATTCCTGAACTGAAGAGAGTCCCACTCATAGCAGTGCCAAGAGACGTTTGCGACAGATTTATTGACGATTCTGCGTGTTGTAACTAAGTGTCCAAATCATTTAACAATGATACCACAAAGACTGTTGGAAACTTGATAGACAAGTCAGACATAGACGGAAGTTTATTTCTACGAAATATAGTTTAATTGCAAAAAAGGTTGTGAATTTAATTGACGGGAGGGCTGTATATCTTTTTAAAATGTGTGCCCAATGGAAAGTTTACATGAACTGATTTAACAAACGGAAGGCGATAACCTGTCAAACATCATGTTCTCTTGACTGTATGTCTACACTCGTCAAACTTAGATCTGAATACGCTCTATTACCGATATTGAGCACGCTCCTATAAATATAGCAACAATATTATATAATAATAATAATAATAATAAAACATTACATTTAAGAACATTCTGCGATATGGTAGTTAGCATATAAAATTATATATATATATATATATATATATATATATATATATATATATATATATATATATATATATATGTGTGTATCGAGGCAGCATTTTTTCTTTAAGACACGTATTATTAAAAATAACCGACAATTTTTGTCTGGCTATTTTAGTGTTGATCCCTTCAATTTTCCGGATTAAAATCTTAATCTCGGAAGGAAATTGGCTGATGAAACTGCCATAGTGTAAATGTTGGTCCAGAGTACTTTCTGACCCGTCTGGGTCCATCGTCAGTGGAATAATGACAAACAGGTAAAGACCTGGAGTGAGATTTATAATTAATTATGGCGGGAAAATTTAACTATGTTTATTAGGTATTATAAGCATTTAATTTTAACATTAGCACTAATATACTTAAATGCTTATAATACCTAATAAACATAGTTAAATTTTCCCGCCATAATTAATTATAAATCTCACTCCAGGTCTTTACCTGTTTGTCATTATTCCACTGACGATGGACCCAGACGGGTCAGAAAGTACTCTGGACCAACATGTACACTATGGCAGTTTCATCAGCCAATTTCCTTCCGAGACTAAGATTTTAATCCGGAAAATTGAAGGGATCAACACTAAAATAGCCAGACAAAAATTGTCGGTTATTTTTAATAATAATAATATATATATATATATATATATATATATATATATATATATATATATATATATATATAACGATATACGGCACAATCACGTTGACACACCGGTTCCCGTTAGATCACCGAAGTTAAGCGGCGTCGAGCCTGGCCATTTGGGAATACCAGTTGATGTATGTGCTCTCTGCTTATCTCGGCATTGTTTCCAGTCGTCTTGAACTACTTGCAATTGGAATCAAGCAATGCCGACTCTATATGTTGGAGATTGCGCAAGCTTTGCAATTACAAATTCTCCCGCGGGCAGCCCCTGGCGGGGTACTCATACGTCGAAACCGACGGGAGAGTCCATCATATATATATTTATATATAATGTTGACAATGAGTACTGATTGTAATTTAGGCTCTGATCGCCTAGGTTTTCATATAATATATATTCCGGGTTTAGAATCTCGCTATGTTTAGTCGCAGAGACGACAAAACACTTGTTTGTGGATAACATATATATATATATAATATTTATAAATAAATATTAAATTATCAATACCTATGTTATCCATATATGTTCACATATATATGTGTAAGTGTGTGTTTCACAAACAAATGTTTTGTCGTCTCTGTGACTAATCAGTGTGACTGAACATAGCGAGATTCTAAACCCGGAACCTAGTTATTAGCGTTTGGTACTCTTCCGATTGAGAAATTATATCATATTAGATTAGTTTATTCATTTATGAAAATTAGAATTAAATGAATGCTGGATACATTTTATCTTTTGCAGCCTGACTTTGAAATGTATATCCACTGATGAAGCCTCCTTATGAATATCGGTGATATTTTGTATAATTTGTGTTATTCAGACTACTGTTCTCATCTTGAGTGTTATTCTCGCAACGTTTCGGTTGTTGTAACGTCTGGCTTTCTTCAGGTGTATCTTTTCGAACTCGAGAATATTTCTCTAGAACTCGGGAATCTGGACGGAATTTCGAACGGAACCCTTTATTTAAGCCACGGGGTTAGCATGCTCTTGTTCCGTCAGCCATGACTGGGAGAAGTCTTCAGTAATTCGCAATTCTTCGTATCGCCTACACCGAAACATGAAAATATATGTTCATTAAAATATATGTTCATGAGATTGACAGAAACAATTGTTTGTAAATAAAAGTGTTTTTGAAGGAAATGTGAAATGTTTCTCTAAATAAGTAAGGTTTACGTGATATTGTGTCATTTGTTCTGTGTAATAAATAGTTTTGCGTATATAAAAAAGTAAGTACACTATGTTATATTGGAGAATTTTATTCATTCGTTTAATGGAAGAAAAAAGATCAACGTAAACAATTTTACGAAGGAGCCTCCAAAATATCCAAAACTGGTGTTTTTTTTAATTTACTTCTTTTAAATACTAAGAATCATCTTTCATATTTGAAATAAATGTTTACATGACTCTGTGTTTGCGACGTTTATTTAACGCAAATAGGAACTCGATTCCCCGTTGTCACGTTTATTCTTCTTAGGATGGGGAGCAGATTTTTTTTTTTAATTCGAATAAAAAAAAATGTCAAAGATTCGCAAAAATCAAAAATGTCCATTTGTGATCTATTTGCGTTTGATTTTTTGGATTTTTTTTACTATAACGCCCGGCGTAGTTCATTCAAAAATAACAACCAGATTCTACTTTTATGGGTTGATTACATGTAAACTGCCTGAAAGAAAAAACATTCGCAAAAAAAGGAATTTTAAAAAAAGTATTTTAGCTTTCAACATGAGACAATCACTTTTCTATGTTTAATTTATATAGCAAAGTGATTGCCTCACGTTAAAAGCTAAAATACTTTTTTTGTTGTTGTTGATTTAAAGAAAAAAACGTTACTGGAAAGGAATTTATTTTATTTTTAGTCGAACATGAATCAAATAAAATTCAAAGAATATTTTAGTATTTGTCCGCAAACAAGAAAGATTTAATAAGAAATGTATGTTTATTTTATGAATGTCTTGGAATTTGAATGAAACTACTCAAATGAAAGTTTATTTAACATATGTATATATTCAAAAAACATAGAATCGATTTTGGACTTTAAACTTTAATTCTAGTCAGAAATTATGTCGAAGTGACAGCGAAAAGGAATCAAAATCACTTTCGAATCTCCTCACGATTCGAAGAAATTCACGTGACAACCATTTTTTTTAATAGACCGTTATCGGAAATTATCTATATATTAATACGATAGCGTGTATGTTCGTGTGTCACGCTTACATCAAAAGCTCTGCGCATGCGTGCCGCACGTAGATTTGGAAAAGCATTCAAGTCACCTAATTTTCGTAACATTTATAGGTATTTCCCTTTGGCGCAATGGGTAGCGACGTAGGATTTTGACATCGGCTCGACTGGTTTATAGTTCGATTCCAACCAACCTCAAAGATATTTTTCTACATCGAAGGAGGGGAGGGGGTAAGTAGGGAACGACCGGGGAGACACATGTTAATACGATAGCGTGTGTGTTATTTTGTGTGTCACGCTTACATCAAAAGCAACGACCTTCCGAATCTTTGTATGCTATTTATGAATTGGAGCCAAATGTAATTTAATCTTAAGCATTTACAAAGTAAGCCTTAGTCGTCGAAATATTACCTTCACTAGAAATATTGTATATAAAGAAGTTTTGTGAATTGTTTCATGCATTGTTCATTTTTTAAATAAATATACAAGTCAAATCTTATCATATTTTATTCAAACATGTATAGGTTAGGAACGAGATAATTAGTATTGAAAACACGGGTCCCGCTAGTTTTGTATTAATATCTATTTTAAACAAAATGGTGGGCACGTCTTTTTCGTGTCGTGAAGAGAATCGAAAGCGATGTTGAAATCTGTAATTTCTAACCTAAGTGATGTTTTTAGTCAAAAAGCGAATAATCATTTGATTTTCTTTTAATAATCAAAAACGTTCCAGATGTTTATTAAGAAAAATACTAAATGTCTATATTAGAAATTCATGTTTTTGGATAAATAGGAAAATATTTCATGAACGCCCAAACCTATGAGATGTGAACTGAGTATAGTTATAGTTAAGTACGGGTATGTAGGGATGAAACGTTTTTGTATAGTTGTTATTGGAAAAAAGAAAACAATATCAATACTTGTTATTTAAGAAGTTCTTTTCGCGTAAGAGTCATGCTAAAACGCCATTTTTTAATATGACTTGATGTGTTCTGTATTCTATTCTAATATTCTGAAAAATTAGTAAAAGTATTAGGAGTAAACAGAGTTTACTGCGAAAGTAGACCATTTCGATATTCTCTTATTCTCTTATTCTGCGAATAAGTTCCGGAAACCAAGTATTATGTAAGCGAAATTGAGGGATCGTTCGCTATTTATTTTAGAGTTATAGTGTTGTATTTAGGAAATAGTTTGAGTTATAAACTGAAATAATTAACGGTGAATATATACTATTGTTACCGAATAAGAAAGTTACTCGGTGGCGTGAATGGAGTGGAAGGACTTGATGATAGGATAGAAAACTCTTTGCTACCGTCTTTGTGAGATTACGTCTTTGTGAGAAGCAGTTTAATCGGAATAATTGTAATTATTTTATACGGGGATTAATGAAACGCTTATTTTCGTGAAACACAGTTAAAGAAAAGCTAGAAGTGGTGAGTGTAAAATAATTTCATGAGAAAGTTTCAATTAATTTCCTATGGTGTTTTAATTTAGACGGGGATATGACATTACTTTATATAACAGGAATAAATACCCGTGCAGTATCCCTAATAAGATACTTTGTACCTTTCATCGTCTGGATAAAACAAGAACCCAGGCACCTAAACAAAAAACAAGGAAATTAATAACAATGAAGAAGAAGCAGTTGGATTTACATATATACACATGTATTCACACATGGAGAGTTTTTCGAAAACAAACGTAAAGGGGATATATGAAGCATTGTATATAAAGAGGTGAAAATCACAGACATAATTACTAAGTAAATACATTAATGTCCCAATACCATGAAAACATATGTTGTCGGGGTGTATTGAGAGAGATGCATGAATAATAGATAAATAAATGTGACTTATATTTTGTTCACTGTGTGTACTAAAAGATTGTGCGCCTGCAACCAGAAGGGGGGTCTGAAGAAAAAGCTATCAGAGTTTGTGAAATGCATGTCAAAATAACAGTTGGTTGAATCGCATCCGATGGCTTTGAAATGCACACTAGAAAAGAGAGAACCTCGTTCTAAGCGGAATTATATGTTCTATTAGCAGGACCGGAGAACGAGCATTTTTTCATTAGCCAGTATGATTCAAGGGAATCTAAAAATATCACTCTGATTATTCTGGAGCAAACAGGGTTGTTATAATTTATACGAGCATTAAGATGAATTTAAAAATTGTTTTAAAACGAGATTTATTAAAAATAAATATAAATGAAAAAAGATAAACAATGTTCAACACGTAGTGAAAAACAAAAATAAATGTGTGGGTGATTGATGTAGCTGTGTTTAAAAAGACGAGAATTGACGTAATCTTATCTCTGACATGGTAACGGTGTTGACTTTTAATTCGTGACAAACACTTAAATTAACGCCTATTGGTATAACCTGTCAAACCATATTAATGTGGTTAAAATATCTAGTTGCTGGAGTATTGTACTTTGATGAACTTTAAGATAAAATTTTTGCCCACCTTGTTTCTTTTGTAATAAACCTTACATCATTCTGGGCATGAAAAAAGCCATTTTACCAGGTGTTACTGGATTCTACACCTATTGTCATGAGAAGTCAGGTTTGTTTTTGCTTTTACCATTTAACTGCTTTTAGAAAAGTGTCAATTGTATATGAAAGACTTGCAGCAGTGGTAGCAACAACAACAAAAACAACAACAACAAAAACACCAACAGTAGCAGGGCTTTTGTAGAATAGTTGATTTTTATTGGTTGATAAATACTGTAATACTGACTGGTCAATTTTATCAAAATACTTCATCTCGATTGTTTATCGATACTGGATTTCTACCAGAAAGAGTTACCCTGGGAGCCGAATACCTGCTCGCATTAGCTACATACGCGAGAACTCAAGCACCCCCAGCAGTGAGAGACTTAACTTGCCACACGAACGTATGTCAATCACACACGGTGTTATCAACTGCTACACAGACTAGTCTTGACTATAGACATCTCGACAAACAACAAAAGACAGTTATGGACTACTAAATATAGCGACAGCTTATACACAAAACCTCATGAACTCACTCACACACAAGTCCACATACAGCCAGACAAAACAATGCTTTCTTAATTGAGACTCCTTTAACTCTTCTTAACGCTTAACTTTTCGTTTTTCTAACAAGTCGTAAATGAAGTTGATATATTTATGTATGGATATATTTTGTTATTTCTTTTGATATGCCTTTTTCACTATATATCTCTCCGATTGATAACAGTGGCCTTGGGACCACGATGACTCTTTGCACATGCGTGAAGAGAATGTTTATTGTGGATTCTCAGAAAACTTTCACGCATGCGCAGCAAGACATAATAATTGAAGCGTATTATGCATAATAATTGTAGCGTATCCGACTGATATTAAACAGACAGGTGTATTTATTATCCTGTTTTGTGAACAGATCTCCGAGCGATGAATGAAGAATGAGTTCCACAATCCCAGGCTTTACCTTCTCTAGGAGAGTAGAAAGTGGATTTAGGAGAGTAGAAAGTGGATTTTCGGTTTACTTTCGGCGGTCTCGTAACTCTCGTTTCCCTTATTTTGTCCTTTAGTTCTCACATTCCATGAGTGACGTTTCTGACAAAGGGGGAAGAATTACTGTTTTCCGAGTCGGAATCTATGCATCTGATGCTTGGTCTCATAACGGTTCGGCCAACGCGGCGATTACGCTTTGAAATGTGAGAGAAATACGCCTTGTATCTTTTTTCAGGCGAACACAAATAATGTGATTCTAACGAGAGTTATATCTCCCAAGGGAGAGACGATGCAACGTGCGAAATTTATGCATCATCAATACTTTTTGGCTAGCTTTTGACCTTGTTGGCTAGCTTTTGACCTTGTTGGCTAGCTTTTGACCTTGTTGGCTAGCTTTTGACCTTGAAGTAGTATTGTTTTAGCTCTATACATTAAGTGGCTTCGTGCCTTTTCTGGAGCGATTTCCATTAAAAAAGAGGTAGTTTATTGCTAATCGCCTAGGGCGGTCCTACCGAGGAATGTCGACGGGGTTGCTCAGGCATTTTTGTAGGCCTGAATGTACTTCTAGTGCGCCGGTATTTGAAAACCTCACCTTAACTAGTGTCTAAACCACTAGAGAGAACGTAAATTAACTCTCTATGACGTGGCAAGTTTGATATCCCCTCCACGACAATTTGCATTGTCAGGGGGTCTTTACTACAAAATTGAAAGTTCTTAGGTCTCATAGCCTAAAACTGCATAGCGAGCATAAACAGATGGACATTCTTTTCGCAGGTTAGCATAACAGAATTATGAGTGAATGTGTACGAACATAGTACCCAATGCGTCATCTGTAAACCAGAGATCACGTGCTATCAATTGCACCGTTTTTAAGTCAGTGGGCAATCGCAACAAAATGAAAAGAATATCTTTTTTTAAAAAATCAATTGATATGATAAAACTGTGAAATCTGTACAAGTAGGTTGTGGAATGTGCGACAGTATTGTTGGCGTCACGTGAATTCATTTTTCTTTATTAATTATTTAATTAAAGGAACCAATTAAAAAATACGAAAATTTAATATCGGCTTTAATAAAAGGGGATCTTCAAAATACCGCTTCTTTAACATTAAGCTAGGATTCCCTGTTGCCCGGTCCTTTCTTTTTGGTGGGTATGGGACTTAAAAACGGTGCAGTTAATATCACGTTATCTCCGGTTTACAGATGACGCATTTGGGTACTATGTTCGTACACATTCACCGAATAACGATACAAAATAGTCCGACAGTGGCTTTGTTGGTGTCGCACTGAGGTATGGTTCTGTTCAGTCCTAAGCGGTCCACCCTTCCAGACTTAACCTTCTCTCTGAGAAGACGTTAGTTTATTGCTAATCGCCTGAGACGGTCCAACCGAGGAATACCGACGGAGTTGCTCGGGCATCTTTTGTAGGCCAGAGTGCGCTTATTCTAGTACGCTGGCCTCTCAAAATCACACCTGGTTTTGTGTCTTACCCTCTTGGAAAGGAGATGAAGAAACTCCCTGTGATGGTGGTGACCTATTTCATAAACCCCTTACAACAATTTGCATTGTTAGAGGTTCGTTCTTACAAAATTGCGAGTGTTTCGCTCTCATTAGCTAAACTTAGCCAACGAGACATTCGCTTCTTATATTAGTGTAGGTTTGTTTTATTACTTCCGTTGACAGTTAATATATTCTATGTTAAGCTTTACAGGAACCGGAATGTTCTTCTTCTTCTTCTTTCGTGTCAATCAGATTGTTCTGGTGTTGGCATTAGTTTCCCCGATGTTTTTTCTAGTTAGAAATCTTTCTGGAAAGACATCGGGTACTTACGGGAAGGACCACGAGAAGGGTGCCAACATCCCTAAGTGAAAGTGCTACTGTTGAACTGACTGGATTCGAACTTGGAACATCCAGGTCTTCAGTCCGTGTCGTTATCCACTTAACCACCGTCACCTCCCAATGGGAGTGTTAATTCTTATCGTCTACGAAGGTTTTTAGTTCAAGATGCAAATAATAACGTGACCAGATGCGGGCGTGATGTGAGTGGGATTTAGGAAACCGCTCCTCCCCCTCCTCTTTCATAACCCAGCACAGATGGTGTCTTCTTACCCTTTAATCCTTGCCGTCGGCTTCACGTGTAGACACACAGAAAGCAAAAGAGAGCCAAACGAAATAAGGCAACTATGGTGTGTTTGAATTAACCACGTTTTCCTTTTTTTCTTCTTCTTTATTATAAAGAAATAAACATCTTGATAATAAGGAACGAATCGCCTGAAAACCAGAGAAATTATGTCGTCCGAATATTAACAGCTAATACAAAAAAAAAGATGGACATTAATTTTTATTTTCTATTCGGATCAGAAGATGACGGTTGAAAAAAATCCAGCTTGAAAAACCTACATATGCAACTGAAACATAGGTAATTATTATTTATTTTGCGTTTTCCTTCTTGCTTAAATTCATAAAGGTTTCTCTGTTTTACGGCATATCAACCATTTGGGGGGGGGGGGGTAATTTAATGCCGAGACTTAAAAACAATGATTGGTTAGACCCAAGTTACTATTTCAGGTACTTGTAATGAATAGGCATCCAAATTACTTGCGGAGTAAGTCCCGAGTGTTGACGGAAGTTCCCGGGTCAGTCTCGAGTATTTCCGAGTCTGAAGATAGATGATATGAATAAAAAGGCGCGGTTACTTGCTTGTCCGAGTTCGACAGATGTTAGACGATACAAAATTTTAAAGCCGACAAAAAATGTAAAAAAGCATAAGAATCCCAATCAGGTTAGATTAGGATTAGGATAGGGTTAGGGTTAGGATAGGGTTAGGGTAAAAATATTTTAGCACTCTCCCTCAAATAAATAAAGTTGAAAAAGCTTCCTTAATTTTTTTTTTTAATAAATAATCTTAATTTACTCACTGATTTGAAAAAAAATATCTCATACATTCTTTAACACGGGGAGAGGTGTTATTGATCCTAACCTTAATTAAACACTTTAGAAAACATATCCTGCTTTAGGACAAGAAAAAAATCAGTTTTTGTTAGAAAAATGTTCTCTGGTAGTCAAGCTTTTAATTAAGAGTCGGGACTAACTCGGGAATCTCCGTCACTATTCGAGACTGCCTCCGTAAGTATTGAAATCATCTGGATACCTATTCATTACAACTATCGGTACTTATATCGATCTTGACCCAGTTTTCGCGAGTTTCTGGTCAGAAGCGTTCGGCTGTGCTACACAAACGCCCGAGAGATGACGAGCCGATTTGTACCAGACGACAATTTTGATACGGTGCTGCGTCCTATGATTTTAAGTTATATTTGCAAGAAATTTTTTAAACAACAAAACAAATAAAACAAGCAAAACAGAGCGAAATTAGTGTCGTCAAATAAATATGTTTAACCCTAACCCTAAACCCTAACCCTAACCCTACCCCTAACAACAACAAAAAAAAAACAAGCAAAACATTAAAAGCATAGGACGCAGCACCGTATCAAAATTGTTTTCTGGTACAAATCGGCTCGTCATCTCTCGGGCGTTTGCGTAGGATAGCCGAACACTTCTGACCAGAAACTCGCGAAAACTGGGTCAAGATCGATATAAGTACCCAACTATCTTAGTTTAACCGTAGCTGGACACGAGTTGTCGGTTCAGAGCTTTTCAAAACGGTATTTCAGCGTAACTGAACACAAAAGATCGGAGGTAGGATTTGAACTCAGCACAGTCGAGAAGCAAGTAAAGGGGTACACTTGTGTCACTGATTTTGTACATAACAAAACAGGGTCTACTATTAACAAATTGTTAAAAAAAAGGTTGCATGTTTTGTTTTTTTGTTTTTGTTATTCGCCCCTTTTTGGAATTTGAACCCTTAACCTCATCACGGGAAATGCAAAAGCCGAACTTTGAAAAGTAAATAAATATCTAACCCTAAATCCATCGCTTCTAGTTGCATATGGGATAAGTCTAATCTCAGCGCCACAGATGCAAGTCTCGGCACCTGAAATAAGTGTGTTCTTGCTAAAAATCGATTATTTTCAATTATCTCTAAGTAAAAACAACAGGTCTTCTAAGTTCAAATCGTTGTCGTCCATTTTGTGAGAAATCTTTTTGACCCCTACCATTTTCAGCTCTCTTTCCCCTAAAAAGTGTGACTTATCTCCCTTTTTCATATTTCCGTCGGCATCAGCCACGTCTCTAAAGGAGTACCGAAATTATTTAAAATAAAAATTAGTGCGAAACTTTTCCTGATTTTCTTTAAAACAAAGATATTTTATCATATTTTCAGAAAAAAAATCAAACTACTTATTTGATTACTTATTTATATCCAAAACGGAATCTTTAATATAGGGAACCGATTCTGACCGGACACCGCTTACTGCTGACTTTGAGTCGGTTACTCTTCTGGTTTGCCATGTAGCTATCTTCTATTATTATACTAAATGTGAGTTAATTAACGTTTGTTATCCTGATGTTTTTTCTATACTTTAATAACACAAAATACATGCTAAAATATACGTTAGTTCTGGGATTGAGTTATGCTTGAAAATGTTCCGTCTTCATTGTTTTGATTAGCCGTAATGTATAATTAACTGAACAAAATCACGCATCTCTTTCTTAGTTACCTATGTATTGCTCTCGCCCTCTCTCACTCTATACTGCTTCAACCACTCTCTGATATTTCTTCATGTCTCTGTGAGCATTTCGAGAACGAGTGACGTTCCGAGTTTCCAGCCAATTCACATAGTGTGTTCCTACACACCGTGAGTACGTATGTAAATTAGATAGCATTATTTGTAGGGAAAATATAGAAGTAAAGAGACTTATCAGTTTTAGTTATGGACGAAAAATTTCTTAACAGATATCTCACAGTTTATAGATTTTAAGAATAAAATCAAAGTGGAACAAATAATGGTTGTGATTGTGACCCAACGGGTTACGAGTAGTCTAGTGATAGAATAAAGACAAAATATTTTAGAGTTCTTAATTCTGCATATGTGTAATATATATATTTAAAAAAACTAATAAATATATGCTCTCTCCGGTCGCATATTTTTATTGCGCTTCGAGAGTTATGTAATTCTTAAATAACAACATACAGTATGTAGTTAGAACAAAATAAATTTTTTTGAACTATTAAAATAATTTCCAACGCTATTGATAATGTTTACCCATTCATATTTGTTTTTATTATTATCGTTTATGCTTGAATTCATGTTTTGAAACATGACGTAAATCATAAATCTATGACGTCAGACCAAAGCTATAATTATTTTGTTATAGTAATGTTTTAAGCTCTATTTTATAAGAAAGTCAAAATAGGTCACTTGGTAGAACCTCAGACTGAAGATATCAAAGTTTCGGTTTCGATTTCCGGTCATGAGAATTCATTATTTTCACATAAAGTAGATAACATCTTTGATATTTCGAAATGAGACAAATTCCGCAATGTATTTATTACGTTTAAAAAATTGACAGACGGACAAAATCTCTCTTTATATATAATAGTAAAGAAATTTAATTATAAAGAATTTATCCTGAATTAAACTATTCTTGGAAAGGTAGAGACTGTTTATGTTTGGCCGCTAAGAATAATAATTTTAATAAGTAGATACTATTTTTATTTTTTATAATATACTAGTAGATACCGTCCGATATAAGCAATATATATAATATTACTTATTGAGTTTCTTTTTTTCTTTCTTTTTTATGAATAAAGTGCGATTTCGGAGGCACCACTTTACAAAAGAAAAATGATGTACCTACGTTATTCACTGTGTTATCTAGAATAGGTATCCTATAATTTATAATTATAAGTTCATTAACTTAGGAGTGTTCCCCGCACATACATATTGTTATTTACTCATGCGTCCGATTAAAATTTTATTACATAACTCAAAATTGAGTTTATAAAAAAAAATTTCTCTATTCAAATTTTGTATCTCACTTATTTTAAAGGTTTATTGAGGGGACAAGTTTGGGGAGGGGCACACACAGAATTTTCCAGATATTCTCCCTTTAGTTTCATTGGATCATCAACAGACATGAAATCATTGCATCTGTTACAACTGGAAAATGTACCTGAAGTCCACAATCGCTTGGTACGGAGTTATTCAAAGAGTTGATTTCGTTTCCATAACATACAATATTTTCATTGATGTAGACATTAATCATTTACTTTGAATTATTTTTTTAATAATCATGCATGTAGATACAATTAAAATTAGCAATGCCATTGGCATCGGAAACAGTACCTTAATTACCGCTTCTTTTTCTTCAGCTATCCATACAAACAATTTAAAGAAATATAAGCCATGTTTACTTGGATATTTCGTTACGTATTTCCAGTCTCAATTTGTATTTTCACACTTTTTAACAAACCCAGTAGTAACATAAACATTATAATTATAACCATAATAAAAGTTACTTCAGAGTTACGGACTCCTAGGATTTCAAAAATTTCGATCCCGACTCCTACTCCTTAATTTAAAGTTTTTCAATATGCAGACCCTCTTTTTATTCTTCGGAGATTAAAATATGCGACTCTGACTCATAGAATTTTTACGAGTCTGACACCGACTCCTCCCAAAACATATCTCTCTTTCTTACTCTCTCTCTCTCTCTCTCTCTCTCTCTCTCTATCTCTCTCTCTCTATCTATCTATCTATCTATCTATCTATCTATCTATCTATCTATCTATCTATCTATCTATCGCATTGCCACTCTGCTACTTCATTATAAAATGCAAGTTATTTATTTGAAAACTTATTTCAAGTCTCCATTTCGTGTTTTAACATTTTCCTAACAGGCCTATAAGTAAAAAGAAAGAAAAACAGTAGGAGAAAATGCCGCTTATTCGTCAAATCGTAAAGTCATCGTATTTTGCTTTTAATATTAAGTTGCCAAAAACAGAAATTCCATTACGAATGAACAATAAACTTTAACACATAAAATACAAGTAAACTTGAAACTAATCAAGTAAAACGAGCACACTTACATAGTGCGTGACTGTCTTCGTATTTGTTATTTGTCTTCTAATAGACGCCATTTTATTGACTGTCACACACAAAGGAATATGTAGATAAATAAATACTGACAGGTTGAATTTTCATTCAACTTCCGTAAATATATTATATTTATAATTATTCCGTTTAATAACATGAACGACATATACAGATTTCGTTTCCGACAAGGTAAAAAAACTCGTATCAAGACAAATTAGCTTCTATTTACAATTTCCCGGCCGTTTCATCACCGGCGCTATAATCAAACAAAGTTAGAATTTAACAATATTTGAATTTTATAGACAAGATGAATCTTTAGGGCGACAGGTTAACTTTAGGGCGAACCCTGTAAATCATACGTAATAATTTGATAAACGGCATCTACACTTAACGCTAAAAGCGTATTACAGAGTGACCCCCCCCAAAAAATGACACTATTGGAATCGTTAATAAAAATTCACAACCGTTTCTGCAATCCAACCATATTTTATACAAATAAACTTCAGTCATGAATGTTCAACAGTCTGCGTTTTATAGCTATTCAAAGATATGTAAGGACACTTTAGTGATCGTCTCATCAGTAGGCAGTATTATCCTGAACGTGCACCATAGTCACCGGACCGTAATCCACATATTTTTATCTGTGGTGTTATCTAAAAGATAATGAGTATATTTTTTTGCTATCCTCATAAAAAAATAGATTCTACTTTTGGAGAGGGAGAGATTTCATGTAAACATCTGCACAGAACGAAATTTTAAAAAAAATTAAATATTTTACATTTTAGAGTGATGGATCACTTTACTATATAAATTTAACGTAACATGAGCACCCACTTCCTGGTCAGTTAGCAGTGAATAGAGGTGTAATCAATTGTGTGTTTGTTGTTGTTTTTAATGTTTTAGAGAAAAATTATAATTTGTGCGAGATGGGGGTTACCTAAGCTTATATTTTCGGGAGGGGGATTTTTTTTTTTATTACAAAATAATGTGCGGAAAGAATATCTAATGTTTTAGCATACAATAAAAAAAATAGTCTACAAACTATTTAGGGGAGGAGTCATTATTTTACTTATCCAATTTTTTCTGCTTTAAAAGTAAATTAAAACAGGTAAGTAAATAAAAAAAAAATTTTTTTAATAAAAAAAATAGTGTACACACTATTTAGGGGAGGAGTCATTATTTTACTTATCCAATTTTTTCTGCTTTAAAAGTAAATTAAATCATGTAAGTAAATAAAAAAAAAAAAAAATTTTAATAAAAAAAATAGTCTACACACTATTTAGGGGAGGGGTCAGTATTTTACTTATCCACATTTTTTTCAGCTTTAAAAGTAAATTAAAACAGGTAAGTAAATAAAAAAATATTTTAAATAAAAAATAAAAAATAGTGTACAAACTATTTGGGGGAGGGGTCATTATTTTACTTATCCAATTTTTTTTCTGCTTTAAAAGTAAATTAAAACAGGTAAGTAAATAAAAAAATATTTTAAATAAAAAATAAAAAATAGTGTACAAACTATTTGGGGGAGGGGTCATTATTTTACTTATCCAATTTTTTTTCTGCTTTAAAAGTAAATTAAAACAGGTAAGTAAATAAAAAAATATTTTAAATAAAAAATAAAAAATAGTGTACAAACTATTTAGGGGAGGGGTCAGTATTTTACTTATCCACATTTTTTTCAGCTTTAAAAGTAAATTAAAACAGGTAAGTAAATAAAAAAATATTTTAAATAAAAAATAAAAAATAGTGTACAAACTATTTGGGGGAGGGGTCATTATTTTACTTATCCAATTTTTTTCTGCTTTAAAAGTAAATTAAAACATGTAAGTAAATAAAAAAATATTTTAAATAAAAAATAAAAAATAGTGTACAAACTATTTGGGGGAGGGGTCATTATTTTACTTATCCAATTTTTTTCTGCTTTAAAAGTAAATTAAAACAGGTAAGTAAATAAAAAAATATTTTAAATAAAAAATAAAAAATAGTGTACAAACTATTTGGGGGAGGGGTCATTATTTTACTTATCCAATTTTTTTTCTGCTTTAAAAGTAAATTAAAACATGTAAGTAAATAAAAAAAAATAGTGTACAAACTATTTGGGGGAGGGGTCATTATTTTACTTATCCAATTTTGTTTCTGCTTTAAAAGTAAATTAAAACATGTAAGTAAATAAAAAAATATTTTAAATAAAAAATAAAAAATAGTGTAAAAACTATTTGGGGGAGGGGTCATTATTTTACTTATCCAATTTTTTTCTGCTTTAAAAGTAAATTAAAACATGTAAGTAAATAACAAAAAATAGTGTACAAACTATTTGGGGGAGGGGTCATTATTTTACTTATCCAATTTTTTTTCTGCTTTAAAAGTAAATTATAACATGTAAGTAAATAAAAATTCGAGGGGAACTTTTTTTAAGCTATAAAAAAACTTGGAGATGGACAGGCATAAATATATTATAGGTATAATAACCTGACCCTAAACTAACCCTAACCCTAACCCTAACTCTAACCCTAACCTAACTTTAAATCACTCTAAACGAAACCTAAAAGGAAGAAAAATCAAGCGATGTAGCCAAAAGTGAAGATTTTTTGTTTTCTGAAACTGGGCACAATTCAGAAATATGTTTTAAAATGTTTTTTAATTGAAAAAGAAAACGCACTTTATTACATTACTTGTCACAATTTACCGGTTACTGCGCAGGAAGTGGGTGCTCATTTTACGTTAAATTTATGTTGGAATGGGATCCCTCATTCAAAAATCTGAACAATATATATATTTTTAAATTTAATTCCTTTTTCGCGGATATTTTTTCAGACTATTCACATGAAATCGCCCCAAAAAGAAGAATTGGATTATTTTTGTGGGTGTGTGGGGGGGGGGTAAACTACGATGGGGGTGATACTAAAAACTACCAGATAATGTCGATCAGGACAATTCTTTGACTATTCCTGTACTGAAAAGGGTCATCATATCACGTAAAAATCAAAACAATGTCAATGGAGTCAGAACATGTAGTATATATATATATAATGTAATCACCTCGCGTGGATGCTTGAAAAGACCACAGGGTCGAAATAAATTATTGCACCGGTGATTATGTGATTCCGTGTTACTTTATTTTATTTTATTCTTGCTCTGTTTATTACATTTAGCTCTCATATCCGTATTTCCCTCTGGAATTTATTTCACTCTAACACTATATATATATATATATATATATATATATATATATATATATATATATATATATAATGTTATTTTTTATAGTTAAGTGACAAAAGTTTAAAATATTTGACCCTTATTCTTAACATTTTAATACTCCATTATTCTCAGAATTGATTGTATCGCAAATTCCCGGAAATCGAACGCTCGGATTGTATAATCATCAGAATCACTGGATTCATGAGAAAATATTTGTTGAATCTTGTTACAGGGCTTTTATATAAATGAAATAAAATTAAATAAAATGACTTTTGTGCTGTTTACGGTTGTCTGGCCCAAACGGAAACACTAGGATATCATTGACAAAAATATGTAATACAAACTTAATACTACCATTGGATGCCCTATCAAATGTAACATGTGAAAACAATATATAATAATACGTACGTTAGCACTCTCCCATTTTTTTTAAAGTTTGGATCGCCTCATCAAAATGATGAGTTTTACTGGGAGGTCCGCGGGTCAGATTGCAATAATAAAGCCTAGCAGGGTGGCGGGCCGGATGATAAGCCTTCGCGGGCCGGGTGTGGCCCGCGGGCCGGAGGTTGCCCGCCCCTGGCCTAACCTTAACACTAACCCTCCCATCTTTTTTTTTAAATTGGGATCGCCTGATCGCCATAGATTAAATAGAAAAACATAATTTACTAAAATGTTATTTGATTTCGCTGTTGTGTCGAAGGTGAAATGCAGACTAATATACAGTTACTTGGCCTTCAGACGAGGATCAAATTGTAGTATCTGTTCTGTACTAACATGTGCTCCTCTCCCACGATGCAACTTTGTTCAACCAAACATGGTACAATCATATCGTGGGGTCTTTGTTCGCACCCAACGTCCATAAAATGGTAATTACAAGGGTTTGGAAGTTAGACTTTTATAACCAGATATATTCTGAAACTACATGAACCAGAATAATGTTTAGTTTGAGAATAGATGGTACAAAAATATCGTGTGGTCTGCGTTTGAGCCGGACCTCCCTAGAATTTAAATATGTCACCAACTCTCCTACCAGTTGTTTAGAGATAGACCCCGTAACCAGATATATTCTGAAACGACATTAACCAGAGTACTTAGATACGTATGTTTTAGTTTGAACAAAAGTGATACAAAAATAGTTTATGCTCTTCATTCGCACCGGACGTCTGTAGAATGCACGGACACAAAATACAACATCTGAAGAAAACAACTGTAGCATTTCCACAGGTCCCGCTCGTTATGTTTAATCTTTGTTTTTTTGTTTTTTCAAGTGCATCAAAGGACAGAGAGACAGAAGCATTACAAATATAGTGTGGCTATGATTTTATTCAATTTAAGCAACTTCCGTCTGTGCTGTTCGCGGATTGGATCATAAATTCAAAGGACTGTTCATTCTCTTTTCCCGAGCTTGTTCAGTAAATGAAGGGAGCGTTCCTTCACGGATACTTGTCTGCTTTGTTTCTCTCACTGACTACCTTACCTTAACTACTGACTATTTCTAGAGTGCTCCTCTTCTACGATGCGATCTTGTTCAACCAAACATGGCCTTTTTCAAGTGTTTGGATTTTTTAGATGAGGATTTTAAAATTTCATTATTTGGCTTATTCGGATGCTAATCTTAGTCGGTATATTAACAACAGTTCGGCCGATGTAACCTCCTACCTTCTTGCATCATTCCGAACTTCAAAGCCTTCTAGTTGAACTCGGGAATATTTACGTCGAACTCGGGAACCTGTACGCAATTTCGAACTTAACACTTGATTTAATTCACATGGGTAGATTGTTCTCTTTCCGTCAACCATGACCGGGTAGAACTGTTAATTAATATGTCATTCTTAGTTATTATCCAATGCACTATGGACTAAACGTTCAACCTCCCGAAGAATGTCACTGAGAACTGATTTTTAACCAACGGTATTACCGGTTACGACACGCGTCCACATGGTTCTTAAAGATGCACATGAGAAAAGCTGTGGATTACATCTGCCGAAACGTTTTAAATATTATAAGCAATATGAGAATAATAGTCCGAATACTATAAATCGCCTTTTATATATCGCATCTTCTTTACGATCTAATAATCGAAATATTTTATCCAGTACATGATACGATAACATGCATACTTTAAGACATAAATAGCAAGATTGTCATTTTGAAGACTACGGAAATGATATATATATATATATATATATATATATATATATATATATATATATATATATATAGAGAGAGAGAGAGAGAGAGAGAGAGAGAGAGAGAGAGAATGTGTTTGGTCAACCGACTTCACATGACATGTCTACCTTTCACGTCCGCGTTCTCTGAATAAATTGAATTCAGTGAAGCAAATGATTTACAAGCCAATAAATATGCTTACATTCGGCGTTTTTTATGACTGTTCTAGTCACCACTAAACTGGTGACGTGTGTCTAGCAAATTTTAAGTAATTATGTTCAGACATTCATGTCTACCTTTTTTATATTTGGAGGGCTGGATAGTTTGACCCCTATATTCCTTCAAGGTAATACAATGCAATACATTCCCCGCTTCATTCAATTAAAACGTTACCTGGTTTTCATGTGTGAAAGTTGTCCACATTCACGTGCCTCCCCACGAGATCAAAGTTAGACATACGATCAGAATTTAAATATTAGAGAAATCGAGCTACCCCATAATGTGGACGCAGGATGGGAACGAAAATACGTGTATAATCTCGTCGGCACTCACAAATATACCCTAAACATAAACGTTGACTCATCGGTTTCTTAAATAGTTCAAAGAGAAATAAAGAGCCAAGATATTGCGATAAAAGATTTTGATGAAAATAGTAAATTTCGATTATTATACAATTATATAGTGGCATGATGAGTAGGCGTGTACTTATCAGTCGAGAATACGTCCTTTGACATCTGTCCGAAAGTGACTTTGTTGCTGTCAGGCTATGTTATAGTTCTGTCCAATAAGAGGATGTCGATCCTCCTAGGCTTTACCTTCTCTTTGAGAATAGATTAGTTTATTGCTATTCGTCTAGGGCGCCCCTACCGGAGTATTCCGACACGGTTGATATTTATCTCCTCTCCAGAGGACTTGATACGAGGTATAAGTATTTTATTTACCCGATTTCCAGATGATTAGACAAAAGGTTAAACTATTTTTATTTGTCCCATCTCCAAACGATTGGACACAAGCTGAAATTATTTTTATTTACCTCCTCTCCAGGAGACAAGACACGAGGTAAATGGTTTTCTATTTACTCTATTTCCAGACGACTAGACACAAGGTAAACGTGTGCTTATTCACTCCCTCTCCAGAAGACAATACACAAAGACAAAGTATTTTTATTTACCTCCTCTGCAGAAGGCAAGACACAACGTAAAAGTATTTTATTTACCACTTCTCCAGAAGACTAGACAAGGTGAAGGTATTTGTATTTACTTCGTCTCTAGAAGACTAGATACGGGGTAAATGTATTTTTATTTACTTCCTTTCTTTAAGACTAGACACGATATAAAAGTATTTCTATTTACATCCTATCCAGAAGACTAGACACGAGGAATTTTGGGTAGACTTAGGCGCGTAAATTCTAGTCTAGCCTTCTAGAGAAGAGGAAGATAATAAATCATTTTACCTTGTGTCAAGCCTTCTGCAGAGGGGATAAAAAATACTTTAACCTTGTGTCTAGCCTTCTGCAAGAGAGGTAAAAAAATGATTTTACCTTGTGTCTGGCCTTCTGTTGAGGAGGTAAATAAAAATACTTTTAATTTGTGTCAAGCCTTCTGCAGAGGATAAACAAAAATACTTTTACCTTGTGTCTAGCCTTATGCAGAGGAGGTAACTAAAATACTTTTACCTTGTGTCTAGCCTTTTGCAAAGGAGGTAAATAAACATACTTTTACATTGTGTCTAGCCTTCTGCAGAGGATAAATTAAAAATACTTTAACCTTGTGTCTAGTCTTCTGTAGAGGAGGTAAATAAAAATACATTTACCTTGTGTCTAGGCTTCTGCAGATGAGGTGAATTAAAATACTTTTACCTTGTGTCTAGCCTTCTGCAGAGGAGGTAAATAAAAATACTTTTAATTTGTGTCTATCCTTCTGCAGAGGATGAATAAAAAATACTTTTACCTTGTGTGTAGCCTTATGCAGAGGAGGTAAATAAAAATACTTTTACCTTGTGTCTAGCCTTCTGAAGAGGAAGTGAATTAAAATACTTTTACCTTGTGTCAAGCCTTCTTCAGAGGAGGGGAATAAAATATTTAACCTTGTCTCTAGTCTTCGGCAGAAGAGGTAAATAAAAAAATACTTTTACCTTTTGTCTAGCATTCTACAGAGGAGGTGAATAAAAATACTTTACCTTGTGTCTAGCCTTCTGCAGAGGAGGTAACTAAAATACTTTTACCTTGTGTCTAGCCTTTTGCAGAGGCGGTAAATAAAAATACTTTTACCTTGTGTCTAGCCTTCTGCAGAGGATAAATATAAAATACGTTCAACTTGTGTCTAGTCTTGTGTGAATTAAAAACCGTTTTACCTTGTGTCAAACATTCTTCAGAGGAAATAAATAAAATACTTTTACCTTGTTTCTAGTCTTCTGCAGAGGAAGTAAATAAAAAAATACTTTTACCTCGTATCTAGTTTTCTGCAGACGAGGTAAATAAAAATACTTTTACCTTGTGTCTAGCCTTCTGCAGAAGAGGTAAATAAAGAATACTTTTACCTTGAGTCTAGCCTTCTGCAGAGAAGGTGAATAAAAATACTTTACCTTGTATCTAGCCTTCTGCAGAGCAGGTAAATAAAAATACTTTTACCTTGTGTCTAGCCTGCTGCATAGGAAGTAAATAAAAATAATTTCACCTTGTGTCTTGTCTTCTGGAGAGGAGGTGAATAAAAATAATTTACCTTGTGTCTAGCCTTCTGCAGAGGAGGTAAATAAAAGTACTTTTACCTTGTGTCTAGCCTTCTGCAGAGAAGGTAAATAAAAAATACTTTTACCTTGTGTCTAGTCTTCTGCAGAGAAGGTAAATGAAAAATACTTTTACCTTGTGTCTAGCCTTCTGCAGAGAAGGTAAATGAAAAATACTTTTACCTTGTGTGTAGCCTTCTGCAGAGGAGGTAAATAAAAGTACTTTTACCTTGTGTCTAGCCTTCTGCAGAGAAGGTAAATAAAAGTACTTTTACCTTGTGTCTAGCCTTCTGCAGAGAAGGTAAATAAAAAATACTTTTACCTTGTGTCTAGCCTTCTGCAGAGAAGGTAAATGAAAAACACTTTTACCTTGTGTGTAGCCTTCTGCAGAGGAGGTAAATAAAAATACTTTTACCTTGTGTCTAGTCTACTGCAGAGAAGGGAAATGAATATACTTTAACCTTGTGTCTAGTCTTCTGCAAAATAGGTAAATAAAATACTTTTATCTTGTGTCTAGCCTTCTGCAGAAGAGGTGTATAAAATACTTTTACCTTGTATCTAGTTTCTGCAGACGAGATCATTAAATGTACTGTACCTTGTGTCTAGTCTTCTGTAGACGAGGTAAATACAAATACTTTACATTTTTTCTAGCCTTCTGCAGAGGAGGTAACTAAAATACTTTTACCTTGTGTCTAGCCTTTTGAAGAGGAGGTAAATAACAATACTTTTACCTTGTGTCTAGCCTTCTGCAGAAGATAAATAAAAATACTTTTACCTTGTGTGTAGCCTTCTGCAGAGGAGGTAAATAAAAATACTTTTGATTTGTATCTAGTTTGTTGCAGACGAGGTAAATAAAAATACTTTTACTTTGTGTCTAGCCTTCTGCACAGGAGGTAAATAAAAATACTTTTACCTTGTGTCTAGCCGTCTGCAGAGGAGGTAACTAAGGATACTTATTCTTCTGTCTAGCCTTCTGCATAGGAGGTAAATAAAAATACTTTTACCTAGTGTCTAGCCTTCTGCAGAGGAGGTAAAATAAAAATACTTTTACCTTGTGTCTAGCCTTCTGCAGAGGAGGTAAATAAACATACTTTCACCTTGTGTCTAGCCTTCTGCATAGGAGGTAAATAAAAAGTACTTTTATCTAGTGTCTAGTCTTTTGGAAAGGAGGTGAATAAAAATACTTTACCTTTGTCTAGCCGTCTGCAAAAGAGGTAAATAAAAATACTTTTACCTTGTGTCCAGCCTTCTGAAGAGGAGGTGAATCAAAATACTTTTACCTTGTGTCAAGCCTACTTCAGAGGAGGGGAATAAAATACTTTTACCTTGTTTCTAGTCTCCTGCAGAGAAGGTAAATAAAAAAAATACTTTTACCTTGTGTCTAGCCTTCAACAGAGGAGGTGAATAAAAATACTTTACCTTGTGTTAAGCCTTCTGCAGAGGAGGTAACTAAAATACTTTTACCTTGTGTCTAGCCTTTTGCAGAGGAGGTAAATAAAAATACTTTTACCTTGTGTCTAGCCTTCTGCAGATGGTAAATATAAAATACTTTCACCTTGTGTCTAGTCTTGTGTAGAGGAGGTGAATTAAAATACTTTTACCTTGTGTCAAGCATTCTTCAGAGGAGGGGAATAAAATACTTTTACCTTGTTTCTAGTCTACTGCAGAGGAGGTAAATAAAAAAATATTTTACCTTGTGTCTAGCCTTCTACAGAGGAGGTGAATAAAAATACTTTACCTTGTGTCTAGCGTTCTGCAGAAGAGGTGAATAAAAATACTTTTACCTTGTGTCAAGCCTTCTTCAGGGGAGGGGAATAAAATACTTTTACCTTGTGTCTAGCTTTTTGCAGAGGAGGTAAATAAAAATACTTTTCCCTTGTATTTAGTTTCTGAAGACGAGGTCATTAAAATACTTTACCTTGTGTCTAGCCTTCTGCAGAGGAGGTAAATACAAATACTTTACATTTTGTCGAGCCTTCTGCAGAGGAGGTAACTAAAATACTTTTACCTTGTGTCTAGCCTTTTGAAGAGGAGGTAAATAACAATACTTTTACCTTGTGTCTAGCATTCTGCAGAAGATAAATAAAAATACTTTTACCTTGTGTGTAGCCTTTTGCAGACGAGGTAAATAAAAATACTTTTACCTTGTGTCTAGCCTTCTGCAGAAGAGGTAAATAAAGAATACTTTTACCTTGAGTCTAGCCTTTTCCAGAAAAGGTGAATAAAAATACTTTACCTTGTATCTAGCTTTCTGCAGAGCAGGTAAATAACAATACTTTTACCTTGTGTCTAGCCTGCTGCATAAGAAATAAATAAAAATACTTCCACCTTGTGTCTTGTCTTCTGAAGAGGAGGTGAATAAAAATAATTTACCTTGTGTCTAGCCTTCTGCAGAGAAGGTAAATAAAAAATACTTTTACCTTGTGTGTAGCCTTCTGCAGATGATTTAAATGAAAATACTTTTACCTTGTGTCTAGTCTACTGCAGAGAAGGTAAATGAATATACTTTAACCGTGTGTCTAGTCTTCTTCAAAATAGGTAAATAAAAATACTTTTATCTTGTGTCTAGCCTTCTGCAGACGAGGTGTATAAAATACTTTTACCTTGTATCTAGTTTCTGCAGGCGAGATCATTAAATATACTGTACCTTGTGTCTAGCCTTCTACAGACGACGTAAATTCAAATACTTTACATTTTGTCTAGCCTTCTGCAGAGGAGGTAACTAAAATACTTTTACCTTGTGTCTAGCCTTTTGAAGAGGAGGTAAATAACAATACGTTTACCTTGTGTCTAGCCTTCTGCAGAAAATAAATAAAAATACTTTTACTTTGTGTGTAGCCTTCTGCAGAGGAGGTAAATAAAAGAACTTTTACCTTGTGTCTAGCCTGCTGCATAAGAAGTAAATAAAAATTATTTCACCTTGTGTCTTGTCTTCCGGAGAGGAGGTGAATAAAAATAATTTACCTTGTGTCTAGCCTTCTGCAGAGGAGGTAAATAATAAATACTTTCACCTTGTGTCTAGCCTTCTGCATAGGAGGTAAATAAAAAATACTTTTATCTAGTGTCTAGTCTTTTGGAGAGGAGGTGAATAAAAATAATTTACCTTTGTCTAGCCTTCTGCAGAGGAGGGAACTAAGGATACTTATCCGTCTGTCTAGCCTTCTGCATAGGAGGTAAATAAAAATACTTTTACCTAGTGTCTAGTCTTTTGGAGAGGAGGTGAATAAAAATACTTTACCTTTGTCTAGCCTTCTGCAAAGGAGGTAAATAAAAATACTTTTACCTTGTGTCTAGTCTTATGCAGAAGAGGTAAATAAAAATGATTTTACCTTGTGTCTTGTCTTCTGCAGAGGAGGTAAATAAAAATACTTTTACCTTGTGTCTAGTCTTCTGCAGAGGAGGATAATGAAAATTTCTTTTACCTTGTGTCTAGTCTT
Organism: Sepiola atlantica; assembly: GCA_963556195.1. Classification (NCBI taxonomy): domain Eukaryota; kingdom Metazoa; phylum Mollusca; class Cephalopoda; order Sepiida; family Sepiolidae; genus Sepiola; species Sepiola atlantica. Next base: position 36,364,561 of record OY744527.1, on the reverse strand, counting down.
CTGCAGAGTAGGTAAATAAAAAATACTTTTACCTTGTATCTAGCCTTTTTCAGAAGAGGTAAATAAAAATACTTTTACCTCATATCTTGTCTTTTGCAGAGGAGGTAAATAAAAGTACTTTTACCTTGTATCTAGCCTTCTGCAGAGGAGGTAAATAAAATAATTTTACTTTGTGTCCAGTCTTCTGCAGAAGAGGTAAATAAAAATAATTTTACCTTGTGTCTAACCTTCTGCAGAGGAGGTAAATAAAAATACTTTTGATTTGTATCTAGTTTGTTGCAGACGAGGTAAATAAAAATACTTTTACCTTGTGTCTAGCCTTCTGCACAGGAGGTAAATAAAAATAATTTTACCTTGTGTCTTGTCTTATGCAGAAGAGGTAAATAAAAATAATTTTACCTTGTGTCTTGTCTTCTGCAGAGGAGGTAAATAAAAATACTTTTACCTTGTGTCTAGCCTTCTGCAGAGGAGGTAACTATAGATACTTATCCTTCTGTCTAGCCTTCTGCATAGGCGGTAAATAAAAATACTTTTACCTAGTGTCTAGCCTTCTGCAGAGGAGGTAAATAAAAAATACTTTTACCTTGTGTCTAGCCTTCTGCATAGGAGGTAAATAAAAATACTTTTACCTTGTGTCTAGTCTTCTGCAGAGGAGGTAAATAAACATACTTTTACCTTGTGTCTAGTCTTCTGCAGAGGAGGTAAATAAAAATACTTTTACCTTGCATCTAGTCTTCTGCAGAGGAGGTAAATAAAAATACTTTTACCTTGTGTCTAGTCTTCTGCAGAGGAGGTAAATGAATATATATTTACCTTGTGTCTAGCCTGCTGCAGAGGAGGTAAATAAAAGAACTTTTACCTTATGTCTAGTCTTTTGCAGAGGACGTAAATAAAAGTTCTTTTTCCTTTGTCTAGCCTTCTGCAAAGGAGGTAATTAAATATACTTTTTACCTTGTGTCTATTCTTCTGCAGAGGAGGTAAATAAAAATACTTTTACCTTGTGTCTACTCTACTGCAGAAGAGGTAGATAAAAATACTTTTACCTTGTGTCTAGTCTTCTGCAGAGGAGGATAATGAAAAATACTTTTACCTTGTGTCTAGCCTTCTGCAGAGGAGGTAAATGAAAGTACTTTTACCTCATATCTTGTCTTTTGCAGAGGAGGTAAATAAAAGTACTTTTACCTTGTATCTAGCCTTCTGCAGAGGAGGTAAATAAAATAATTTTACTTTGTGTCTAGTCTTCTGTAGAAGAGGTAAATAAAAATAATTTTACCTTGTGTCTAGCCTTCTACAGAGGAGGTAAATAAAAATACTAATGATTTGTATCTAGTTTGTTGCAGACGAGGTAAATAAAAATACTTTTACCTTCTGTCTAGCGTTCTGCATAGGAGGTAAATAAAAATACTTTTACCTAGTGTCTAGCCTTCTGCAGAGGAGGTAAATAAAAAATAATGTTACCTTGTGTCTAGCCTTCTGGATAGGAGGTAAATAAAAAAAACTTTTACCTTGTGTCTAGTCTTCTGCAGAGGAGGTAAATAAACATACTTTCACCTTGTGTCTAGCCTTCTGCATAGGAGGTAAATAAAAAAGTCTTTTATCGAGTGTCTAGTCTTTTGGAAAGGAGGTGAATAAAAATACTTTACCTTTGTCTAGCCGTCTGCAAAGGAGGTTAATAAAAATACTTTTACCTTGTGTCCAGCCTTCTGAAGAGGAGGTGAATAAAATACTTTTACCTTGTGCCAAGCCTACTTCAGAGAAGGTGAATAAAATACTTTTACTTTGTTTCTAGTCTTCTGCAGAGAAGGTAAATAAAAAAATACTTTTACCTTGTGTCTAGCTTTCTACAGAGGAGGTGAATAAAAATACTTTACCTTGTGTCTAACCTTTTGCAGAGGAGGTAAATAAAAATACTTTTACCTTGTGTCTAGCCTACTGCAGAGTATAAATATAAAATACTTTCAGCTTGTGTCTAGTCTTGTGTAGAGGAGGTGAATTAAAATACTTTTACCTTGTGTCAAGCATTCTTCAGAGGAGGGGAATAAAATACTTTTACCTTGTTTCTAGTCTTCTGCAAAGGAGGTAAATAAAAAATACTTTTACCTTGTGTCTAGCCTTCTACAGAGGAGGTGAATAAAAATACTTTACCTTGTGTCTAGCGTTCTGCAGAAGAGGTGAATAAAAATACTTTTACCTTGTGTCAAGCCTTCTTCAAACGAGGGGAATAAAATACTTTTACCTTGTGTCTAGCTTTTTGCAGAGGAGGTAAATAAAAATACTTTTACTTTGTATTTAGTTTCTGAAGACGAGGTCATTAAAAATACTTTACCTTGTGTCTAGCCTTCTGCAGAGGAGGTAAATACAAATACTTTACATTTTGTCTAGCCTTCTGCAGAGGAGGTAACTAAAATACTTTTACCTTGTGTCTAGCCTTTTGAAGAGGAGGTAAATAAAAATACTTTTACCTTGTGTCTAGCCTTTTTCAGAGGAGGTAAATAAAAATACTTTTACCTCATATCTTGTCTTTTGCAGAGGAGGTAAATAAAAGTACTTTTACCTTGTATCTAGCCTTCTGCAGAGGAGGTAAATAAAATAATTTTACTTTGTGTCCAGTCTTCTGCAGAAGAGGTCAATAAAAATAATTTTACCTTGTGTCTAGCCTTCTGCGGAGGAGGTAAATAAAAATACTTTTGATTTGTATTTAGTTTGTTGCAGACGAGGTAAATAAAAATACTTTTACCTTGTGTCTAGCCTTCTGCACAGGAGGTAAATAAAAATACTTTTACCTTGTGTCTAGCCTTCTGCAGAGGAGGTAACTATAGATACTTATCCTTCTGTCTAGCCTTCTGCATAGGAGGTAAATAAACATACTTTTACCTAGTGTCTACCCTTCTGCAGAGGAGGTAAATAAAAAATACTTTTACTTTGTGTCTAGCCTTCTGCATAGGAGGTAAATAAAAATACTTTTACCTTGTGTCTAGTCTTCTGCAGAGGAGGTAAATAAACATACTTTTACCTTGTGTCTAGTCTTCTGCAGAGGAGGTAAATAAAAATACTTTTACCTTGCATCTAGTCTTCTGCAGAGGAGGTAAATAAAAATACTTTTACCTTGTGTCTAGTCTTCTGCAGAGGAGGTAAATGAATATATATTAACCTTGTGTCTAGCCTGCTGCAGAGGAGGTAAATAAAAGAACTTTTACCTTATGTCTAGTCTTTTGCAGAGGAGGTAAATAAAAGTTATTTTACCTTGTGTCTAGACTTTTGCAGAGGAGGTAAATAATAAATACTTTCACCTTGTGTCTAGCCTTCTGCAGAGGAGGTAAATAAAAATACTTTTGATTTGTATCTAGTTTGTAGCAGACGAGGTAAATAAAAATACTTTTACCTTTGTCTAGCCTACTGCAAAGGAGGTAAATAAAAATACTTTTTACCTTGTGTCTATTCTTCTGCAGAGGAGGTAAATAAAAATACGTTTACCTTGTGTCTAGTCTTCTGCAGAGGAGGTAGATAAAAATACTTTTCCCTGGTGTCAAGTCTTCTGCAGAGGAGGATAATGAAAAATACTTTTACCTTGTGTCTAGCCTTCTGCAGAGGAGGTAAATGAAAGTACTTTTACCTCATATCTTGTCTTTTGCAGAGGAGGTAAATTAAAGTACTTTTACCTTGTATCTAGCCTTCTGCAGAGGAGGTAAATAAAATAATTTTACTTTGTGTCCAGTCTTCTGCAGTAGAGGTAAATACAAATAATGTTACCTTGTGTCTAGCCTTCTGCAGAGGAGGAAAATAAAAATACTTTTGATTTGTATCTAGTTTGTTGCAGACGAGGTAAATCAAAATACTTTTACCTTGTGTCTAGCCTTCGGCACAGGAGGTAAACAAAAATACTTTTACCTTGTGTCTAGCCTTCTGCAGAGGAGGTAACTAAGGATACTCATCCTTCTGTCTAGCCTTCTGCATAGGAAGTAAATAAAAATACTTTTACCTAGTGTCTAGCCTTCTGCAGAGGAGGTAAATAAAAAATACTTTTACCTTGTGTCTAGCCTTCTGCATCGGAGGTAAATAAAAAAACTTTTACCTTGTGTCTAGTCTTCTGCAGAGGAGGTAAATAAACATACTTTCACCTTGTGTCTGGTCTTCTGCATAGGAAGTAAATAAAAAATACTTTTATCTAGTGTCTAGTCTTTTGGAAAGGAGGTGAATAAAAATACTTTACCTTTGTCTAGCCGTCTGCAAAGGAGGTAAATAAAAATACTTTAACCTTGTGTCCAGCCTACTTCAGAGGAAGTGAATAAAATACGTTTACCTTGTTTCTAGTCTTCTGCAGAGAAGGTAAATAAAAAGAATACTTTTACCTTGTGTCTAGCCTTCTACAGAGGAGGTGAATAAAAATACTTTACCTTGGGTCTAGCCTTCTGCAGAGGAGGTAACTAAAATACTTTTACCTTGTGTCTAGCCTTTTGCAGAGGAGGTAAATAAAAATACTTTTACCTTGTGTCTAGCCTTCTGCAAGGGATAAATATAAAATACTTTTACTTTGTGTCTAGTCTTGTCTAGAGGAGGTGCATTAAAATACTTTTACCTTGTGTCAAGCATTCTTCAGAGGAGGGGAATAAAATACTTTTACCTTGTTTCTAGTCTTCTGCAGAGGAGGTAAATAAAAAAATACTTTTACCTTGTGTCTAGCCTTCTACAGAGGAAGTTAATAAAAATACTTTACCTTGTGTCTAGCGTTCTGCAGAAGAGGTGAATAAAAATACTTTTACCTTGTGTCAAGCCTTCTTCTAAGGAGGGGAATAAAATACTTTTACCTTGTGTCTAGCTTTTTGCAGAGGAGTTAAATAAAAATACTTTTACCTTGTATTTAGTTTCTGAAGACGAGGTCATTAAAAATACTTTACCTTGTGTCTAGCCTTCTGCAGAGGAGGTAAATACAAATACTTTACATTTTGTCTAGCCTTCTGCAGAGGAGGTAACTAAAATACTTTTACCTTGTGTCTAGCCTTTTGAAGAGGAGGTAAATAACAATACTTTTACCTTGTGTCTAGCATTCTTCAGAAGATAAATAAAAATACTTTTACCTTGTGTGTAGCCTTCTGCAGAGGAGGTAAATAAAAGAACTTTTACCTCGTATCTAGTTTTCTGCAGACGAGGTAAATAAAAATACTTTTACCTTGTGTCTAGCCTTCTGCAGAAGAGGTAAATAAAGAATACTTTTACCTTGAGTCTAGCCTTCTCCAGAAAAGGTGAATAAAAATACTTTACCTTGTATCTAGCTTTCTGCAGAGCAGGTAAATAACAATACTTTTACCTTGTGTCTAGCCTGCTGCATAAGAAAATAAATAAAAATACTTCCACCTTGTGTCTTGTCTTCTGAAGAGAAGGTGAATAAAAATAATTTACCTTGTGTCTAGCCTTCTGCAGAGGAGGTAAATAAAAGTACTTTTACCTTGTGTCTAGCCTTCTGCAGAGAAGGTAAATAAAAAATACTTTTACCTTGTGTGTAGCCTTCTGCAGAGGATTTAAATAAAAATACTTTTACCTTGTGTCTAGTCTACTGCAGAGAAGGTAAATGAATATACTTTAACCTAGTGTCTAGTCTTCTGCAAAATAGGTAAATAAAAATACTTTTATCTTGTGTCTAGCCTTCTGCAGAGGAGGTGTATAAAATACTTTTACCTTGTATCTAGTTTCTGCAGACGAGATCATTAAATATACTGTACCTTGTGTCTAGCCTTCTACAGACGACGTAAATACAAATACTTTACATTTTGTCTAGCCTTCTGCAGAGGAGGTAACTAAAATACTTTTACCTTGTGTCTAGCCTTCTGCAGAGGAGGTAAATAAAAGAACTTTTACCTTGTGTCTAGCCTGCTGCATAGGAAGTAAATAAAAATACTTTCACCTTGTGTCTTGTCTTCCGGAGAGGAGGTGAATAAAAATAATTTACCTTGTGTCTAGCCTTCTGCAGAGGAGGTACATAATAAATACTTTCACTTTGTGACTAGCCTTCTGCAGAGAAGGTAAATAAAAAATACTTTTACCTTGTGTCTTGTCTTTTGGAGAGGAGGTGAATCAAAATAATTTACCTTTGTCTAGCCTTCTGCAAAGGAGGTAAATAAAAATAATTTTACCTTGTGTCTAGTCTTCTGCAGAGGAGGTAAATAAAAATACTTTTACCTTGTGTCTAGTCTTCTGCAGAGGAGGATAATGAAAATTACTTTTACCTTGTGTCTATTCTTCTGCAGAGTAGGTAAATAAAAATACTTTTACCTTGTCTCTAGCCTTCTGCAGAGAAGGTAACTAAGGATACTTATCCGTCTGTCTAGCTTTCTGCAAAGGAGGTAAATAAAAATACTTTTACCTTGTGTCTAGTCTTATGCAGAAGAGGTAAATAAAAATAATTTTCCATTGTGTCTTGTCTTCTGCAGAGGAGGTAAATAAAAATACTTTTATTTTGTGTCTAGTCTTCGGCAGAGGAGGATAATGAAAATTACTTTTACCTTGTGTCTAGTCTTCTGCAGAGTAGGTAAATAAAAAATACTTTTACCTTGTGTCTAGCCTTTTTCAGAGGAGATAAATAAAAATACTTTTACCTCATATCTTGTCTTTTGCAGAGGAGGTAAATAAAAGTACTTTTACCTTGTATCTAGCCTTCTTCAGAGGAGGTAAATAAAATAATTTTACTTTGTGTCCAGTCTTCTGCAGAAGAGGTAAATAAAAATGATTTTACCTTGTGTCTAGCTTTCTGCAAAGGAGGTAAATAAAAATACTTTTGATTTGTATCTAGTTTGTTGCAGACGAGGTAAATAAAAATACTTTTACCTTGTGTCTAGCCTTCTGCACAGGAGGTAAATAAAAATACTTTTACCTTGTGTCTAGCCTTCTGCAGAGGAGGTAAGTAAAAAATACTTTTACCTTGTGTCTAGTCTTCTGCAGAGGAGGTAAATAAAAATACTTTTACCTTGCATCTAGTCTTCTGCAGAGGAGGTAAATAAAAATACTTTTACCTTGTGTCTAGTCTTCTGCAGAGGAGGTAAATGAATTTATATTTACCTTGTGTCTAGACTTTTGCAGAGGAGGTAAATAAAAGAACTTTTACCTTATGTCTAATCTTTTGCAGAGGAGGTAAATAAAAGTTCTTTTACCTTGTGTCTAGACTTCTGCAGAGGAGGTAAATAATAAATACTTTACCTTGTGTCAAGGCTTCTGCATAGGAGGAAAATAAAAATACTTTTAACTTGTGTCTAGTCTTTTGGAGAGGAGGTGAATAAAAATACTTTACCTTTGTCTAGCCTTCTGCAAAAGAAGTAAATAAACATACTTTTACTTTGTGTCTAGCTTTCTGCAGAGGAGGTAAATAAAAATACTTTTACCTTGCGTCTAGTCTTCTGCAGATGAGGTAAATAAATATACTTTTACCTTGTGTCTAGCCTTCTGCAGAGGAGATAAATAAAAATACTTTTACCTTGTGTCTAGCCTTCTGCAGAGGAGCTAAATAAAAATACTTCACCTTTTGTCCAGCCTTCTGCAGAGTAGGTGAATAAAAAATACTTTACCTTGTGTCAAGCCTTCTGCAGACGAGGTAAATAAAAAATACTTTCACCCTGTGTCTTGCCTTCTATTTAGGAGGTCAATAAAAAATACTTTTACCTTGTGTCTAGTCTTTTGGAGAGGAGGTGAATAAAATACTTTACCTTTTGTGTAGCCTTCTGCAGAGGAGGTAAATAAAAATACTTTTACGTTGTGTCTAGCCTTCTGAATATGAGGTAAATTCAAATAATTTTACCTTGTGTCTAGTCTTCTGGAGAGTAGGTGAATAAAAAATACTTATCTTTGTGTCTAGCCTTCTGCAGACGAGGTAAATAAAAAATACTTTCACCCTGTGTCTAGCCTTCTACTTAGGAGGTAAATAAAAAATACTTTTACCTTGTGTCTAGCCTTCTGCAGAGGAGGTAAATAAAAATACTTTTACCTCATATCTAGTCTTTTGCAGAGGAGGTAAATAAAAATACTTTTAACTTGTATCTAGTTTTCTGCAGACGAGGTAAATAAAAATAGTTTTACCTTGTGTCTAGCCTTCTGCACATGAAGTAAATAAAAATACTGTTACCTTGTGTCTAGCCTTCTGCGGAGGAGGTAAATAAAAAATACTTTACTTTGTGTCTAGTCTTCTGCAGAGCATGTAAATAAAAATACTTTTACCTTGTGTTTAGCCTGCTGCATGGAAAGTAAATAAAAAATACTTTTACCTTGTGTCTAGCCTTCTGCAGTGGATGTAAATAAAAAAAAATACTTTTTCCTAGTATCTAGTTTCTGCAGAGGTGGTTGATAAAAAATAATTTTACTTTGTGTCCAGTCTTCTGCAGAGGAGGTAAATAAAAATACTTTTAATTACCTTCTACTCTTCTACAGAGGGAGTAAATAAAAATATTTTTACATTTTGTTTAGTTTGCTGGAGAGGAGGTAAATAAAAATACTTTTACCTTGTGTCTAGTCTTCTGCATAGGAGGTAAATAAAATACTTTTATATTGTGTCTAGTCTTTTACAGAGGAAGTAAATAAAAATACTTTTACATTTTGTCTAGTTTGCCGGAGAGGAGGTAAATAAAAATACTTTTACATCGTGTCTAGCCTTCTACTTAGGAGGTAAATAAAAAATACTTTTACCTTGTGTCTAGCCTTCTGCAGAGGAGGTAAATAAAAATACTTTTACCTTGTGTCTAGTCTTCTGCAGAGGAGGTAAATAAAAATACTTTTACATTAAGTCTAGCCTTCTGCAGAGGAGGTGCATAAAAATTATTTAACCTTGTGTCTAGTCTTCTGCATAGGAGGTAAATAAAAATACTTTTACATTAAGTCTAGCCTTCTGCAGAGGAGGTGCATAAAAATACTTTTACCTTGTGTCTAGCCTTCTGCAGAGGAGGTAAATAAAAAATACTTTACTTTGTGTCTAGTCTTCTGCAGAGCATGTAAATAAAAATACGTTTACCTTGTGTTTAGCCTGCTGCATGGAAAGTAAATAAAAAATACTTTTACCTTGTGTCTAGCCTTCTGCAGTGGATGTAAATAAAAAAAATACTTTTACCTGGTATCTAGTTTCTGCAGAGGTGGTTGATAAAAAATAATTTTACCTAGTGTCCAGTCTTCTGCAGAGGAGGTTAATAAATATAATTTTACCTTGTGTCCAGTCTTCTGCAGAGGAGGTTAATAAATATAATTTTACCTTGTGTCTAGCCTTCTGCTAAGGACGTTAATAAAAATACTTTTACCTTGTGTCTAGCCTTCTGCATAGAAGGTCAATATTAATACTTTTACTTGGTGTCTAGTCTTCTGCAGAGGAGGTAAATAAAAATACTTTTAATTGCTGTCTACTCTTCTACAGAGGGAGTAAATAAAAATATTTTTACATTTTGTTTAGTTTGCTGGAGAGGAGGTAAATAAAAATACTTTTACCTTGTGTCTAGTCTTCTGCAGAGGAGGTAAATAAAATACTTTTATATTGTGTCTAGTCTTTTACAGAGGAAGTAAATAAAAATACTTTTACATTTTGTCTAGTTTGCTGGAGAGGAGGTAAATAAAAATACTTTTACATCGTGTCTAGTCTCCTGAAAGTGAGGTAAATAAAAATTATATTTACCGTGTGTCTAGTTTGCCGGAGTAGAGATAAATAAAAATACTTTTACCTTGTATCTAATCTTCTCGAGAGGATATAAATAAAAAATACTTTCACCTTGTGTCTAGCCTTCTGCAGAGAAGGAAAATAAAAAATAATTTTACATTGTGTCCAGTCTGCTAGAGAGAAAATAAATCAAAAATATTTTCTAATGAGGAGGTAAATAAAAATAGTGTTATCTCGTGTCTAGTCTTCTAGAGACGGGGGTAAATAAAAAATACTGTTTCCCTGTGTCTTGTCTGCTGGAGAAGATGTAAATAATAATATGTTTACCCGTGTCTAGTCTTCTGCAGAAGAGGTAAATGAAAATACCTTTCTCTTGTGTCTCGTCTTTTAGACAGGAATTTGATAAAATAGTTTACCATTGTGTCTAGTCTTCTGTAGAGGAGGAAAATAAAAATCTTTATACCTCCTGTCTTGTCTTTTTGAGAGAAAATAAATAAAAATACTTTTACCTCGTATCTAGTTTTTTGGATAGGAGGTAAATATAAAAAAATTACTTCGTGTCTACTCTGTAAAATACTTTTACCTTGTGTCTAGTCTTCTGAAAAGGAGGTAAATAAAAATAGTTTTAGCTCGTGTCTAGTCTTCAAGTGAGGAGGTAAATGAAATACCTTTACCTTGTGTTTAGTCTACTAGAGAGGAGGTAAATAAAAATACTTTTACCTCGTGTCTAGTTTTCTGGATAAGAGGTCAATAAAATATGTTATTTCTTCGCGTTTACTCTTCTGGATAGGAAGTAAAATAAATAATTTTACCTTGTGTCTAGTCTTCTAGAGGGAAGGTAAATAATAATATTTTCTTGTGTCTAGTCTTCTGGAAAGGAGGTAAAGAAAAATACTTTTTGTGAGTGTCTTGTCTTCTGGACAGGAGGTTAATAAAATAGTTTTACCTCGTGTATAATCTGCTGGCGAGGAGATAAATAGAAATATATTAACCTCGTGTCTTAACTTCTGGATAAGAGGTAAATAAAAAATACTGTTTTCTTTTTGTATAATCTTCTGAAAAGGAGGTAAAGAAATACATTTACCTCGTGTTTAGTCTTCTGACAAAGAGGTAAATAAAAATATACATTTCCGTTGTGTCAATCTTAAGAATAAGGGGGTAAATAAAGATATTTTTACACTGAGTATAGTATTTTGGAAAGCACGTAAATAAAAATACGTATACCTCGTGTCTAGTCTTCTGGAGAGGAAGTAAATCAAACTACTTTTACCTCTGTCTAGTTTTCTGCAGATGGGGTAAATAAAAATACTTTTACCTAGTGTTCTGGATAGGAAGTAATGAAAAAAACCTTTTACCTTGTGTCTAGTCGTTCGGGAAATGGGGTGAATAAAAATACATTTACCTCGTGTTTAGTCGTTAAAAGAGGAGGTAAATAAAAATACATTTAGTCCGTGTCTAGTCTTCTGCAGACGATGTAAATACAAATACCTTTACTTTGTCTCGCCTTCTTGAGAATAGGAAGATAATAAACACTTTTACCTTGTGTCTAGTTTGCTGGAGTAGAGATAAATAAAAATACTTTTACCTTGTTTCTAGCCTTCTGCAGAGAAGGAAACTAAATATAAATACATTTGCCTTGTCTAGCCTTTTGGGGAGGAGGTGAATAAAAACATGTTTATCTGGTGTCTAGTCGTCTGGAAATAATGTAAATAGAAAAGCTTTTACCTCGTGTCTAGTCTTCTGGGAAGGTGATAAATAAAAATATATTTACTTCGTGTCTAGATTTCTGGATAAGAGGTAAATAAAAATACCTTTACCTTGTGTCTAGTCGTCTGGAGAGGAAGGAAATAACGATACTGTTACCTCTTCTCTAGCCTTCTTAGGAGGAGGTCAATAAAAAGACTTTCATCGCGTGTCTAGTTTTCTTGGAGAGGAGGTACATAAAATACTTTTACCTTGTCTCTAGTCCTTTGGAAAAGACGTTAATAAGAATACTTTCAGCCCATATCTAGTCTTCTAGCAAGGATGAAAATACAAATACTTTTACCTGAGTTGTGATTCTGAGAGGACGTAAATAAAAAATACTTTAACCTTGTGTCTAGTCATCTGGAGAGGAGGTAAATAAAAAATACTTTTATCTTTGTGTATAGTCTTCTGGAGAGGAGGTAAAAAATACTTTTACCCCGTGTCTAGTCTTCGGGAAAGGAGGTTAATAAAACATACTGTCACTTTGTGCCCAGCCTGCTAGAGAGCGAGTAAATAAAAAGAACATTTACCTTGTGTCAAGCCTTCAGCAGAAAAGGTAAATAAAAATACTTTCACCTTGTGTCTAGCTTTTTGGAGAGGAGGTAAATAAAAATACTTTTACCTTGTGTCTAGTCTTTTCGAAATGAAGTAAATAAAAATACTTTAACCTTGTGTCTTGTATTCTTGACAGGAGGTAAATAAAAAATATGTTCACCGTGTGTCTAGTCATCTGGAGGGGGGGATAAAAATACTTTTACTTTGTGTCTATTCCTCTGCAGAAGAGGTAAATTAAAATACTTTCACTTCGTGTCTAGTCTTCTAGAGAGGATGTAAATACAAATACTTTTACGTTTGTTTAGTCTTCTTGACAAGAGGTGAATTAAAATAATGTCCCCTTGTGTCAAGTCTTCTAGAGAAAGGTGTAAATAAAAAATACTTTTACTTATGTCTTTGTGGTCTGGAGAGAAAGTTAATTAAAATAATTTTACGTCGTGTCTAGTCTTCTGGAGAGGAGGTAAATAAAAAATACATTTACATCGTGTCTAGTCTTCTTAAGACGAGGTAAATAAAAATACATTTACATCGTGTCTAGTCTTCTTAAGACAAGGTAAATAAAAATACTTTTACCTTGTGTCTTGTGTCATGTCGGTCGAGTCATCCCAAAGACTCAATGTATAATGTTTCATTGGAATATTTAAAATAAGTATACTGGATTTACTTTTAGTAAATCCTATTTAGCTAAAGTATGTCCGTAACAATAAAGAGGATTTATTTTAAGTATAATTGATTTTTTTCTCAAGACATACTAAACTAAACATTAATATAGATTTAACATTTAAATATAAAATGGAGTATTATTGTTTCACATTTGAACATACGAAATACGACATACATTTCTATTATGTAACATTAAAAACACAAATGCTACTTAATCATAACTGACTATATCTTTATCTTAGAAAATCATATTATTAAACAGTGAAATATTTTTTTAAAAAACAGGGGAGATAACCAAATCGGAGATTAAAAAAATAGGTTTTTATTTAGACCATTGTGATTTTTTCACTACTGTGTAAGTAAACAACTTTTTAAAAACTTTTTTATCCAAACAAGGCATATTTCTACTGAAGCGGAAGAGGTCACTGTGATAGGGACCAGATTTATAGGGTGAAACGTGGGTGGTGAATTTGGCAGCAATAGGTTTGTTTACATTACATTTAAATTTCTGCATGTTGGTACGGTCGAAGAAAACTGGGAGAAGGGAAAGAATTCCAAAAGCAACTGGTACAAGGAAGGAAGCTATTAGAGATTAAATGCTTCCGACCATCTAGGGACCTTTACGGTGAAGGGGTGTTATCTCGCTGCTAATTAGGTGGGTCGAGGAGGTAGTTTATTTTTTTTTTAAAAGGCAGTTAACTCTAAGTGAATTAAACCCGGAAGTGACTTGGAAAAGAAGAAATAACTCTCATTTATAAACAACCTGGATACTAGAACCAGCCGAGCATGGCAAATTCTCGCTGCATGCAGGGAACTTTTGTATGAAATGTTTTGAAATGTGTAACACAGAATTATGCTGAAGATTCTTACTAAATCTGTAATGTAATGTGGGTAAACATGTAGTATGGTTAACAGAGCAGAAATCGAAAAAATTATACAACAAATGACTGTTACCAAACGCAATAAAATTTACTGTTCTACCGACCTGCAAAGTGTTAAACCTCTCAAAGTGTATTAAAGTTGTTTCTTGTTTTTTTCTTTTCAATATAAGATTTCGTCGATACTCCGTCTTTCGGAGACAGTAAGAAAAATCCAAAATGGCCGACCATGTGTTGGTGTTTTATTACTTAAAGATATTTTTATACAAAAACTAAGCCGGACTGGCAACTTCGCGGACTTAGGGTTAGTTGTAGGAAACAGCATTGTTACTATTTGTTAAGCCTGAAATTAGCTACCCTATCCAAACAAAATTTACAGCCACATTCCTAATAATAATAATACAAACTGTTATTTACCTGTGTTTAGCTAACTAAAAGCTACGATAGCAAATTCAGAGATAATAAATCTTACAATCAGTTTCAACATTTCAACAGTATTCATTTAATAAATAAATATAAAACAAAATTTTAAATAACGTTACTTGTTTTTTTCAAAATTCTATAATACATTTCAAAAAACGTTTTCTTCAGGATGTGTACACCTCTTCCAATTCATATAAGCGTAACCGCGCCAATAGACACATCTAAAATGTTCACTTTCTTCAAAATCGTCAACTTATCCTCTTGGAATGACGTGTGAATTTAGTTGCGAAAAATGAGGAAATAAAAAAAGAAAGAAAGTAAATAACTCTTCGTTAAGGCTGTCTTACGGCGAAAGTCTCAGAGACATATATTTATGAAAGATCGTTTTATTCATTTAATAAATATATATAAAAAACTGAATGACGTTTCTTGGTTTTCTTTTTCAAAATTCTATAATACATTTTTTTTAATGTTTTCTTAAAGATGTGTACACCTCTTTCAATTAATAAACATTTTATTTATATCATTGTTGTAAACACGAAACAAAATCTTTCTCGTTTATTCATATCGATGGATAAACATCAGCAATTTCGTAAGTTTGATACAAATATATTTATATTTTAGTGTCACCGTGAAACAGGGAAGCGAAAGACATCAGTTTGCCTTTATATTTGCAATTTCGAAATAGATCACAACTTGTCGAAAATCAAGTCAGTCCCTCTAAATAAAGGAACATTTGAACACAAATGTAAAATATCTGTCTAGGAAATAAAATAATATTGCGAAACAGAAGTATCTGTCATATTAAAATCAAAACAATCATTGAAAAATAAATAATAGTTAATTAATAAAATGTCATTTTTCGAAACCAATATGCAAATAAGTTAACCTTACGAATGATATTGCATGTATATATTATTTACTTATTTGCTAGGTGTGTGGTTTTGAGAAACCAGTGCATTAGGATAAGCGCGCTAGTCTACAAATAATGTCTGAGCCGCCTCGTCGGCATTCCCCGGTAGGGGTGCCTCAGACGATTAGTAATAAACTAACCCCTTTTATCAGAGAGAAGGTAAAGCCTGGGAGGGTGGATCTTCTAGGACTGAACAGAACCAAACCTCAGCCCGAATACAACAGCGCCACTGTCATACTGAATAACGTTGTATCAATAATACAACATCGCATATACATAAGTATTGGGTTGGCCAAAAAGTTCGTTCGTTGGTTTTTAATGGATATTAATGCATTTCATTTCTGCGATTTATCTGATTGTCAATCTGCAATCTTGTTCAACTACGACTTTCACTTGATTACTGTCGATAATCTTTGGCCTGTCAGAGAAAGCAGCCTCTCTCACTGAAAAATGTCCTTTTCGGAATCGGGCAAACCATTATTGACACACTATTTCTGTAACAGCATTCTCCCCATACACATGGGATATCTTTATGCAGGTTTCTGTAGCTTTATTGTCTTTTTGTGTAGTAAAAAAATCATTAGATGTTGGTAGTGCTCTGCTTGATCTTTCATTTCAAGGCCTGGAATACAAGCAAAAATGTAAGAACTCTTCTGTTCGGGGGATTATTGTAACACTGACGTCAACATACTCGCTACACTGAATACAAGATTTGAAGAATAAGAATCTAAAACGATCTTTCATAAGCTGAAAAAATGACATTAAAAAAACGAAGGAACTTTTTGGCAAACCCAATATATAAAATGCGTCAATTAAGTAAAGTTGAGTTAACGTGAAGTATGGTGGGTTACGGTTGAGAAGTAGGGTGTTTTGACTTTGTTGTTAGTGCTAGAGTTGGGCCCAACTTTCGAATTTACTCATCATATGAATAAAAATGTAGAAATAAATTAAACAGGTGATGTCTGTAGACTAAAATCTGTTTCAAAAAGATGTACAAATATTTTGGTTTACGCAGATATCAAAATAGCCAATCCTTAAATTCCGAAGATAGATAAAGGTTGCTTTCAAAGCTAATAAGAAGTGGGGCAGATATATACATAACCAAATTACGCGATATTATTTCGTAGACTGATATCTTCATGGCTTGACAAATGTTAAGATAACAAAAGTCGTGCACACGCATTTATGTGGACACATAAGTGCATATTTAGTTTCGTATATTTGCCACGAATTCATGTGAACTTCCTTAAAAAGGTCAGAAACTAAAGCTGATGTCTTTAAGGAACGCCGTTTGAAAATGATCACCTTTTAATGGCATCGTGCCAAAGTACAAATAATAAAATATTTCAATAGAATAAAAAACAACAGAAAAATAAATCTAACTGAAAGCTGTTTTCTTTGTGAAGACGGAAATACTACTTTTGTTTTCTTCGAAGATCCACCCTCCCAGGCTTTATTGACAGATTATAGGATACTAGTGTACACTTATCCGGGGCGATATGCTTCGCCGGTGTTCGTCCTAATATTTATATGAAATTGTAGAATTACGTCAGTAATTTCATTCTTAATATATAAATAATTCTGTTCCTTTATAATGGCATAAAGAGAGAAAAAACCTAACTTTTTATTTATTAGAAAGGCGGGAAATTTGAGGTTGAAAATTTTATTGTTTAAATTTTATTTTGTTTAAATTTTATTGCGTCTGTCTGATTCACTTCTTCGATTTGCACGGATGACATTTTCAGCATCTGTGAGTGTATTATAATATTCGTCTTTGAAAAACTTTGTTTAAGTTATTCTTTGTAAATATAAATTACCGTTTGACAAATTTCCCGCTTTTCTGTATTTACATAAATTAATGATTTATTTTCCATTTCGTTTTTTAATTATAATTTGTCTGTTTTGTTGCAACATTTTATGAATAATAACTTTTTGGCATGCCAACTACACCATTAATTCCTATGAATAAACATAATTCGACTTACATTTACTTATGTGTTTATTATTCTTTGTTGCTTTTTACTTTTGCTTCTTTCTTGTTATTAATTAGTAAACAATGATACATTTTAATATCTTTTATGAACATAATTATTTGTTACTTTTTTTTATTTTCTTATCTTTTTTATTTAAAAAATTTTTTTACATTTAAAAATTTTTTTTACATTTAAAATTTTTTATTTATTAATAGACGAAAAACGAAAAACGAAATAAACACCGACGAATCTTGCTTGCATTCATCGCCGTAATTTAATTTTAATTAAATTTTATATGAAATCAAAAAGTAACTTTACTTCTCTAAATGCTTACTTTAAAAAAATAAATCGATATAAACTTTATATTTAAGCATCAGAAATCGTTTTCCCTCTATTTGTGGAATTTGGGTGATATTCCTTACCCCACCTACCCTCCACTTTTTTTCTTTAAAAGTAAGTTAGTTTAAATCGTTTGTTTTTAATCGTTATCCTTCGACGTACACTTTTGAAAATGTGTCGACTGAAAGGCACCTCGAGTTTTAGGTTTTAGTCGAATGCTTTTTTTACTATTATTAATTTTCTTTCTATATTTCTTAGGTTTTATTCAAATGGTATTTGGCCCATTAAATAAAAACAGGAATTTGTTTTCTTTTTCTATTTACTATGTAGTGTGTCCCCCCCACTTTACTGTACTTATTTCCCGTATACAACCCACTGAGGAATTATGACTATTTTTAAAACGCTAATATACATATATGTGTTTATATTTAATATATATATATATATATATATATATATATATATATATATATATATATAGTGAAATGTAAATTTTATAACATAAAGCAATTGTAATAGCTCAATAGTGTAAGGCTAGAGCTATGTTGCATACAATATTTTCTAATTAATTTCATACCATATCCAATGTTATGAAAGACGGATTCACATCATTTCACAAAAAATGGTTTTAATTTAGCATACAATTGTTTCGGCTTACACCAAGATATATGTAAACTGCTCCTGTGCATTTTACATATATCTTGGTGTAAGCCGAAACAGTTATATGCTAAATAAAAAACAAAGTTTTGTGAAATGATGTGAATCCGTCCTTCATCACATTGGATATGGTATAAAATCAAATAGAAAATATTGCGTATATATATATATATATATATATATATATTAATTGATCAAATTCAAATGTGTTAATAAAGTGAATACAAAACCAAGTTTGTCAAGAGTGCTCAATACCATGTAGATGAATTTAATTTAGCCCAGCCTTTGATTAGAAGAGGTAATACACATCGAAACGTTTGTTGATTGACGTAAGGCTATAATATTGTTTATGTAATTTTATATACATATATATGTATATATATGCATATATATATATGTGTGTGTGTGTATGTGTGTGTGTCTGTACTTCTAACCCGTCGCAAAAAGGTTAGCGAGTAAAAAAACATGTCAGACGAGACCATTCCAAGTGTTGATGGGAAGCGAGAAAGCACATAGCATGTCAGACAACCCTCGCGGTTTGAAATGATTCAGCGGTCGTATACAAGAGATTAAAAGTAGGCACCACATTTCTAGGAAAAATATGCAACCGTAGTGAGTATCTATTTTCAGTTTCTATTAACGTAAATTCGTAAGAATTAACATAGTACGACTTTTGGGAGCGTCTCGATTCGGTGAAATTAAACTGTAATTAACTAAAACTGTTTCATGAATTTTACTTAACTAAATGCTTACTTTGATCGATATATAATAAAACTTAGATCGATATATGTAAAAAAAAAAATCAGCAGCGGCCGTCTACAACGCTGATAAACACATTCAAGTCATAAAGATGGTGCATCTACTTACTGGTATATATATATAACATACGCATTAAAATATGAATTGAAAAACAGAGCCGAATGAAGACAGTATACTTTATACATATAAATGGCTCAATATATTTTAGATCTGATCATAACAAAAACGAGAAGAATACCCGTGCTATGGAAAGGTAAATTCATTCCCCCAACAGAACAGTTTTGCACCACTTTTATGTCCCCTAACGAACATTAAAATCAAATAAAACTGTTACTAAACTTCATATCTAAAATCCAAATTCCAATTTTGGTCAAAATCCATTACATGATTTTAATTCTAGAAAATGTCTCAAATTTAAGCTTAGATATTAGGGGTCCTAAGAAAAAAATGAAATTTAGGGAAACTAGCTTAATTAGAGTCTAATGACTATGGTCAAATTTAATGAAATCGAAAACATTTGAATGTCACCTAAAAAGAACTCGTTAAAATACCCCAAAAGAAACTGAAATTTGGGTAATATTTATTAATTGATGTATAATACCTATTGTTAAAATTTCAAAAAAAAATCGGAGTATCTGAATTTTTACGAAGGGCTTCTGCCCCTGTTTGCCTCGTTTGCATAAAACTAAATTAAACTAATTATAGCCCACATTACCTACGCTTACGTCTAGCAGCTGTGTTTCAAACTACATAATGCAGAGGTAATTAGTTTAAGGGTCAACCTGTACCTACAAATATATACATATATACACATACCTAACTTTATATAAATAGAGAAATTGCGCGTTAACAAAAGAGTAAATTCATATGAATCGGCTTTTAAAGTAAGACTTTTCTGACAGGTTAGATTTTGTTGTTGGCATTGGCCTCCCAGATTCTTTCTAGACTCAGGTA
Organism: Sepiola atlantica; assembly: GCA_963556195.1. Taxonomy (NCBI): domain Eukaryota; kingdom Metazoa; phylum Mollusca; class Cephalopoda; order Sepiida; family Sepiolidae; genus Sepiola; species Sepiola atlantica. Next base: position 36,345,085 of record OY744527.1, on the reverse strand, counting down.
GTTACAGGAGGAACCGCTTGAAGGTTGCCAACATCCATAAGTTAAAATGATGCTACGGAACCGACGGGATTGAAACTTGGAAGTTGACGTCGTCATAATTTGCCCACAGATCGATGAAGACCATGGATGTGATAGAGCAGGGGCGCGCAACCCCCGGTCCGCGGGCCACATCCGGCCCGCGAAGGCTTAGCGTCCGGCCCGCCACCATGCTAGACTTTATTATTGCAATCCGGCCCGCAGACCTCCCAGTAAAACTCATATCAGTTTATGACATAGACGTAAAAGTAGGTTTCAATTAAGATCTACAGTTAGATATAAATGTATAAATATCAGCGAGCGATGATGCATGTATATTTCATTTTTCTTTCTCTATTAATTTCAAATCCTTGGCCTGAGATAAAAATAGAAAAAGAGAAAGAGAGAGGCAAAGAGGAAACGAGAGACGAGGAAATGGCATGAAACAGAGAACCGATGTGAGGTGTGTCAAAACGAATGCTGGATCAACTTGCTACTTCCCCCGTCATTATTTTTTATGATTCCAAAATGGCTCTTCGTTGACGCCTTTTATAACATCACATACAGAAGTCTCTTGAGAACAAATATCAGATTTGTAGAGTGTTCAATGCAATTTTTGTACAATTCATTCATGTAAACAAAATATAGTAATTCTGAGATTTCGTTTTTCACTCCGGCCCGCGATCTCCTTCAAAAAGTCTCATCTGGCCCTCATTCTGAAAAGGTTGCCCGCCCCTGTGATAGAGTGAGGAAATCGAAGTGTTTTACAGAGAGAAAGTGTATGTCGGTATCCTCTTGACCACCTCCATTTCCCGCACATTAATTATGTGTTTTATCGACTGCGTCTCTTTGTGCGTTAACTTCAAACTGTGTTTTATTTTCGACACTTGAATCCATGCTAATAAAGTATTTAGACTTTGTCCATTTCTTTTTATCTGATTTAACTGAAAATTGGATGAAAGCCATTTCTCAGACGTTTATAAATATTTGTTGTTTAATATCATCATAAAATTTTGCACCGAATAGGATGTCAGTCCTACAAGTCTGAAGCGCATAGTATTCACGCACGACGTCAATAATCTATTCTGGTCACAACTCATTTCTTGATCTGCATCAATGATCTTCCAAATCAAATTCTGAGATCATCTGTTGATATCTAATCAGACGATACAAAGACGAGCATTGGAGATCTAGATCGTGCTGAGTCTTACTCTCTCTCTCTCTCTCTTTCTCTCTCTCTCTCTCTCTCTCTCTCTCTTCCGACCTGGAACACGTGGTGTAATAAGCAAAAAAATGGCATGTTACAGGTAACATCTCTAAAACAAAGCTTCTCTCCTTTCGTCACCAACGCTCGGGCCTTTGTTTTGACTCGAAATTAATGACGGTTATGAACTAGTAGACTTTAATCAAATCTGTTGCTACGGTCGCTGGGAAAAAACGGTTGGATCATTCTATTGCTTCAAAAAGTATCTAACTCCTGATGCAATCCGCTACCTGTATACAAGTCTGGTACGTCCTAAGATGGAGTACTGCTGCCACATCTAGGGAGGTGCTGTTCAGAGCACTATGTCATGCCTTAAAAGAATACAAAATCGACTTTGCGATCTAGTGGCGGTTTCTGTCTCTTGCAGTCCATTTTCTCACAGAAAAGAGACGTTACTAGTATTTCTCTATTCAACCCTTATTTCCATGGGAGGTGCTCAACTGAGCTCCAATCTCTGGTTCATCTCCGTATACCACTTTACCTACTACCACCACTGCACATAACGTTAATCCATCCTCTGTGTACGTAAGACCAAACGAAATATCCATAAACGAAGTTTCTTTACAAGAACTTCCCATCTGTGAACACATTACAACAGGACTGATTCTCTGCAGACTGCATCATTGTCGACTTGAAGTCCAATGTCAACAAGTGCTTGTCGAGCCGTCCTTTTAAGTAATTTAACATTGTACAATCCATTCATCGTTTTCAATCCTCTCATATTATTGTTCATCATCCAACTGACAATCTCATTAACCTTTATCCTCGAGTTGCTGTAAGCCTTGATAAATAGCGATTAATTCATATATATATATATAAACGAATATAAATAAAGTTGTTTACCAAAAGGCAGTACAGAGATAAAATATTTACGTAAAAATCGTCCAAGTTTATTGTAGGCAACAAATAGAAAAACTGTACAATGTAGTTCTCTACTTGGCTTGGGTTCGATTACTTGATTTTATTAACCATTACGACAGCTTCCAGGGCCATTGGTCTTTAAGGGTGTAAAGCTATTGAATATCTGATATTCTAGCCTTTGCGTTTTTAGCGATGCACGTGTTTAAGTATCTTTTATGAGACGCGAAGACGCCATTTTGTGTGTTGTGTGTCCTCGAGTGCACACACGAGGGTCGGAATAACGTGAAAAAATGGAAAATGATGAACAGTTGAATTTACAAATTCTCAAATAAACACTTTGCCGAACAAAAACAAAAGAGGAGTATATGAAACATGAAAGGTAGAACTAACATGATAAAAGACATAAGTACTTATAGAAAAAAATACATTAAAGTTCCAATTAAATGGATAAATACATGCGTTGCCGGGGTCAGCAGATATATATATATATAGAGAGAGAGAGAGAGAAATATGCATGAGCAATGTATAAGTATATCCTATTTAAATGTAGGCTGATTAGTCTAGAGATCTCGTTGACTGTTACCAAGAGAGAATCAATAGGTCTACAGTTTATTGCATATCGTTATTGAAAATAAGATTAGTTTTCTAACGGACAGTTTATTGCATATCGTTATTGAAAATAAGATTAGTTTTCAAACGGACAGTTTATTGCATATCGTTATTGAAAATAAGATTAGTTTTCAAACGGACAGTTTATTGCATATCGTTATTGAAAATAAGATTAGTTTTCAAACGGACAGTTTATTGCATATCGTTATTGAAAATAAGATTAGTTTTCAAACGGACAGTTTATTGCATATCGTTATTGAAAATAAGATTAGTTTTCAAACGGACAGTTTATTGCATATCGTTATTGAAAATAAGATTAGTTTTCAAACGGACAGTTTATTGCATATCGTTATTGAAAATAAGATTAGTTTTCAAACGGACAGTTTATTGCATATCGTTATTGGAAATAAGATTAGTTTTCAAACGGACAGTTTATTGCATATCGTTATTGAAAATAAGATTAGTTTTCAAACGGACAGTTTATTGCATATCGTTATTGAAAATAAGATTAGTTTTCAAACGGACAGTTTATTGCATATCGTTATTGAAAATAAGATTAGTTTTCAAACGGACAGTTTATTGCATATCGTAATTGAAAATAAGATTAGTTTTCAAACGGACAGTTTATTGCATATCGTTATTGAAAATAAGATTAGTTTTCAAACGGACAGTTTATTGCATATCGTTATTGAAAATAAGATTAGTTTTCAAACGGACAGTTTATTGCATATCGTTATTGGAAATAAGATTAGTTTTCAAACGGACAGTTTATTGCATATCGTTATTGAAAATAAGATTAGTTTTCAAACGGACAGTTTATTGCATATCGTTATTGGAAATAAGATTAGTTTACAAACGGACAGTTTATTCCATATCGTTATTGAAAATAAGATTAGTTTTCAAACGGACAGTTTATTGCATATCGTAATTGAAAATAAGATTAGTTTTCAAACGGACAGTTTATTGCATATCGTTATTGAAAATAAGATTAGTTTTCAAACGGACAGTTTATTCCATATCGTTATTGAAAATAAGATTAGTTTTCAAACGGACAGTTTATTGCATATCGTTATTGAAAATAAGATTAGTTTTCAAACGGACAGTTTATTGCATATCGTTATTGAAAATAAGATTAGTTTTCAAACGGACAGTTTATTGCATATCGTTATTGAAAATAAGATTAGTTTTCAAACGGACAGTTTATTGCATATCGTTATTGAAAATAAGATTAGTTTTCAAACGGACAGTTTATTGCATATCGTTATTGAAAATAAGATTAGTTTTCAAACGGACAGTTTATTGCATATCGTTATTGAAAATGAGATTAGTTTACAAACGGACAGTTTATTGCATATCGTTATTGAAAATAAGATTAGTTTTCAAACGGACAGTTTATTGCATATCGTTATTGAAAATGAGATTAGTTTACAAACGGACAGTTTATTGCATATCGTTATTGAAAATAAGATTAGTTTTCAAACGGACAGTTTATTGCATATCGTTATTGAAAATATGATTAGTTTTCAAACGGACATTTTTTTGCATATCGTTATTGAAAATAAGATTAGTTTTCAAACGGACAGTTTATTGCATATCGTTATTGGAAATAAGATTAGTTTTCAAACGGACAGTTTATTGCATATCGTTATTGGAAATAAGATTAGTTTTCAAACGGACAGTTTATTGCATATCGTTATTGGAAATAAGATTAGTTTTCAAACGGACAGTTTATTGCATATCGTTATTGGAAATAAGATTAGTTTTCAAACGGACAGTTTATTGCATGCAGTAGTTTGTCTTTGCAATCTCGTAGCCATAACAAGTCAGTTAAAGAAGATTGCTTTCTTGTCGTCTGACTTCAAATCGCTAACAGCTGACTTCAGTTATTGGTCATTGGCCTTTCTTTATCTTTAATCGCTAGCAGTTGACTTAAGCTGCGTTGACGAGTTGTCAGTTACTTTTGCTTGTATAGTTGTCATGGTAACGTCGTAAAACTTTAGAGATCTCGTTGACTGTTACCAAGAGAGAATCAATAGGTCTACAGTTTATTGCATATCGTTATTGAAAATAAGATTAGTTTTCTAACGGACAGTTTATTGCATATCGTTATTGAAAATGAGATTAGTTTACAAACGGACAGTTTATTGCATATCGTTATTGAAAATAAGATTAGTTTTCAAACGGACAGTTTATTGCATATCGTTATTGAAAATGAGATTAGTTTACAAACGGACAGTTTATTGCATATCGTTATTGAAAATAAGATTAGTTTTCAAACGGACAGTTTATTGCATATCGTTATTGAAAATATGATTAGTTTTCAAACGGACATTTTTTTGCATATCGTTATTGAAAATAAGATTAGTTTTCAAACGGACAGTTTATTGCATATCGTTATTGGAAATAAGATTAGTTTTCAAACGGACAGTTTATTGCATATCGTTATTGGAAATAAGATTAGTTTTCAAACGGACAGTTTATTGCATATCGTTATTGGAAATAAGATTAGTTTTCAAACGGACAGTTTATTGCATATCGTTATTGGAAATAAGATTAGTTTTCAAACGGACAGTTTATTGCATGCAGTAGTTTGTCTTTGCAATCTCGTAGCCATAACAAGTCAGTTAAAGAAGATTGCTTTCTTGTCGTCTGACTTCAAATCGCTAACAGCTGACTTCAGTTATTGGTCATTGGCCTTTCTTTATCTTTAATCGCTAGCAGTTGACTTAAGCTGCGTTGACGAGTTGTCAGTTACTTTTGCTTGTATAGTTGTCATGGTAACGTCGTAAAACTTTAGCTTTAAATACTACTGAATGGTCGTCGTCGTTGTAATGGGGTGGCTGGCGTCTGTGGTTCGGCTGTAAACCGTTTGAGACCAAGTGCCTAAAATGTGTTTCTCTATATAGTAGTCTGGTTGCTGCTACTTGTGGTGATGCCTTGGTGTTTTTGCGTGATCGCGAGGAAGGAAATGCGTCACGTGAGACGTAATAATATTTTCGTTATATGCCTCAGGCTTGTCGAAGTGATTACTTTCGTTTAAGTCTCCGGTGTTTTAAGTGTGGACCAGATGTGCAGAACGCAACTATAGTTGATTGTTCTTGTCATATGGGCGGTGTTTGTCAAGCTCACTACTTCCGGTTAATTGGTGGGTCTATCTTAGATGCAACAAGGCGCTCTTTCTAGACAAATAATAACTCTCTTCTTCAGGTATCAGGTCTGTTTGCAGACATCGATGACATCGAACGTGAGAAATAAAGGAGAGCCCTAAGCCTTTGAGTCTATATAGGCTTGTTCACATGATCCCGAAGAAAGCAGTGATTGGGTTACAATATATTTGAATATTTTGTTTCACCATGATGTTCTTTGCAAAGAGGTTACCTATATTGGGTTGCAGTTACCTTCTATAAGGGCAGTGCTCTTACAGAGCAGGAAGTCTTAGCCATTGTACAAAAATCAGTATCATCTGCATAACACAAAACGAAGGGTTGACCAGTTTCTAAAATCCATTAGGCTGCTCAACCCTCTATCCATCACCTGCCTGCTATGACTTCACGTACCCTGATCGGGGGGGGACTAAGTGGCTACTCGACATTGCCCAAGGGTCTCCCACAGGCTAGCGGAGGGAAGGGGGCGCCTTACTGCTTCTGTTGGTGGAAATGTTTCCACCCCACTACTCTAAAATTATATATATCAAGTAAAAACAAATCGTCGGAAATGATTCGTGGCAAGTGCATCTGCAAAGCTCGTAGAATGCGATGAGTATAAGCGAGTCTACAATTTTTGTCTGTTTATCGCATGTAGTAATTGCGAGTCTGCAATTGTTGTCTGTTTATCGCATGTAGTAATTGCGTCGCATAATTATTTGTATGCATTAATATTTTATCAAATTAAAACCATAATTTTGTTGAGGCCGCCACCAGCGTTATCATTCCTGTCCTACTGTGAACAGTCGTCGCTGTGTGTGGGTGTTGTTTTTGTTTTCCTCCTCACACAGAGGATATTTTCGTTAGCTAAAATACAAAAAGGCTGCCGGTGTATTGTATTCAAGCAAATGATCGCCTCGGGGGAACAGACAGAGAGGGGGACTCTTTCATTTTGTTGTCCATGCCCCGGGCAACACTGGGTTGCCCTTGTTGATCTTAAAATTCCTTTTGCTGCGAAGTATAGACATGAAATATCAACCACTCCTCCATACGCAGCAAAGATATCCAGTACTGGCAAGAAAATATTGGGTGAAACTGTCCAATTGAGTCAATTATACACTACACGATCGCTTAATTATATCATCGTTTCGCAAGAACCTAGGATTTTAACGCTTCCACGTAACTCACGAGAGTCTCTCTCTCTCTTTCTCTCTCTCTCTCTCTCTCTCTCTCTCTCTGTGTTAGTCATCAGCTTCCTTTACCCATCATACAGCAGGGTCGATTGTTTGAACTCCCGCTGACCTTTCCGCACACAGCCTAATGGCTAGTATGCACTAGCTAATATGTCTACTAGAAAACATACCCACCTTTATATTTAACAATTGGAAATAAGATTATCATGTAGTAGTTTAATATATAATTATTGTCCTCAAAAAGATAGTTTATCGCTTGCAATGTTATGGCCATGAACAGTCTCGTTGAAGAAGATTCATTTATAATTCAGAATGTGCATCGTTATATAGTATTCAGGCTGTTGTCACTGATGGTGACGCCTTGATATTTTTGTTTAGTCAAGAGAAAGTAGATGTGTCATGTGATATGTTATATCTATTTCTTCACGTGCGCTATGTCTGCCAAAGTGGTAACTTCTGATTAAGTCTCCAGTGTTTTGAGTGTCGACCGGATGTGCAGAACACGGTGATAATAAATCATTCTTGACATGTAGACGTGGTTTGTTAAGGTAATTACTTCCGGTGTATTCGTCAGTGTGTGCTAGATACGACAGTTTACCCTCAAAAGAAAGTTCAGTTTATGCATGAAAGAAAATAGGAGTTTTACTCTTAGATAATTGCAGAAACTTGAATTGGAGACGACAGCTTCCAAAGAAATGGTACAACAACCGTGTATCTTATGTGTGAAGGAAGTGTCTTAGTGGTGATATTTCCCGCCGTTTATAATAGACTATTTTAATCTTGGGTTTTATATGTAGTTTTATCTTCTTTGAATGTTACTAAACCGAGAGTGGGAGGTAGTAGCGAGAGTGATAAACACCGTACAAAATAAGAGCGAGAGATGAAACAATATACAGTGAAAGAAGGTGAAAGTTATAGACAGAAAATTAGTTAGAGATATGGCACTTGGTAAGTTAATTGCAAATTACGGGAAAATATAATGATAAAAATGAATTATTTATTTAGGAAGGAAAAGGTGCCCTTTTGACATTTGCTTCACGCTTCGGGTCGCCTTGTGTGGTATTAGTTGTTGACTGTTCTGTCGTAAGAGTAGGGGCGCTTTACGATAGACGTCTCATGCCTGTGTCGTAAGGCAGTTAATCGTTAACCGACGTCGACCGTAATAAATGAAAGAGAACCCTAAACCTTTGTGTCTATATAGCCTTGTTCACGTGATCCCGAAGAGAGCAGTGGTTGGATTTACCATTTAGCCAATCCACGCGACGCTTACGAGGACAAGCGACCATAATCACACTGACCAATCAACGCGTGTCTTATAAATTCCAATAATTATAAACACTTATTTGAATAAAAATTATCTGTATTTGACGATATTTTTTTGACGATTCCATGCTATATTAATATTAATCTTTATTTGCTGTTTTTTTTATTCATTTAAATGTTGTCAAACAGACGACAACCGAATAATAATCAATAATTATTTGAAATTCAAAAGTCCGTTTAGAATCGCGGAATTCATGACGTATTTAACAGATTACCAGACAAGTTGGGTAAAACAAATCTAGAGGAATTCGTTTCATATAAGCAATTATGGTTTATCTTATTGTTAAAAAGACAACCGTTGGTAAGTTTTTAAAAATCTGTTAAAATATTTGAAAAATATGTTTTTATTTAAAACATCTTAACTTTTTCCTCTTAATTTAGTTGATAATTTTGTTTTAATTTGTTGATTTTTTTATAGGGGGCGGTCTTAGGATATTTAAATTGTATGAATTTATAATTTTTAGTTATAAAAAGCGGTCTTAGGATTGGTATGAATTTATAAGTTTTTAAATGAAAAAAAACTTACGAGTTTTTCTTACTATAAACAATTACATATTTTTTAAATTCAAAAAATATATTTTTATATAAACATAACCATAAATAGGGGTAGCCTATGATAGCAATTGTTATGCATATAATAATATAATAGTTTTCCTAAATTTCCGAAAGGTGAGTACATTATTTTTCAAACGTCAGTTCAAATGTAAAAACACAAATTATACTGTACAATGATATAATTATTATTTGTACTAACTAGGAGTTATCGCACAGATCATCCTCAGTGATTGCTCACCGACAACAACCAGTGGTATTTCCTAGAGTCTGAGTGACAACAAGCCTCCCCAGATTTCCAGTATTCTTCACCTCTTTTCGATAACGATGCGGTATCGCAACAGCCTCTTACCAATGATTTCTCGCTGGTAAGGACTATTGGTTTTCTCTGGGATTTGGGTGGCAATAAGCCTCCCCAAGGTCCCAGCATTCTCTGCACTTTCCCAGTGGAGGTCTGGTTTGTGCTGTCCCTCCTCGGTCTTCTCATCCTCCTCGACCCACTACAAATATTTGGTCTGGTGTCAGCCTAGGCCGGCACCATTTAAAAAAAATTATCTTTTTGCAGTTTCTGTTCCTTGGTTCGTGTTGTGGTGTTCTTCGTGTGGTTTTGTTTTCTCCCTGTTGTAAATTCCTAGTGACTGGTTACTCTTTGAAGCTTATGTGTGTTGGTTTTCGCATTCGAGGATTTTCCTTAATATTGCAGCTGTTTTTATCATTGCCGTCCTTTGTATGGTTTCGATGGTCCCTTTGATTCCAATTTCTCCCAGTCTTTTTTCCAGTTTTTTGGGGATTGTTCCTAGTGCTCTTACGATTATTGGTATTATACTAACTTTCTTCATGCTCCATATTCCTTTCAGTTCTCTGGCTAGTTCTGTGTATTTCGTTTTTCCGTGTCTTTCATCTTCACTCTGTGGCCTGCTGGGACGGCGAAGTCTACGATTTTACAAGAGTTTTCCTTCTTGTCTATTATAATAACATCAGGTCTCCTTGCTTGTATGAGTTTATCTGTTTGTATATCCATATCCCAGAGTATTTTGTGTTTTTCGTTTCCCAGTACTGTTTCTGGTTTATGTTTGTACCATTTGTCTGCATATTCGAAATTCAATTGTTTGTACAGTTCCCAGTGTATTACTTTCCCAACACAGTCATGTCTGTTGTTGTATTCTTTTGGGGAAGGTTTGCTACATTCACTTATATGATTTACTGTTTCGTCTCTTTGTCCACACAGTCTGCATTTATTGTTTTCCTGGGTTTTATCTATTTTAGCTTTAATGTAGTTAGTCCTAATTGCATTGTTGTTGTTGTTATTATTATTATTATTATTATTATTATTATTATTATTATTATTATTATTATTATAATTATGATTATTATTAGTATTGTTATAATTATTAGTATTGTTATAATTATTATTACTACTACTACTACTACTAGAAATAATATGCTCCGTGAAGTCATCTTTCTCCGGTCGCATATTTTTACGAGTATATATAATGAAAGTGTTAAGTTTGCTAATAAACAGTCGGTTGTCCAAATTTCTTGTTCACGTACGCTACAAGCCCCCTTCCAAAGGAGGAGATAATGCCTGAGAAGATGGTCTCATGACAATAAAAGAGATACTGCATTACCCCCTCCTGAATTTAACATGGACAAAAATACATTAGTGTGAAATAGTACAGTAAACTGAATTGAGAATTAAAAGAACGAATAGGTTATTCTGCCGGGACCGGCAGAATAACGACCCCTCGTTATTTTGCCGGTCCCGGCAGAATAACGAGGTGGTCGTTATTTTGCCGGCTCATGTTTAGTTAACCTTACTGTTACAGCAAAGATTTCACGAGTCAACATTTTAAAGTTTTATTTCACCATTTTTCCAATAAAAAAGAAATAATTAAACGAAGATAATGAAACTGAAAAAATAAACAAATCTTTAATACTTATGCTTTTGTTTCTATCTATTCGACGTAAAAACGATAATTTTTATTTCAACATTTTTCAAATAAAAAATAAATAATTAAACGAAGATAATGAAACTGAAAACATAAACAAATATTTAATACTTATGCGTTTGTTTCTATCTACTCGACGTAAAAAAGATAATTTTTATTTCAACATTTTTCCAATAAAAAAGAAATAATTGAACGAAGATAATGAAACTGAAAACATAAACAAATCTTTAATACTTATGCTTTTGTTTCTATCTACTCGACGTAAAA